>OZ022265.1:125096671-125707176 GCA_963978885.1 Nemotelus pantherinus
TTTTTTATAAAAACGAAAATCTACTAAATAACATTTCACAGTTTTCAAATTGGTTTATCTTCTTAGCCAATCGATAGAATATGCGTTTTCAAATGATTGAATCATTTAAATAGACTTTTAACAAACTGTTGATTTCGGTCATGGTTTGATACAACCGTCTTAATTAGCATCTTCATCTTCATCCAGCATAAATTCTATATTTTTTTTTTTTTTTGAAAAATGTGTGACCTATGCGATAAGTTTCCTTCAAATTTTATTTCATCGTTTTTGGTAAATAAAATCAAATAATTTAACTTAAATTTTCGATTTTTTTTGAGAAAAAAAAACACTAATTTATCCGCGGATATTTCTAGCGCTCTGATGATGCTAAAATCAAAACGAAATTAAAGATATTTGTTCATTCAGATTTCTAGATTACATTAAGGCTCTAGGTCAAAACTGGAGCTAGTTTCTATCGTGACGAAAGCTATTAAGAACCGCTAGAAAATACAAAGCATAGTGATTAAATAAGGGACGATTTTACTTGAGCAAACAGCCATAAGTTTTTTAAGAATAAACAAAAAGAATAGAAGTTCAGAAAGGAAATATGGAATCGCTTTTTAATTCCGAATGCCATACACATATTCCTAATATGTTTGACATTATCATTTTTAGATTTGAGCTCGAATATCAGTTTTAAGCTATAACTCATTTCAGATTATTTTTATCAACATTATTTTCAAATCATTTTTATCCAGGTCAAAGCTTTGACACTAATAACTTGCAAGAAGCTCCTATTATTTTGCATAAACTTCGTCGTATTATCTTGAATATTTGTGTGAATAGACGTCATCACGCCCTCATATTCAAATAAATTAACTGCCACTTCTTTGAATAAATTTTTTACTCGGACGTTAGCTATACAAAGGCTGAACCTTTTCTAAATAAAATAAAACTATTCTTTCTTTAGTTTCCGGTTATATATTCCGGTTATATTGGATGAGAGTTGACAGATACCTGAATATTTTGCTACTTGTCATCTAATGTGTGTGTTCATCTTGGCTTTCAATATTTCACTCTTGAATCACTTTATTCATATGTTGTTCTTTTCTTCGCCTCCCTTTTGCCTTGTAGATGTATGTTTCCTCAAAATCAATGGGTTTTTTCTCAAAATTGTCTAGTTGCACGAATGTATCCTTCCATCTTCCACGTATATCAATTCAAATGCTGCTGTGTTTTACTTTAGTTTGTTTTGCTTTCAGAATTATTTTTAAATATGTTCAAATTAGTCGAATTTCCTTGATTTTGTGTGAAAAAATAATTTCCTTGAATTTTGTGTGAAAAAATCAAATGAAATAAAATAAAAAAATAACATTTGGGTTGGTATTTGTACACTTTTTGTACTTTCATAGTGTTTCCTTACACTTGGCTTTACTTTTTTTTATAGCATAGTAGTTGTTGAACCTCTTAGTTTTATTTTTGTGTTTTAAGCACATTTGCGAAAATCTTTATTCTGGATTCAAGTTTGACGTTACGTCATATGCAAAACTACCACTAGTATATGCTTTGAGTTGAAGTCTTGCAAATTATTTCAGAGTTTGATATTGAGTATCTGAAGATGTAACTACATCATTCCTTCAGCATATTTCAAGTCAATTCATTAGCAATTGAATATGGTCTGCAATGGTTAGAGAATTCCATAAATTCATGAGCTCTTAATATCAAATAGATTATTTGGAACCAATCTGGCATACGTACAGGGTGAATACTTTCAATGAATCATATTGCCGGGCATTACTGACACTATAGATAATCGACTAGTCGAGCCTAGGATAACTTATGAAGCTGGTGTTTGGGGATTTAGATATCATCAAACTAAAATTCACCGAGCATTACAAATAAAAGCCAATAAAGGATTCAGAACGGTTTAAGTTGTTTAAGCCCTGGTTTAAGTACCTTACCTACGGTACAAAAAAATATCGATAGGATTAAATACAACCAAAAGATTGGCTATCTTCCTCCTGGCCTAAACTTGGAATCAGGTGCACAAACAACTGCATCCCACTATCAAACAGTAAACCAATAGCTACACAGCAGCAAAGAGGTTTCTTGCACTTCATCAGCCATTAATATTTACACTAATGTCACCAAAGTTGGAAATAATGGAACTCTCGCAGCATATGAAATCTTCAACCATGATGGTTAAAGTCAGTATCTGAAGATGTAACTACATCATTCTTTCAGCATATTTCAAGTCAAATCATTAGCAATTGAATATGGTCTGCAATGGTTAGAGAAACGTGCTCAAATGGACTCAAAAATCTTTTCGGACAGTTTCTCTGTCCCAATTATGATTCAAGATAGAAGTCATAATGACCAGATTATTGATTATTAAACATCACAGATTATAGTAGTATCTTTGTTACTGTAAAATAAAATTGGTGTGTGTCAAATTACCTACAAATAGTGCAGGCAACGAATACCCTAATTGAATCGCCAATACTGGAGATTGAAAATAGTATAAATCCAATAGTATAAAACCATCCAATAGTATAGATCCATTTTTGGATAAATTCAGTTGAAAGTGACAGTCATTTAAAAAAACCCCACCGATCATTCATTGGCAGTTTTATTTATTTACTTATCCTTAAAAATTCAAATAAATTTTCTTTCTAAAATACCAAGTATGTATTTTTATTATTCAAAATTTTCGTATCACAATTTAACTTTTTCACAATTTCCCACCATTCCATATTCTTTAAACTATTTCAATTGCTCAACGAGATCTTAAAATCCTTTTTAATCCAGAATTCGTACTTACGTTTGTAAGAAACGAAGCATGGCTAAGATTCAGCGCCATTTTGTAAATCAAGAACTTTTAAAATAGGGCCAGGCTTATGAACGAGCAAATTACATACCGTATGGCTTACGCCATTAAATATGACATGTCATAGACCATCTCCACTATCCATTTCCATGCCATGGGAAATGGCAAATAAAGACACCCTGTGACGAACGCTGTTCGCTTTTTGTGAGCGTGTAAATGCAAGGAAATTTCTAAAATTGCGGCTTCTGTCGATTGCTGTTCACTTCGAGTGAGCATGAATACGCAAGGAAATTTCCAATATGGCAGCTTCTGACGATCGCTGTTCACTTCGTGTAAGCGTTTGTACATGCAAGGTGAACAGTAATTGTTAGAGGCCGCCAAATTGAAAACAAATCCTAGTCGATGTGTGTGTAAAGTTGTATGGTTACACGAAAGTTTGATTTTAAACCGGTTTAAATCCAAATTTCGTGTAGCTGTACAATTTTATCCGGCGGTCTGGCTTACACACAGAGAAATACTTCGTACCAAACTGGTATTTGCAAATTAAATTCATAAGCAAATTTCGTGCATATTTACAGTTTGCGCAAACATACATTGAAGTTGGCCACAAGCTCACAATATTGGGTACACTCCAAATCCCAATTTGGGATCTCGTGTAAAAATGCTGTATGAAAGGAGTATTTGAATATTCGAGCTTTCCTCTGAGTTACACCAAAAGTGTTCAGTGTTACCACTCTTAAGAACTTCATTAACATGAAAATTTGGTGGCACCATCTCCTAATACAAAAATTATGAAAATATTCAGTGATGGCACCTATCTTTTATCACTGAGAAACCATAAATGCTCAACGCCAAGATTACCACACCCAGTGAATTTCGTTTTTTATCAAATGACTCTATCGGAAGTTGCACGGAAAGTAAGATTTTTGGAGCTGCCGTTCGAGAAATTTCCATTACTTGAAAAGTTTAAACATTTGTCACTTTTTTCCTTGTAGATATTAATTATATAAAATCGGTTGATATGAAAATTCCGAAAATGATTGGTGTTGGCAACCCTCTGCTTCCACCACAAATAAACGTATACTAAATTTGCTTCACGTTGAAGGAAATCTTTTTCTGTAAATTTCGTTTCGATTCAATGACTGCGTTAGAAGTTATTAGGGTGAAAAAATACCTCCCTCTCCGCGAAGATTTCGAAATTGAAACAGCTGTTGCGTACTTTTACTGCAAGAGCATGATCATTTGAAAATCTAATGGTCACGTCTCTTAGTAAATAAGGTTTTTTTTTTTAATTTTTCAACAAAATCCTACCTAATTTGGGCTATAACAAGGCCCTTTCAGCTTTCTGAAATTCATTAAAATTTGATGGCTGAAACGTTCAAGTATTTATTTTTCGGTTGATTTTTTCAAGATAGATTTGCCCACATTTAAAAATAACTTAGAGCAGATCTGCAACTTGTCGAATCCAAAACACGTTCGTAACTAACACAAACTTCAGTTCCCAAAAAATACAGGCAGTTTTGTGAAAGATGAGAAATATGATGAGAAATTTGAAAAATTTTAATTTTGCTGTATAGTTAGTTAACATTTTTTCCCCTAGAAAGCAAACATTTTGCAGGAGGATCGATGATTTGATAGCTTTCTTTTTACGAGTTTCTCGTAGTTATATAAATATATTCAATGCGTGCTACAAATTTGTTAATGATATGAAAACTCTATCGGAGGTTATGACAATTCGAAAATACTCAAATTTTCTGTACTGTTTTTAAGCACCAAGCGCAGAAAAAAGTTTAAATAATTCCAGAGCGTTATCATATCCTTGTTTAAAACACAATCAGAAATTAGTTTGCATACTTGTTGCTTTGGAAAATTATTAGTTTATAGAGCTCTAAGAGTGTTTGAAATATCACTAAAAGGTACACCGGCTCCAAAGGGTTAAAGATAGCTAACATTTAACGAAACCTAAACCTATTTCAATGAAAATACCTATCAATGCATTCTGAAAATCTCATCTCAATCGGATGGCGCAGTATGAATTTTTAGCTTTAGTGATCCAAATACTAATTTTCATCGAAAATTATATTTTTTGATTCCCAAAATAATCCACTTTAGCACGTTAATGAGTTATTTATCAAGTTGGTTTGAAAAAACCAAGCACAGTATGCAACGGCCCCATAAATCATAGGAATTCCCCTAACATAAAACAATATCTTCTTTTTATGCTATTCAATAATGAGCTGTGAACTTAAATACAATGGAATTTGATAATTTCATTCAAAAAAAAAAGCAAAAAAAAATCGACAAAATACTTTGCATGCAAATTTCTTTCAAGCAAAAAAATTGTAAAATACTAAAAATTCTAGCGCTTATGCATACTACTGAATACAAAAATGCGAAATAGAAAGGAAAACTTACTTCCAAATTTGTCTTGAAATAAATCGTTTTCAGAAGTCAGAAATTAAAATTCTATATTATAAGATGGCTTTAGCGAATGAGTATTTTCAGAAATCTAAAAAGAAATGATGAAAAACGATGTCTTAAATTTGGTCGAATTAAGCTATTTAAATTTATTTGTTTTTTTCTGAATCTTCAGTGGTATTTGGGTCAAGTCATCATTTTATTTTGGTTGCGCTATTTTGCAGTTATATCGCGATAAGATTTTCGACAGCAAGCGTGTCTGCATAATGGATCAATATTTTCATATAAATATTTTGCCTAATTTTTGTGTGGCAATTTATGGAATGCAACGGTATAACAGCCGATTCAAAATGTTTTTAATCCAAAGAACCATTGAGCCAATTAGTTTGGTCGAGGAACTAAGTAGGAGTCATCTTAAAGTGTAATAGATTTTCGTTTTTAGAGTAGGTGTTGCTAGGGCTTTTGTTTTGGGAATGCTAGCGTAGAATGTGGTTTGTATTTGGTTTGTTGAAATCGATCTCAGTCGCTGCATTTGCTTTGATGAAGAACTTGGCTACTGAATAATTTATGTCGATGTATTGATTGCAATAAATTGGAAAATGGAATCAGCACAATAACGAAAAATAGATTGAATGGTGCTTAATTTTTATTCTAACTCATGCTAAATCTAAAAAATATTTATTTATAAGTACAACTACAGTTTGATTTTGTATGTACAATTTACATATTCGCTTTTATCAAAACAAACTATTCTTATAAATTAATTAAAACTTAGTGTTATATTCATCGGCAATATCACCTATTTCTTTACTCCCTGGCATCTCCTGTTTTTGTTTCTTATCGTTTGGCAAGAAAAGCGCTAGGCCAGCTAGAATAATTACTAAACTTCCTAGTCCATAGAAAAGTATATTACAGTTTTGAATTAAAACTACACTATACACATTCGTTCCTACTACTACACCCAAGCGACCAACTAACATTATTAAGCACATAGCCATTGCACTGATTTGAGTTGGAAAATATTCGACTGCAATTGTGCATACAATGCCACCACAGTTCCCAGTACCAATGAATACAATAAAGAGTGCGGCACACAAGTAGAAACCATTAGCCCAGTACAGCGCAATACCCGATGCACCCGAAATGAGGAGCCATAAAACTGAAAGAAATAAAAAATAATGTAAAAATAACTGCTGCAGGAGATAATAACAAATTATTTAAATTAAAAATGGAATCAAACTTAAAAGATTACATCAAAGTCATCCCAAAAGCACAAACTTACATAAAATAAGTCGTTTCCCAATCGTTTTAATCAGCAATGCTATGATCACATAGGAAATTGTGTAAGCAAGTCCCATGACTGTAAGCACTTCGTACGTGAAAACATTAACCGGGAGACAATCGGTGGAATTTGTGGATGAGACATTTTGATGCTGTTCCATTTGGGTGACGTCGTAGACAGAAAGAGTTTCATCAACGTGCTTAACCATCCATTGAAGTATGTTTGGAAACCTGTGTACCAAAAACAATATTTAAATATTTATCTGCACTCTGCTCAAGCTCTCTAACTAGCTAACGTTTAATGAAATTCATCCGAAATGTCAAACTTACCACATATACAGCCCATGTGATACCAAGTAGATTCCAAACATTTGGAAAAGCAAATTGAATGACGTTAGTATTCTTTGACGTTCAAACATTTGTTTTGTATGCTTGACGATTTGTTTCATTCGTCCAATAAATCCTTCCTTTGAAGTGTGATTGCTATTAATTTCCTTGGATAGCGCATGAACTAAATACTCAGCGCGTGGCAAACCTTTGTTGAAATGGAAAACTGTACGAAGAACATTCAATGCTTCATCTGACTTCCCAATGGTGCTCAAATATTTGGGACTCTCAGGAAGAAAGGGCAGTACGACCAAAGCGATAATACTTGGGATCGTTGCTAAAATCCCGTATAGACGCCACGATGAGAACGGTTTTCCATAAATCTCACCATCGAATGTTAATGGCAGAACACCAATAGCAAGAGCTGAAATTAAAATAGCAAATATGTTCTACTCATCGAAGTAAATCCAAGCAATTACCTGGGGTAAATGTAAATCCTAGAGTTACAAATGCCGAAAGTAACGTGACAGCTTTCGTTCTTGTCTTGATGCTATGAAACTCTCCAAGATAACTGAACACAGTTCCTTGGGTTCCAGCGATAAAAATTCCCACGATTAGTCGAAGCACAATCAGCATCCAAATTGAATTGGAAAACGCTGATATTAATGAAGCAATAAAGCCACCCAACATCGAGTATTTGATAACTTGCAGACGACCTATTGTGTCGGAGAGATATCCCCATGGGTATGATCCAATGACGATTCCAAAATATGCAGCAGACTGAAGGATACCTTGTTGTGATATTGTGAACTTAAAGTCACATCGAGCAACCGTAGCATAAAAACCTACCACGCCCGTTTCAGTTATTACGGACATGAGACATATACCGGCGATAAGAAGGAGAAATAATTGAAATTTTCCATTGCCGCTTAGTGTGATAGCCTCGTCGAATGAATAGATTGCTGATGTTGTTTTGAGGTATTTCGGTTGTTGTCCTGTGAAGCGAAGAAAAATGATTGAATTAATGAAAA
Source organism: Nemotelus pantherinus (assembly GCA_963978885.1). Classification (NCBI taxonomy): domain Eukaryota; kingdom Metazoa; phylum Arthropoda; class Insecta; order Diptera; family Stratiomyidae; genus Nemotelus; species Nemotelus pantherinus. The sequence goes on from OZ022265.1 coordinate 125,104,535, forward strand.
TTAAATATTATCCGCTCAATATTGGAAACAAGGTTCCGCATGAAGCTAGCTCATTCGTCTACAAAAACAAATATATTTTACGAAGTCTAGCGAAATACCAATATTTTGAGAAATTTCTGATTTAATTTTCAATCTATATAAGTTTAAACATTAAAGTCTTTGACTTTGGTTTATGCGAACTTCAGAATTATTTTTAATTATTTTCAAATTTACCGAATTTCCTTGAATTTTATGTGCAGAAATAAAGCGCCCAGTGTGGGCTGGACATAGTATATGAGTGAAAAATGCTTGGAATTTTTCTACTAGGACAGGAGCTAAAATTATTAGTTGAGGTAGGTACGAATAATATTTTACTTTAAGTTAGAATATACAAGCACATCAAATCTTTCAGGCTTTTAAAACTAAGCTTCTTTTGTCCGAATGAAGAAAGTGACTAATAACGCATAGTCAAATGTGATTGTGTAGCATGAATTTTATAAAGTACGTAGTTGTTTCAGCATGAAAGCAGTATGGTAGGCTTGAACGTGCTTCAAGGTGCAAACATATGGTTCTTTACGTTTATTTTGTGGTATATATGAAAGACTATATTTTAAAAGTAAGGTGCTTCTAAACATCCGCTGAACTAATTCAACAGCATCTGAGAGGTATTTGAAGCGAGAACACCAAGCTTGACTACAATATTCAAGTATAGAATAGTCGATGGTAGTCAAAGGTGGACACAAGCAGGAATACTAAATGAATTGTGACAGGAACAAATCACAAAGTCAGCAATCCGAGAAACCCGTCTAGTGATAGTTAGGACATGAATATCGATTTTCAGCTTACGATCAAAAGTGACTCCAAGATCAAAGAAATGTTCGACAGAAGAGAGGATGGTACCACAAATAACATAAGGAAAGAAATGAGTGTGAAGCTTTAGGAAAAAGGACATAGAAAAACATTTGGAAACATTCAGGGACAAACAGTTCAAGTTTCACCCACGAAAAAGAACATTCAAATCTTCCTGAAGAAGCAAAGACTCAGCAGTATTTTTGATCACCCGGAATATTTTTAAATCATCTGCATAGAAGAGACAAGACAATTAAAAAGCACTGGGAAGATTGTTGATAAGCAGATTGAATAAAAGTGACCATAAGATTAGAACCGTGAGGTACATCAAAAGAAAGGGAGAAAAGTGGAGACGAAAGAGGGAGACAACACAAATGCGATTAGTTAAAAAAGTAGAGATCCTGGAAAATAAAGGCTCATGGATGCTATAATGCTTTAGTTTGACAAGAAACAGTGCATGATTAACCGTTTCAAAAACGTTGGTGAACAAGCTTTGTAGCAGTGCAGCGGCTTTTCACAAAGGCATTTTGTTGCGCTGCAAAGACACAGTGGAGGGAATCATAGATACGATTGAAAACTATGCGTTCCAAAATTTTTGAAAGGCCACGAAGAATGGAGATTGGGCGATAGTTAGAAGCAAGGCTATGTGTACCCAATTTTGAAATGGGATTAATATTAGAGTGCTTCCAGAAAGACTGAAATTTACCAGCATAGAGACTGACATTGAATAAGATGGCCAAAGGGAAACAAAGGGAGGATGCTAAATTTTTCAGGAAAAAATCGGGAATGCCATCCGATCCAAGGGAACAGTTGGAGTCAAGTGAGGATCAAAGCAATTCAACCTCAACAGGGTTAGTCATAACAGAGGAGAGATCATCGGGCAAATCTAAAGAAAAGCAGTCAGAAGCAGAAATCGACAGGTTGGTGTAAACAGAGGAAAAAAGTAAATGGTTTTCTAATTGTTTTGATTTGTCAAAGGACAATATCAACTTTTTCTTTTAAATTTTTATTCCAACAAGATGTGTGTGATGTATATTCTCAAGAAATCAATTTCAAAATTATATTTGTATGTATAAATTAACATATTTATATATTTGTATTTACATAAATTTGAATCTTCAATTTTGGAAAATGCTTATATATAAAACTATTATATAGAGTGATCAAAAAAGCTGAAAAGCTTGGTAATAGCTGCAAGCTACTTGAGCATTAACAGTTCTTTTATGTTTTCCCACAAAGGTTCTATGAGAGTTTTATCCGGGCTTTGGGGTGAACATTTACAGCCTTATGCTTCAGATCGTAGTCCTGACCGAAGTCAAACGTATTTTTAAAGCCCAATTTGTTAGCTGGGTCTTTAACATTTTTTTTAGAATGTTAAGACACATCTTTCGGTTCATATTTTCTTCAATAAATTGCCGTCAACCTCGTGATTTATAGTACACAAAATAATCCACCTTTCGTCCACCATGCCGTTGCCGTTTACCGTGTACTTCTCCTTGTTTTTTTGCCATATCAGACGGGTGAAAATTTGCTTTGATTCACGAATGTAACATTTTCCCATTACACTCTCGGTATACCTTTGCATACTTTGGCAAGATTCAGTCCTTTCATTGTGTTAGTGTCCGTGTCTAAAGATAACCATTTTTTAAGTGTAGGTATGATGTTGATTCGATTAATATCTGTACCATTAAAATCAAACAGCACCTTACAGTTTTTGATTAAATTAAGCTTTGGATTTTCTTTTGTTTTGCGTAAAATAAATTTTCCTGAAGATTTAGTCATTTTTCTGATTCCTATGATACTGGATAAATTCTTGACTGCTTTTTCTTAGCTATGATATTTTTCTTCCTTACGATAGAATATTACTAAAAATCTCAAATTCTCTGTTATATTTTTTACCTTATCTAAATAAATATAAATATTTAATTAGTAATTAATATGAAAGTTACCTTAAATTTTTATTAAAATTAGAATAGCTAAAAAAAGAAATGGAAAATACTAGTATTTCGTCCCAGATACGAATTTACTTGGCCCATACGGAACTGTTTTTTCTATATTCAGAAAGTTATCATTCACCATACAGAAAATGAACCGTTAGCTTACTTTTTTTTTCGATTTTTAGTTTTTATTTTAAAATAAACAGAAAATAAATTAATATCATGAATAGTCAAATAAATAAATGTGAGGATATGTCTGATATACACAATTGAAAAAAATGTCACAAATATCTTGCAATTGGTTGTCTCTTATGCTTTTCCAAGATGTAGCCCATTCCTACCGCAGTTTGCACATATTTTTCTTTTGTTTATAGCAGTTTTATTCACAAATACCTGTTTGGCACCTTAATATATCTGTACATAATAATTTTAAATAATTGTAGCAACAAAACAAACAACTGAAATTTTTTATCTGCCACTTGTGATCTTTCATCTAAGTGCTTGAGTGATTTACTGCTTTCTGCAGTGGATCGCTTTCGTCGAAATCATTTTGGTTTTGGATTTCCCCAAACATATAAATAGTTTCTTCTGTTTTAAAGAATTTAATTTAGGCTATTCATTATCATTTTCACTTATTATATTGTTTCATTATTAAATACAGTACTTCCAAAGTGCAGTGATTTTTTTGGGAACCTATCATTATAACTTAAAAAATCTTTTTCGGCTTTAACTGTAGCCATAATTTGCTAACAAAAATCTCAATTATACTAATTGGAAAGCGAACTAAAAGAATTTCCACAATTATCTAATTCTTTCATAGGATTTCACACAATCACATCATTAAGAAGATAGTTTTCACTCAAATTCACACGAATTATTAAAATTGATCAAAATAGATAAACGTTGTTAATTTATTATTTTTCTACTTATCCATTTCTTTATTCTACCGTCATTCCCATCTCGGTGTGAATAAGATTGAAACAAATCTATTTGAAAACTACATCCAGTTACACATGTGTATATCTCAATGTATGCGCGTATGCAGCTAATTGTAAATAAGCAACAGTTAACTCGTATATAATTAGAAAATTAGAATACTTTTAACGCTTTTATTGTTATTCTCGATATCGACTTTGTATACGAGCCTATCTACATGATTTTCTCATTAAGATTATGCAAATATTTCAAAAATGAATGCCAATTATCGAACGAGTTCTTCGTCTGTTTCGTATAACTGTTTTACGACTTGGTCGTATGTAATTGCGTATGAAAAAGATACTTGGTCATAGCTTTGATGCCAATTTGAGTACGCATATCTCTATTCGTAGTATGCGCTGATGTAGCAAATAGATATTGGCCGAGGCCAGGCGAGCCGAAGTCAGACGAGGCCGCCAACATTTGGACGGCATTTGACAGCTCGTCTCGAATCGCCTTGGCTCGTGCTCAACATCCATTCCGATCGGATGTGGCACGAGCGCCTGTGACACCTGTCAAAGTCGCTCGTCTGGACCGCCCACACACTCGGCTCGCCTGGGCTCGGCCAATATCTATTTCGCACATGAGACAGTGCCGGTTGGGCCAACATCGAAACATATCTATGTTAAATGATAATTATTTCGAAGCAAAAGTGGAAAATGAAACCTGCACGCTGCAAGTGATTGCCATATTATTGCGTTTCACTATTCTTACGGGATTCACATAATTGATCGAAATATATCCCCTGAAGGTAATAAAGCTGAACAGAGATTAACAATCGCAAAGATACTCAGACGATCACGAGATTTGATTACAAGATTAATGCGAAGATTTAAGGCAAATTACTATAGTATTAAATAGATGAAAGTAGTAAAGTTCCCAGCATGTTGTATTTTAATAGCATGCGTATGAATAAGAGCCACTTTGAAAATTTAATAAAATAGATTTGCGCATAACATTTTGCCTGCCAAGATTGGGAAAGTAAAGCGATGTTCTATTCATATACTTTCCGCCAAACAAAATCATAGTTATGAGAATCGGATTTTTTTATATGGACTATTCTGTTAATATTGATAAATAAGTTATTAATATTTACTTTTCGACAAACACATGAAACAGATTTGTGAAGTTTCACTTTTGAAAAAAAAATAACTATCTACGCTTCGAACATTACGTTTCGAATGCAACTCATACCAGAATTTATAGAAAAACAATCAGACTACTGAATCACGCACCTCTGCTTTCATTTAAAAACTAGATCAAATTTACCTGAGCATTTTTCCATCGGTGTGAATGCACAAAAAACCGATACAATATTCAATAATCAATCTGCACCACATACATTATGTATCTACAAAGTATGTTAAATATACACCTACTAGGTGAAAACACAATTTAAAGAAATGATCTACTTTCTTCGCTTATTTTTTTCGAAAAACTATCAAAATCTCTTGCTCAATCCGTGATTAAATCTTTTTCGATTTTTTTTTTTGAAAGCTACTACCATAAGTCCACATATGTTGTATGTGCTAGCACAGTTGTATCATGAATCTTGCAGTAGATAATATCTTTACTTGAAATGTTCATTGATGAAAAGCCATCATTTTTCACAGAGTTGAAGAGGTAATGTTCGGGTTAATTCAAGATCAAATCATAAAACAAATACCAATCTTGTTTATAGATAGTACTAGACACGCAAACCCATTTCCATTGAAGGCAGATTCCGTGGTAACGATCGGGAAGGAAAAATTAGAAGCCCAGTCAATAATGTTTGTCGGAGTGTACAAAGCACTGGGTCCAGTATTATTAATGTTGCGATGTCAAAATTCAAGTGCGTAAGATACATCATTTTCGTGAAAAAATCCATTGAGCCCAGGAAACAAATTAAGATTTTCTCATGATATGATACACGCAAAAACTTATTTATCGAAAATCTATAGATAAAGTTATTGTTAGAAATCGCTGGAAATCTCAGTAGTTGTAAAATAAATTATAAATTGAATGCGTGGTTTGTTCTTGAAAGATACAGAACCGATCGTTGCAACTGCGAGAAAATAACATAATTGTTATTTCATAAATATGATGTGATTATTGTTGTTTCTAAAAATATGATACCGTTGAACGATGCTGGATATTGGTACTGACCGAAATTCCTTTTGGAATAAATTAGTAGTAATTGTGAAAAATTAAAGCTTTTGAGGTTAATACTGCTTAGTTTCATCAAAACAATTCTCTTGATTGATAATAGAAGGATTAAAGCAAATCGATCTGATTATTTCAATAATACGATGGAAAGTTGCTCGCATTATTTTAATCCGTTGTTTGTTCTTCGAACATTAGTATTAAAATCAATTCGACCAAAAATTCATATTTCCATGTATATATATATATATATATATATATATATATATATATATATATATATATTTATATCATCAAAAAAAATCAGTGACTATTTCTAAGAAACGCGCCATCCGATTCAGCTGAAACTTTTAGGATACATTAATGTATGTGCAGAATAGGTCCAGGTTTCACTAAATGTCAATTATCTTTAACTCTTTGGCGCCGGCGGCCATTTCAGTGATATTTTTAATATACCTATTATTCCGTACACAAATAATTTTTGCAGAAATTAAGGTAGCAGAATGAATTTCGAACGTGTTTTAAATGTGAATCAGATAATGTTTTGGATTTTTTTTAACCCCATGTGTGCGCTAGGTGCCTAAAAAGAGAACGAGAAAATTTAAAAATTTTTAAATTGTCATAACTTTTGACACAGTTATTCAATCATTATGAAACTTTAAAAACATATTGATATTATTTAGTTGTAGTTTAGTTGGGCAGGCACTGAAAGTGAAAACCTTCAAATTATCGACTCTCCAGGAAAAATGTCGTTTCTTGGAAAAAAAGCAACTCATATATAAAAATTTATGCTTTATTTACACAGCCAAAGTAAAATACCTGAAATTTTACAACGGGGACGCCTATTAACCCTTTTCCAATTAACTTATATTTTTAGCATCAAAAGCTTCTGTTCACGGAAACTCACGATCCGATAATCAGAATTAATTGAAATTTACAAAATGAATTGGTTTTAATTAGGGTTAGATCTGATAGAAGTGATTTTGAAAAGCAGGCAAGTTTGTGCCATTTTGAAAAACCACTAGGAAAAGTAACTACTTTTGGCCCTATAAATTCTGATTCGGTTATTCGATTTTGACGAACTTCACACAATAGCTGAACCTTACTTTAAACCACGTTTGGTAGGAATTTGGTTGAAAAATTCGGTTGGAGCTGCCAGCTATGGTAATTTTAGTGTCTTAAATTTGAAAAATTCCTGAGGAAAATAAAGCTCTTTCCCCTATAGCTTCCAATACAGTCATTGCATCATAACGAAATTCAAATGACAAATAAAAAATATTGTAGGCAATATTCAGTAGAAGTTTAATTTCAAAATAATCATAGGGTTGCCAGCTTGTATTTTTGTATTTTTTGGCGATTTTATCATAGAGTTTTCAAATCGTAATGATCTTATAGTGAAAATAAACACCAAATATTAAGATCTAGAAAATTTGAAAACTTTTTCGAATGGTAGCTCTAAATTTCTTAGCATCCCTATAGCTTCCAATACAGTCATTGGGTCAATACGAAATTCGCACAGCAGGTTGACTTCAACGTAAGGTAGATGCGACATATTTTTTGCTACAGTGCTAGCAAAGGGCTGTCAGCTCTAGGCCTTTTTGTTATTTTTGTTCCAATAAATGCTTGCATTAAGTATTTTCATCGCCAACATTTGCAATGAAATTAAGTAAACAATGTTTAAATTTTTTGAGATCTGCACATTTTTCGGATGACAACCCCAAACACCTTTCTATCGCTGTAAATTTCGATAAAGTCACCGAAATTAAAATAAGTTTAGATTCTATTATTACTTAGGGTGTATTAGTTTTAAGTAGGAAAAGTAAGTAGTGGTAGAATACACACTCAAAATCTGTACAAATCCTCTACTGTTCTTCGAACATTAGTGTTTTTAGCGGTTCTAATGCGCTAGGGCTATTTTTTATTTAAACTAATACGGTTCTTGCTGATTGAATTCATTTTTTGCGTATGATTTAAATTGGCGTAAGGAAGCCTTAACAATAGTTTGACCAATTTGTGTTAAAAAAAAAACTATAATATATTTCCAGACTAAATATCTGACGAGGATTTAGCTTTTGATATGTTCTGCATAATAGCTTTTCATATATTCTTGCTGAGGTACCGAATCCGGTCTCCTTGACTCGTAGCAAATATTGCAAAAAATTTGAGCGTTCACCACAAGTCCAGGTGCACTCACAGAATAGCTAACTGAGAGTTTCATCCAGACTATTGTACTCACCCATGCTCGTCATAGATCAGCGAGATTCTGGATCTATGAACGGATAAGATAAGATCACGAAATTTCAGGTGAAAATTGGTTTCGTGACGTTACATGGCCCTTTGTCGTAATGCATATGCTAGTAGTGCACCGAAGAAAAAGCTGCAAAGATGGTTATTCGGGATTTTCACGCCTGGCTCCTGTGACTTCAAGACTGGACGTTTGCAGGATAATGTCGTGATCTTATCTTATTCATTTATAGTCTGCATTTAGAATAAAGTTGTATATCAGTGTTTCTAGATAAGAGTTTTTGCATAATTTCTGATGCTAGATCATAATTTCTGCGGAGTCATCAAGAGCATTTGTGCCTACGAGAATTTAAAGGACTCGTTTACATACTCTGTAAACGTAACCTTCTCACATACCTTAATTTGTTTCCATAGATCTTTTCTTAAATTATCATTACATTTTCGATTCACCTTCACACTCCTTTAGTAAAAAATATAAAATATTTGCTTTTAGTGAGTTAAATTTTAAAATTTTAAGGTCACCACTCTTCCCATTCCAAAATACAAGCATTCGATACTTTATCTAAATGCTCTTCTCGATTTTTTCACTTCTTTTTAAACAAAATTTTGAAAAATACACAAACATGATAATGCGTTTAGAAAAACTTACAAATTCAACATGAAGTCTGCAGCAGCTTTTTCCTCCTTAAAATGTGGGTAAATTTTGTACCTCACTACTTATTTCTTCATTTTGAGGGTGAGCTTTAAAAAAAAAATTTGAAAACGTGAACCACCAAAGTGACTTTGAACCTACACGGAGCCGGTCCAATAGCGTGAGATAAATATTGAAAACGAGGGACCCGATTTGGTACGCGTATTCCAAAGTGTCAAATAAATGAATACAGGTGGAAATATTCGTCGTTGTAGCACTACAACCCCTACAGGGTCATTGATTGGTTAACATATATAGATAAGATTTTAGCGGTGCTGGTCGTGTTCGTCATGATATGAGCATCAACTTTGCGTTTAGAATCAAACACCAGATCAAGCTCCAGATCAATGGTAGAATTAAGAAAGGGAATGACTAGGCAAGAATTAAAAAAGTAAATGCAGAACATTTTCCTAATAAAATGACATCATCTGACGATTCGCCAGTGGTTACGGGTAAACAAATCAGCTTGCCCACAGACTTGAGTGCTAAGTATAATTTTGAGTCATTAAAATAAATAAGACAAAAAAAGCTGGTAACAGAAGATAATTGATAATAAATAGGGAAAGCTATAGATCTAGAAAAAGAAAGGAGAACAAAAATATCACGGAGACTAAATAGCAAAGCACTAAATAGCAAATGAAAGTAAATATCATGGAGATTAAATAACTCTTCAAACATGTTGAGTAGCAGGTCATGGTATGCAGAGTCACAAGCCCCGGAAATGTCGGTATAAGTGTAATCAACTGGACATTGAAAATTGCAGGCTCAGGGAACGTCATAAGAATGGTCATTATAGGACGGTCTTTGATGAAACTATGCTACTGACGAACACAAAAAAAGATGGTCAGAAGGATAAACTAATAATAAGCAAGGTGTTTAATGAGTCCATAGTTTGAGACGATTGATAAACCACCAGTTTAAACATAGTTTGAGACGATTGATGAACCACCAGAAAAATTTGTAAGCTATTAGCTGCTTTTTAAGATAAATCGATTGCGCCAGATGCAAGCATTATGCTAAAAAAGGTTTTCCAGTCTGAGCTTCTCTTTTTTAAATCGGAACTGTGTGTCGCTAGATGCCACTTATGTCTTTCGCTGCATGCCACTAATTACGAGTACTTTCAGTAGTATCAATGTCATTATTAGCATTATTACACTTTTCGTAATTGAACCGCAAACATCCCCACATCTGAGTTATCCGTGAGCTGTACGAAATTGGAGTGCGTAGCTTTCATAAAGCCCTCACAAGGAAGAAGAAAACGCTCACGGAAATGTTTGAAGAGATGTGTGTAGTTTTTGAGAAGCCTGGAACTTTTTTTGAAGCCGAAACTTTGGAGGCGAGAATTCAAGCATGGCAGGGACTCTTCAACAAATGATTCCAAGTACGGAAACTGCCGTTGTCAAAGAAAATAGTGATAAAGTACAATAAAATTATTTCAATATGAATGTTGAATCAAGTAGTAGCAGATAGTTAACGCAAATATGACGAATTTATTTTCGAAGAGCTAAAAAACCTTTACGGCAAATGTAAGAATTGCACTTGATAAGTGGAGATTACGTAGAAAATTAGAATTTTCAAAAATTTCTATCAGCATTTTGAATACTCTGGGCCCAAAACCTTTCAGCTGTCTTTCGTTTCTTCACATATTTTTGTATATTGCAGATTTAAGATTGTTATCCGTTCTTGTGTGTATGTTTTAAGTTGGTACGACTGTAGTAATGTGTCTAATTTATGTTCAGATTCCCACGATGTAAATCAGTCCACTGATTTAAAAGTTTGCATCGAAAAGGAATTCCGAGCAATATTCCGATTTATCTGACGGGCGGATGTGCAGGATATTAAAATTAATGGCAAATTTTCGTTGAAATATATAGACGGTTGTTTACATCGTTCTATTATTTTTTCCTTGAGGGAGCAGCTTAAACGCATGAAACTTTACAAATAGTGACTAGATTCAGAAAACATGAGAGATAGTTTAAGCGAAAACGAAAAATGGCATCAATACTGTCGAATTTTCTTTCAACATTAGTCATCATTTTGCTTATCGAATCATCCCCAACGAGCTAGGCTACCACCAAAGCGGTTTGCATTAGGTATCGAGGTAGTTTGCTGCTAAAAGTGACTGTTTGTAACACTGGCTCGACTGCATGAATAAAGATAGCGTGTGTAAAGATATAGCTTCAAACATCAAAACAGCATTTCTTGAACGTCCGCATGATTTTCGTTATTATTTATGTAATATTAATTCAAATTAAAATTACATAAGATGAAGACATTGAACCAACGACAGCTGAAGAGATAATCAAAGAAATCAAAAAACTCGATAAAAAGAAAGCTCTAGGATATGACTTAATTACAGGAGATGTTCTGAAGCAACTATCTACGATAGCAATAACAATGTTAAGAAATATCATCAACTCTTGGTTTTGGTTAAAATATCTACCAAAACTCTGGAAAGTGGCTGAAGTAATAATGATTTCTAAACCTGGGAAGCCACCACATGAAGAATCATCTTACGTCCATTTCGTTACTACCTATTCTATCTAAAAATTTTGAAAAACTGTTCCTAAAGAGATCAAGACCAATCATTGAAAAATAAAGATTAATACCGGATCACCAATTTGGATTTAGGGACCAACATTCTACAGTGAATCAAGTACACAGAATAACGGAAGTGCGCTGGAAGGTAAAAAAATATGCTCCTCTATATTTCTGGATATAGTTCAAGCTTTTGACAAAGTCTGGCATGAAGGATTAAACCTCAAGCTAAAAACGCATTTTCCAAAACAGAATGCCGACATATTGAAATCTTACATCCCAGAAAGATACTTTAGGCTAAATCAGGATAGAGCTTACTCGGAGTTGAAAGAGATAAAAGCTGGAGTACGTCAAGGCAGTGTACTTGGACCAGTTCTTTACATTTTGTTCACAAGTGATCTTTCAACCCTAGAAACTAATACAACAGCAACACTCGCTGATGATACAGCTATAATGGCTAGTAAAGAAAACAATGAAGAATCAACAAAGAAATTGCAAACAGCTATAAGTCAAATAGAAAACTGGATCAAGAAATGGAGGATAAAACTAATAAAAGGATGGTACATAAGCCTGTATTTATCAACAGCTAACAAATACCGAATTCCAGTTCAGCCAAGTAACTAGGCATGTCATTAGATACTAAGTTGCGTTGGAAAGTTTACGTGAAAAAGAAAAGGGAAGAGATTAGGATGAAATTCTACTCTATCAACAGAAAACAAATTATTGCTCTACAAGCAAGTCCTAAAACCTATCTGGACATATGGCATCCAGCTCTGGGGTCGCACTAAAAAACTAATTTGAATAAAATACAATAATTCCAGAATGAAGTACTAAGAAACATCGTTGATGCCCCATGGTACATAATAAATGCAAACTTGCACAGTGATCTAGAAATAGACGTTGCAGAGGAAGTAGCTAAAAAAATGGTACGAAGTTACGATTAAAGACTTCGGCAACACGTGAACGTTCAGGCTAGCAAACTCCTAGACATCACCGACATAACACGGAGACTTAAAAGGGTGAAATCTTTTGAGCTGATTTGAATAATATTTAAATACAATTAAATAAAATACAATGGCTAGAAAAAATCGCTGGATAGCTTCTAACAGCCTGAAATCAAAATCTATGTAAAATAAAATCGCTTATTAGTCTCAAGACTAGATTGCAATGGCTCGCAGCATGATCGCTTCCGGGATGGTCGTGCTCAAGGGGGGTTGAAGTCCCACACTAGTATGAGTCACGTGCGCGGGAAACTCGTAGTGTCTATAGAGATTTTCACCCGCCTCCGCTCTTACTTTTTTCTACTTGGATAATTACTACCTAACCTACAGTCATGATGAGATGAAAGTTAAACCCACTTTTAGAGCTATACAACGAGATATAGAAGAAACTCAAAAGAAAATCAAGTTAATTTCAAAGACTATATTCATGCTGATGCCCAATATGACTATGCAGAATAAGATGCAGGCTCGGAATATAGACAATTATTATTTAGTCAGAGAATTGAAAGAAATGAACATGTATGAAAAAAAATATTCATTTTAAGAAACAAAATGATATGTCATTCATATTTCATAGAGAGTTCGTTCACGAGCTCATAACATAATAAAAAGTTACATCGAATTATTAAAAGAAGGTAAAATACTTATGTCCCTTCAAATGCTGAAATAATAGAATATAAACCGTTATCTTAGATAATAAGTTGAACAACAATTGCAAAAGAAATTCTACAGACATATGTATACAATAAAACTAAATGCACTTTTTGCGCCCAGTGTGCACAAAAGCCATAATACTTTTTGGTAGACTGTGGGGGAGAGAATTTGAAAACTTCGTCTGGGAATGACCGCAAAGACATTCAAATTGGTTTATGCAGCATCAAGCTTCAATAAACACACATTGTGACAAAAACGAAAACATAAAATAGACCTGCACCAGTTCACCAGATATTCAAAGAGTTAGTAAAAACATGTCGAAAATTCGAGTGCTTTCAAGAATATTTGAAAATCGATGGAAAATAGGTTCAAGCATGACTATCATTTTAAATAATGATTTCGTTTTAAATCAAAAAAATATGTTTTAAATATTTCAATTTTAGTTGCTGCCGTTTTTAAGCAGAACGTTGAAATAGAGTTAGAACACAAATCTGAAATAAAATTCAATCAAAGTAACAAGCACTACGTTTCCCACTAGCTTGGTTTATATTTGTTTGTGTGAAAGTTCCAAGGGCCAATAGTTTTATGCTCTTTAAACATTTGAAAAATTGTAGGATATTAAAAAATTATACAGAAAGAGCTAGTGCATCGCCAAAAGTTTTTGGTGCATAAAACACCAGCCATCCATGAAATTTTATATTTCTCTTTATCTAGTTGCGCAATCAGATTCCTTGAAACAAGTGAGATATGGCCAATAGGAGAGCACCGTCACATTGGACAATGAATCTAAAGAATATTGGAACACTAACAGCAAATTATAAATTTCGTGTGATATCATGTGGTAGTCTAACGTACTGCCTCTACACGGTAATAACAAGGCCAGTCTTTCTTTACGACTGTCTGGTCTGGTGGCTAACAATGGAGAAAAACGCGTTTGCTGACATAGCAAATAGACCGAAATCTGCGATTGGCGGCTCTTTGTATTACAGGTGTCTTAAAGACGACTTCTTCATCTGCATTAAACGCCATGCTTTATTTTCGTCCGCTTGATCTCTTTGTTAGAGGCACTTCTGCAAAGACTACTGCCTCGCTCAAGAAATCGCAAATAACAAGTTAAGAACCTTCGACATAGGTTTTCTCTAAGGTTGATGGTCGTAATTGCCACTACTTCAAGAGATGAATCTACTTTCAGTAGTTACACTTACAGTGTTGGGCAGGGGTTGTTCGCAAGCTACACTGATCCACTCTTTGTTTCTACTGAAGGAAGGAATGGTATCAGGCTAATGGGCACAGCAGTCTTTAGCATCTACATTGACTGATCTAAAACAGCTACAGTGCCGTGGAAGGAATATTACAATACAAGAATATTCTTCAGGTTTCCGAATAGCTGTAGTATTTTCCAAGCGGATGCCTTTGAGGAGGACACTGCAGATGTCAAGATCAACTTTTTTATAAACAGTCAATCTGATGTTAAAACACTGATATATCAAAGACATAAACCGAAATGCGTACTTGATTGTAATTAGACCCTGTGCAGACTAGATAGCAAAATAAGAGTTTGATTCTACTGTCATAAGAGCATTTCGGAGACAATAGCCAAGCATATCCTAAGTTGGATTGGCAGATACCACAAAACCTATCCAAATAACGATGTGCATCATTGAGTTCAATATGATACAGGTTGCGATAGGCAGATGGCAAGCAACCCAAACCTACAGAGTATCTAAAATCATGTGAGGGTCATACATTTTCGCAGCAACTAAGTTATTACTCGCATTAAACTAGATTGACTGCAAGTAGCTGATCGGCATCACAACTGGCCACTATTTTGCAGTAGCAAAAAACAGAAGCAGCCGTAGCATCTTTTTAACCATTGACACTAGTAAGAAGTGTCAGGAGACTAGAGTCTCAGAAACAATCGAGCTTTTCTTGTGTTACTGTCCGACGGTTGTGAAAAAAAGATACGACTTCACGCTCGCGGCGGAGTAGAAGTTGAAAGATATCTTTCAATTCGCGATTAGTTTTGGGTTCTTCAATGCAACTGCAACGAACGGCGTGAGCAATCAACGAAGCTTGTAGTCCAATAATCAGAATGGATAACGAAATACAATTATAATAAATATAGTCAATCAAATTGCTTGGTACATTTAGAGTTTATTTGCGATATTTGCCGTCAAAAGAATTTAGGTAGAATTTAACAGTTTCTGGAAGATTCGAAAAACGATTCAGTTATTTGAGTGAAAATTTTAAGAATCATAGTAAGTAAGAGCCTTAATGGCTCGATATTAACAAACAAATAACGCTAACTTTCGATTAGAAACTATTATTGGTCCAAAGAAGTGAAACAAACATTCAGAGTAACTATATTGATTCAATAGCATTCCATTTATGTTGTTTGACATGAAAAAACTTACAAGCATCATAACAGAACCATACGAAATAAACAAATCTACTTATTCAGGCAATTACCATGCTCGTTCGAAACTCAATGATACTTTCGTTAAGATGCTGGAGCGCGAGACCAAACCGTTCAGGTCGCTTTTGATGCATAATTGAGCCACAATAGCTAACATCTTAATACGCTTGGCATTCATCTGACAGGCTCAACAATTGTATCGTACCGTTTCTTTATCTATCGTTAATCTATCGCCAAGCCAAATCAGATATAGTTTAAATCTATTTAGTCTCTCTGTGCCCGTTCGTTTCTTGCGATCACGTCTGCGTACCAAATTCTATTTCTCCTCATTTTTCTATTATTATCCAATTTCGTTTTAGTGTTTTCGCTGGGCAATCGGCATTAGCTGGTAAATCGCTGGCCACTTTGACCAGATCTAGTTCGGTGTATCTGAACAACTAAATTGATCGCCAGTGGAGCTCAAACGACTCTATCTAATGGGCATACTTAACAATCCAGCACGAAACACAGCCGCTAATTCTGTCCGCGACTAGTGTGTGCAACGTGCTCAAGAAACCGCCCAGCTTCCCAAAGTCGTCTTGAATGCGGTACAAGCCCCGTTGGTTCCGATATATGAGCAAAACTTATGCATATCAATGAAAGCTAAAATTCCGGTTCGACCATTGAATTTCAAAGTGAGCACACGATCTAGATTTGGCTCTTTTTGAATGTTTCGCGGTATCTTGGCTTGACGCTGAAGATGCTGTTTGGCTCATTGGGTCTCCAACGGCATCCATCTGAGTCTTGCGAACCAAGCAGCAGAATTTTCTTATGCGAAAATCTCCAGCGGCATTACCGAAGAGCATCGTGTTGTTTTGGCTAGATCTTCTTTGCGAAAGTGTGTTTGTTGCTTTGCTTAGAAAACTACTGGTTTGCCTCAAGTTCAGGTTCGATGTTGTTTCGTAGTGTTGCTGCGACCGACGATGGCCTTTGGGAGGTAACGGGGCCGAAATTCGGAGCACTGATACACCACAATCTAAATAACCTGTAGCATACCTGTAAACCGCACAATAAATGAATGCGGAGCACAAATAATAATAAATAAAAACAACATTGCAGCGACATCAATGTAACGTTTTGTGGCTTGACGTAGATACATATGAGCAAGTGTAATGTAAAATGACGTTTTTTTTTTATGGCCAGAAACAGTCGGTTTGGCTTAGATACTTCGTAACAAGTTGTGATATTGAGGTTAAAAGAACAGCAAAAAAACTAAATGTTTTTTCACTTTTATAATGCACGAACGGAATATAGATACGAGTACATAGTAGTTCTCCTTGCGGAAATTTGTTTTTAGAAATTCCATTGTATGTGACGAATTTCTATTGTTGCTTTGCATGAACGGAGAAAGTGATTTCTAATTGATCAAAGTAGATCTAAGTGAATCCGGTTTTGGTATTTAGAATCGTTTGATCTATATTTTGCACGAAAATTTTATACTGTGATTTCTGCTGGATACATAGTTCATTTACGAAACAGAATCTCTATATAATCGTTGGAGGAAATTGATTTTGATAGATACTTCCGTACTGATTAGAAAGTTAAAATATTTCCGTTGTATTTCAATTCCTAGACATTAGATGGGTACGCCTTGAGCTTTTTCTGGGAAATCCCGAATGATGCTTTCTATTAATATCGATTTCGATTTCGATTTAAAAACGGTAATTGAACTAAGTCATTTCGCGAATATTTAATGGAGAAATTCAACTTTAGTTGGTCTGAAAATGAATCTATTGAAGTACTTCCTATGTTAACGGCAACATTCTGAATTAAGAGTTAGGATGGTAGTCAAGCTACACGAACGGTTACTGTTCCCTCGCGACACGCACTTTGTATGTCTTGAGTGCATTGATATCTTAATCGAATAAATCCATGCTGAACATCAAGAGAAGTGGAGTCAATGAAGGAAATGAAAATAGCTATGTTTTGATTCAAGAATGGTCCCACTTAATTGGCCTTACTACAAACTTCACCCGTTTTGATGCTGATTGGATTTTTTTTCCCCAAATCGGGAACAGGATGGAGTAGTGCAAAGAATAGACACATAAATTTTTTTCAAGAAACTCTAGTCCAAGAAGAGTTTTGTAACTGATATGTCGCGAAGGAGTATCATTTATAAATTGTGTCGTAACTGTTACGACACATACTACTACTACTTTCGCTACTTTCGACACCAGGACGTAACGACACCAGAATCGTGTCGACTTCTATGTCTATTGTTGAAACAAAATGTGATTATGCTACTGATTTGTTACTGGAATTGAGGCTGGCAGGAAGAAGGTTAGGGTGAATGCTCCGAATGTCGGGCTACTGCTAAAGTTGGCCACTCAAAACTTTTTTGTCTCATAACAAGAATCAGACTCATCAAAACGAAATCTAAAGTGCGATATTTGATGCAATAGCTACTGTACATACTTTAGATGCCTTTCCAACGAGTTTAGGAGCAAGGATCGAACTTTAGGAGCAAGGTGGCTGACCTTTTAGAACAATCTCCCTAATTGCTCTATCTTATTTTGTGGAGCGAATCAATTCATCCAGGAACAATCGTAAAATGTTTTGAAACCTTGTATATGAAGTGAAAGCGGCTTCGGAGGATTTACTCTATAGACAGCTTGAAAAGTAACTAAGAAAAACACATATTTCCGAAGTTATTTTTCACGTTTATTTTTCGACATAATCTCGTTTCAACTGGATACTCTTTTTTTTCGCAATACTCAATCATTTTACATCCTTCAATAAAGTAAGATGAATTAAACTCATCAAAAGAGGTATTTGGTTCATCAATTTGGTCCATAAATCTCTTTCCACTTAACGAATTTTTCATGTTTGCGAAAAGAAAAAAGTCCGAAATGTCAAATCTGATGAATAACAGCGGTTAAATATGGGAAAGCATAAATCTTATAATTTTGGCGCAATCAATTTGCTGAAGAAGTCGGAGCATTACCATGATGTAACAACATTTTTGCCTGCTAAATGAGTCCGTATTTTTATATTTTTTCAATTAGTTGGTCCAAGTGGATGATAATCATGCCCCGAGCATCCTAAAATACAGTGACTGATATCTTTTTAGCTGATGGTACGACTTTAGGCACGACATCCATTGTGTTGATTGATTTTGAGTTATCAGTGTGTAGGGATGAACTCAATTTTCAACTGTGGTCATAAAACGTTGATGAAAGTCACTTGGATTGGGCTCAAACATGGCTGATAAAGTTCCAAAATTTTGCTGCTTACGAAAATTATTTCCACGGTCATTGATGTGATTTTTTGCATAAATAATTCGGACTGAACATATACCTATGCTTTGAGAAGGCTAAAAAAACTGCGTTTGAATGAGTGGTACAGTATTTCTTCCATGCTTTTAGATTTCAAGTTGTTCAGATGGCAAATATCAGGTGAAAGCCATGGCAACGTTTGAGTTTGTTCAAGAAATATGACTGGCAAAAATATTGTGCGAAACAGCAGTCATGTTAATGAGAAGCTCATATAATACTGAGGGCCAATCAAGGTGCGCAATTAAACTAAATTGAAAAAGTGATGAAGCTGTTGAGGAGTTATTTACTTCGAAATGCAATACAAGTATAATGTTGATGAATCTATGGTTCATCGAGACATAATAAAAAACCAATGAGAATTTGCTAATTTTCGTGGTTAATTGTTGTTAACTTGATTCAATCCAAATGCAATCGCAGAGCCTACCAGATGGTGGCGAGTAAAAGGATCAAAAATTGGAAATATGTAGTTTTTCTGGTTCAAATAATTTTCGGCATAATAAAGTCTCCCATGATGATGAGTTTATCGTTTGTATCTAGTAGATTACATATTTAGTAGACAACATTCTGCGGTAGTTCATATACAGAACATGAAGAATTTGTTCACATTTCGAAAAGGCATAACTTCTGCCATTCTGAATTTGGTTAGGCACAGGTGAGCTCCAAGCTATCGATGTTAGGTACCTTTAATATTGATATATGATCAATGCTGCGTACGGCAAGAAAAATGCACTCCATCTAGGAATTTGCCAATGCTGATTTTTTGGGATACGTCAGATTTATTCTTTCGGGTTGCTGGTTTATTGCTCCCTCACAACTCTCCTTGCGAAATATATTGAAACTTGAGCCAAGGAATTCGGCCAAAGTGCAGGATATGGAGAAGCTTTCAGCTCGTTTTTTGAATTGGATTTATATCCTACTATAGTTACAATTTCTCAGAATGAATTCGGAAACGATTGAACTAGGGGACCAAAATGAGGAGGCTATCTGGACATCAATTTATGAAAGTAAGTTGCAGTCAGCAGGTATGAAGATTTAGAGTGTTGGGAATATCGGCAATGTATTTTTTACATTATCCGCTGTAGTATATGTAGCAAGTCGAATTTTTTTTAACCTTTTTTGTCCTCTGAGGGTGCAATTCAAGGTGTTCTTCCAAACGGCTGTTGAAGCAATGTCAGTAGATTCGATGTCTGGTTGAATAAGAGCCAGTTCAATGGAGCCTCCAACGCTCTTATGACCAGATCTAGGCTGTGGCTAGACAAATTTCAAAAAAACTTGTTGATTTTGGCGTATAGCTATAGCTTATGGTCCACCAGATTTAATATTCCAATATCATTTGCTTAGCAGTTTAATTAATTACTGTGTGAGCATCTAGAATGAACTGTGACAATTTGCGGAGGTAGAAAAAGCATGAAAACAAAGCTTAGCATCTCTGAAAATCAGCCAGTGAATAAATTTTTATCTATTCACATATTTATTTTCTTCGAAATTTCGCCGAAATATTGATGTGCTAAAATTTTCTTCCTCATCTTATTCATGCAATAGCAGAATCGCAACTATACACCTGGCATATCACTAACAGAAATTATTTAGTAATAAGATAAATAGATTAGTGCTTATCTGTTCGGTCGTTTCATTTTACGCATATACTATCATGGTAATTTTACCTACTTTTCATTCAAAAAATCATTAACTCCATTAAATCAAAGCTTAACTTAGCTAATAAATGTCTGCTTTTAAATGAAAAAAAGTAGGCATATTACTCTCTCTTTGTAAAATCATGCATGTTCTACGCATCTTATCTTTCCACGCCTACGTGTGGTTAGCAATTAAATTAAAAGTGCAGCTACCAGCACTTAAACCAAGAACATAATTTATGCATTAAGCCATCATCAAACATTCTTCGAACCACGTGTTAGAAATTCAGTACTGCGATCTCCATTCAACTGACAACGATTTCAATTCATTCAGATAGTACTCTTATTAAGGTATCTACACATACAACAGCCCATTATTTCTGCTTGCTACAAAGAATAATTGATGACCTGTTTTTTTTTCTTCTCGACCGAACACAGACATTGTTTTGACCCAGTAAAATTAAAACCCACAATTTTTCCATTCAATCATTATGTTACACTGTAATTCGTCTATTAAATTATGCAGCAGACAATTTTTCATCTTTAAATTATGTATTTTGGTGAATTTGTTAACAAGTCAATGTTTTCCCTTGAAAAATCACAGAACAAGCATGTAAATAGATACAATCTGAGAAATTTTATCGTATCTCAAGCTCACCGTTGATTGAGGGACTGTAGTGATTTAAAAAAATCTGAATAGACCAAAACAGTTAGTTTACCAGTGGTTAGAAAATTAGAGCATTTTCGTCATTATCTCGGCTTAGTGTCACTTCATCGCTATGCTTTTTCTTCAGTGTTATTATGCAAATATTTGAAAAACGGATATCAATTATCGAACAAAAGTTTAGCCGATAGTTCTAGAGTTGGAAAAAGTGCTTATTCATTATTTCACTTGATTCGATGTGTGTTTGCGTAAATTTGATCAGTAGGTCGTGTGCGTGTTGGTTGTGTTGCTATCGAGTATTTTTACTAATGTTCGAAGAAGAGCATTAGTATTAAAATCACTTATATATATATATATATATATATATATATATATATATATATATATATATATATATATATATATATATCATCAAAAAATGTCAGTGGAAAAATCTCAGGAACGCGCAATTCGATTGAACTGAAATTTTCAGGATACATTGGTGTAGATGTAGAATAGTGCCAGATTTGACAAAAAGTTAATAATCTTTGACCCTTTGGCGCCGGCGGCTATTTTAGTGATATTTTAAATATACATATTTTCTGCCAACATATAACTTTTGCAAAAATAAAGTTCATGGAATGAATTTTGAACGTGATCTAAATGTGTATATGATAAATTTTTTTTTGAAATTTTTAACCCTATGTGTGCGCTTGGCGCCTGAAATTAGATTGGGAAAATTTTAAAACTTTTTTTTTGTTGCGATAACTTTTGACCAGATTATCAAATCATTACGAAACTTACAGAACATATTGTCGTTACGAAGTTGTAAACACGCGTGCTTTTTTATGAACGTGCTGGCAGCCCTGCAGCTACGGCAGGCATTGAAAGTGAAAACCTTCAAACCATCGATCTAATGAAAAATTTTCGTTTTTTACAGTGAAAACCAACTCATATAGAAATTTTATGCGTTGTCTATTCAACTAAAGGAACACTTTTGAAATTTCACATCGGACAAGAACGCTAACCCTCCTCCAATTAACCTATATTTTAAGCATCAAAAATTTTCTGTCCACGAGTACTCACGATCCAATTATCAGATATAAATGAAATTCACAGAATGTATTGGTATTGAGTAGGACCAAGTCTGATAGAACCGATTTTGAAATACGGGTAACTCTGTGCCAGTGGTGCCATCTTGAAAGATTATAAAGAAAAAAAACTGCTTTTGCCCTATGAATTCTGATTCAGCGACCAGACTTTCATGAAATTGACACAGTAGCTGAATCTTACTTTAGGCCGTTTTTGATAGAAATTTGGTTGAAAAGTTCGGTTGGTACTGCCAGCTATGGTGATTTTGGTGTCTTAGGTTTTGAAAATTTGCTGATGAAAGTAAAGCTTTTTGTCCTATAGCTTCCAGTGCGGTCATGAAATCAAAACGAATTTCATATGATATATGGAACGTAACATAGGCATTATTCCGAAGGAATCTGGTAAAAAAACCATTATAGGGTTGTCAGCTACATGTTAGTTTTGTATTTATTTGTAATATCTTTATTAAGGGGTTAGTCCACTGTTAAACTGCTCAAAATGAACTTTTTTTTTTAAACAGCTACCAACAAAAAACTATTCAAGATATCGATTTGAAATTTTACATGCATCTTTATTAAAGCTAGGAGTTAACATTTTCATTAGAAAAAATTATTAGAAATCAAAAAAAATTATTAGAAATAAAAAAAAAAAGGAAATTGCGCCTCGTAAATTCCTGGACAAAATAAGCGTCTGTGAGCAAACTACCAAAAAGATTTCATTAGTTTTGAGTATAAAGGACTGCACGGGCCTAAATTTAGAACAAAAAAAAATTTTTTGACGATCTGGGAAACATTTTATTGATTAAAAAAATTTTTTTTATTAAGTTTTTTGATTCAAATGTATACCACATTTTTTTTAATCGCTTTAGGGCTCTAAAGTTAGGCCCGTGCAGTCTTTTATACTCAAGACTAATGAAATATTTTTGATAATTTGTTCACAGATGGTTATTTTGTCAGGAATTTACGAGGCGCAATTTGCTTTTTTTTTTCGGCGGTGCTGCGGCGATCCATTGGGGCGGCCGCCATTTTGTTTTCTAATATTTTTTTCCAATGAAAATGTTAACTCTTAACTTCAATAAAGATGCATATAACATTTCAAATCGATATCTTAAATAGTTTTTTTTTGGTAGCTGTTTAAAAAAAAAGTTCATTTGGAGCAGTTTAACAGTGGACTTACCCCTTAAGCAATTTTACCGCAAATTTTTCAAACGGTAATGATATTTTAGTGACAATAAACAACAAATATTAAGTTTTCGTAAATTTGAAAACGTTTGCCACTGGTAACCCTAATTTTTTTTGTTATATTTTTGGCTTTGATCCTAGCAAAGAGTTGCCAGCGCAAGGCGTGTTTTGCTATTTTCGTATGAATAAATGCTTACTTTAAGTATTCATATCGCAAACATTTACAATCAAAATAAGTTACCAATGTTGAAATTTTCTAAGTTCTAGAAAATTTTTGGTTCCAAACATCTTTCGTTTTTTCACCCTAAACATCTTTTTATCGGTGTAACTTTCGACGAAATCATCGGATCAAATCGAAATCGATAGAGTTATTTGATTTTAACGTGAGGCAATTGTGGGAAACTTTTAGTTGCAGTGATGGTAAAGTGTTGCAAGTACTAAGCATTTGCTTTGTTTATCGAATGTTATGCTGCTTTCAAAGTTTTGTTTGGCTTTCCTTTATCTTGAAATTCCTGAAATCCACCCTGTGAGTTTAAATGCATTGCTAAGATCAAAGTGGCTTTGCACTCGAAACAGGTTGGAGCACGTGCGGTAGAATATACACTCAAAATCTGCACGATTCTTCTACTGTTCATCGAACATTAGTGTTTCTAGCGGTTCAGGTGCGCTAGAGTTTTTTACTGTTAATTTTATTCATGAGTTTATTAAGGGAAAATAGACCATCTCAATGCCATTTTGTTAAGACTTAATTACAGTGCTATTATATGTTGAAAAAATCTACGAATTTTGGATTTATAGAACACATGTTTTTTCTCTCATGATTGCAAACATCTTCAAAACAAATTACAAATGGTATTTTACGCTGCTATTCCAAATATTTCTGTGCATTCGTTACACATCATCCGAATTCGAAGAATCTTTACGAATGCTGAATCTTATCTTCAGCAATAAACCGTCTAAAATCACACATTCGTTACACCGTTTTGTATAGCAATGCAATGAACTGCCGAAAAAATTACGGTCACGTTACGATCGCGAACAGGGTTCAGATTCTGCATGGTTCTCACATCTCACCTGCAATCCATTTGTCATGAGTAATTTATCGCTTTGTCGGGTGCACCCAAGCAACACTTTCCACCTGTGTAGTTATCTGAAGCAAGCATACATTCATTCCATATGTATTCTTTGCGTATGTTTGTAAGTTTGGTGCCGGATAAATGCAAGGAGAGCTTCATATGTGAAAAAGATACGACTTGATACCACGCCGATATGTGCGATAAGATCTGGTACTGGAGTATCGGAAACTACATGCCTCCATATATGCCGTATAACTATATGATGGGTAAACTCAGGTGCAAACTCTCATATGACGAAGGTCTCTGTGTACATATGCAAGTACACAGAAAACTACTTTCGCGCTAAACTTTTATCTGGTCCGCTCAGTCATCGTTTTCAATTTCGGCTGCTGCCGGTGCTGAGCAGACTCGGCCTTTGTAAGCCGCATACCGGCGGACACCGGTCCCAAATTGTTGGAGAAATGCTTAGTGGAATTTTTATTGGGCGGCTACAGGTGATCTTGCTCAGGTATGGTAGACAGACAGGTCGCGGCGATCTCTTAACTTATGTCTCACGATCATTGACCGTTGATGATGATCGTCATCTTGACCATTCACATTGATGACGATCTGACCGAATCATTCATATTCTTTTGAATGGTGCAACGTTGCCAACCGCGACGATTTCGTACAAATTAGATTATGTGCATACTAAATATTTGTTAGCAAAGTGTTAACAAATTTTAATCTCATACCGATGAAAATTAGAAAGTTGAGAATAACACCCACGAAGAACAGTTATATTTGATCAATTCGAAATACCGATTCGATTAAGATAACTGCTCGAACGATTAAATATTTATTGTTTTTTATGAATAATTCTATATTTTATCACAAATAGCAGTTAGTTGAATTGGTTTTTAAAGGAATTATTGCATTATTTATCTATGATAACGTAAGGATACCTACTTCCAGAATGTCATTTTAGTGTTGATTTGAATAATTATGTGTCTTAATGTTTTCGTTTGAGAATTGTGAAAGCAATATTAGTTGCATGCAATCAACCTGTTTTTAGACAAATAGGAGCCCCAAAAGCATCCCGAAGAGGGCACTTATAAACTGTAAGCTTTTTTTGTGGAAAATGGTTCGAAATTTCAGCTGTAGCCAATAGGAGATTTTGAAAACAAGGCATATGTTTACTTATGGTACAGATGGAAATGAAGTAATTATGTTGTTAATAAAATACAACAGGGTGCTGAAGAAAAAATTGTAAGGAAAGAATTCGAGAGCATCTACCTTGGCTTATTTTTTTTTGCAGTTTCTTTGTAAGCACATGAGTTCTGAAGAATGAGAGAAGACTTATTTTATGTTTAGTGGGGAAAAAGTAAATGTTTGATAATGATTACCACAGTAAAATATAATGCAATTTCTATTCTAGCAAAATATGTTCATTTAATGTTTAACCAGAAAAATAACAGTCAAGGTTTGTGGGAAACAGGACTCAAAGAACATTTTGAAATCGTTTAGAGTATTTTTTGGTCTTGTTTTGTAAAGTATAGTAAAGCAATCCCACGATAACTCTTGTCAGGTCTAGGGGTTGAAGTTCGGAGAGAAATTGAAATCTATAATCATATCATACGTACGAAAACCGAAAATAAATGTTGTTCATTCATTGATTATCGCTTTCAGTAAGAAGAGAGGGAAATGCTGAACGAAAGACAACACCAAATTTTCAATTTTACAATGCACATGCATTTTTCATGCCATGTTAAGAATCTTCGTAAGAAAAAGCAAATGACTGACTTATATACATATATGAGGATTAATTATCAGTGGTACCAGTTAAGCTATTTGAAACCTTGTTAGCTACCAAACATTTTGAAATTCCTACTTTTATAATTCGTGAAATGGCGTGAAATTTATATGAATGTGTTCAATTTTCACGATTTTACAACGAAATTCGAATATTTCTTTCAAATCTACTCTCAAATCTAAAAAAAAATTCAGTCGGAACAAAATTCACAATAGTACCTTATTTACACTAGATTTAAAATACATCAGGCAGCTTTGGGCTGTCAAAAGCCGAGACAAATGTATGGTAAATCAGGTAGGTTTGTGATCGATTTAGCTCTAAATCGATCAGCTGACCGAAATCGCCTGATGTAGCCTCAGTATGAATAGGCTATTAAAAGTGCAGTGCGAACGTATTTTACCTAAAAATACTATCTTTGTAACCCAGGAAACTTTTTGCTACCAAGTCTGATCCAAAGACTACTGTGTTACATTATCTGTCATTGACAGGTGGTTTTAGATTTTTGTATGTTTACAGAAACATTCACTTCATGAATTTCTGTCCGAAGCTATTGCGAAAGCATCAGCGTATTGAAAAACTTCAATATTAGAATCTGTTACACTTTGGAGCTTAGTTGTGGGGATATTAAACAAAATGAAACTTTACAGTCCATTTCTCACCTCAAAAATATTGTCCCCAAGTAACCATGTCTTATTGCTAATAAAAAACATAATACAATTAATATAAAAAGGAGCTATGTTGATTGTAATGAGTATTTTCTTACAAAATCTGTGTATCAACTCTCTTATAGGCAATCGAAATATTAATGTTCAAGAGCATTATTTTAATCTGTTTTAATATTTTACCTATAAAATGGTGATGAATCAGATCTATGCAGGGCTGTGTAGATCCAGCGAAGAGAATAGGTAACCCTAGAATAAAAAAGGAAGCAAACCGGCTTACCAACACAATCTGCGATCAGATATTGCAGCACCAGAATGAGCAGTGGAAGAGTCTGATGCAAACCATCGATCCTGTGAGTGACATTCTCTGGCGACTATCCAAGTATTTCCGAACCCAGGAAAAACCGATTATGCCACCAAAACACAGCACACAAGGCATAAAATATGACACCCTAGAGAAAGCCAACGCGTTTGCGGACTCCCTAAAGATTAAATTCCAAGAGAACTGC
The DNA here is from genome assembly GCA_963978885.1 of Nemotelus pantherinus. Lineage (NCBI taxonomy): Eukaryota > Metazoa > Arthropoda > Insecta > Diptera > Stratiomyidae > Nemotelus > Nemotelus pantherinus. Next base: position 125,131,864 of record OZ022265.1, read on the forward strand.
TCATCTGAGGATGACCTAGGCAATGAAAACCGCAAGCCTTCTTAGTTCTAAACCAAGCGAGGTATAACAGTTGAAGTTAGCTAACCTGGAGATGGTGAGGAACTTGGCGAGGGAATTGAACCTACGAAAAACGCAAGGGATAGATAACATCAATAACCTATGCCTCAAATATCTACATGATAGCACACTATAGACACTGACGGACATAATCAACGGAATGCTCCATATGAAGAGATATCCTAGGGCGTGGAAATTAGTCATCATCATAGTTTTACCAAAACCAACTTAAGATCTCGAATTTTGAGGAAATGTGAGATCCCCGAAATTGGAGGCCCATAAGCCTCCTAACATCTCTAGCCAAATTGGCTGAACGAGTTCTTCTTTCTCACCTAAACAAAAAAGTCTACGAGGACAACATTCTCCCGGAAGAGCGATTCGGCTTCAAACTACTATACTCTACGGAACTCCAGGTAGCACTGGTAGTGCATAGAATAGGACTCAACCAAACAAAGTCGATTAGACTGGTCATGTTCCATATAGCAAAAGCCTTCGAGAAAGTCAATAACCTAAAAAATGCATAAATTCAAAATACCCCTCGCATTGATACAGATCCTTGGATCATTTCTCAAGGATAGGACACATACAGTCAGAATCGAGGGTCTTCTTTCAACAGAACGTCAAACTACAGCTGGATTGCCTCAAACCTCCCCGTTATCACCACTTTTGTTTAACATATACACAGTAAATATCCCCAAACTGCCCGTAGCAAAAATATCGTTCTTCGCCAATTATACGTGTATCTTTCACACGTCCAGGCAAGCAGAAGCCATTACTTCAACTCTTCAATGCTCCATAAACACGCTTTTAGTATATTTCCAAAGATGGAAAATCAAATTTAACTGGGACAAAGCCCAGGCGATTTTTGTCATGCGGAAGAGCAACAGATACAATAGCAATGGACCGCAAAATACATGCGATTCACATTCAACGATAAACTAATTGGAACAGCACATAAACAAAACAAGCAAAAAGCCTGCGATAACCTTTTTCAAACCTTGTTCCCACTCATTAAAACCAAAAGACTAAACATAACGAACAGAAAATTCAAATACTGAGACTGACAGTTTTATACGCAAGCCTAGCGTTTGAACCAGTGAGGTAGTAGAAATGGAGTGGACATGCCCATAAGATTTACATTGAAGGGGATGGTAGTAATTTTTTGTCCGCTAAATGTCAAATCTGGTCAAATCCAAGTAGTTCCCCTCCAATTTGACATTAAGCGAGAAATGGCGGAAAGGCAGTTTTAACATATTTTGTGCGCGAGAGGATCAAAGGGGCTAATGGTGGAAAGCTATACCGTCGATGTCAACTCCACTTCTACTACCTCACTGGTTTGAACGTACCTCAAAGACGAATAGACGAAAACTTCAGACGTGTCAAAATATCGCACTGCAGAGAGAATTTTCAGGCTCCCATGGCACCTTAGAAACCCAGACATACATAAAGATCTACGTATAGAGACAATCGAACTATACTTACGTTGCAAAGCCGCCAAACTCTTCGACAAAATATAAAGACACACTAACAGTACCATGGATATCCTAAAATTCCAGAGCAAAGGGATCTTGTAAATCTCTAATTACCAGAAGCGCCTAAATGCACCTATTGAGGCTATGAAAAAAGGCTGAGCGCCGATTGGAATAGAGTAAGGGTGAGTTATTCACTAGCTCCAAAACAACCCAGTTTAGACCTGCATGATTTTCTTCCGGAATATGCTTCGAAATTAAGCAAGAAGAAGAATTACTGTTTTTAATTAAACTATTGATTATTTTCATATAAATGTTGATTTGAGATATATCTCTGGTGTTTTTTTTAGTGCGTTTGGATCTTTACGCGTTATAAGATTGCAGAGACTTTTAAATATTCATATTGGGCTGGAGCCAAATATGATTTTATTAATTGCTGTCATTAGGTTTTTTACACACATACTTATATTCATTCAGTGCTTTAATCATTTTGTGCGAAACTTTGCCCGCTATAAACAAAGATTTTTTATTATGTCTAAAATTTCAGTTAGCTGATTATTATTGAATTCATCTTACGAGTGTATAGTAAGCATATACACTCTGTTTTGTATCCAAGCATTTTCCAATATTCCTTACTGTTTCTTACAGTTCTTCTCATCATAGTTTGAGGGATTTGCATTGAAATTGCTCAATTAAAAATTCTGCTTCGTTACCTTATGTTGTTCGATCTAACATTTTTGTTTCGCGCGCTTTTTCTTTATCACAACCATAAATTATGGTTTTCCACGCTCTTTTTATTTTTGTTGAAATTCCTCTTTTTTTTACTTTATAATTCCAAATTTTATTCAAATTTCCATTCTACCAATAATTTGGCTTCAGCTTTGGCAAGGCTTCAAGATAAATATTTAACTTAATGATCTAATCAAAACCCTCTAAAATGCTAGACACATCCTCAGCAAAAGTTTTTTTTTTGCTATTTTCTAAACAGTTTTCTTCTGCATCTAACTTTCAACACATTTGACAAGCTGAGAAAAAAACCTTCCATTACAATTGCCTTGTGAACACTATTACTAAGAGAATTGGTTTGGCTGAAATACTTAATATTATTTCTACTATACGGTAAATTTCGGAGCTGATGATTTTTTGAACCACAGTATATCGAAAATCATAATTTAGAGCTTTTGGTTCGAAAAGATTAACGATGTTTAATAGATTTTCCTCTCGAACATTTACAGTATTATTAAATTAAAGCTTGAATGTGTGATTATGGCTGGATTTGAACCACACACGATTGCAGTGGTCTCTGCTACCCAACCTTCGAACAAATTGAGAATGAATAGTATAAATAATAAACAAGACTATTCTAATTTTAAGTTCAGAAACATAAAAAAGATGCATATAAATTTATGCTTCTTAAGAAAATCGAGAAAAAAAAATCTACTAAGCTCTAAAGTTAAAAAACACCCACATAATGCAAGGCTTCAAATATATTATAAAAGACTTTGTCGCGAAATCAATCTTGATGTCGCTGCTTGTAAAGCAAATTATTTCAACAGCAAACTTGCCTCAAATTTAGGGAATGTAAAAAAAGAATGGGAAATCGTAAATGAAATTCGAAGTAAAAACAATAAAGACAATATCTCCAGCATAATTGTTAATGATGACATCGTTTCTGATCATCTACATGTTCCAAATTTATTTAATGATTACTTTTCGTCTGGTGCAAATAATTTCAATTTTGACAACTCTGAAGTTTTAAGTCCATCTTCTGTTAATGTTATCTCCAGCCGGGAATTCTCTTCGTTGAGTAGCCTATTTTTTGAGGATTTTTCATCTTCGGAAATTTACATAATTATTATGTCACTAAAGTTGTCAGCTTCATCTTCTTGCGATAGAATCTCCAGCAAAATTTTAAAACAAATTGTTTTTCAAATTTCGGATATTCTGTGCTTCTTATTTAATTTTAGTATCCAGAGGGGGATTTTCCCGGACGCACTAAAACTGGCGTTTGTAGTACATGCACATAAAAAAGGCGATAAAACTAGTTTAGGCAACTATAGACCCATCTCTCTGGTACAGAAGGTGCCTTGCTAAAATTCTGTCACGAAACTTACAATGCAATAAACGAGTTCAAAATTCCCGCAGCATTATTTATTGATATCACTAAAGCTTTCGATCTTGTCGACCATTCCATCCTACTGCAAAAAGTTTATAGTGAATAAGGGATAAGGGATAATATTTTGGATTGGTTTCATTCCTTTCTATGCGATCGAAAGCAGAAAGTGAAAATAAATGCACAGAAAGTGAAAATAAATGCACAGTGAAAATAAATGCACAGAAACATCTTGAGTTCTGCAACGACTCTAAATATTGGAGTTCCTCAAGGCTCGGTTCTGTCTCCAGTATTATTTCTGATTTTTATAAATTCACTATTTTCTGAAAACTTTTATGGGAAAATTACAGCTTTTGCAGATGACGCCGTCCTGTCCTATTCCAGTTTCAATTACTTTGAAACATATGTCAAAATGAGCCATGACCTTGAAATTTTTTAGTGTCCATAAACTAAGGCTGAGTGACAAGACAAAATATATGATATTTAACCTAAAGAGATCAGTTTGTGTTGATTTGAATTCGACTTTCCCCGCCCCAACCTGCTTAAAATATATTTTTTCACCAATGAGAGCTGAAGACGAGGTTTTTCTTCTTTTGACCAAAATGCGAGCTGTTCTTCATATTGCTTTGATATTGAAAGAGTTGACAGTTTTAAGTATCTGGGAGTGTTAATTGACACCAAATTAAATTGAAGAGATCACACCTTGTATCTGGAAGCATATTTTAACGATTTGGTCAGACAATTGTGTCACTTAAGCCTATATTGTCCCTTTTCAGTTTTAACACTAGTTAACAACGGTCTGTTTTTGTCTAAACTACAATATGGATTAAGCTGCTGGGGAGGGGCACATTTTAATAAACTGGAACCTTTGATTGTAAAACGAAAACATGCCGTTCGAATTATTTTAAAAGTTCACTGCAGAACGCCAAGTTTCAATTTATTTCAAGCACTAGAAACACTTCCATTAAGGCATTTATATTTTTTTTAAGGTTTTAAGAATTTTCTTTGAGAACTCAGGCTATCAAACACCAAGAGTTTATGTTTCAGCTAATCTACGGGCTAACACTAGAAATTTAGTGGTAGTTCACATTTGCAATAAATCGCACTTTAGTCGCTTTTACAGCATTGTTGCTCCTCGTCTATTCAACCTTTTGCCACCAAATATTAGAGGTGAGTCCAGAAAGACAGCGTTTTCGAAAAAAGTCAAATCTTGGCTCTTTTCTATTGATCACTTGGGCATTGAAAAACTGTTGAATCCCTTAATATAACCTTTGCATTTGTTTCCATTATTGTTTTTGGCTATTTTTCTTGATCTTCGGTCTTTCGTTTAGTTAAATTTATGAGTTCCCCAACATAAATTGACAATTCATGTTTTTTTCTATCTTATTAACGGACATCCGGCTCTTGCGTAAAGCAACTGAATGCTTCGTATTTCATCTGCATCTTCTTCAGCACCATTTAAAATATAAACTATATAAAATAAATAGAAAATTCGACTTTTTTCAAAAATAGAAAAATTGCAAAATAGAAATGAATTTATTATCAACAGTTAGCAAAAGTTTTCAAAGTTTGCAACTCAAGTCTCTATTTATTATTTAATATTTTTTATATCTTCTTTATTTTCCTTGAATTTCCATTTCGTTGATTAAACAGATCATTGCCCAGATTGGTTAATTTGGCACTCATTGATATCTAGAGCTTAAAATCTCCCAAAACCTATCACAAGTTTTTGAGATGCAGCTAGCCACATTTTGATTTCAGTTTCTTTTATTCTAAGTGAAACTGGACGTTACTGATGAGCTTCAAACTAGGAGTATGCGTTGTTAATAAAACTTTATCCTACCAACATATTTTTTGTTGGCAATGCTCTCCTTCAGACATATGCATGGCTATTATACTGTCTCGTCAAAATACGATGAACCAACAAAAATTACCGTAGGTACAGTTGGTTGATCTAGCTGATTCATCAGTGCAATTACTGCGATGATTTGAATGAAATAGCTTCGCTAAAGCTAATAACCATCTCCTCAACGCAATTTTGTTTGCCCGTGTTTTCGTAATGGGCTTGTTTCCGTACATACATATAAATGACGATTTGTTGAATGATCTGCTATTTTTCGGTTGATCGGTGAAATATAATTGCCAGCCATTGATCCAAAATCGCATGCAATGAGCTCAGTAGTCTGTGAAGAATCTGTGCGAAAGCGCGAAATCAGTAAAACGATCGCAACAATAAAACGGTAACAATAGCAACCAGTTAATATAATAAAAATCATAATAATATAGCGTAACCGAACAGGTACGCGCAAAAAAACGAGGAGTGTAAACACTTTACTGAAGATCGTTCCTCAGCCGAGAATTGCGGTAACTAGGTCAAAGTTAATGCGTACACAAGAAGATCGATGGTGATTGTAATGGTTGGTGGTGGTGATGATGATCATGGTGAAGATGCTGCTTACGATAATCTTCATCATAATAGCAACGATGATCGATTCGAACGCTGTGTGATATGCATTTTTCCGAACTTGCAATGTATGTGTTAAATATTTGCAGATCAACTGAGCTTGTAATGTGTACATATAAAAGCGGAACGGCAGAGAGATTAAACATGTGCATGTGAAAAATAGTTATTTAACAAGCTTTTAGCACTAACAAAGTTATAATACTGATTCGCATCCGTATAATTGAAAGTCATCATTCATCGATCTCAACTATTCTTAGATGGGAAGAGAAACTTTTCCACTTGCTGACGCGATTCATATTATGCATACTTGGATGACTTTCTGAATGGAGATATAGAATGAAAGTGAATTATTAAACTGGTAATATCGGATACTGATACGTTTCTGAAGCTAATAGATGGATTGGTGTACGTTTTTCGGACTTGTCGAATTCGAAAGTTTTGTGTACCGTCAGAGATTGAAGCTATCTTTTGTAAATCATTTCCGCTTATGGGTGATGATGATGATGTTGACTCAGCTTTCTGAATTTCGTAATAAATACGTTTTTTTTCGCTACAGAAAAGAACGGTTTGCTGTTCTGATTCGGAATCGTACGAACTGATTTTACTAATAAGCAGACAGGGGTTTTCACTCTTCAAGTGGAGTTAGATGATATATGCTCCAGCGCATTTTTTTTTCATTTGAATACTGTGTTTATTTATTTAATGTCTAAAATGACAGATCGAGTCTCGAGTCCAATTACGATATAGACTTTGATAAATGTAAACAAAAATATAAACAAATAAACAAGACTATCATGATTCAAAAAAATCCAAAATTTAAAGAAGCAATTAGCCAAGATGAATATGCATTAAACAGAATAAGTAATTACTTTATCTTTTAAGATGATTTTGAAAAGCAACAAGGTCAGTGGCTGGGAACCAAGTCTGAGTTCATTATGCTGCTTAGGTATACGTAACAGCGGTGAATAGTAATACGTATCAGCCCGTGCAAAAAGAACATTAAAAGTTAAGGTGGATCTTCATGTCCGATCCGAAACATGGACGGAAACCATGTTGCAGAGGTCAGATGGGACAAGTCGATGGTGCAGTTTAAATAGAAGGCATGCATCGAACAGCTGTCTACGAGATTTAAGGGATGGTGTTTGCAGCATGGTAAGTCTCGCACTATACCCACAGTAAGTCAAATTGAATTTGAAAAACAGAGAGCGGGTGAATTTGCGTTGTATAGATTCAACTGCATCAGTTAAGTACTGAAAATGTGAGTACCATATTTGACAACAATATTCAAGGATACTGCGGACAAAAGAGAAAAACAGGTGTACACAGGTGGAGATATCCGTAAAAATGCTTAGACGATCTAAGTATGAAACCCGAGAGCCTGGACCCCTAGCAGTTATATGCAATATGTGTAGAGCAAAAAAGATTTTAGTGTTGGAAATTACTCCCAGGTCTTTAAAACGGAATACTACGTCGAGAGAGGTACCAGAAACGCAATAAGAAAATACTACTCGTGAATGCCATTTGGCAACATGTTAGGATATTCAAAATAAGATAATTGGGATTCCACCAGTTGCCCAGAGTGTGCAGACCATTCTGTAGCAGAAAGCAGTCTTCTATTGTATCGATTACTCTGAATATTTTAAGACCATCTGCATAAAGAAGGGAGAAGGAGTTTAGGAGACACGGAAGATCATTAATGAAGATTAAGAACAAATAGGGGCCAAGTATCGATCCTTCCGGAACACCTGAGGTGGGATAGAAGGGAGCAGAGGAGCAGGAGCTATAGAAACCATATTTGTCTGATTTCAAGAGAAGAAGCACGTGGTTAACAGAGTCGAATGCTTTAGAGAAATCAGTGTAAACAACATCCACCTGTCTTTGCTGATCGATGGCAGAAGCAACAGTGTTGCTGAAAGATAGCAAGTTGGTAATAGTAGATTTACCTTTGACAAATCCATGTTGCTCGTTGGCAAGAAAAGGTTCGAATAGAGGATACATTCTGTTGTATACAGCTCTTTCACATAGCTTGCTAAAGCAATGTAAAAGCGATATGGGCGGCAATTGGAGATACAAGCGGGACCACCTGCCTTAAGTATGGGAAAAATGTTGGCTGATTTCCATACAGAAGGAAAAACACCAGCTGCGATGCTGGGGTTGAAAATAATGGACAGGGTGCACAGAGTGAAGAAGATAGTGTATAGTATATTGTTGGTTATGATATTGAGTTTAAGCCTTGGCAGCAAACATACTTATAGGGCTAAGCTGAGTTCTTTTATACACATAAGCTTGAGGACTAGTAGGCTAAAATTTGGTTATTCATCAGTTTGTTGGCTGAGAGAACTAGTACACAAAGCATGGAAAACATTTTCCAACGAATGAAGAATGTTTTCAAAACGAAAATTTTAGAAATTCGACGAAACCATTACAGAAAATCGATTTTTTGGTCGTCTTTTAGAAAAATATCAAGGAGAGTGTACAAAAGCAGAAATTAATTTTAAATACGATAAATTGCCGACCAAACATAATTGCCGATCATAACCGTACTAATTGAAAACTTGTATAAAAAGTTAAGAGACTTTTCAGCCGCTGAAACAGAAGATAGGAAGACAAGATAATTATTTTTGGTATTCTCATTAATCAAAGGTGGATTACAATATAATTTACATCATTAAAAATAATACAAAAGTTCACTACGTGCACCTCAGCTATGAGGAGTTTTTGAACGATTGCGTCAATTGAAGAACCAGAAATTGTTAGTTTAATGAATATATAATATTACAAAATGAATAAAAAAGTTTTCATTATTTTACATTAAATAAAGACGTAAAATACTTTTTCAGAAACTATTAAAACACTCTAGGATAAAAGTCTACGAACATTTGCGAAAGAGGAAACATTTCACCATTAATTTTTCAAAATTAAGTGGTTGAAGTCGACAAATTTATTCTATTGTTTATTATTATCATATTCAACAGATAAAAATCCAATAACTGAATATATGTAGAAAGAACATAATAAAAGACCAAATCAAGGTGAATATAGAGAAAAAACATTAAGATACAAAATCAAGATGAAAAATTACAAATTCAAAATTAAAAAGAGAGCAAACAAAACTACATTGAGTTGTTAGTATACGAGTACAAGGTATTGTTTTTCAGAAAAGTTTTGAGAGCAGAAACCTTAGATCATTGTGTTGCCTCAGTAAATTCATCAAAGAAGAATCAAAATAGGTATCAATGCGCGCAAATGAGACACTAAATGCAAAAGAAGAACGCTTGTCATGCACTGCTACATGAACGGAAACGGCGCTGCTAGTGTCAGATTGAACCAGCCGATAAACGAGCTTAAAGCGGAAAAGTTTCCGTAATTCGAAGGAAGGAAGATGAAGGAATGAAACACGATCACAACTCTGCGTTGAGCAGACTCTAATGCAGTATTTAAGTTGACATAATGAGGACTCCACACTTGACAGAAATATTCGAGGATACTACGTACAAAGGAAAGAAAAAGTTGTACACAGGTGGAAATATTATAGAAGGATTTAGAGAACCTAAACCGATAATTTAGGGACACTGGCAGTAATATATGAAGTATGATTATCAAATTTAAGCTTTGGATCAAATATTACATCAAAATCTCTAAAATTATCAACAACATTAAGAGGAGAGCCAGAAACAAAATAGAAACATCTAAGGTGACATTTTACAAGTAAAAGCCATTTTGTGACATTTTTCGATGTTCAAAGTGAGAGCATTGGCAGCGCACCAAGTCTGTAAGCTCGTAAGATCGTTTTATAAAAGCGTGCAGTCATCTTGTGACTCAATCACTCGAAACATCTTGAAATCGTCGGCACATAAAAGGCAAGAAGATCGGATTCAAGGCAGAAGATCGTTTATGAACAAAAGAAGGAGACCAAGAGTAGACCCTTGCGGAACACCTGTTATAGGATAAAAGAGAATTGAAGAACAGGAATTAACAGTCACAATGCAGGTACGACCAAAGACATAAGAGTTAAATTAAGAAAGAAGCGGACCAGTTATACCATCGCCCTTTAGCTTTTGAAGAAGGAGGTTATGGTTGACAGACTCAAAGGCTTTGGACAAGTCAGTATATAGTACGTCGATTTGCTTTTGATGGTCAAGAGCGGATGCGACCATATGTGTGAAGGAAAGAGGGTTTGTTAAAGTGAAAGGTCACTAATTTCTGAAAATTTTATGCTCCAACATTACTTCTAAATATATTCTATGGACTTCTTATTAATAAAGTGAAATTCTTTGTGGTGACATTTTGCACCGATTAAGGCTTAACATCCAAAAAATTAACAGCAGTTTGAGCTCAATTGGTTTCCTCGTTACCGTTCAAACTAAGGTTTTCGGGTTGAGATCGATAAGTACGAATAAATGTATGGAGCCAAAATCTACCACTCGCGCAAGTTCACGCCTACCATCCTGACTTACAATGCACCTCCGATTCACAGGCTTTGCAGGTGAATGAGCAAGTCTTTTTTGTACTTCTGTGTGCCCTTGTATTTATTAAAGAATAATTTGTGTATTGGAAGTTAGATACATAAAACTTTTGTGAAATTGTTTTTTTTACACACTATTTCAAATTAATAACACTTTTCATAGTTTTTACGTTGTACAGTATTTGACTTGATACTTATCCTCCTCAATTAGACAATGATATGCATATGCATACTATATTAAAAATAGACATGAAACTATAATGGTCTTATTTTGTTGGTTTTGTGCTCAGACTTTACAAAATAACTGAAATATAAGAAACGCAAACATATTTAAACAACGTCTCCCGGAAGAAGAAAAAGTACTTCCAATGCTATACGCGGTCAAGCACTACGAAAAACTGGAGATTTCCCACCTTTCTATTTAATTAGGCTTAAACGCAAATAATTTCATGTCTTTTTCATTCATAACTACAATATTTTGACTGGGATTTGACACAACAGTAATAAAAAATGCATGCAATATATCACTTGAATAACTCTCAGTAAATTTGTAAATATTTACATACTTGTCATAAATCGACACAAGTGTATTCAAACTTTCATCACATCATTCAGAACTCAGCTTAGCATATTCATTTATGTTTATATAGAAAGATACTTGCTTTGAATCACGACCACTTTTCCATCGATTAGCGAGTTTTTTTCATCACTTTCGAGATGGGGATCATCAGGGTCATATTCGCGCTTTGGAGGCCTAATTTGAGAATTCACTAGTTGGTAATGTGTTCTCGGCATACTGTCAGTTGGGCACAAGCGAAAAAAATATCCTAATTAATAATGTTGGGGAAGTAAAAGAACACTAAATGCACATAAAACCGAGTGGAACTTCTATAAAAACTTGACTGACATTGAATTAATACGAACGATGCAACTATCACATTGAATTGTTGCATGGGTGAAATATTTAACTATGTACTTATGCCATATATCGTTTCTTGATAGAGAATTGGACAGAGTCGGATTCTATTTCAATAAGCACATTGAGCGAAATTATTGCCAAAATGAATTTATTCCAGTAGTCAATACTGTTTATGAGCTTCTTCAAAATATATTGGGAAATAAATTGCTATAAAAATATACATCATAATTTGTGATTTTTGTTGACCCAGACGACAAGTCTGCGACACTGCAAGCATTAGAGATGTAAAGTGTATTAGATTTCCAGCAGCTTTCAAAAATATTCATCGATAACGTTTATTTCACGTCATTTTTGAAATCAAAAAATTTTGAAATCAAAAATTTTTGAAATCAAAAATTTTACTACACAATTTCGCAACGCATCCAGCACCTAAATTCATATCTGCTTCATATCCTGTTAATGAACCAAGCATATCGAAAACTTTCCAACTGATTCGCAGCCTTCAACTTGAACAATAAGCAATTTCAGTGACATTAAAGCTTATTTTCAAGATAAATTGCATTTGTAAAATTATACTCAGGCAATTGCATGTGAAAAGATCATATCTATTGAGTTTGTCAATAAAACCCGCGTGAACTGCATTATAAAGGTACCTACACACCCAGCCACTTGATATAATTGCGGCCATACAAATGACAATAGTGATACGATTGAACAGTAAAAAAACTCTATTTACATAAACTCCGTGGCAAAGGGATAATATATTCAGTAGTACTGTTTTTTAATATATACTTGCGATATTTTACTTATTTACTCGGTTTAATAATTACATTGAATACTATAGCAATATATCGCACCGTATCTTGCAACCATGTTGGCGTGAGGATACCCTAGGCCTGTAGCTTACACATACTCTGAGGGTAATTAAACTGTAAGAGTAGTAAAAGTAAATCAAATGCATTGTGATTATCGTAATTTAAGTGTAGATCTTTTAGTACGACTACTTAGATTAGATATAGGTAAGTCAAGACTCGGTTGATATTTCAGATTTCAACACGTTTCGTATGAGGTGATTTCTAGTTTGCTAAATGATGTTTACTTTCTGGTCAACTAATAGGAGTTAAAGGGGTATCTTTGACTTGAATTGAAATACAATTTCGATGTGATACTGATCTGTAAATGTTTTTGCAATACTTTTGTAAAAATAACTCTTTTTCTATTTGATTGAGGTATGTCAGCAACGCTTCACGTAGACGTGGTTTTCAGTGACATTTTTGCATTCTTCCTCTTTCCGTCTAAGAAAAATTAAAAGAACTCAAAAATGCACAATCGAATTCAAACCAAATTATATATTATTTTCATTTTATTATATTTTATATTCATTTTGCATAATTTAGTTCACTCTAATGCTATGAATTCCATTTTGAAGCCATTATAAGTTTAGTGTTGATCCGATGAAGGTTCAAATCTGAGTTAACAGTTTGCCAAATTTTCTTACAGTAATGGTATCTGGTATTGTAATAGTGTGTGTGTGCATGTGTGTGTGGAAACATTCATGAGCCATGGATATTAAACAAAGAAATGTAAAAATGAGCTCTTAAATTGAATTATACATAGCCTATTATTATTTTTCCAAAAAATAAGATCCTTTTTTCGGTTTACTTTAATCGATGGGAAAAATTTGTGTAGTATCACTGATCGAAATTTTTAACACATTATCGTTTGAAGAGCGCTCTTCAACTAACAGGACACTAGCCTTGCGTTTTAAAAATTGATTTTACATTTTTACTACACATTTTCACGAATTCAACTCATTGTAGGATCGTATTAATTTCTAGCATTAGAGGCATTCCACGTGAAGCGGACAGGTAAAAAATTTTGAGGTTTCCGATTTTAGTAATATTTGATTATGTTATACCTATATATGTTCTCGATCCAGATTCAAAATATTTTTACAGTATTAAGTCTGGTTAGCGAGCTAGAGGGCTTTAAAAATTTGACCAACCGGCAGGTATACGCTATTTCCAATCAAATTATCCAGTTTAAAAAAGTAGTAATAAAATAAATAAAGCACTCGAGTTGATGCTTCATATAATGAGCTTATTAAATGCATTTTTGGGTATTTAGAAAAAAATTTTTTTGGGGGTAAAAAATATATTTAAATTTTTGAAACTTAAATTTCACAAAGTTCGACCATTTATTTTTTTTAAATTTTCTTCTAAAAATAGCCAATAGTGCATAGATCATTCCTGCCAAGTTTCATAATGGGCGTAGAAGTCGTTTAGGAGCTAGACCAGTTAGAGATTCGAAGCGTAACGGCCGGCGCCGGGCTCGCACCTACCGCCACCTAACGCCAGATTACAGAAACTTTCAATCATACAAAATGCCTTTAGTCCGAATATTAGATCATATTTTGCGAAGCTTTAATTATGTAAATTATATTTTGATATAATATTCAATTTAATTGTACACACCAATTAAATAATAATGAATCATTTCTACATTATATTTTATATAAATTTATGAATATTGATTTAAAATGGCGCTATTCGGAAAAATTTCTTTGTAGTCGAATTTCGCCACTAAACTAAATGACGCTGTGTATTCAAATTTTGCCGTTAGTTAGTCAGTGACTTAGCAACTGCTAAATTAAACAATCACCTTACAAGTGTTTTTTTATAGTTTTGTGAGGTATATAATATATAAACAAAACTGTAAATATTATATATATAAAGTGTTTTGTAGCGAAATTATCTCACAAAACTATAAAAAAACCACTTGTAACGTGTTTGTCTAATTTAGCAGTTGCTAAGCCACTGACTAACTAACAAAAAAATTTGAATACACAGCGTCATGGGTTTGTCTCTTTTACACAATTGACGTAACTTTAGTGGCGAAATTCGACTACAAAGAAATTTTTCCGAATAGCGCCATTTTAAATCAATATTCATAAATTTATATAAAATATAATGTATAAATGATTCATTATTATTTAATTGGTGTGTACAATTAAATTGAATATTATATCAAAATATAATTTACATAATTAAAGCTTCGCAAAATATGATCTAATATTCGGACTAAAGGCATTTTGTATGATTGAAAGTTTCTGTAATCTGGCGTTAGGTGGCGGTAGGTGCGAGCCCGGCGCCGGCCGTTACGCTTCGAATCTCTAACTGGTCTAGCTCCTAAACGACTTCTACGCCCTTTATGAAACTTGGCAGGAATGATCTATGCACTATTGGCTATTTTTAGAAGAAAATAAAAAAAAAATAAATGGTCGTACTTTGTGAAATTTAAGTTTCAAAAATTTAAATATATATTTTACCCCCAAAAAATTTTTTTTCTAAATACCCAAAAATGCATTTAATAAGCCCATTATATGAAGCATCAACTCGAGTGCTTTATTTATTTTATTACTACTTTTTTAAACTGGATAATTTGATTGGAAATAGCGTATACCTGCCGGTTGGTCAAATTTTTAAAGCCCTCTAGCTCGCTAACCAGACTTAATGCTGTAAAAATATTTTGAATCTGGACCGAGAACATATATAGGTATAACATAATCAAATATTACTAAAATCGGAAACCTCAAAATTTTTTACCTGTCCGCTTCACGTGGAATGCCCCATTAGATAACTTTATACAGCAAACCATGTGTACGAGGCTCAGTGACTTTTCGAATGAAAGATATTTTTTTCAGCAAAAAAGTATTTTAATTCTCAACATAGTCTGCTTTTAGCTCGAAACATTTAGTCTAGCGTTTTTGCAATTTTTTTATACCTTGCAAATAATAAGTTTCCTCAAGAGCCTCAAAATAGGTATTTGTTTCAGTGATGACTTCTCCATTCGATCCAAATCTCTTACCGCCCACCCATTTCTTCAGGTTTGGAAACAGGAAATAATTGCAGGGGGTTAAATCTAGAGAATGTGCTGCAAAGGGTAGCAGTTCGTAGCCCAATTTATGGATTTTTACCATGGTGAATACACACGTGTGCCCCCGTGTATTGTCTTCATGGAACATTACTTTTTTCTTTGCCAAATGCGGTCGTTTCTGCTTCAAATGAATATCAAATCTGTCCAACAGCTCCGAATAATATTTGCCGGTATCGTTTACTCAATGTGAATGACACTACATGCATTTCAAAAAATGGTGGCCATGACCTTGTTGGCGGACTGACCCACCTTGGCCTTTTTTAGTGCACGATCACCCGAAGAAACTTACTGTTTGGATTGTTCCTTGGTCTCTGGTGTAGTGTGATGGATCCATGTTTTGTCTACTGTAACAAAACGACGCAAAAACTCGTTCTTATTATGGCTCAACATTGCCAAACACTTCTTGAAAGTGGTCACACGGTTTGACCGTTTTGGCCAAGTGTGAATAATGGCGGCACCCAACTCGCGGGTAGCTTCTTCATGTTCAAATATTCGTGTAAAATGTGATGTACCCGCTCAGTTGAGATGCTTACAGCCTCAGTCAACTCCCGTACTTTCATTCCATGGATTTTATCGACGATCACTGGCGGAATGACCTATTTTGGGCGACCTGAACATTCGGACTCACTTTTGCTACTCACTCAATAAACCCATTCTTCATCATGGAAACTGATGGTTCAGAGTCTCCATATTATTTATCAAACCTTTCATTGGTTTCCGTAACGGTATTATTTCGCAATAAGTAATGCTCAATTAGAACACGAAATCCACTTATTTCCATTTTGATCAAAATACACGAGGTTTTTTGCTTTCAATAGCTGTCTGCTTTCAATAAACGCATAACATCCGAAAATTATTCCACAGTTCAGTAAAGTTGAAAGTTTTCAAATTCATCACAACCACATGCTTATTTGAAAACGTTAGACGAAAAACAGCAAGTATTCTTCACTTTTTGTTAGCGCTAAAGTTCTCTCACGCAAGCTCTTACACAAGGCGTGATAACTCAGCTATTTGATTGAAATTATTAAATCTAAAGATAATAAAGAGGAATTAATTGAAAAATCTTTAAATACATTATTGGAGTTCCTTACTACTTTAACTTCCAACAATAAATCTGATAAAGAAGTAGAGATTGATAAGTTGCAAAATAAGGTAAACAACTCTGATAGATTACCATCTTTTTCAGCATTTTCTAGAATGAAGGTAATGCTGGCAACATTGTATTGACCAACCAACTGTCTCTTACATCTGATTTTCGTCAAGATTAACACTATCTGTGGGTTTCGGTTTCATTTGATGACAGCACAGGAAAGTTATAGGGGTTGAAAGTTTTTCGATGTGTTAAAATAAAATGGTAGCATCCGTTTTTGAGAAGACGACGAAATCGCTTGGTGAAATTTCGGGTGCTTAAAAAATGGCGATATTTGTCCGATTTTTCGAAAATTTTAATTTGTCTCAATAGCATTTTTTCCTAACAATTGTGAAAATTTTCAGGAGGGTCGATCATTTTAAGGTTTCTCTTTAGAGAAAGCACATTACAAATGACTATTAAAGTCTATACCTCCTGCTTATGTCCTTACGACTTGATAGCTCTATGGGCGGTTATTTTGTTTCAAAATTTTTACAAATTTTCTTTAACTTTTTTTAAAAGGCATTTCGTGCCTTCATAGTGTCAAAAATGTCCGAACGTCATCATGTGAATTTTAGAAATATTTTCTTCGAAAATATTCATCCAGTGGTTTATAGACGCTGTAGATTTTTATCTCTGTACCTGAGTGTATTTGGATCATTCACAGAGGTATAAGAAAATTAGCCGAAGACAATAAATTTTTTGAAATTATTTAGGCAGCCCAAGACCTCACTCATGTTAAATAATTTGTTCATCTGTTAAACGTTAATTTGTAGAACTTTTTGAAGTAATTTGAAATTTTTTCGAAAAAAATGTGTGCAGAAATACATAGATTAAACACTTTTACCTTTTGGTTTATAATAAAATAAAAAAATAAAATTATACAAAAACGCCTTTTTCTAAAAAATGCCTTTAATAAGAATTTCGCTTTAATCAAGTTAGTCCAGATCGACATAATTGAAAGTTATGTCGATCTGGACTATCGGGTTGCCGCTAAGGATAATTTTGAAATCTTCCACGATTTGTTCTAAGATCTTAGAAAATTCGAAACTAGGGAAAAATTCATGAAAGAGTGGTTATTATCATTCGCAATATTACTCGGTAGGCAACATTAAATTTTCTGGGAATGCATTGGTTGAAAAATTCCGTTTCAGGATAACTTCTTAATAATGTGAATTTAATTCAAGTGGACTTATTCCTAACATAAGAGATTTTGGGGCCAAGTAATATTCATATTAGGGAATAAAAACATTAGATTCAGAATTCTGTTAGCTAGTGGGACAGCAAACTAAGCTAGAATTATATCAAATAGATGAAAATATCATTCATTCGAAAATTTATGACTAGCATGCAAATGAAACAGTGATGAGCTTTCTATCTTGTATTATAACGTTAGAATAATTTCAATATTTCATATCTTAGTTCTGCTTAAGGATTTAGCGATAATCAAACAAAACATCAAAAGCTATCCTACTTTTCATCTAGAAATGAATGAAAAATCCAGAAATATTCTTTTGTAAAGGGGTAGCGCATTTTTCATAAAGCTTTAATATATGTATGATAAAACTTTTTCCAATTTATCGATAACTTTACATTGCATGTATGCAATCCCAATAACTTCCACATCTGTCGTTTGGTTATCCTACATTTAATTTAAAGTTTATAGCTTAAGCTTTGGCTTAGCATTTGGAAGTTGTAAAAAGCTTGCCAGTTGCACTTCAGATGCTTGAAAATTATATTTATTGTCATTTATTTATCAGTCTGCATTTGCCATTCAAGCTTCCATTGTACAATGATCAAGTCACAATGTAAAAATTTCAACTTGACAGATTTATTTCAAATTGTGCAGATGCTGTTTTATTATATATGCAAATTATTTTCATGCATATGAAACACAAATATGTGAGCTTTAATATTATTCTCTTTCATTTACAGGTTAGTACAAATTCTTCAGTAAGAGATTTTTATCATGATAATGGTATTCACGTAAGTTTTTGTATTGTGAGTTTATCATTTATTAAATAATAGTTGCCGTAATTTTTGGGGTAGTTTTAGATTTAGTCAAATCGTTTCCCTGCTCCTTAAAATGCATTTTTGCTGGCGTTTATTGCTGACGAAAAAGTCAGTTTGGTGCCAAACAACAAAATAATGGCATAATCACTATCGAACTCTTAGGGAGCACCTGTAAGGACTAAGGAAGAGTATTCATCAATCGGTGTAAAAGGAAATAAGAATGTAATTAGAAAATTAAGATTTTTTTTAAAAAAAAGAATACATGTATACTGCCCTACATTTTTCTCATTATTCAGTAAACACCAGATTCAAAACTAACATACTCTATTACATCATTCTACAAAATTTGAAAAACCTTTGTTTTGTGGAAGTATGTTAAAATCAATATTGAAAAATGCACTTTCCTTATATCTCCAGTACAAATCAAAACATAAATCATTGAATATGTAGATAAAACGTTTATATTTAATAGGGCAGTATAGATTGTAGCAATGAAACATCACAATAAAGTTAAACAATCCACAAATGTGTGGTTCAGATAAAAATAGCTACATAAATAGCTTTTCTATTCGGTCTGCAATGAAAGTTTGCTTTTGGTATAGTTCGCGCCCAACGTGGGAAAATTCATTGAGTAGTTGAAGTTGATAGAGTATTTTGAAAATAAATTTTAGAACATTATTTTCATTTTGACTCAAATACTTTTAAATGTATGTTTGCACTAAATGTCGGTGCTAACAAAATATTTTTTACAGATGACATAATTGGTTTTGTAAAAAAATATTTAATTTAAAATTGAAATGTTAAAGCACATTTTATTTTGGAGTAAATACAAATTATTTGAAGGCTTGGTCGATTACTTATGTCGTATTTACAATTCGGAAATAAAAAACCAATTGTTAAGCTCAATTTTGGTCGTAAAAACTTTACTCTGATTTGTTCCTTTCTAGATTAGTTTTTCATAATATACTTAGTACGTGTTTGTAAAGTAGTCCTAACACAGCCATTTTTGAGTATGGGGGTTGAAGTTAGTAGATACTTCATTCATAACCAATTAATACGATGTGGAATAATAAGTTCCATGACTCACTTTTAGGTAGTTGAGAAAGGTTTGAGGAGGGAGCTACAGAAAGTCCTGAGGGACTCAGTTGCTAATAACATTAAGCGCATTTTTCACCTATTGCCAATGAATGAATGACTATCAGCTAAATGAGTGTGGCTTTACCATAGATGATAAGAGTCTCAGCACCATCACATTTATTTCTTTTGCATTGAAACTTCTTAAGGCTTTTGGAAAGAGATTACAAGGATGATTAAAATTTATCTGCAACGAACAATTTGGCTAAAAAGTAAATCGTTGTGAAATTACTTTTCCGTCATTGAGTTTTGGGTTGAGTAGGCAATTCACTCGTAAATGCATTCTTTGATTTTTTGGGGACCTAGAGAAAGTCAGCAACAGTAAGTAATGGAATAACCTGTACAAGATGGCTTTAGCACATAGAGTAAATGTGAATGAGCATTCTTTAAAAGACACTTGAGTCCCTAAACTTTAGGTTGCGAAAGATTTACACTTACTAAAAAGATCCATCTACAAGCCATAAATGTCCGAGATGGAATTTGCTTTCCAATATAAGTACAGGTAGAAGTGAAACCTGTTCCTTACACATGTTCAGAAGGCTTATAACTCTCACCGAACAATGATCCTACCTCACTGATTTGCTGGCCTATGGAGTGGTCTCTGTGGAGCGCACAGTTGTTGGATGACAGTTGGTCCGGACAGTTGGCCAGTTGATGATTAAGTTGAAGATATTTAGCACATCCAGCATCATCAGCAGAACTGTCGATCTAGCACAGTGGCACGCCTCTTTCACCCTGGTAACTGACCCAACAACCTCAGAGATAGCATTTATAGTTGAGTTGAGTTTCCGGAACCCGGGCTTCTTGCCATTAAAGTTATCAGCTGATCTTATGGGTGCTGCAGCCCCTACTTGAGAGCGTCTTTAAGAAGCTTGCCTGCAGGGTCCAGCAACCAAGGCAGGAAGTACGCGATGGGGAGCCAGAATTCCTTTTTCACTTGTCTATGGATGCAAGTTTCCACCACGACAGAAAGGCTACTAAGCAAGAATTACAGAAATCCATTAGTAGTTGTGGCTAACTAAACAAGTTTGAGTGTCTATACCAGCATTTTATCAAGGGCTGGCGTCTTTCAACTTTTTTCTTTCGGATGGAGCTAAAAGTAATGGTTTGGATCGACAATAGTATTCTTGAAAAAGCTTACAGGCAGTTTGTCAGTTGATACTCAGAAACCAACGTTTTTAATGTTAACTCAAAAGCTCTTAGTTAATGGTCGTTTTTTTCTGCTCTGGTGAGTCTTTTAAAGTAAAGTAAGTATTATTATATCTCAAGATAGAGAGCATAGGGTGTTACGAGTAAAAGGGCTTAAAAATAATTTTTCGCAATGTCGGCACCGACTCGAGTGGAGTCACTTTACGAGTTTATTCAAATTACTGAAGTATATCTGAATGTTTAAAGCCATGCGCCTAGTAGTTCAAGAGCCAATTATATCTTCTAGTGGTACAACAATATTTGATAGAAAAAATGATAGAACAATTTTCACTAGCTCAGAAAAAAATCAACTCTCTGAGTTTGTTTTGCGTTAATCATGGATAGTAGTGCACAGGTACGTCCAAATTAGTTTGATATATCTATGTATTTCAAAGCTGCTCACTTCACGAAGCAATGATATAGTCGATTGGGTCTAAATTTATACTTATCTTTGAGTGGCTCGTTAATTTTTGAAGTGATATTCTGTCCGGCAGCCTTTTTGGCCTTTAATTGCCATCTTTTTAAGTCTGAACACAACAAAAAACAAAACGACAAATTTCTCAAAGCACCTTCTTTTATATGGCTTGCTATACTCACAAATTGTAGAATTGAAAGCAATCAAATTCAGCAAAAAGTTGTGTTTGAATTATCTTCATAAAACTCGTGTTGATGTGAATCTATGACCTAGTTACGAACAGTTGACTGTCTGAATGAAGTGTACAGAAGAAATGGATCAGTTTGAGAGCTCTATTGAGTGCTTAATAGATTGACATACGAAAGAGGTGTAGAAGAAGAGTGTTAACACAACAAGAACAGACCCTTCTGTTTAAGCAGAACTCCGCTTCTAATTTTTCTCTTAAATTAACGAGAAACTTAAATAGTAGATAGTAGAAATAAAT
Organism: Nemotelus pantherinus; assembly: GCA_963978885.1. NCBI lineage: Eukaryota > Metazoa > Arthropoda > Insecta > Diptera > Stratiomyidae > Nemotelus > Nemotelus pantherinus. Next base: position 125,153,650 of record OZ022265.1, read on the forward strand.
AGTAAATAATAGAAGAACAATCTGTATTAGAATACACCACATTGATGCTAAATTAAATATGTGAGACGTGAATGCTCCTTCCACCCCAGTTTCAACGTTGGAAAATACAAACGTAAACTAGTTCATCCTGAAATATTTGTTCATTTATAGATCAACACATAAAAATAAACAAAAGTTCGATGCTGCTGTCTGGTTTCTTACCCTAGAATCTTTAATTTGATTAGATTCGTATCTCAAAACATATAGCATACAACGTAGTGTATTTTATGGAATTCGACGAAAAATATTCTGCAGTAAATTATCAAATTGGAACTTTTTTGCTATTTCATTGGAATGGATGCTCAAACATCTGCATTCAGCTATGAAATGCCATGATTCTTTGCATTCTATCGATATTATTCAAATCACTCCCATGAATCTGGATCAATCATAAACACAAATTCGAATTGTATAAACATGTTTTCGACTACTTGATATGTGTGTGTTCTTTGGTCGACCTCTTAACCAGTTTCCGAAAAAATTCATCAGCAAAAACTCACTTAATTATTCGTGAAAGGCCGTTATCATATTATTCGAATATTATGAAACAGGTTCTATTGCTGAATATACCAGCAGATCTCTAAAAATCGATATTTGCAGCCAGTACCAGCCATTTTGCATTTCTTTAGTTCGTGCTTAAAAGCGCGACGCAAAGAACCGCAGGGTCAATGCAGTTCACGTAACTGTAACCAATCAATTTACGTATCAGTGCACGGTTGACGGTTCGACGGCAAAAGATAATTTCACGTCGTCTTCGCCGTCTTCGTCGTCGTTCGTAAGAATGCATGTTAGCAGCTCGTAATTGACTCGAATCACACGACCGATTGACTTTCAGTCATCCTTATTTGATTGCGATAATGCAATAAATAATATTGCATGCAACCACCTAGCACCGTGCACTGCAGTTTCACAGAAAATACAACGTGACCTTTGACTGTTTTCGCGTCGATCAAGTAACCTGTCTCTTCATATCCATGCGATCGCTCCGTCATGAGATTGCTTCGATGGATGATGGTAAAACTCTTCAGCGGCTGGCCCTGTTAAGAACTATGAATTCTTCGGTGAGATGCAGTTAGGAGGAGCTAGTATGCCATGGCCGAGAATATGAATGGGGAATACAAGGCTGCTAAGGGGTCTTCAATGCGACAGGTGAATTATGATAGATCTTTAGTTGTTTTCCGGTTTGTCGTCGCCTATCTGGACGGTTTTTTCAACACATTGATTACCAAATGCATGTTTGTTGACTGTTGGAAAGGTGCGATTGGAGATGGCGACGAAAGAATTAAGTGGTTTATGAATATTAGATGCTTTATTAACATACTGTGCAGACTGGGTTTTTTGTATACATTCTGCACTTTCATGATAGCATTTTCAAATAGATGCTGCAGTATATTTAACAGTGTAAGTTTTCTGTATTCCCCAACGATCTCCGAATTCTCCTTCAAATCCTCCCTTTTCCAAGCCTCCTAACCCCTTATCTTAAGCTATATGTCAATGTTTTATTTGTTTGTTGTTTATCAATTGTTATTGATTTATTTATTAATTATTTAATTTATTTAATTTTTCGTTTGCACATATTTATTTCAAATATTTTTTTTTTATTGTTTCTTTCTTGTTTGGTTAATAAATAAAATAAAATAAAAATAAATAAAATTAGACGTGAGCAATTAGGTAGTCCTCCTTACCTCAATTTTGACATAAAGTCACAAGCAAAAGATCAATCAGATCAAAAACGATCTTAAAAATCGTGTTACACCTGATAAGAGGAGAAGAGAAAAGTTCCTGGAGACGAACCGTTTGATTAACTTCATCTGTCTTCGATAATATGTCCATGTCCAAAAATTAATCTAGCTCTCCCCAAAATATTTAATCAAGGTCGTCATGACGTTCGTCTCTGTGGCAGATTTGGAAGCTATAGTCAAACACCTTATATCTTACAAGTTAATTCATCATTCAAAGTCACATGGGCTGTCCATTCATCAAATGAAGTAGCTTCTTGCAGACACGTCTGTCTATTAGGGTTTGTCGACATCATTGGTCGCTAATTAGACTAGTGACTAGGTTGCGTGACGCCATCACTCACCTGCACCGCCGCTCTGGATCCGCCGTCAACTGCTTCTGCTGCAATACTGCAGCGGAACTAAACTCGTCTAATTATGCGAACACTGGGAGATACCTTATTAATTTACTTTCATGCACCGCAACACAGGTAATCAGTTGGAGGGTTGTGTTTTGATCGCGTAACATTGCCTAGCCCGGGAGATATGCGATTATCTTCAAATCCGCAGAAAATCTCGTGTAATATCTTCGGATGCAATTGACTAACACTGAAGAGAATGCACGTGTTGCTTGTAACGCTCCAAAGCCGATTGTTTGTTGCTGTTGGTCGCTCTGAAGAGCTGCTGTTGCCTTCTTTGGTTGGCTTTGTTGGGTCTATCGATGTTGTTACTGTTGTGTTCTTTGCTCATGCTTTCTTCAGATTTCTACTACTACTTGCTGAAGTCGAGCTTGAGTTTGAGCCGGTGCATGGCCACGCCACAGCTCCAGGCATTGCTTCTCTTCGGCTCTTGGTCGTTTCGCCTCAGCGCCCGAAGAAACGATGCTTCAAGAACTAAAACCATGTTGTACCACATCGACCATGCCAACATTCCGTTTTGATTAAATACCATCGAGCATTATCCAAGAAACTAACGGGAGTCGCTTCGTCTAATTGTAAAGACGTGTGCTGATTATCTGTTTTCGGTTTAGATGCAAAAGAAATTAGCCTTTGCTACACGATTGTCAATGTTCTACGTCTTCAAGTAAAACGACAGAAGAGTAGTAGTGGGCATGGACGAGTATTAGCAAAATAAGCCGTGAGGGGAATGATGTTTAAGGTCTTGTAGGCAGTAGTTAGGTGATATGCTGGTTGCTATTTGTATCTAGATACATCGGTAATAGGGCAGTAGGTCACTTGTATTTTATTGAATTTTCCTGGAGTGACATGATTAGAGGTTGATAAGGTGATGCATGGTGTTTGATTAAATCTCTGATGCAGCAAAAATAGTATAGGTAACACATTTATGCAGTCATTGCCTGGAGCAACAGAGTACGGAAACTGTAAGGACTATAAAGTTTAATTAATGAAAAATTAGAAAAATTATAAAACAGATCTTATTTGAGCATATTTAAAAAATGTAAATGTGTGTCTGAAATGAAGTATTTGCATTCAATGATCATAGTCAGTAGTTACAATAAGACAACAAGAAAAAGTTTTTAATCACTTAAAATAAACTTGCAATCAGCTTAGTAACTAATATGTTTTAAAAATGTATTACCGTGGTAGAAATATATATCGCTTTGTGCGAAAGGTTCGAAGCTGTTGGATGATTCCATTCACTTTTAAACTATCAAGATGTGCTCCCCACCCCCACTGTTATATCATCAAAATGAAGTCATCTGAAATTTCACTCGCTTTCTCTATGACTCCATTTTTTAACTATCAGAATGTAGTCACCGAAAAAGAGCTATTCGACTTCACTCTGCTTTCTTTGTCTCCATTTCTGCGTCTTTATTTTTAAACCATCAGAATGGTTTCATCTAGCCCCCCTCCATCTTCGGTGCTAACAGAGAACAGGGGTTCGGATGTGTCCATCTGAATGGAGTTCATTTTGGTAGATGAAAAGTGATTGAAATCCTCCAACCTTCCTCCAACACCAGAAGGGAAGTCGAATGAGTACGCAGAAGATGGAAGTGGTGAAGGGTGGTCGGATAGCTAAAAGTGGAGGCAGAGGGCTGGGGCTGGATTTTTAAATGAGAAAACTAAACAAATTCGATTGTTACTTTTGGCTCTTCTTGTTGTTGTTTAGTTTTTCTGATTTTCGGTAAATTTTCTCCCACCACAACACAGAAGTAAGTTTATGCGATAAGTAAAGGGGAAAACCTGATGTAGAAGTAAAAACTGGAGAGTTGAATAGTTTTATTTATTTATTTATTGATTTATTTTCAAAGAATTTCGTCTAATACAGACTAGTAGTATTTACAGATTTAAAACTTACAACAAATCAGTCAAAATGGACTGTTTTTGGCTAAGCTCTTTTTCAAAGATGATACAGATAAATTAAAATCAAATTGATGATAATCATCATTGAAATTTCTTTTGATGCACGAAACGGGCTCATTAAAGGCGTAGTTGGTCCGATAGGCAGGGACAGATAAAATGTTGACTTGTCTCATTCTGTGACCCTTGGTATTGAGGCCAAATAAACCTAAAAGGTTTTCACATGAAATGTTACCCATGAGGATCTTAGCAGCAAAGATAGTTTTGAAACTTTCTCGTCTCTTATTAAGTGTATTCATGGCCAGTAAGTTAAGTCGATTAATGTAAGGAGGCAAGTGAAGAGGATCTGACCAAGCAAATTCACGCAAACAAAACCGAAGAAATTTTTTCTGAATGGACTCGATACGGTCCACATAAACCTGCTGATAAGGCGCCCAAACTATACACGCATATTCAAGTATTGGTCTTACTAACGCACAAAAAAGAGTCTTAGTAAGATGTATGTCATGAAACTCTTTGGATCGCCTCCTCACAAAACCCAACGTAGATGCAGCTTTTGATAAGATGGCGTTAATATGATCGTCAAAAGTAAAAGAATTGTTCAGAAGTACTCCTAAATCGAGTACTTTCTCAGAATACCTTAAGGGAATACTATTCAAAGAGTATTCAAAGCTCAACGGATTAATTTTACGCGTGTACGAAACAACGGTACACTTGTCAATATTAATTACTAATTTATTAAGGTCACACCAGGTCGTGAGGTTATTAAGGTCAGCTTGAAGTTCCAAGCAGTCGTGAATATTAGATACCTTTTTAAAGATTTTGGCGTCATCAGCATATAGTAAAATTGATGAATGTTTCAGGACAGATGGTAGGTCATTTATGTATAAAAGAAAAAGTAGAGGTCCTAAGTGACTACCTTGAGGAACACCAGATAAGACAGCAATTTCAGACGATAGGGCGCCACGGAAGGATACGCATTGGGTACGACATTCCAAATAAGATGCTAGCCAGGAAATAAATAGCTGAGGAAAGTTAAACGAGGACAATTTACACAATAAAATGGAATGATCCAGCTTATCAAAAGCCTTCGTGAAGTCAGTGTAAATACAGTCTACCTGAAATCCTGCCTCGATTGATGGGATAACAATGTTGGAAAACTCAAGCAGGTTGGTAGTTGTGGATTTGCCTTTCAAGAAACCATGTTGGAAAGTAGATAATATGGATTTACTATGAAACGCCACAACATTGCTGATTATCGCTTCAAATAGTTTAGCAGCACATGGAAGTTTTGCGATGGGACGATAATTGCCTACAACATTTCTATCGCCTTTTTTATGAATAGGTGTAACAATTGCGTATTTCCAACCACTTGGAAAAATACCGAGCGACAGAGAAAGGTTAAATAGGTAGGCAAGGATAGGAGACAGGGAGGAGATACAATATTTTAAGATAGCGCTAGGAATGCCGTCAGGGCCTGGTGTCAAATTATTGTCCAACTTCCTAGAAAACGTTAAAATGGTATCTTCGTCTATAAACAAGTCTTTCATTCCCAAAGAAGAAGTTGGGATCATTGTCAAGTTGTCATTATAATTATTACTATTAGTAGAAGGTTCCGTATTATATGCGGTACGGAAATGATTAGCGAAAATATTGCTAATAGTTAATGGATCGGAAATGGCCATGTCGTCTGAGTTAAACGTGGTGGGATACCCATCATGGTATCTCTTGGAATTAATAAAATTCCAAAACCTTCTAGGCTGCTGTTGAAAAGAAGAATTAAGATTTCTAAGGTGAATTTGGTAAGAACTTTCGACCTCGGAGTGATAAATATTTTTCAACTCTACAAAAACCAAAAAGTCAGAAACAGAACGAGACGAGCAATATCTTTTCCAAGCTTTAGATTTTAAATTTTTTATATGGCGTATTGCCTTCGATATCCATGGAACTTTATTGCAATTGTTAGGGAAAGAGACTGGTACAAACTGGGTAAAGCATCCAAAAAGAATTGAATGAAAATTGTACACTGCCTTATTAATGTCTTTTTCTAACAACACAGTGGACCAATCACAACCTGCGATGAGATCATTTAGTACATCCAAGTCGACTTTCTTAAAGTTAAATTGACACGGTGAGTTATGTAAAGGAGTGCTTAGAGATGTATTGATTTCGTAGATGATTAGAACTGGTTCATGATGTGTCGAATCGCAGAGAGATGATGGACAGTGCTTGACCTCGGACGGGTAGGCGTTTGAAGTAAAAACTAGATCCAATAATCTTCCATGACTATTCAAAATGCTGTTTACTTGGTTTAAGCCGCACGCAAGCATTGCGTTTATAAACACCTCGGCGTATGGGCAATTACCAAGAGAAAAGGTTGGGGCTAATGTGAAGCCGTCGTCAGATAAGTTCCAAGTAATTCTGGGTAGGTTGAAGTCACCCATGAGGATGAGTTCATCTTTTCCATCTAATAGGTCACATAAATGATGAGTGGCGTTAAGTACTTGCTCATAACAAATCGATGCTGAATTAGGAGGGATATATAGAACTGCTAAATAGAGTTGCGCCATTCCCAGGTCCACACGAGCACAGACAAGTTCCAAGCTATCGGTGTTTGGTATGATTACTTCTGATACGCGATCAATTATTTAAGAATAGTTGTTAAGAAACGTCACTTAATATTGAGATTTCAAGGTTTGTTAAGTGTTCATTAAGACCAATCACATAAAAGGTCCTCAACAAGGATTTAAGCCATATTTATTTTATTTATAGCTACTACAAATACATCGTTGGGGTATGAAAATCAAATAAATAATAAATAACTCAATTACAATGTGATCAACTCAAAAAGTGTCTTCTTCCATATAAAATATAAATAGAAGGTTGAAGTGGATTAGGACTTAAACTAAAAGATACTGAAAAAAGAGATAGATTGGCAACAAAATAACAGAATTTGTGAAGAAATTCAAATATTTCTGGCTTCTTTAATGAAAAAAATTGCCAACATGAGCAAAATCAGAGCAATGCTGGCCATTTTAATTTTTTCAGAGTAGAAAAAAACAATTTCGCTCTGAAAGAAAGTCCTCACCATCTTTTCAGATTGAAAAAAATTGAATCAAATGGTGCGAAGAAAATATAATGAAAAAAATATTATTGGGATGATTATTGTTTAAAAGCGAGCGATAAAGCAATTCTCCAAATAAAAGTGGAGTTTGTTTTTTAAAAACGTAGAGTTCTCGGCAGAATTCAACAGTGTTTAAGTCTTGCAAATATTATCGTCCAAAATCTGCACCATGCTTCTGCAGCTCTTCAGTTGACATATTCAAGACTTCAGTGCCATTGAGAAATGCAAAATTCAAATTCATCGTGGTAGCAATATCAATCGTCTTTTTAATTTCTGATAAGATTCGATCGAATACCGCCATTGTTGCCTTAACAAAAAGTTGAACAAGTTGAAGTCTCCGTGGTTCGTCATCATACATTTCATAAAATTGTTTTTTTGCGCATCGGAACTCGTTTATTTGGCAGAATAGATTCATCGCCAATTTTTCCAGCAACTTCTTTAGTTTCTTCTATCCAATATTCAATTGAATTTTCTCTCATTTCTTGCAAAGTTTTCATCAGGCCATACATTAAAGAGACGGAACTCGCATGGATTATATCTTCCTTTTAAATTTCAATATTTACTCGATTGATTTCGCGAAGAATATTTGCCAAATCGTCAAGTTCAGAATATATTTCAAATTCTTTAAAGCATTTAAGAGATGACCTGCCTCGTACTTTGCTTCCGAAACATGAGAAGTTTGCTCAACTTCCTCCAAGGATTCCATCACTTCCGGCAAATTATTTAAGAGGACTTTCACAGCGACATGTTTTGCTGCCAATCTTGACTGACATCTGATTGTTTCCTTTTAAATAGGTTTTAACATAGTATCCCACCGAATATTGGAAACACAAATAAAGCAATATACTTTTTGATCTACTTTAAATAGGTTTATTGCTTCCGGGCATGGTGAGCCAAAATGGACACTGACAAGATTTAAGGAGTGAGCCAAACACGGTTGGCTGCACTTCGTTATAGGTGCCAGTCATATTGGACTCATTATCTTAAGATTGGCCAAGACATTGTCTAATATCCAAACCATAAACTGTCAATTTTTCTATAATCTGCTGGTGAATGTAATCTCCTGCCTTTCCAGCAGCTTTTATGAAATCAATGAATTTTTATTTCACATTCATCGCCAGTTTGCGAGAAATCTGGAATCCAGTCGAACATTATTGTTTGTTTTTTGGTTTCTTTGATATCGTTTAGAATGCTATTTCTAACTGTTTTTGCCATTATGTCAATAATTTCATTCTGTATTGTCTTTAATAAATATGATACTTGTTCTTTTTTTAAATGTTCTAATGGAAACTTTAGAGTTGAATTATGTTTGGAGAGCAGGAAAATTAAATTCAAGAAGCTCCCTTGACCAGGTTGAAAACATTGTGTGATGACCCACGAAAAGAAAAACAGTTTTTGATAGATACAATAGAGCATCCATAACAATGCGCAGGATTTGTCTTAATATAGTTGTATCTCTTTCGCAAGGTCGCTAACCGCTCTCAAATGTGAGTGCGTTCCATTCGCATACTGCCACTGAACCAGCTGCCATGCCACCGCGTGTCTCGTGGGCACAGGGCGAGCGCTATTGTTGGCCTAGCTATGCCTACGTGCCCCAAGGAGAATAAGTTATGTACTTCAAGTATTATAGGGCATATCATTGCCAACAATCTCAAAGACGATGCTGATATTGAAAGGAAGCGCAGGTCTTTGGCAGTCAGATAATATGTTGGCTCGCAGATTTTTCTGTTGTACTAAGGAAGTTAAGGCAACGTTTTTCCAGGGACATTGCCAGAGCTTGCACACGGTGAACCTGTTTGTCGGATATACCAAAAGATTGCTGCACACCTTGCGCGTCCAATATAATAATATCTTCAGGATGATGATGGGATTAGCCTGCCTCTGCAGTGCGTCAGAGATGTTTATGGAGTACCAGAATGATGGCTTTGCAACCGTCATTTGCAAAAAAAAACTATATCCTTGTTCCATTGAAAATGGAACAGTCCCAACAGCATTCTGAAGACTATAGCCAATAGATTCACTTCACCACTATGAAGGTGCCTTTTATGGAAACCAGCTTGTTTCCTTAATCGCCCTCGGCGCAGGGAAGTGGACTTATCTGTGTCTTTTATGTTTATATTTAAAGTGCTTTGAGTTTTTATTGATAATAACCTACTATAAGCCTTAATAACACACTGTGGGTCCTTTAGTTGTTCGAAATAAATAATTTTTACTTTTATTTATTTATTATTTTACTATACTACGCGTCTGTTATCGCAAAGTTGCAATATTGCTGAGGAGTGTATTCATCTGCCAAGCTTGAATTTGCCGCCCTCTGAACTTGCCGCCCGAGGCACGGGCTCCAGCTTGTGCCCCCTAGATCCGGGGCTGCAGTGGTTGGTACAATGTATTAGTACTATATTTTTAGAAGCCATCTAATCAATTATAACAATCCCTAATGCACAATAATTTTTCGTAGCGTGATAAGGAACTTTGTTCTACGAAGTTTGTTTCAAATTTTGCCAGTAATAATCCAAAGAAGAGTAAGATCACTCTGTTAACAAAAAAACATTCTAAAACAACCTGTTCCGGAATAGATGCTTCCATTAAGGGGTTAAATGGGTTTCAGAGAAAAAAAAAACGCAATTTTTAAATGTTTCAAAAATAAAAAATAATGTATTAAATTATTCGAAATTATTGTTAACAACTAAAGTAACTCTTGAACTATATGTAAAAAATTTTTTAGACAAAAATATTGATAATACGCCCTCTGGCAGCTATTTTACGAAAAGGCTCGAAAAAATGCGGTGCCAACGATAACTCAAAAACTAATGCACCAATCTTAACCAAATTTCGCACACTTCTTTTAAATAGTATTTTCTTGTACTTGAACGAAGGAAATTGTGTTTCGTTCATTAGAATTTAATACACATGGAATTATTTATTGAATTTTTGGGTCAAAAATTAAATTTTTTACTCGCAACGTTGCCAAAAGTTCAGATTTCAATATTTTTACAAATCCTTCGTTCAAGTACAAGTCAAACTTATATTCTAACAGAAACAATTTGATTTTTTTGTTTCGGATGAATCCAGCTCAAGATATCGTTGGCACCGCATTTTTCGAGCCTTTTCGCAAAATAGCTGCCAGAGGGCGTATTATCAATATTTTTGTCTAAAAACTTTTTTACATATAGTTCAAGAGTTACTTTAGTTATTAACAATAATTTATAATAATTTAATACATTATTTTTTTATTTTTGAAACATTTAAAAATGGCGTTTTTTTTTCTGTGAAGCCCATGTAACCCCTTAAATCAATCTGAGAGCATGAAACGTATCACAAAACAACACCGAAAACTTCCACTTTCATTAAATGATCTTAATTCTAATATCATACCTATTAAAATCAACCTTACACCATTCACACTCATCTCATTCACGCCATAGATACAGCGAGTAAAATCGTAATTGCACAATAAAAACCAATTTCACTCATCAAAAAGCCAATATGTTGAAAAATCAAAAGATCAACACTTGATTGACCAAACAATCTCGTCTACGGTTACCTCTTCACTTGGCTATACTAATGGCTAATGATGATGATGACTCGATGAAATCGTTAGCCAAACAAAAAAAAACATCTTCGTGAAAAATGGAAATCTCATCACTTTCTTCTGTTTGCCCATATTTTCGATCTTTCGACAAATCGTACGAAATAATTGTTTCTATGTCCATGATCAGTATGCATACTCGCTCGAAATTTCGGTTAGAAAGATTGGAAGTTTTCGGTCTTATTTCAATTGAAAGTGCACGCTTCTTGACTAAATGAGTATATGAGAGTGGTCCAGCAATTTTCTACTGAAAATGTTGGAAAACTTTCTTTGGAGCTGTGGGTGTGAAATCTTATGTGAATATGAAAATCATCATGAAATTCGGAAGGGTTTGTCGGTGCTGTTAGTTTGTGGACCTCATTTTTTAGTAGAATTTGAATATCACTGAGATATTAGCTGGGCTAGTAGCTCTGCTTGAGCTCCATTGTGATCTGAAAAATTTTAATGAAGAGAAAATGCTGAATTGTGTAACGGAAGAAAAATGCACCCAGCTTTGCATGAACAATGCAAGGAACGGATTCAAGTTACCCGGATTAGAACTACATAGTCATACGTGCATTCATTTCTATTCGTGACATTGCATTGTTGTTACCGCATTTGCAGCACTGTATCTTGAATAAACAACTCCGATACAGTATCTCGTTAAAATTTCAGAGGTGGCTTCTTCACGACTTCTAAACATTTCTGCGCCCGACAAAGATGACCTTCGATGCTTTTCGTACTTCATTTCATATCTTTCGCTTCTTTTCAGTTTAGTTCATTTCAAATCCGTATTATTGTATATTTTGACTTTTGCTTATGGCTTCCGAAGACGTCGTGCTGCCACCAAAAAAAAACACACAAGATCACGGTTACCGAGGCAAGGTGCCAAGACGTGATCGCTTCATGCGAAACCAGAAAGGTCTCTCACGTTGTCCAAGTCGACTTAACTGTGATTTTACAGTTGAATGATTCGGCTCACTAGATAAGTAGATAGTCGAGCAATTAAACTATTTGTTCGATTAAACTGGACGCGATGTGAACGAAATGTTGCTGGTTTCAGTCGACGTCGTTGGTGCTGTTGTAGATCTTGATGTTGCGCCCGTTTGGCTTCACGTACTGAAGAGGCAAAGTAAAACGACTTGGCTGCTGTCCGAGCTGCTGTAGTTGCTTATCAGAACATGAATTTGATATGACTTTGCGGTTTTATAGCTTCATTTCGCTGAGTTTGTTTTTAAGACACTCTGTTTCACTCTCTTGATTCGTTACTCTAGTTCCATTAATGAGCATAACCGCAAAAATTAAGCTGCTAATTGATTTCACTCGAAGCGATTAATTAGCTTCGAGCTCATTGAGCGAGAGCGGACCGTTGGCGTGATTTTCCCAAATGAAAGTATAAACTGAATTTAGTGAGAGAAAGTCACTGTTTTTTTTTTGTCTTTTCAACGTAAATACTTATGTAATTATGTAATTCTAAAGGTGTTTCATAAATTATTTCCTTGCTTTCATCACATCGCATGCTGGTGGTCGCAAGTTCACAACGTCGTTCTCACGTCGCAGAAAGATCCGCTAGTACTAGTTGTTCGGTTTGCTAATTTCCATCTGAAAATGCATAGTCACATCAAAAATCATGTAAATCCATTCGTTTCCATAAACATTCAAATGTACATTAGATTCAAGTCAAATTCCTTCGCAGTGCGCACAGGATGCTTGCCACTTTCTACAGTCATCTTTGCGACGACATCACAACAGATCCGCATTTCAGATAAATCCACCGCGGTATGGAAACCATTAGATATTTGATAATTGTCATGCCCAATGCAAACATTGCTCAAACGCTTGACTGCACTGCTGCAACTCAGAATGCACTGGGCTCGGCCGGTTGCCTCTGTGGGCAAATACAGGTGCCTGCCTATCACTCAGCCATCCATCCGTCCAATCCATCTTCGCCTGCTTTGCCGACTCGGAGTTCTATCAACATATCAACCAGTCGCGTCGTATTGATGATGACAAATAATATTGAAAAAGCGAGCATGATGACCTCCCTATATGTGGAGTAAGTACATTTGCGCGAGCACTTGTACTCGGATCCATTCACATATATGTATGTATGCATGTAGCTAGCTAGCACACATGTTCGATTGCTTCCTTGAAAGAGGTCTTCTACGATTTGTTAGCCATTCGAAAGACAAATATCATCGCAAAGTACAGTTTCAATTAGAATTCTTGGGAAAACAATATGCGGAGGTAATAATGATGATGATGACGGCGAGAAGATGACCAAGACCAAGATGATGGCGGCGATCAGAAGATAAAATGATGATGGGATTGCGATGCCGCCGATAGAAAGCCAGAACCGATGGAATGGAATCAGTAGACGGACAGGTAAATGGATGGACGGCTGGATCGGAACAGACAGAGCCGCTAAACGATGATCAAACGGCAATGAAGAGCGTTTATAGACGCGACAATTGCAACAAATGCTGACAGTTCCGTTCTCGCTGAGCATCTTTCTGCAGAGTAGATGGTGTCTAAAAGTTGGCCGTTTTGCTGGTGAAAATCATACAACAGGCAATAATCAAGAACGTCCTACGGAGACGCTTTTATTTCGACGATGCAAGCATCGTTTAGAATGCTCAGGTGAAGAGTGAACATTCTAAATTGTCACAGGCCACAGGCAACTCTGGCACGTACGATCTTCCATTGAACAATATACATAATAAACGAGCGGCCAATTGGCGAAAATTGGAGTTTCTATAAAAGAATAGTAATCCCACGACAACCCTCGTACGGGTCTAGGGGTTGACGCTGGTAGAGAGCTTCATTACAATTTTTTTCAATCAATGTGAATACGAGTGTGGAGTGATTAGTTTCACAACTCACTTTACTCCTGATTTAAATCAGGTACCTAATCAGAGGTAGGTGAACTCAAAGCTTGGTGCGCGGACCCTCGTCTGAACCTGGATTCGAACCAGGGACCCCACACGCAAGAAGCCAGTGCTCTACTCAAGCTTCGGAGTTTCTAAAGCTCTGGTCTAATTACAAAAACAATTTTCTGCAACTTCTTGTTAATCCTAGTGATGGTCATCTGCGAAGCGATTGCTATTTGATCGCACACGCTTCTGACAATAGAACGTATTGATAACGTTCAAGATTGCACGCATTATGATGGAGGAAGTGGTATGGAATTTTGTTAAAAATCTAACTCATGGACACAATTGGCAGTTATTAATTTTGGATTAATCTGTATAGAGTGTATGTGTGGAAGAGAGTCAGCAGATGTGATATCATGTCAACTGTTAATTTCGAAACTCAGATGATTATCCTCTTTAAGCGAGTGCATAGCCAAATCAGTGGGAAGATACATGTATGATAAGCCGATATTGTAAATTCTATTCATACCAATTAGGTGCCACACTTTTCATTTTAATGCACAGGTCTTACATCCATTCAGTTACAAAGACGTAATATGATACTTAATTAATGGAGCGCTGCTGTGATGCCCAGTCGTCCGCCGGCTCTTCTCACAAAACGAGACGAGCAAATACAGCCATGAGCATACGGCGGGATTTGAACCCGCGGTCGGTAGATTGCTACCTCGAACAGCGAGCAAAGCTTCCCAATTCTCTATATTCTTTACCTTTTTCTTCGACGCTGACTTTAAATGCATTGAAATAAATCTAGCTGTATCGATTTTATAATTTTTTTTTTGTTGGGGACAAGTTACAGTCAAAGGGAAAAATCTAAGTCAAAACGTCAATGCCAAAAGCTGTTAAAAACTGAAAAATTTTGACAGTCTATTTACATCCAAAATCATGATGATGACTGTGGTTTAAAATATAAAGCTATGCTAATAATCTGCATAAAAAGATGTCGATCAGAAAAGCCAGCAATCAGAACGTCTTAAAGGACTTTATTAAAAGAACTTTAAAAATCCTCAACTTCCAGCATTGATTTTAAAATGTTAACCGAAAGCAATACAAAAGCAACAGTAATCAGGCAAGTTCGTTTGCAAGCACAATGTTTGTTAGATAACTCCATGTTAGATAACTACATGAAACATGGAGCAAACCCAGTTTTCACAACTAAGCAGTATATCTATCTAATTATGAAGAAGGAATAAAATGGAGTTAAGCAAACAATATTGCTTCACAAATAAGTTTGAACCTTTAGCCTTGAACACGCCTAGATAGAGACAACTGGTCAGTGAACACTTATCTGAGCAACAGAAACATCAAGTACTCAACTCTTGATGAATGCGTTATGCTATCCGGTTGAATGTGTTATCTTCATCATTCTCAGTGTTGCGTAAGTCTTCAATCTACATCCCCTGAATAAGCCCTATACTGGTCTATGAAAGCTTCTTTGTGGAAATCTTAGCCTGTTGTACTTTTATGTATACGGGGATTTTATATAATATGGGGACCATGGATACCAATTTTTCAAGAATTTTGTCACTAAGCGAATTGTTACTTCTACTTTCCTCACTATCACAATTTATCTACGTAGCCAATTGTAACAACAGGATCCTTGATATTGTCTTAACTAATTTTCTCTATTCCTGTTGCGTATTTATCTGTATCACCATCCTCTTTGCACCGAATTAATGTACAGGATGGGTTATCTAGTGGTTTCTTTTCAAATCATAAGTTATTTTGACATTGAAAGCTGTTTCCCGCTCGAAACCTTGACAGAAAGTCAATATCATACCTCCGCAAAACGAAATGAGTCGCTTTGTGCTTGAACAACGTTGAGAAATATTGAAAACTTTTTTCCAAAATAAGTGCTGTGTAGCCCAACAGTGCGTTTTTTGAAAATTAGTTTTGGCCGAAACAAAGCAACCATCGCACCTGCTGTACGCAAGCTTTTGCAAAAAATTCGTGAGACTGGTATGCTAGTACACACCATTCATGATCCGCGTCGTCGTACGGTGCGCACAGAGGAGAATGTGGCTGCTTCAGCCGAGAGTGTGAGACTCACTTCACGAACATCAACTCGCCATCGATCTCAACAGCTCAACATTTCACGCACTAGCTTGAGGAGAATTCTGCACAAAGATCTCGGATTATTCGCTTAAAAGGTCCAATTGACTCAGCAATTGAAGGCGCACGATCATCCGCTTCGTTATCGCTTCGGAATTCGGGCCTTAGAGCAGCTTGAATTGGACAACAATTTTGAGCGAAAAATCATCTTTTCTGACGAGGCGCATTTTCATCTCGGCGGCTACGTTAACAAACAAAATTGCTCCATCTGGGGATCGGAAAACCTGCACGTTATTTTAGAAAAGCTAATGCATCCACAGAAAGTGACATCATGGTGCGGACTGTGGAGTGGTGGCACCATTGGACCTCTTTTCTTCGAAAATGAAGCTGGGAACAACGTTACAGAGCCATGCTATCCGACTTTTTTTTACTGAACTTGAGGACATGGATTTGGACGACCTCTGGTTCATGCAGGATGGCGCGCCATGCCACACGGCCCATGGCACAATCGATCTTTTTTCTTTTATTGCATTTTTAAAAAAGAAACTTGTATTTGGCTCACCCTATACAATAGCTTGACTAAAGTTTAAATTTACTTTCACTCTTAGTTTTAACTTCTAAGAGCCAATTATTTCTTTCTGACGAACGAAATAAATAGTTCTAACTGGTATAATTTCTTCAGAAAGCGAAGTGTGGATGATGCCCTTCACAAATTCTAATCCTTCTTATCCGACTTAATCTCTTGTCAAACTGTTTTATCTTCACTGTGTGTTCTTCTGTCATTAATTTTTAGTATAAGCATTTCAACCGATATTTACAGATGACTTTGGATATCTGCTACCATATTCTCCATCCGTAAAGTGAGTGATACTTTCTGCACCTAAATAAACGTCCCATATCTTTTTATCTTGCAATGGTAAGCTCCTCGAAGGAGTTTTTTTTTACTATGGAAAGTACCCTTTGCTCAATTCCATTCTAGCCTGCTCACTTCATTAAAAGTAAGTCAACAGTTAGTCGTTTGTATCTTATCATGGTAAACAAATACTATCGCTTCCGCCATCGTCCAGCAAAAATTAGTGGATGCTATGTATACAGACATTCCTAAAGCTTTTGATTCAGTAAACTATGGTATTCTTCTACCAAAACTATCACGGTTCGGTCTCCTGGTGTTTTTCTTTCTTGGTTTTCTATCTACGATCGTGATTGTGTTGCATCTTCTATATCTATATCTCGTGTTGTTACTTACTCTTCCATATCCTTTTTTATCTCAAATGTTTCGCAAGGATCCGTTCTTGGCCTTATATTATTCTTTTTTCATTCACGATCTTCCATTTCACATGAACTCACACTGCTTTTTGTACGCTGATAACCGTCTCATTTTCAGATTAATTGAGAGCCCTAATAATTGTTCTCTGTTGCAAAATGGATTTGGTGCAATTGACTGTTTCGTTGTGAATTTTCTAGCACTGAATGTTACGAAGTCATTAAATATTTTTTACCTTTTTCCACCTACTTTACTCCTACTTAGTCCGCGTTTCTCTCTCTCAATAGCCCCCAATAGCCTTGACAATTTTAAGGGCCTTAGTGTCATCTTTGACTCTAAGTTGAAGTTTGACCAGCATATATTGCATATCACTGCCACGGTCTCGCGTTTTTTTCATTTCATCATTAGATCCTTCAAACTTCCTGTTAGCCTTTCCACCTCTTAAAATCTGTTCCTGAAATGCTTTAGAATGTTGCTGGCAACTTTGTTGTTATTACTTTTTCGGTTACTCTAGAAGTGGATTGAGATAGGAACGTAATTGTTTGTTGATGTTTTCGCTAGAACAATTCATTTGCTACAGTTTTTTTATTCACACGAAAATGACACCAAGCAACCAAACAGTTCATAAGCTGATATTAATTTTAACAATGATTATCTACATTCAATTTTCATCAATTTTCCACTTCCTTTATTTTGCACAAATATTGAGAATAAGATACAGTCTAATACTTATATTATTTACAAAATAGTTTGATTTATTGGTTAAACTCTTGCTTAATCGAATAAGTATCGTTTCAGCTATTCTACAATATGAATGACTAGGTCCCTATCAACTTGAGACCTGGTTCACGATAACTATCATTCATTCTTCTGCAAGTATGCGAATTACCGCAAGCTGAATGCCACCAATTTTCAATTTTCTAACCCATACCTTATCAACGTTTCATTGCATTTTAATGGGAATGCACTTATCGCGTTCTCAGCATTCATCGCTCGATTGCAATATGTGTTGAATTACAATCATGCCTGGCCTGGTAGTTGACCCAGACCTAGACACTGATAATGAAAAATTACGTTTTGTTACGGTCTTGTGTCTACGTAATGAGCGCAATGTAAATTTATGGTTTAATGCAAGACGCGATTTAATCGCAAGCCGAAGGATGGAAAATCATATCGCGGCGAGATAAGATGTATGTATATATGTATGTCGCGATAAGTATTAAATTTCTTGCTGCAATTGTAAAAGGTGTTACATGGTTACAGTTTGTGTGAATAAAAAAACTGTGGTAATGTAGAGAATTATTTTTACTATAGTTGTAGAGTGTAATAATTATATTGGAATACAATTAAAGAATTAATTCGTAAGAATTATTGCAAAAAGAAATATTTTTGAAACAACAGTAGCTGGAGAAATGGGTGAAAGTCTCACATATTTTGCAAAAGTGTTCCTAAAATTAGTAGCTAAGACTATTTAATTGGTAACATTCATTAATAGAGATATATTCTTTCTTAAATATAGGTAACCTGCATTTGGTACTTTTACTCATATTATGTGTACTGTTATTAAAGTATTTAAGAACGTTTTTAGCCTCTTAAAATATTCATTGTATACAGAGGTTTTGGGAAATCATTGTATGCAGAGGTTTTGGAGATCAAACAAATTATAGCATAATGAAAAATTATAATTAATCACAGATTCAAAATCCTTTGATATTTTTTAATCGCTGATTAATGAAAGATGCATATGTGTTATTATTTGAATTTAACGATTTTCTTAAAGTTGACTATGACGTAATATTTGGTGATAGCTTTAGCGTAAATTTAAAAGTTTGTTTAAATGAACTATTGAGTTTACGAGGAATCTTTTGGTGGTACTATGATTTGTAAAAGCAAGCTTCAGCAAACTAGAAAATTAGAGTATACTAGAGAGTTAAATACCGCGTGGCCATAATATGCTTTGAACAATCCAACAAAGTTAAAAAAATTAACTAAAAATCTTTTGTTTGATATTAAATTCATAAAAATAATTTGATGAATGCATAAAACTCCAGCTTATACGGTTAAGAAATTTTAGCGCCCACTGTGGGTTTATAATTTTTTCAATAGTTGCTTTTTTTTGCACACCCGATATGGAATACAACAACAAAAATAGTAGTTGTATTCAATACACTTAACAAAATTTGATCAAAATTTGAAAAAAAAACCCAACTAATGTTGAATAAAAGCAATTAAGCTCAAATTTTAATTCATTTCGATGATTCATTGGTTTCGTTTCTAGTAAATTTTATGGTGTACTTCAGTTAAGCATAGAGTCGTTGCAAGAAAACTGTATGTATCCGTTTCATAAAAGTTCTTTGACAAGGATCGTGTGGGGAAAACACGGATCACACTTTCTCTCTATACTGCGAAAATCATTCGAGTTTCAGTCAGAGAGGACACAATCAAAAAGAATGGTGGAAAAGTTAACTGAGCCAATTCATAGCGCATAGTCTTTGCATGTAGTTTAATATTTGGCCAATAAACTGATTTTAATGGTCGAGGAAAATTGTTTTTATTTTTCTGGAATATAACGAGGTAAAATTGTAAAATCGAAAAATAATATAATGCTTTGAACATGAGCAATAAAAACCTGTAAAGGCTTGACTCTTCCATAAAATGTATTAATATAGAACTTCATAGAGTTGGAATATAGATGAACTTAAACCCCAAGAATTCAGAGTTTAGTCGATTTTTAGCTTCATACAATTTTTTGAAACTTCCTATATTCTCGGTCAATTGTCAGCTTGAACGTCTAACTAAATAGTACTACCACAACCGTAGCCGTACTTGAACAAAATAAATATCCTCAACCAAACACTCCGAAACTGTAGAAGCTTCAACATTTACATCCAACATTCAAAACTTAACCATTTGCATCGAAAATGATAATCATTTCCAATAAGTAATGATCACTTACCATAAATTCATCATCATATTTCCAGTTAAATGAAAAATCACGTCAGCCTGAACGGGATCGATAATTTCAGATACAACCAAACCCGATACACTTTAGCCATTTTAGTCGTCTGGTATTTGCAGTGCAACAGTTAGACCATCTGTCCCTTCAACACATTGCATACTTGTTATTTTTCGAATTTCTCAATGCCATAAACTATTAAGTTCAACTCAAGGCAACATTAACGAGCTGCCCAGCTCTAGCAAGATATTTAACTAGAAGGCAAATAAATAAGTAGAGTTGATCCTGTTTTTGTCATTGTGCACGGCTGCCGATCGAACACTCACCGGTACAGGAGTCTTCGTTGTTTACCATGGACGCGGATGGATTCTCGAGTAGCGGCGCAGTGGAAGTAACAGCAGCAGCAGCAGTAGCCGATCGCATTTAAGTACGGTCGCGACAAGTTTTTTTCGATGTCATTATTAGCTCAGAGTGTATTTAATATGCGCTGGACATCGCAAATCATCACTGGACAACAAACAGTATTACGCGCTAATGCATTCCATTTTGTCTTTATAAAGAGTGTTTGCTAGCATCATTCGAGGTGCACATACATAGATAGGTTGGTATTTGCAAACAAGTTGACTTGAGGAGTACTTCTGTTCTTGACCATTTCGAGGTGTATCTGGCAGGTACTTGAAGTACTAATCGACGTGTGTATCTTTTATGATGAAATTGCTCCGCACTGCAGTCTGGCTTCGACAGCAAAACTTGTTCGAAGGAAAGAATCACATCTATAACAGTTTTTTACGACTAAAATGACATCCGACACTGCAAACATTCGATCTCTCCAATCTTAGTTCGAAATCAAATCGACAATTTTTAGATTCCTGCTCACCAATCGATGCAACTTTGTCTGGAATCCGTCGATTTGCCAATCACCCAACAACAATCAAACTCATCATGCATATCGCGGATATTTCTTCGGCGACGATGATTATCGTAAAATTGCATAGAGCGAAATACCAGAACGATTGGTGCAATCGAAGAGGCATCTAAACATACACACAAAAATGACGTTTAATGACTGAGATGAGAATGCGCGGCGAATGTGAGCGGCGGTACAGAGACTTCAATGATTCCGTGCATATTTCAAATATTATTATTGATCGGGAAAATGTCTTTGAATCAACATAAAATGACTGAGAAATCGCAAAGTGAAATTTGCGTAAATATAAAAGCACGTATGTTTGTAAGTATATATGCATGATTGAAAAACAGGAAGTTCGCCAGAAGTCACCAAGAAAGAAATTAGATAAGCACTACTCAGATATTCTTCGTCTGTTGAATCTTCCTTGAACTCGAATAACCCTAAAAGTTTCTGGTCTTTTGTCCGCTCTCTTCCTGACTCCCTAGTGCTTAATGCCTTTACTGCTTTCAACCCTCTTGACATTTCCAATCTCTTTGCTATGTGTTTTTCTTCTATTTACACTATCCCATCGATTCCTACTACTGACTGCTTTTCCTTTGATTTCCCTGCTAGTCTCTCCTCAGTCGTAACTAACCCCGTAGAAGTAGAATTGCTTTTGTCATCACTTGACTCTAACTGTTCCCCAGGCCCGGATGGTATTCCCAATTATTTCGTAAAAAAACCTTTCGTCTTCCCTTTGTGTCCCTTTAGCCATGTTATTCAATGTCAGTCTCTGTACTTGTAAATTTTCGTCCGCTTTATTTTATTATTCTTCCCATTTTCAAATCGGGTGATAGGAACATTGTTTCTAACTATCGCCCCATCTTCATTCTTCCTTGCCTTTTCAAAATTTTGGAACGCCTCGTTTTCAATCGTATCTATGTTGTCCTCTACTGTGTCTTTGCAGCGCAAAAACATGGCTTTGTAAAAGGTCGGAGCACCTCTACGAACCTTGTTGTTTTTACTCATGTAATCGCTTCTGCGATTGACAGCAACAATCAAATTGATGTCATTTATACTGATTTTGCCAAAGCTTTTGACACTGTTAATCATATGCTGCTTCTTGTCAAACTGAAGCATTATGACATTTGCGAGCCTCTGCTTTCCTGGACCTCTTCCTTTTTAACTGATCGCCCTTGTGTCGTCTTCCTCTTTGGCTTGTCGTCCCCACTTCTCTCCCCTTCTTCTGGTGTTCCTCCAGGTTCCATCTTAGGACCTGTTTTGTTCAATCTTTTTATCAATGACCGTCCAACTATTTTTAAGTCTTCATGTCTTCTATATGCAGATGAGTTAAAAATCTTCCGAGTCATCAAAAATACTGTCTGAAAAATACTCTCTGGTTAGCGTAACTTGAACTGTTTGTCCCTTAAAGTTTCTAAGTGTTTTTCTATATCCTTTTCCCTTAAGCTTCACACTCATGTCTTTCCTTATGCTATTGATGGCACTATCCTCTCTTGTGTCGATCATTTCTCAAATCTTGGGATCACATTTGATCGCAATCTGAAATTCGACGTCCATGTCCTGACTATCACTAGAAAAGTTTCTCGATTTGCTGGCTTCGTGGTTCGTTCCTGCCACAATTCATTTAGTATTTCTACTTGTGTCCACCTGTTTATTACCCTAGTCCATTCTGTACTTGAATACTGCAGTCAAGTATAGTGTCCTTGTTTCAAATACTCTCTGATGCTGTTGAACCAGTTCAGCGCAAGTTTACACGTATGCACTTTACTTTTTAAATATAGTCTGCCGTATTTACCCAATAGTGAACGTCTATCTCTTCTTAACATTCCTCTCCATGAGCAGCGCAGAGTTTACTTTGATGAGAGTTTCCTTTTCAAAATCTGTCACGGCTACCTATCTTCCTCATTAGCATTTTTGTTCATTGAGCGGGAATCCGTAAGGCCAATCAGATCCTCCATTCTATTTGAAGTGCCGTATGCTCGTACTGAAACTATCTTCTACTCTCCCGTTTTGCGACTCTTACGCACTCACAATAGTCTTCAACTTGGTCCTCTTCCACAATCTATTGCCATTTTCAAAAATATTTTCAAAAATATATATAATAATAAAATATCTTTTATATTTTTTATATTTATATATTCTTATTTAGTTCTTGTTATTTTAATTTTTTTTTCATTGTATCAAATCTGTAATTGGGCAGTTTCCCTGTTGTATTGAATACGCACCAAATAAATAAATATACAAATAAATAAATAAAGTCTTATCGAGCCGGCTATTTGATATTTATTATTTCAATGAAATCATACAAAATGTCCTGGCATGCGAAAATTGAATGAAATTATAAAAGTCCCTTGTACTTTTTGCCTCATCGTCCATGTGCAGAATCATATTGAACGATGTCCTATTTAGTATAGCTATGTTTATCTTTCTCAAAGATTCTACTCAAGAGGCCCTATCTCCTATCTATTTGCAATTCAATGAAAACCTCGTAGAATTATTCGAAATTTATGAACTGTCTATCAGAATTAAGAGATAAATCTTATTTGGATTGTGTACAAGAGACTTATGGCCGTAAAACTGCATGACACAGCCCATCTGGCCACTGTTGACGAATGCTGGGAATCGAAAGGCACTTGAACTATAAAACAGCAATAAATCGCATGCCATACCATAGTGGGTAGCCCGAAATGACTTTGTTTTGCAATCTGATGATCATATCGATCCGAGGAGGAGTTTTATTCGTACGTACCTGAGGGGCCTTTGAGTTGGATTATCCGCCTAACAAGAGATTCATGACTTTAGCAAGTACATGTCGATTTCGATCCTCATAATTTGTATGTTATACACTATGTGACCGGGAGGCACTTGATCATACCATTGTTATGATGACGATGATGTCGGGCGTATGGTCAAACGAGCAATAACACCCACTTGACTCTCGAGTAGATTAGACGATTGATGAAAAGCACGAGAACTGTTGATTTATAATGTGGCGAAAGTTTGTGATTGACACTGATTGGAATCAAAGTAGTTTATTGTTGTAGAGAGCTTATAGGTTGTGGGAACATATCATAAATTAAACGTGAGTAATTTGCTGATTTTCAACGAAATGATGCAGGATGCAGGAATTCGATAAGATATATTGGAAGGAAAAGCAAGTTTGAGTGAATAAAATTTTTTCAAAAGACTTCTTTTCAATTAATCACTTTTCGGACGTATATATTTTTTTTATTAAATTTTTAGTTGCATTTAATGCTGTTGTTGTTTCCTCTTGAAGACACGCTGCGTGAATTCGAAATTCTCTACATTTCTGAACAAAAACCGTTTGTTTACTACTATTAAACCCACATTAATTCACAACAATAATTATCACAACTAATGCTTTACTTTACATTGTACAAATTACTAAAGTCCCGTACACAATTTAACTGTCACGCTAATATAGATTACACTGACGTTGGAGTAAACTCACTTTGAAATTAAACCGCCGAAAATCGCTTCAGAGATTCACCGTGTATGGCATTCTCAATTTTTCTCTCTCTTTCTCACTCTCTTCCCCTCTCTCTCTCTCTATAGGTATCTATATGACGTGTCTTGGCCACAGCGTAAGAAGTTAGTTCCTACCAGCGTACCAACGCCGTATATGTATACGGCCCAAAAATCCAGTGATCTAACCTGAGATTGTATTGTTGGTCAGCCTGGAAAGTTGGAAGAAATCGCATGGAACAGAAAGAGGTGCAAGGTAAAATTCGACAACTACATACTCAGGCTAGATTTTTCGTTGCTCAGATACGGCTCACTCTCGCAAAAAATACCAGCTCACTCTCAGGTTACTTTGACAGATAATGCATTGCGTAAATGGAGGCGCAATTTCAAGGTCAAAGTGTTTTTTCTGGAAAAGGGAAGGGGTTCGCCCACTTATCATTCTATACACTTTGTCTTGGCATCTAGCAGTTTCTTATCAGTGTTTAGTATAGGATCTTCCGTGGGATATTTCTGCTCTATGAGATACATTAGATGGCTTGTATGGAGGTAGTTTGAAGTAGACAGTAGAAAGTTAATTTTGACTGTATTCTAGGGAAATGGGATGGACACATATTCTAAGTTTTTGGTATGTTTATATGATACTTCAGAGGCTTAATAATTAACGCATTTGGAGCTCGCACGTGATTTCTTGCTAAGGGCCAAATATATTCATTTTATATATTTATTATGAACGAAAAAATTATTGAAACATTTTTTTTTCAGCTTAGTGAAAAAGTTACAGGATTCTAAGGATAACAAATATTTTCCTTCTCTTCAAACCATCGAAATTTTGTTTGAAAAACATTTCGAACTTTAAAGAAAATCAAATGGTTTTATGTTTGTCAGAGTTTCGATCATTGTGTGATTACGAATCTCTGATGAACTGATCTTTTGGATTCGGCTGCCCTCTGCAGGGACACCCCTAATCTAGCATACCAATTGTTCGACCGTAACTTTTTTGAAGCTTTTTATTCTAATGCACATAGAAAAAGGTATACTGAAAGCATCATACGATTTCACGTGAAAAGAAAACTTTGATAAGCGCGTTTACGACAGTCTGAGCGTTTCTTTACTTGAAATTAACAATAAGCATATAACAGAAAGAGTGACAAAGGATTTTTAAAAGAAAGTTGAACATAAATTTTTAATACAGATGATCAAGCCTAAAACTGGACAAAAAGATTATACAACAAATATGAGTGGTGTGAATCGTTCAAATCAATACGCTTTGACGTATTATTTAATTTAATTGGTAGAGAAAATTGATTGTTTGGGCACATTTATCAATTTACACATAATTTACTGAACCTCTGAAGAAAGTAAATATATTGAAAATTATAAGTAATAAAATTTAATAAAAAATTATATTTAATAAAAATTATAAGTAATAAAATTTGGTTTTTTTTTCGTAAGTATATGTTTTTCATTGTTTGAAAATTCAGATGTATAAATATGCACCATTTTTGAGTCAAATTCATAACGATTCATATTTTTTCAAATGACATTCGTAAATTTTCGATTCGTATTCATAAGCTACCAAGTCAAACTCATAATTTTATTGAGTGTAACTCATAGCTTTTTCGAATCAAAATCATAATTGTTTCGCAGTTTTTTCGATGAAATATGAGCTTACCGTACGAAATTATGTATTAAACTTGAAAAAATTATGAATTTGACTTGCGAAAATTATGATTTTGCTCAAAAAACTTATGAATTAGACTCAAGAAAATTACGAATTTGACTTAAAAACATGAATTTTTAACAAAAATCTATGAAATTGATTTAAATAATTATGAACTATGCTCGACAAAATTATAAATTTGTATCAAAAATCTATAAATTTGACTCGAAATGGTATACATCAAGTACCATTACAAAACCTTATTTAGTTCCAAACCAACATATAATGTAACGATCCAAGATGCTCGTTTTTTGTAATAAAATGGCGCTGAGTTTCTGCTAGGTAACTTCCAGAGTAACTCCGAGTTCTAAAAGTTAAACATAAACTCTAGAAACGGTTTTTCAGTTTTCAATTTGTATCATGACTCATCAAAGTCTATAAACTTATATAAACTATAAACTTACGTTGTTATAAACTTACATTCATTCTTCAGAAATCATTTTCTATTTATTATTTAATGCATGACACAAATTTTCAAATTAGTTTTATACTTTTTTTTGACAAAACAATTTACAAAATATTAAAGACATAAGGGAAATCAGTTGTTCAGTTGACTTGAATAGCTTTAATTGCATTCAGCTGGGTATAATTTTTGAAATGCGATTTGATGAGAATGCGTATATTTTGAATGCACGTTCTACTAAAAGTATGCCTTGTAACAACCAACTTGTGTCGAATGAAAAAATCATGGGGTAGAAATATTTCGAGGATTACTACTTGCACGGGCTTTAAAGCTAAGGAAAGTAGAGCACTTAGTCCCAATTATCATTATAAGATGCTTATCATATGGAAATTCAATGATATTTTCCCCAATACAAAAATTGTCAAAATCCTCAGTGCTGCCAACATTTTTCATATTAAGTAGGCAGAGAACCCGAGTCGGCCATTTGCAGCTTGTACTTTTTTGTCATTTTAATTATAAATAAATAAATTAGTTTTGAAACAGTCGCCATATTTGGCTTTTGCAACTCTGCATGCTCTGATTCTTTTATTTAGCAGAGCTCTGTCTCTTTTGAGCTGAATTTGCAGTGTTTAGGGAGATTATCGTTTTTTTTTTGCCATTTGAAAGGACTTTTTGTCCATGCTGAGTAACGTGTCAGAGAGGAAATTTTTCAAATTTCTCAGATGTTTGAAAGCTGACCTTCTTCTACTATCTCAGTTTGAATATGTAGTCAACTTAATGTGAAATATTATCTATGCAAGTAGGAAGGTCATGGTCATAGTTGGCACAATCTTTTATTAGTCTTAAATGTAAGTGTTTAGATTCGGATCGATGCAAATCAAGAGTATATTTCAACTGAACCTACACCACCAATTTAATGATGACGAGGCTGAGAGTTTACTGTGAGACCTCTTAGTATTTTAATGCAACAAAGATGGTCGTACTATCCCAGAGCGGATTACACTCGCCTGAAAATAACAAGGTCCACCAACCCAAGCACAACATATATAATCGTGAGTCGAGAGAACTCCGAAGACGAAAGCAGTCGTGGGAGAGTCTAGATCATTTAGTGCTATCCAGGATGCACCATAAGATGGCAATCTAGTTAACATCTTACATAACGAATCACTAATCGTGTTTTTCCAAGGGACATGAAATCAAAATGTTTTATTATTAGGGAAATGGACCCACCTCACATTAGGTGATAGGTTGAAGTGGCTGCCGATCTACAGAGGCCTGACGACCAGCACACATAGCCACATTAATTAGTGACACTCTTCTACTCACTAAAGTCAGGAAACCATTTGCTTCCTTTGACAAACGGACTGTTCCTCTTAGATTTAAGAAGAAAAAGGGTTTTAGTCGAGATCCTTGTGCTTCGGCTAACCTCCACTCGGGTAAAGCGAAACCATTACAGAGTTATAAATATATTTACTGACTTCCTTAAAATTTTTGTTTTATTTTTTTTGACATATTTGACGTTAAATTTATGATCATATAATGAAAAGTAGCTCTTTTCTGTAAAACGTAATGGAAAATATTTATAATATTAATTTTTAGTTATAACATTATTTAATTCGGAAATATAGTATATCCCATCAGACTTCAAAAAAGTTAATGAGGGCAAGACTAGTCATGTATAGTGGAACAAATACTATAATAACAAATACAAAGCAGCAATTTTCATCTGAATGAAGATTTCGTTATTTCGCAATATAGTACAATTCGATCGGGAACTATTATAGCATATTTTATACTTTTCTTTTAGGAAACGCTAATTACAAGACCACTTCATAAATTAGCTATTTACAGTTGCTTCATCGATTATTACCAGTTATAATTAAGTCTTGTAAACATATTAAATAACAAACATCATACTATATTTTCAGAAACGAAATTTCCACGCTTGCAAAATGATTTTATTTATGTTATGACAAACTTTGCCTTTATTTTGACTACTCAAAGCTAAGTTAACTCAAAGCTCGGTTCACAAACCTTCTTCAGCCCGGTATTTGAACTAAGGACCTTAAATGCTATAAGCCCTTGGTCTACTCACTAGGCAATACGTTCCTACAGATTAAGAGTTTCTCTGAAAGCGGATCGCAGCAGAATAAATGATACCGAAATAAAATACCAGTCAGTCATTAGTCGGTGCGTCTGTTGATACCGCTTTGATCGTACATTTTTTTCAGACATGATTTCAATGCCGTGGTTCTTAAATATCATCCCCGAAAATTCTTCTAAAAGTTGGGTTTATTTTAAAATATTTTCCACATTGCTGACTACGTAATTTGCCAGGGTCAATTGAAAATTCTCACAATTATAGAGAGTGTGATATTATGTTTCAAATTTTTGATTATATCATTGTATCAATATGTTTTATACAATACAGCCATATTTAACTATATCTAAGCCTTACAAAAATGTTATATAGCATCCATAAGTCATTTTTTTTAAATTAAAGTTATAAGTATGTTCGGTATTACCGTATCTACTACTATTTCTTTGATCATATTTTATCAATTTTCACATACTTCTGAATTGTGATAAATCACTTTGCCGCTTATAAACTGAATCCTAACTATTGTTTTTTTTTTCTTTTGTCTTCCAGAGATTTCAAGAT
This sequence comes from Nemotelus pantherinus, assembly GCA_963978885.1. NCBI lineage: Eukaryota > Metazoa > Arthropoda > Insecta > Diptera > Stratiomyidae > Nemotelus > Nemotelus pantherinus. The sequence continues at coordinate 125,182,803 of OZ022265.1, forward strand.
AGCAAAAGCTCCAGGATGTGGAGTTCACAGAAAGGTCCTACACGATTGTGGGACCTTAGTTTAAGTCAATTATTTATTTTACATTGTATGGTAAGTTCATAATTTATGAGTTTAATAATTCTTTGACATGAAACCAATATTTTAAATGTGTGGAAGAGATCTTTGTTGAAATCCTAATTTTATCTTGTAAAACATTAAGATTAAGATAAATGATCGTTTTTATTCAGTGAATTTATTGACGTTAAGTGCTTCATGTATTTAGAAAAATGCGAGAACTGCACTTTAACTGATTTGCTGAAGCTCTTTTGACATATTTTGATGTAATAAGAATGGTACGACAGGCTTAGAAATAAAATTATAAAAAAAGCTTTGTTGCTTGGTAATAGTTCTTGGGTACATATTTGAACTTGTCTGAAAACATGCCAAAAGTTGCTAGTTTCATTGTCTTCGGACAAGAATGAAATGCAGCATGTAGTAAAACAGGTCTTTGCAATGATATAGAAAATGAGCTCTAAATAATTCCCGGTACATTAAAGCCACTCATGAAGATAACATCTTCACTTGTAACAGGTGTTTTACACAAGTGATTAATTGAAATTATAAGTAGAGGACTCATTGGCTTTGAATCGAATGTCATTTGTTGGCGCAATAGATGTGCCAAAGATGATGACTTTTTGGCGATTTTTATGATTCAGATTTAATCGACAGGAGCGAAGAGTTTTAAGCAATTAAATAAAATGATATGGCGCCAAGGCAGTAGACTCATCGGTCAGTGGTAAATGATTCAAAGCAATAACGTTTGCTTTGTATTTTCTCTATGTTTTAGTATATTGTGAGAATAATAGTTGGTTAGTGGCTATGTGAGAATAATAGTTGGTTAGTGATTATGATGTTTATGGTGATCGACCATTGCGGATATATGGCCAGCTTTGATAACTGAATTCCATTTGAATTGAATCGCATCTAATCATGAGCTGTGAGAAAGAATGCAGTTTCTATAGATCTAAATCTTTTTCATCCTTTATACTATTCATATTTACTAATGTTCGGAGGGTATTAGTATTAAAATCGATTTGGCCAAAAATTCATATTTCCTTACATATATATTAGTGTACGTTAAACATCGATAGTTGGATATTTCGATAATATCGATGTTATTTTTAAAACTATCGATAGGCTATCGATAGACTATCGATAGTTTATATGTGTTTTTGCGAAATTAGTATATACACCCAGGATTCATAAGTTTTTTTAAAAAATAACTGAGAATTCAATTACTATTATAGAGAAACAACGAAACATAAATTTTTATTCATTTCCGAAATGCTGAGCATTTTGATTTAGGAAAATCAATTCGTTGAGACGCTTTGAGACTTTAACCGGTTTTTGCGATCACTGTGAATTACACCAGTTCTCGAAAAAAACCATCACTCGGAATAGAAGACGCAAGTATAAATGGATGCTATAGAGAAAACATTTTCATTGTCTCAGTATTTGAGTCAAACAAGTAGTCGATGAGACATATGTCGTTTCCAATTGGAAGTTTCTCCAAGTTTTGGTATATATCTATATATTTTTGCATCATTATTTGGGCAAATATAAGCTTTGCCTTTGAATAGATCTACAGGTAGAAATAATAACTCCTTGGATTTTTTTCCTTTCGACTTTTCCTTCGTTAGTTGTATGCGATTGCCGTAAATTCATTCTGAGTTGACTCCGGCTTTCGTGTCACCAGAAAAGAAGTATATTCCATTTGAAGAGATTGCGCAGCTATGTTTCCATCGTTTTCACTTATTTTTGGAACCTTGAATCCAGAATGGTGACTAACATTATAAGAGCCTTTCTCTCCAACGGTATTAATCGTTCCCGCACTGATTTGCATAAAGTGTTATAAAAGTTTTTTCCAGCAGGGTTTTTTTAAGTTAATTCCAACTTTCGATAATTGTAGAACAAGCCCTCGTAATAACGGAGTTATATCAGAAAGAGTAATGTAATTTGCGCCAGATATTGTTGTCGTAGCCACATATATGGTTCTAATAGCAGAATAATACTAGGCACCACTTTTAAATCTTCGGCGAGTAACGTTTCAAGTGCCTTCTCACATTCGGCTAATGCCAAAGTCAATTCTTGCCTGATTTCATAGAAACATTTGATCTTAGCATATGCGTTATTCCAACGTGAACGGAACTGCTGAATCAACTTCAATTCAGGTTTGTTGAGCTGTCTTTGGGCAATTGTCAGTATATCTGAAACAACTGAGCTCGGTTGAAACTAAGTATCAACATCTTTGCACGTTTTCATGATAAAATGAAAATCAGGTGCCGTCAATATCAGACACAGTTAAATTTAAAGTATGCGCGAGACATGGAATATAAATAAATTGAAGAAGTTTTGCTTGCATTAACCTGTAAGCAGCATTATCAGTGACAATCGCATTTATTTTTGATCAAATGTTCCATTTGCTTAGTGTAGTATTTTTTGCCTAAACAAGAAATAACAAGATAATTACTCCCTATCTTCCAAAAACAACCTACTCAAAAACTCTGTGGGCTAAATTCTGTGAATATTTTCGAATCTGAAATCCTTTTATGCTAAATTCCGTTAATCATGTAGAAATTAATTTAACTCTATAAAAAAAAATTAGGTGTGATTGCCAGTATTCTTTCCTTGTTTGAATTTGTCCACATATCAGTAGTTAAAGAAATATTATGAATTGCATTCATTCAAAATATTCACAGAATTTGAACCCGCGCTTTAAAGTCTTCGAAGTATTTTGGTATCAAGTATGTTTTAAACCAGCCACGAAATCACGAAAGCCTTCATGTTCTCCTTTCCGCAAAGGCACTATGTCCAAAACAACAATACGAACTTAAACGGCCCACAGACACGGAGATCTGGTTGCCGACTTGGTTAGAGACTTGCGATATTTGCGAACAAACTAGATCTGAGACTAGCCCACAGACAGTGAATTTGGTCGCAGATATTGCATATCTGCAACCAAGTCGACGACCAGATCTCCGTGTCAGTGGGCCGTTTTAGAGTTCATCTAAATATTTTTTCGGGCAAAAACATCTGCGTAGAATTTCGCTCTTCCAAAATGATTTTTGACGATTTTTGTAGATTTCGTTGAACTGCTCTCAAAGATGTTACTAGGACCATGAGTTTTTGCTATAGATTCAACAGAAAATAATTTCCAATATGATTTATGTTTCCGTTTTAATTGATTTGATAACTTTTTCGTGTTTTTACTTGTTTTGTATTGATTGTGGCATATATTACACTTTGTAAAATCACTATTTGGAATTTTTTCTCTCTCAGTCTCAATTTTCTACGCTTATGATTTTCATGTGCAGTTAAATTTTACATTTTTTCCTTCTTCATGCTATTTCATTTTACAACAAATAACAAGTGACAAAACTAACAAATTATAAGAGTGGTCTGCTATCTTTGGTTTGTGCTGCTTTATAATAACAAGAAAAGGAAATATTATTAAATGCGAAAAACGAAGCAAACGTAAAATGCTCACAACGGATGGGATGATATCGAAATGTTACCTTACGTATTTTTTTCAGTTTTCAAAAACTATCGATTACAAAAAAAATCATCGATGTTTTCGATAGTTCTGAACTATCGATAGTATCGATAGTACTATCGATGTTTAACGTACACTATATATATATATATATATATATATATATATATATATATATATATATATATATATATATATATATATATATATATATATATATATATATATATATATATATATATATATATATCATCAAAATAATTCAGGGACTATTTCTCGGGAACGCGCCATTCGATTCAGCTGAAACTTTCAGGATACATTTGTGTATATGCGGAATAGGTCCAAATGTCAATTATCTTTTAACCTTTGGCGCCGGCGGCCATTTTAGTGATATTTTTTATATACTTATTATTTCATCCACAAATTATTTTTGCAAAAATTAACGTGTTTTAAATGTGAATCGGATAATGTTTTGGAGTTGCTTAACTCCATGTGTGTGCTAGGTGCCTAAAAAGGGAACGGGAAAATTTGAAAATTTTTAAATTGCGATAGCTTTTGACAGAGTTATCAAATCATTATAAAACTTTCCGAACATGTCGGTATTAATAATTTGTCAATTTGTGTTGCTTTTGATGAGCGTGTTGTTAACCCTGTAGCTGGAGCAGGCGCTGAAAGTGAAAACCTTCAAAACATGTCGGTTTTCGGAAAAAAGCCACTCATATATAAATCGCATGCTTTGTTTACATAGCCAAAGTAAAAATTTGAAATTTTACAGCGGACAAGGCTGGTAGCCCTTCGCCAATTTACCTATATTTTTAGCATCAAAAACTTCTGTTCACGGGAACTCACGACTCAATAATCAGAGACAGTTGAGATTTGCAGAATGTATTGGCCTTAAGTAGGACCAAGTCTGATAGAAGTGATTTTGAAATTTGGGCAATTTCGTGCCAGTGGTGCCATCTTGAAAAATCACTAAGACAAATAACTGCATTTTGCCCTAAAAATTCTGATTCAGTCACCAGATTTTGACGAAAACTACACAGTAGCTGAATCCTACTATGAACCACGTTTGGTTGAAAAAATAGGTTGGAGCTATGGTAGTTTTGGTGTTTTAAGTTTTGAAAATTTGCCCAGGAAAATAAAGCTCTTTGCTCTATAGCCTCCAGTTCGGCCATGGAATCAAAACGAAATTCATATTGCAAATTGAGCTTATTGTAGGCAATATTCAGCAGAAATTGAGTTGGAAAAACAACGAGAGAGTTGCCAGCTATGGCTGTTTTTTTTTCGGCACATCTTTAGTTAGCGATTTTATCTTAAAATTTTGAAATCGTAGTGATCTTGTAGTGAAAATAAACAAAAACCATTACGATCTAGAAATTTCGAAATCTTTTACGGGTGGTAACTCTAAATTTCTTTGTATTCCTATAACTTCTAATGCAGTTATTGGAACGATACGAAATTCGCAGAGCAGGTAGATTTCAACGTGAGGTAAATGTGACATATTTTTGGTTTTGGTGCTAGCAAAGGGTTGCCAGCGCGAGGTGTTTTTGCTATTTCCGTACCAATAAATGTTTACGTAAAGATTTAAAAATAAGTAAAGAAAATAAGTACAGCAGATGTAATAGGTACAGCAGACGTTTAGCCCGCGGTCCAAATTTCAGCTAAATTATTCAGTACCCGACCCAAGCGATAGGTCAGTACATGATTTCAAGTGACCTGACCTGAAGTAAGTCGTGGACTATATCCCTGTAAACACACCCGACCTTAGCATTGATTTCTGCGCGACTATTAATAATATGTGTACGTCGAATTTAAGTTCGCAACCCTCTCGTTTGACTCAAAATCATTTAAATAATCATGTTTGAGGGACAAATGAGAAAATAATTACAGTGTATGAACTAAAATTAAACTAAATGACAACTGTCACGTATATACAAACAAGGACTAAATTCGACCTGACCAAATCTTAGATAAGGTTGATGTAAACACCTTAGGACTAAATTCACTTATTCCGCGCTATAGTTCAGGTCATATTTAATCCAACCGCTGTAAACCCTACCAATGTTTAAATCTTGTAAGATCTGCAATTTGTTGGATGGCAGCCCCAAACACCGACCTATCATTGTAACTTTCGATGAAGGCACCGAGATTAAATTGGCTTAGGGTCTATTATTACTTAGGGTGTTTTTAAGTAGCTAGTGGTAGAATAAACACTCAAGATCTGCACAAATCATCGACTGCCCTCCGAACATTAGTGTTTCAAGCTGCTCTGGTGCGCTAGGGTTGTTTATATTTGACTCAAAAAATACTACAAAATTCTTGAGTGCATAGGCCGTAATATTAAAGAGCTTACAAAATCAATTTGCTGATCTATTTTGGGGAGAAGCAGCTCGAATCAGGGAACTTTCTTCGTCAAGTCAGAGTCTTTCTGTCTTTATATGCATGTATGTACTATCCATTTGCAATTTAATTTCCCTCTGACCCTACAATAGAAAATTCAATTAAAATACTTTGACTCTCAGGTAATTCTACGAACAATTTGCATAAGAATGCATTCGAATCTGCGAAACCAGCCTTAATTCGCCGTTGCCGACCACGCACGAGTCACTAGCACACAATGCAACTATGCTGATGCGCTCAAATCGGTGCAAAAGCAACGCTTACGATGCAAACGAAACAGTAATTTGATCTGAGAAGTGTGCCGGCGTGTCTGTATCTATTTTGCATACGACCACGAAACTGTGCCAGTAGAACTAACCTGTCGGATTTATACGATACTCTTTCATTCCACGCACGATTCAGGGTTGAGTCTGTCTGCAAAACCACACATGCCACATGTTTTGAGAACGCGAATTATGTGAACGCATTCGAGTGTAATTTTATTTTAATTGGATATCTTGTGGTAACGTTGATGCTCGCTGTATTTATGAGTACGGTTGCCCGTTAAAAATGTATCTAATTATTTTTATGCTATAATTTACTCGTAAATATACGAGTTAATTGGTTTCAATTACGGAGCATCCAATTGTCGGTTAACTAAAGGTACTCGACCAAGGGTCGTTTGATCAAGTGCTAAGTATGTAATGGATACTTTCATAAAGTGTGATCTGTATATTGATTCTTTACTAAATACATTACAAACATGCAGCAACCTGATGAAATTTTATCCATAATTTTCATTATAATAACATGGTAGACTTTAATATATGCATTTGATGATTCCCGACAGAATCGAACGCTGCGTATGTGATACCATGAAGTCGGTCATTAGTTTTTCTAACTGTGCATCTTCTTTCAATATAGGAATTTATCAACAAATACTTTTTCAATTGAAGCATTTAATTCAGCTCAATTACATTGAATTGCTGGCGATAGTCAATTGCATTGCTCCGAATGCATTGACGGCATCATCTAAAGATCGCGTTGCATCTCAATAATGATGGCAATGGCGAATAGAAATCAACCGAAATAAACTTCTTAATTTACCACTGAAAACAAGTAGAAATGCATGTCTTGAATCTGTGTTTATGGTCAATCAATGGTTTTCTTAATGGATTTGCTTCCTGTGCAGCTGTTTCATTGATCATAAAATCATTTTTCTCGATTCAATCGTAGAAATTATCAAAACATTGCTGCAATGCACTTTGAATGGAAAATCAAAGGAATATCTAATTTTTTTTTCTGTTATCATCATTTGTCATTTCGAAGGTATTTCCAGATTGCTTCGCGGATAAATGACAAAATGATTGATTGTTTTTATGTTAATCAACAGTTAGCTAATGATCTGCATCAGTAGATGAAATGAACATGTTTCGCTGTAATTATAACTACGACGTAATAATGGATAATATTTGCATTAAAATGAACATTGTGCCGGCTAACACCTAGAAGCCCTTTCACACCAGAGTCATTAATCAAACTTACGTTACATAAAAATACTGATTATTTGAAACCTGAAAAACAAACGGATTTATTATTAGAATCGTAACGGAAAAGTACACTTTGGATCTACGAGAGTTGTCATGACTGACTTTTTTGAATACTTAGACTTTTAATTTTGAAATTGGTACATTTGTCAAGTTGGCCACATGACATACCCCATTGTCTCCCCTCTCTAAGTTCAAAAACTTATTCGCTAAAATATTTTGTCGTATAGGTTTCATAGCTTGATAGAAGTTAGGTTAGGTTCTGCTGACTAATTAGGTTAGATTCTGCTGAAAAGAAGGTTCAGTCCAAGCGGCTATCGAAGATCCCGGACTTTTTTCCGAACTGAAGGATGTCTTGCTCCTCCACGTGCGAGAGATCCAACAGCCAGAACTTACCAAAGCAGCGCAGTCTGGTTTTCCCCAGTGCCGGGCAGTGACACAGGAGTTGCTGGATTGTTTCTCAGACTCCCGGCTCTTGACACGTGTCGCTGGTTAGAAACCCCATTTTCATGGCATATAACTTGCTATAAGATCATTTCAAATTCAAAAGAGACTTTCAAGTATTAACTAGATATGTTTTTTCACTTAAATACCTTCACAGTATCTGTCAGTATTAAGCTTATTATATACACATGTAAAGTAGCCAAACCAAATTTTGTCACTCACTTGAACGTCTGTCTGTAAAACATTAAGGGAACTTGTGAGGTACACACCTAGTGGCTGCAGGTTAGTGGCTGCACATACATAGCTATATACAAATGAATGTCAACAAATGGTTTAATAAGATGAGAAACGTCGAGAGAGACTCGCACGTCCGGTCACATGAACTATGAAAAACACCATCCGACCATCTATAATAAGCACAGATCCTTATTAGTGCCGCGTTACACAAGACCAGGAAGGTGAATTATTGGTGGTATGCAGAAATCCAGGAGCTTCGGAAAAAATGTCTTAAAGCTAGACGATGTAGCCAGTGAAATACCCGAGATTACGAGGACTTGCAGAACCAGTATAAATACACCCGGAAGAACCTACAGCTTGCAATCGCTAAGAACAAGGGGATCACTTTAGAAAGCTGCCATTGGGTGGAGCGTACAAAGCCATCATGACTACAATAAAGTGAAAGAATTCTTTTCAAATAAAGTGTCCAAAGATGCCCCAGGAAATACTCACAACGCTATTCCCACATAATCGAGTCGATACCCTACCGGTAATACAGGTAGACCCTCAAAATCGAGCCGGCGGTAAGCGAAGAAGAAGTATTGGTAGGATAAAGGAGGCTGCTGCGCCGTAGTCACGTTAGAGGTAAAGAACGCCTTTAAATCCACAAGGTGGAGCCATATTGTGGGCGCGCTGGTCGATAATGGAGTGTCACGCTATTTGGCATCTATAATTGTCGACTGCTTCAGGGAAAGAATCTTATGCTATGATACTCAGACGAAGGACAAAAGCTCATTTAGTAAAGAGTATTTAGATCTAATTTTAGAATTTTTAGTTTTGTAAAGCTATATTGTGGTTGTAGGGAAAATTTTTTAAGAATGTTTCTCTAAAACTCTTACTTAAATTTTTACTTTGAATCTAAATATTTCAATGCCTCAAGCAATGACCCAGCAAAAGATTGAATTTTCAAGAGAAAAAGCATAAATGTGGGGACCAAAAATTTCAGATGCTTCTGATTATATTTTATGGGATGGTTTTTAAATAACGGTAGTCAAAACTAAGTCCTGCATTTGAGTTTTTTTTTTTTAAATAGGAACTATATAAATTTATTTTCGATATGGGATCCTCAAAGTTGTCACTTTAAATTCCTTCTGCAATTTTTCGATGTCTTGAAATGACGATATATTTGGCTAAATTTACATTATTATAGAATGAATACTTTCAAAAATATTAGTTCTTAGAGGATTGATTCTATTTAGCCTCATTAATTTTGCACCTTGACATTTTCACTTGGATTACCTTTGTCTCACTTTAAAGTAATATTTTCTAACAGGCATTTCTTTACAGTAATTTTTCGCTTTTAATGAGATAAAATGCGATGTTATGTTCTGACGTAGCTCTGCTGGTTTTAATAACATATTTCTATGAAAAATGAACCTTCAATTTATAACTAGCTTTGATTTTTGATGAGTCACAAGCCTAGTTTTTTCAAATTAAAGCAAATGCTAAATCTGAATAGGGTTACAGTTGGACAGATATTTCTTATGTTTTAGCTCTACCACAGTACTTATTCCCCTTTTGAGGAAAATACCTTTATGATGGAGCTGAGCTGAGGAATCATTAATTAATACTTCAGTAAACAAAAGTATTTAAATCTCTTAGTCTTATATACGCGGGAAAATAAAGGAATTTTTATGGTTGATTGCAAATAAGATAACTCATGGAATTATATGTTTAATCCATACTAAATTTTTATTAATTTATACAAGAGCTATTTTTTTACTTGAGTTTTTTTCCCAATCATTTGCTTAATGTGCAGTGTAAAAGTTCTAGCCAAATGATTTCTTTAAAGAAATAAAATAATTGCGTTGTCTACATGGAGAAAGCTGAATATACCTACGAAAATAAATTGTAGTAACGGAGTCCTACTACATACATCGTACAGTATGGACGAAAAATGCTATCTCTTCAAAAAATTGCATTGCACCTAAAATCGTAGTTTTTGATGAAAAAGCTAGCTTTAATTTACTTAAAATGCTTCCTTTAGTATCCTCCTTGGCCAAATTTCTTGGGAGTTAATTGTCACCGAAGAAACGCATCCAGCATGTATGCATTCCAAACCTCACAGAGTAAATCTCTGAGACATTACATTCATTACATTTATAAGTTTTATATTGTGGCTGATCAAAAGGCACATGAATAAATTAGACTTTTGTTTGGTTAACCAATATAATCACCAAACGTCGATCAAAAAATTTCGCAGTTTTCCAATGCTACTGAATGAACTGAAAGTACGGTATACTTTAATATTTGTAAATTAAAGCCTGATTCTATCAATATTCTCTCCCGATCACTATGAAAAACCTGCTGGTTTAACTGCAATCATTCAATGCCAGCTTGGATTCATTCGAGACTTATAAATGCTAGCAATTTAATTTTTTTGACTTCAAATCAATCATTGTCTGCAATGAAAATTTAAACTTTTTGATGAATTTCGTGGTGAGAACTTTTCATTTAATTGACTAATAGATTTCGTAGAAACACAAACATACATAATCGAATCCGTAATTTTCATTTCCATATTTTCTATGGATGCAAATTAATTATTAATCGTCGGGTCGAGCTGCAAACTTAATTACACTTTCATTTTACCAAATGTAATTTTTAATTTCGTGGTATTTTGTTCATCATAAAACGTAATTTTTCATTCAAAGTGTAGCTTATTCATTGCTACATGTAATCCACTTTGTCTCATGCATTTTTCCACATAAAATCTTGTACTTAAAAATTTTTTTAATTGTTGTTACTCAAATAATTGGCTCCTTGTATTGTGAAAACTCATCGGAGCTTGTGCAAACTCATCTGACAGAAGAAAACCCATCAGAGTTAACATTTTTCTCATTTTTCGAAGAAACTGTTTGTCCCACAGGTTTTTTCAATCGTTTGAGAGATAATAGATACCTTTGTTGATATGTAACCCTATGTGATATTGCAGTTGATTATCAATTTTCTCTGGTGTGCATTTTTCATCCGCTCAATATTACAAAAAAAAAAAAAATATGTAAGTTTTCCTAGAAATTTAATCAAAGCTTCACGATCATGAAAATCCCCGATGAAACAACTGCTTATGATTAACGTGTTTACAATTACAGTAAATTATTACGGATTTAGTGCTATAGGTCAAAAATGACATGTGCAGTATATTGACAATTGTATGTTATTGAATAGTATGTGTTTACCTACTAGCAAGCACTCGATAATGGAAAGCCTTCATGATAAGCTTTTAATTGTCTTGAATCAGCAAAAGAAGATAAAATAGTTAAGCACCGTGCTCTAATTTCCAGAAGAAGTTTAACTGACATTACTTGGAAGTGAGAAAGATTCGTACATCCCCTGATGTGTTTGATACAATAATGGTTTTATTCAACGGTGGCCACAATCACTACATATCAGCTGAGTGCTCATTCAAGTAGATTTAAGATAAACCGTTGGACATTAAATTGATGTTGTTTTTGGTACTTTCTTAAAGTTTTGTATATGATAATGCAGGCAAATGTACTAGCTAAGAAGAAACCACAGATTCGAAGGACTATATGTAGTACGTACAAACTTATTTAATAAAATTGTTAGAAGCAAGATTTCACTAAGCCAGCTTGCTGTGAGAACAAACTTTTTTCGCATACAAGTGTTTTTTTCTGCAACCTAAGCCAACAACCAGATCTCCGTTATTTTTACTCTGTAGAATGGTACTTATTCTGTTCTTTTGCCAATATTAATATAAAATAATAATATTTGTTACAAAAATATAATAAATATATGTTATAAAATAGTGTACAAAAAAAATAACATCAACATAAGGGTTTTTTTTTGGTTAGGGGAAGATAAAGTTCAGGTGCGAGAGCTGCTGCCGAATGAATGGCGCATCCCTTCCGCACCCTCCCACTCACTCCATTGCACTCTTCCTCCCCCACTCCCCTCCTCACCCACTACCTAAACCTCAAAGACAGGTTCTTCACATCATATTTCATCAAACTTCCCACCTGTCAATCCTTACCTAGTTCTCATCTGGCCGGTTATAATATGTGTTTATAATATACATAAATAAGTTCGGTAAGTACAGAAAAGGGGTCTAATAACCCTTCTTGCGTCCAATGTTTCTCTTAAAAATCAAGAAAATTAATGTTTATTGGGCCTTTCCACACTTGTATTCTTGATGCACTCCTCAAACCGGTTTTCTGGGCAAGAGGCAGAAGAATCAAACGGAATTGCTGTTACTGTTAATGTGTGCCTGCAATTTATTGCCGTTTTATGTTTTTAGCCATGAAGCTGTCATGTTTTGAGATAAAAGTTATTTTTTTTTTATCTCAATACATTATTTCTAATAATTTTCCATTATTAAATCTCAGCATAGATTTTTTTGAGATAAATTATTTAATTTTATTTTATATTCTTGTCCATGAAATTGTCATGGTTTGTACTTGCAGCTTAATAGGAAAATTTAAACTTTTATTGTGCACGTTCTAATCAAGTGAAAATATTTGTTTTGCGAAACCATTAACATAAAAATATATTCCTTTCAAAGTTTTATTTTGTACTTTCATCATTGTTTGATGATAAATCGAAACTAACAAATTGCCAAAAAAAATTATCAATAAAAAACAATCAAATTAAATATCTCCACACACAAAATTTTCGATCTCTGTTTTCTGAGCGGCATATTACTGTAATAATTTACAAATTGTCCTACCATTGGCCTGCAGTTTTTCAAAAAATAATACTGTTCAAACTTTCCCCTAATAGAATACGACATGACATGCACCAAAGACATCATCTGCTGACACATGATTTTTCAGTTCAACCGTACAATTTTGCACAGCTCACTTCAAACTAATTTAATATATTTTTAAAATAAAGTAAAACCAGTTTTCGAGGCCATTAAATGTAGACAAAATTTATCGCAATATATTAGGTTTTTTTTTGTGTCAGATACTTTCGAAACTTACCTATTGCAAAATGACCACTCTGTCGTATTGGACTTGTAATTATGTCCGTCATTCTGAGTAAATCTCTTCACAAAAATCTTTTAAAATCTCCTAAACACTTGCAGCACTATTGATATTTAAAATTTCATCAATCACGTTTTAAAATTTCGAAATTTCATTAAAATTTTTTATAAATCAATTACATCACTAATTTCATCACTCAATTCAGCATGTATTTTGGGCATACAATAGTTGACATTATACACAAAACTTATTTTTTATTATTTACAAGACGATCGCGCTAGTAGGTAAGTATTCCGTTTTTTTTTCTTCTAAAAACGGTTTACGTAAAATTCGCAATCAACTAACCGATCACTCTCACTATCGCTCGTGGTTCTAATGCGAATGCATCTGCTTCAATCAAAACAAACCAGATCACAGAAAATCAATTCCCTTTAAGAATTACACATTATATGTACATATATATGCAGCTTGCTGGCAAGCTAAAGACGCAAGTATCTTGAGATAGAGCAAGTGGTTGTTATTAGAAAATGTATACAGAACATACAGCATCGGCACATTCGATGATAACACGAAAAGTTTTTCACAGAAGATTTACATGCATGTAAATGTGAGTATAGGTCTTTTGTTGAACGGGGTATTTTCTTTCAGCTATTGAATAGTGCTAGTGTGTTTTTTTTTTTAAGAAAAGAAAACGGATTATAGAAAACGGAAATAAAATATATTATTATTGGACATAGATCATTTGATGGTTTCTTTTTGAAAAATTACTTTCGTGCTATTGACAGAATTTTAAATCATTTGCTAAAATAAGCAGCTTATTGAAAATTAGTAAAAACTGTTATAGAAGACTATGTATATTGCTCGATGCTAACCACCATTTTATTTCAAAAACGCATACTCATACCACCTAATTATTTATTATTTAAATAAAGTGTCTTTGACTTGCATTTATTTATTTTATATTATATGCATTTATTAATTTTCACTTTGTTTTTATCATAGTTTTTGAAATCCTTAGAAAAGTGTAGAGCTCAGTGTTTTTCACCCCACGTGGAACATCATTTTGAAAACATATTTCCCGAAAATTTTCGCAGAATTTTTACAAGGTTTTTTTAATATACTTTTGTACGTCAGTATTTAAATGTTCGGGAGTATGTGAGGGAAATACTCATCGAGCATTATTCAGCTCCATTGCTCATTGTCCAAAAAAAATATAAGAGGTTTAACGTTGTTTGACGGTGCCTACTCTGCTCTCAAAAATCATCAGTAGCCATCGTGCACAATTGGATATGAAACCATAGTTGTTCGGTCAATTTATGCCTTACAGTGAGCCATCACTGGAAGCTTACTTGTATTGAAGATTAGTTCAAAAAAGAGGAAAAGCCAGATTGTATGAATGGTCTTATATTTTTGAACAGAAAGTTTGTCTGATCGTTGGGATCTCAGAAGTTGAGATCCAAAATGCGGAACTATGACAATTTTATTTTTGGATTCCTGCAATGAGAATAAATCAAAATAGCTTAAATTGCAAGGCGCTGCATGGATAAACTAAAAGGTTTTATAGTTAATCTTAGGTTCTCGATTTGAAATTGCTTATTTCATACTTGGAAAACGTCTGGTTTTTCCTTCAGGAATTCTTTTTAGAATATTGCTGTGTGCCAGATAATTTAATATGTGGCAAATGAAGTCGACTGAATGAAATTATTTATTACTCTTTATTTTGAAATACTTAAAATACTATGAAATGGAATAATAGTTGATAATATGAGCACCTTTGATATGTGTAATATGAATAGAAATTAAAAACAAAACACAGTAGCCGAATGAATGCGTATACGTTTACACATTACAATTATATATAATATAATCGGCATGAAATGGTTTAGTTGAAACAAATTTAATTAATTTGGAGATTTTGAAAATAAAAAATTCTTTAAATTTTTCAAATATCAATTTTTTGTAATGAGATTCAAATCAATATACGTATGCATGTAGATGTGACTTCAATGTAAAATGCACCGTAATATCAACTGGGTGTTAGGCCAGTGTTTCCAAGTGCCACTTCAATTATTTGAATGTAATATTTAATCTGCTTGTTCCAAAATTCAACTCGATCGGATGACGCAAGATTATACGTATACACTACCGAGAAAAAGTGATCCAGAGAAGTTTTTGATTAAATTTTTTATATTAATAAAACTAATGAAGAAACTGTTTTGCCTTTTTAATGACTATATATAGATTTGTTGACATTAGCATTTAAAAAAAAATAACCAACAAAAAATAATATACTCCAAAAGAAAAAAATAAAAAACCAAATCGGTAAATTTCCGTCTGCCGAGAAAAGATGATGCTTAAAGTAAACTTAAGAAATTGTTTTGCAAGTTGCGTCTTATATCTGGATGCGATCAATAGTTTTTAGTATTCGATACATTTTTCTTTGCTATATTTTTGCTTAAGTATGGGCTAACTGAAAATATTACTATTCACGTACTCTCTCGGGTTCATCATGAGTAAAAATATTAAATTTGTTGTCCTCATCTGTAACTAAAATACATTTTCACGTTCCTTAAATATTCTTTGAAAAAAGGCACTTTTTTCACGATAAGATTGACTGAACGCAAATGTTTCCGTGGGACCGAAAACGTGTATTCCATTTTTTTAAGTAATTTCGGGCCTAACATCATTTAGTGTTGGGACAAGACCTATTAGAGGCGAAAAAATGATTCTTTTAACTTTCTGTTTGATTAGTTGCCTATTATGTAATATCAGTTACTTTTTGCTACCAGATTGCTTTCTATCTTTTCGACAATTATTTTTATAGTTCCTGTCGATGACCTATAAACGGTTGATATGAGCGTGTTAACGATAGAGACGATCACTTTATACAATACGAGCTGATAATGTAACCACAAAATAATAATAATCGTTTGATTTTGTGTTTGCCGCCTTGACACTTATTCCAAAAGAAAATTATTGCAGAAACTATTTTATGAAAAATATCGAAAATAGAAAAATGTGTTGCTTAGTTCTATTAAAGGATGCGCGAGCGTAGGATTGTACAAAATGACCGAAATGCCCGATCTTGACAACCCTTTGCTAAATATGAAGCCAAAAGAGTATCAAGCTCACCTTACGTTGAGAATAGCCGACTTTTACGTTAGGATGGCGGAGATTGAAGCATTATCGGTTTTATTTTGTGTAATTGAATTCTAAAAATTTACTTTTTTTTTATAGAAATACGGGGGTACCTAAAATTTCACTTTATATCTATGTATATCTACATGTTAATCGCTTGTTTTCCTTTTATATTAACTGTGCATCACATCAATTTTTCGAATGAATGCTTTTCTATTGAGAAACAGTAAAATATTACTAAAGATAGGACTGTAATAGTAAAGTTTCGTCCCTTAAGTAGAGCCCTTTCGTCCTGAATGTAGTTTGATGATAAATATGATAGGAAGAGATATATTTAAATGTTAAAATACATCAGAGCTACAGAAAAAATTCTGATATCACAAAGATAACTTTAAGTGGTTTCTACTGCTTCCTCAATTAAGCATCATTTCAGTAAATGTTATGTGACGCCCACGCTGGGCGCTAGCTAATTTTATGAGGAAAACTTTCCGTTACGTGCTCATTGCTAAAGTTTTCTCATAAATAACCGGTTGACACTGATCTTATTCACTTGATTTAAAAGCTAGGTTAAATATTATGTCATATCATTATTGGTTTTTATCATCTTAGATTACAGCATTACGTGAACGTGTAGGACCCAATCAATTTGCTTTTACGTAATTTTTCCACCTACAGCAGGTTCCATGGTAAATACATTTTTGCAAAAAACCTACTTTTGTCCAAAGTGTGTAGTATATATGCTGTAAGTAGTTTCTAAGAAGAATGCTATCGGGGAATATACCAGTCGAAAATAATATCCCCACTGAAGAATATTCCGGATACATTATTGTAACGTAGAACAAGTTTAAAATGCTAAACCGTGGTTAGTTGAACAGCTTGTTACTGTTCTTGAATGTTTCAGTATTACTTCATATTCGTCTAGTCATAGTTTCTTGATAGTCCACAGTATTATTAATAATTTCAAAATATGTGTTGCAATTCATTAGTTAGTGACCGTGAGCGAACCTTTGGTGAATTTTGTTGCTGACAGGATAAGCCTTTCAACTCCTGCTGCATCATTTGCTGCGGTAACCCAGACGTCTTATGCTGATGTACTCAGTCAGCCTGGACCATCTAGAGGACTATCTGAGCCCCATACATCACTCCCTTGCTTGGAAGTAATGGTCCCACCAATGAAAGTCTTCGTATCACGTTTCGCTTACAGAACTACTGCCGACGAAGTCTTAGCATACATTAAAGCTAAGCTCGGATACACTCCTTCGTTGCTAATGTGTAGGAAACTCACTCGTGACAACCTCAATCACCAGCTGATATCTTCTTTCTGCATCACTGTCGCATCCGGAACCTCTGATTTGCTGAAGAAGCATTTCTGGCCCGCTGGTGTTTTTGTCAAAGAATTCGTAAAAACCACCTCTGGAAATTTTCATCGGAAACCGGCGACATAAAATCGTACTTAGAGCGTAAGGTTAATCTTAAAGTCTACTACCAAAACGTTCGGGGGTTGAGGACCAAAACCAATCAGCTTAAAATTTCCTCAACTATCGGGTCTGACGACATTCTATGCTTAACCGAAACCTGGCTGACAGGAGATATATTTAATACTGAAATTTTACCTCTTTTTACTGTCTTCCGCAAAGATCGTGATCGCTCAGTCAGTGGTTTATCTGACGGCGGCGGTGTTTTAGTTGCTGTTCGCAATACACTTAGCGTGTCCTCCTGTACCGTTTTCTTGCCTTCTCCGCCTGTTGAATGTATCCTTGTTCGTATATCTGTTACTCCATCTACTGTGTTACTTGTGTCCTCGATTTATATCCCATGTAACAGTCCTATTGTAGTTTATGAACGTTTTTTCACTGAGATTTCCTCCTTTCTCAACACTTTCTACCCCTCTTCTTTCGTTCTTTTATGTGGAGATTTTAATATTCCCAGCTTAGTCTGGGATACAACCTTCACTGAAATTTTATCGAGGAGCAATATTTCTTTAGCTACATCTTCCTTTTTCTCTCTTTGCTCCTTTTCACAATTGAATAATGTGCCTAATGTTAATAACAGAATACTCGATTTTGTCCTTACTAACTCTCCTCTGTCATCTGTTCGTTTATGTGCTGCTCTGTCACCTTATGTCAGTCCTGATCCTCACCATCCACCTCTTGCTATAGAACTTTCCTTCACCTCATTCCCTAAAAACAAAAATACCTCTGCGCTGCGTTATAACTTTGCTAAAGCTGACTTCACTTCCATGTCCAATGTTATTAATGCTGTTAACTGGTTTGCTTTTTTCAGAGGTCGAAGTGTTGATGACGGCCTTCATGCGTTCTATGATTTCTTGTCTAATATTGTTTTCTGTCACACTCCCACTTTTCGTGTTCGCAGAAGTATTGATCCGCCTTGGTTAACTGTTGACGTGATGCGTGCTCTTAAAATCAAAAGCGATGCGCGTCGTAGATTTCGAAGCTCCGGCTTAGAGGCTAACTTACTGAGATACAGAAATTTACGCTCGTGTGCTAAAAAGATGGTTAAAGATGCGATGAGTGCTTATCATGCCCACATTGAAGCCTCTATATCATCCTGTCAACAGAAACCCTTCTGGTCCTATATCCGTTCCCTTAAAAAGTCTCCCTCTATCCCTTCTCTGATGCACCTTAATGATTTGTCTGCTTCCTCGCCTAATGAAATTTGTGAGCTGTTTGCTCTTTTCTTTTCTTCTGCTACCTGTCAACCTAATCCATCTTTCTCTGCTAATATTCCCTCTCCAGATGTTAATAATTGTTGTTTGTTTTTAACGAACCCGTTGGAGGTCGAAGGTTTGCTTGCTAACCTAGATTGTAGCACCAGCTGCGGACCCGACGGCTTACCTAACATATTTGCAAAGTCATTGTCATCATCCTTGTGTGTTCCTTTATCTGTCATCTTTAACCTTAGTATTGCCTCCTGTACGTTTCCTTCTTCCTGGAAGTCAGCAAATATTTATCCCATCCTTAAAACCGGAAATTCATCCTGCGTCTCCAATTATCGTCCCATATCCCTTCTATCTTGCTTCAGTAAGCTTCTCGAAAAAGTTGTTTACAACAGGGTTTACCCTCTAATTGAACCTCTTCTCGCTTCTGAGCAACATGGTTTCGTTAAAGGTAGGTCAACGGTTTCCAACCTTCTTTCGTTCACCAATACTGTTGCCTCCGCCTTCGACCAGCAAAAGCAAGTGGATGTATTATATACAGACTTTGCCAAGGCTTTTGACTCCGTGAACCACGAAATCCTCCTTTCAAAGCTTGATGGCTTCAATATTTCGGGTCAGCTCCGTTGCTGGTTTTCCTCATACCTTCGTGACCGTGCTTGTTTTGTAACGTTTCAATCTTGTTCTTCTTCCCCCTTTTATCCTACTTGTGGTGTCCCGCAAGGGTCAATTCTTGGTCCTCTCCTTTTCCTCCTGTTTATTAATGATCTTCCTTCTCTCTTCAACTCCCCGTGTCTCTTGTACGCTGATGATCTGAAAATTTTCAGGGTGGTTGAGTCAGTGAATGACTGCTCCCAGCTGCAGGATGACCTGTCTGCTCTGAGTAACTGGTGCTCTGTCAACTGTATTTCCCTTAACGTTGCTAAATGTTTCCAGATGTCCTTCACATGTAAATTATCCCATATCACGTTTCCCTATTCTATCCTTGGCTCTTCCCTCCATCCTATTGATAACTTCATGGACCTTGGTGTTATGTTTGACACTAAATTAAAATTTGATGTCCACATTTTGCGTGTCACATCCAAGGCCTCGCGCTTGTGCGGCTTCATTCTAAGAGCGTCCAGACCTTTTACTGATATTTCCTCGTGTGTTCGCTTGTACATCTCCTTTGTGCGTAGTGTCCTCGAATATTGTTGTCAAATTTGGTGTCCTCATTATCGTTTCTTAATTGATGCTGTTGAGTCTGTACAACGTAAATTTACTCGCTCACTATTCCTCAAGTTCCGTATTCCCTACTGTGAGTATAGTATGCGTCTTTCCATCCTTGAAATCCCTACTCTTATTTCACGCAGAGTGTATTTCGACGAATGTCTCCTGTATAAAATGATTACTGGATCTATTACTTATATCCCCGGAGCGCAGTTTTCTGTTCGTGACCCGGTACATTCTTCCAGGTCTGCATTTATCCTCAACGTACCATTTGCTCGTACTCATACATATTTTTACTCTCCTCTTTTACGCTTGCCTAGGCAACATAATTCTTTGAATATTGGTCCTCTTCCGCCCTCGTTACGCATTTTTAAAAGTATGTTAAGAGGATGCGTTTTATCGCATGAAATGAAGTAACTCTTTGAATTTTTAATGTCATATCTGTGTTGAGTTATGATTAAATTTCACCGCCTCATTATAATTTGTTTAGTTTTAATTTATAGTCTCTTTACTTTTTATATATAAGTTTTTTCTTTGTCTAATCTTTAATTGGATTTGTATCTGTTGATTTAGACAATAAATAAATAAATAAATAAATAAATAAATATTGTGTTCCGTAATTAAATCTTCTAAAATTTTCAAACACTATTGAAATTATAGTTTCGACCATTGTACAAGCCGATTCCAAAGGCGCTTCTTATTCAATTCAACGGAATTTTGTTTCAAAAATGAAATAATGTTTACATTGTTTTCATCAAAAATATACTTCCTCACTGGAATAAAATGTAAGTAAAAAATTGATTTTTGCATAAAATCCTGTACATAGCTTATATTCAACGAATACAAAAAAAAATTTGCAGTGTTTAAATGAATTTAATTTGCATACACTGTATCAAAGCTCCATAGCGACAATAATTATTCGGTTGATTGATGATTGTATTTCCGCATCGTTTCTGTGAAAATCGTAGATAAATCCAGCAAAGCGTGAGATTCTGTCTATAAGTAAAAAAAAGAAGTGTAATCATATTTTCAATAAATTGAAATATCTAGCAAAGCACATGCAATAATCTTGAATGGTTTTACTTAATGAACCGTACTTCCTGAAGTGCATGATAAATGGCTGCATACTTGGTAAAATGCAAAAGCGGTTTATTATGAGAGAGTTGAAGTGTTGGAAAATTTCCTATTGCTTTTTTTGAATTGTAGCTTATATATTTTAATTCACCCCATTAATTATAATGTCAGACATATTAAACGTTAAGGTATAGCATTTCAACAGGCATTCACTTGATTGTGACAAAGAACTCACGCCCAAGACGATTCCTAATGCAATCAAAATATTTTTCTATTTTACAAAAAACCAAGAAATCGCTTGAAAGGAACGAAACAGTATACTGCGGACTCATGATAAAATCGATTTGTATTCACCGTTTTGTTTTCCTCAGTTTCATCCATCCACACACATATGTATGGGGGTAAATCAAAACTACAGTAGACTGAGTTTCTAATTTCAATCTTAGTTCAATATGGTACGGGTCAGTTTGAAAGAACTTTGATATAAACTATCTATAAAATTTATTTATCGTCTAATTAATTAGTTATCAAAGCAAAGTTCAAAAAATCAAAGCAATCAATCATCCGAAAACTTGTCGGTTTTCACTTCATTTGCACACACATACACACTGAATTGTCCCAAATTTGATTACCGTAACTAATCCGTTCGTGGCACATAAACTTCAAATGTGACGTATCAAATATTTTCACACATTTTACTTCGTACGTCCATTCTTGCGACCGTTTGGTCTGCGGGCTAATTAATTATCCACGCAAACTCACTTAAGTGAAAAGCAGCCTCTTGAAGGTAATTAACCATGGGGTTCCTGTGTACACCGAGCTTTCTAATTCGCCAACTACTCATTCAGCAGTTTAGTGCTTTACAGCTTATCTCGAACGTGCATCAGATACAGAGAATCTTCGTACAATGTCTGAACAAATTCGTACGTTTAATTCTACGGATTCTAGATATATACGAGTATTTTACGGAGCAGATAAAGAACTGAGAACTGATTGAATGCTACAAATTGCACTATCAATTTCTTTCCAGACCATCTTAAGAAGTGCATTCTATTCAACGTGTGCATCATTCATGACTCGTGTAAACTGATAGTACCTGTTCATAATAATCGTTACGACCAGCAAGTTCAGATATCTGATTTAGCCACAAATAAACAAAACGTAATATTGCAATTGGATACCTTTTGACGTGAGATATGCATCTAAGATAAGTAAAAATATTTTTGAAAAAAGGCCTCATGAAATGAGTTCCTGTTTGGGGTGGTTCTTCTGGTCTATTGCTGTCTAGACAAATTGATTCGGTCTCTTGCGCAAAACTCAAATTAAATCTCTAACTAGAAAAGAACAAATGACAATTAACCAGTTAAATTTACAATAATATATAATTTATCACCAAATACATGATCAACTCAGGGATGACTGGCTTGAAATAAAATGGTTCGATATGAAATCTGATCGCAAAATTAACACATTTTTGGAGCTTCTTAGATTTTCGCAAAATAAGTATATACATATTTTGTATAAATTTATCGGCAAATGACAACTTGGGCGTCAAGTGTGATGGATGTTCGGATGTTCGACCATCACCTGGTGAAAACAACATACCGGTGCAGAATTTCCTAAGTGCAACACAGTTGACACAAAAAATGAGGCCTACAGACAATAGATCCAACGTGCAACCAGAGCCAAAAAGGAACAATATGACGAGCTACGGCGAATATCCAATAGAATAATTAGGCGTAAGAAACGGAAATACTTTGACGAAAAGTTGCTAAATATTAATGTAAACCTAGTTAGTAAGAACTTCAAACAAGCTTAGTAAGAACAAAGATTAGTCTTTGCAAGGACAACGATGGAAGTATTATCAGTAAAATCGAAAGTATTAACAAGCGATATGCGTTCTACTTGAAAGCGCTTTTGAATCCATCATAAAACATCCTGATGGTACCATCCACACAACCCCTGACAGTAGAAGAAGTTTAGCTCGCCTTGCGATCACTGAAAAGGAACAAAGAGCCCCAAAGTGAGAAACATGGACCCCGACCAAACCCTCCAAAAATATGATTGACATATTCGAACGGAAAGTCCTACGGCGGATTTTCGGGGCTGTTTGCGACCAAAATGAATGGCGGATGCGGTACAGCAATGAGTTGTATGAACTGTACGTTGAGCTGGAAGTTTCGAAAACCGTCCAACTACAACGTATACGGGTACAATGGGCAGGGCATGTACAACGCATGGATGACAATCGCATGCCGAAACGAGTTATGAACGGAGGACGAGTCGACGGAGCGAGATTACGAGGAAGACCAAGAGCTCGTTTGGAAAGCTCAGTATATGCAGATGCAAAGCAACTACTGCAATTCCAAGACTGAAGGACGAGGTCACGTGTCCGAGATAATTAGAGGACTGCCAACTCCTTCCATTTTCCAAAAAAAAAATTACATTGACCTTGAAATTGCGCCTCCATTTACGCAATGCATTATCTGTCTAAGCAGCCTGAGAGTGGGGTGGTATTTTTCGCGAGAGGGAGCCGTATGTGAGCAGCGAAAAATCTAGCCTGAGTATGTAGTTGTCGAATTGTATCTTGTATCTCTTTCTGTTCCATGCGATTTCTTCTAACTTTCCAGGCTGATCAATATAACAATCTCAGGCCGGATCACTGGATTTTTGGTCCGTATACATATACGGAGCATAAGAAGCACAAGAAGTTAGGTCCTTACCAACTTTGTGGCCTGAGAACTAAAGTGAACACGTTCTATCCCTCTTCACCGGATTACATTATTTGCTTAGCCGAAACTTGGCTTCATGAGAATAATGATTTGCTTATATATTCTGGTTTCGCCTTCAATCAATTCTTTGCTGAACTTTCCAAATAATTCAGTAATCGGTTTCCTTTTCCTCAGTGCTCTCTTTACTGCAGGGGCAATTGTTCAAGGCGGCAAATTTATAAAGGGCGCCGAAATTCTGGGACACAATGCTTTGACGCACGAGCGCTATTTGTTTTGTTTACAGTGACTTCAAAATTTTGCCTCGGGCAAAAAATGGAATTAAACCGTGAACATTTTCGATTTATTACGACTTTCCACGTGGACTATCTGAACAAGAGTGTAACGATCAACTCGATGCGACTCTTGGTGATAAAGTTCCACATTTTGCCACTGGTAAAGGTCGTTCAAAACCGACCGTAATCGATGCCACGCGCGAAATTATAAAACAAGATCGTTATGTGGCATATTGTGGGATTGAGCAATTCCTCGGCATTAGTTCCATTAGCGAACAATTAATATTGCATGAACACTTGGCCGTCAAAAAGGTTTCTTCGTGTTGGATACCGCATAATTTGACGACCGCTCAAAAGAAGATTAATGTCGATAGGTGCCAAGAAATTTTGAAGAAATACCGCCGACTTTATTTATTTATTTATTTGGTACGTATTCAATACAACAGGCAAGACTGCCCAATTACAGATTGGATACCACGAACAATATAAAATAACAAGAAGTAAATGATAATACATAAATATAAGTATATAAAATAATTAAAGTTAAAATAAAATAAAGTAATAAAAAATAAAAATAAAAAATTAAGCAAAGTAAAAAAGAAAACACGAATGTCCAATTCTACAATAAATCGACCTAATAAAAAATAGTAAGTAAATGAGTAAATATAAATATAAGTATGTAAAAAAAACAAATAATTAAGGTGGTAAATTAAATAAAGTAAAATTAAGTAGGAAAAAAAGAAGAAAATTAAGAAAATAGAAAATAAAACTAATTAGAAAAATATATAACTATACATAAAAATAACAATATACTAAAAATTCAAGTAATAAATAAGAAAGTAAAATTAAGTAGAGCAAAAAAGAAAATAAAAAATCCATTATAAACAAGAATAGAAAATAAAACTAATTAAATAGGATCGAAAATTTTACTACGAACCATATTTTTGAAAATGGCAATAGATTGTGGAAGAGGACCAAGTTGAAGACTATTGTGAGTGCGTAAGAGTCGCAAAACGGGAGAGTAGAAGAAAGTGTCAGTACGAGCATACGGCACTTCAAATAAAATAGAGGACCTGATTGGCCTTACGGAGTCCCGCTCAATGAACTAAAATGCCAATGAGGAAGAAAGGTAGCCGCGACAGATTTTGAACAGGAAACACTCATCTAAGTAAACTCTGCGCTGCTCAAGGAGAGGAATGTTGAGAAAAGATAGACGCTCACTATATGGTAAATACGGCAGACTATATTTAAAAAGTAAAGTGCATACGTGTAAACTTGCGCTGAACTGATTCAACAGCGTCAGAGAGGTATTTGAAACGAGGACACCATACTTGACTGCAGTATTCCAGTACAGAACGGACTCAGGTAATAAACAGGTGGACACAAGTAGAAATACTAAATGAATTGTGCCAAGAACGAATCACGAAGCCAGCAATTCGAGAAGCTTTTCTAGTGATAGTAAGGACATGAACGTCGAATTTCAGTTTGCGATCAAATGTGACCCCAAGATCTGAGAAATGATCGACACAAGAAGGGAAAGTACCATCAATAGCATAAGGAAAGACATGAGTGTGGAGCTTATGGGAAAAAGACATAGAAAAACACTTGGAAACATTAAGGGACAAACAGTTAATGTTACACCAACCAGAGAGAGCATGCAAATCATCCTGAAGAAGGAGAGAGTCATCAGTATTTTTGATTACTCGGAAGATTTTTAAATCATCTGCATATAAAAGACATGAAGACTTAAAAACTGTTCGAAGGTCATTGATAAATAGATTGAACAAAAGTGGTCCTAAGATGAAACCTTGAGGAACACCAGAAGAAGGGGAGAAAGGTGAGGACGAGAAGCCAAAGAGGGAGACAATACAAGTGCGATCAGTTAAAAATGAAGAGATGCAGGAAACCAAAGGTTCACGAATGCCATAATGCTTCAGTTTCATAAGAAGCAGCTTATGATTGACAGTGTCAAAAGCTTTGGCAAAATCAGTATAAATGACATCAACTTGATGATTGCTGTCAATTGCAGAAGCGATTACATAAGTAAACTCAAGAAGGTCCGTAGAGGTGCTCCGGCCTTTTACAAAACCATGTTGTTGCGCATAGATACGATTGTAAACAAGGCGTTCCAAAATTTTGGAAAGGCAAGGAAGAATAGAGATAGGGCGATAGTTAGAGGTAAGGTTCCGATCACCCGATTTGAAAATGAGAAGAATGTTAGAGAGCTTCCAAGAGGATGGAAATTGA
This sequence comes from Nemotelus pantherinus, assembly GCA_963978885.1. Classification (NCBI taxonomy): domain Eukaryota; kingdom Metazoa; phylum Arthropoda; class Insecta; order Diptera; family Stratiomyidae; genus Nemotelus; species Nemotelus pantherinus. The sequence continues at coordinate 125,209,273 of OZ022265.1, forward strand.
CCAGCACAGAGGCTGACATTGAATAAGATTGCTAAAGGGACGCAAAGTGAAGAAGCAAGATTTTTTTACAAAGAAATTGGGAATTCCATCCGGGCCCGGGGGACAGTTTGAGTCAAGAGAGGACAAAAGCAATTCAACCTCTACTGGGTTAGTTACGACTGAGGAGAGGCAAGTAGGGAAATCAAACGAAAAGCAGTCAGTAGCAGCAATCAATGGAATAGTGTAAACAGAAGAAGAAAATAAAGCAAAGAGATTGCAAATAGAGCAAAGAGATTTATAGGATCGTGATAAGCGACGAATTTCGAATTTGTGCATATGAGCCGGAAACTAAACAGCAATGGACAGTATGGGTCTTCCAAGACGATTCAAATCCAACGACTCACACAAGAGAGATTTTGAGCGCCGAAAACATCGAATTGAAGGGCCATCCGCCGTACAGTCCTAATTTAGCGTGGTAAAACAGGGTGGTTTGCGTTTTTCGACCCCCGACGGAGCATTTGATGCGTTCAAAACGAAATTTTGCTGCTACTTCAATCCGAGTGGAGAAAGTGTTTCGAAAATTCGTTCAAGCGCATGCAACAGTATGAACGGAGAATATTTTGAAAACTGTTTTTCCGTTGTAAGGTGCAAAATATAAATAGTGACCATCGAATCACTATTCATATTTAAGTACTGAGTACTGTGAAATTAAGTTAACTACTTTAGGGGCCACATTGACGATGTAAATTGATTTTCATATAGACAAACTTTCTTTCTTTGAGCAATTTTATAAATGCACTTTTATTAATTGATTGTTACTAAAAATGCATTTTTATTTTCAGATTAGTTTAGTTCTAGCTGGTAATGAAATATGGCCACTTGAAAGGCCTGATGGTATGCCAACAATTAATTCATTAGAAGTAATGTGCGGTAAGGATCACATGGATGTTCATTTGACGTTCTCGCAACCATTTGAAGGCATTGTTAGTTCAAAAGGTATGATTTCATTTATCAACTGAATTTTTGTATATTAATTGTTTCACAATTCATTTCGAATCGAAAGGTCAACACAGTGACCCACGTTGCGTATATGTACCACCGTCGACCGGCAAAACATTCTTTTCATTTCGGATACCCTACGCACGATGCGGTACGAAACCTGATTTGAATGGACAGTTTTATGAAAATACAGTAAGTTAAAAAACAGAATATGTACGCCAGATAAAATATATGTTTCGTTTGAATATTTTCATATTTTAAATGAATATTTATATGATGTTTTTATTTTATTTTTATTAATTATTATTTATTTATTGATTATTATTTTATTGCTTGAAATATTAAATTGCAGGCAGTGATATTTGAAATTAAATTATTTTTAGTTCAACTAGTGTACTATCTTTAAATTTAACTAGCACCATGTATAGGATCCAAGTAAATTCGTAACAACTTTACTTTCGAGATTAGGCGATATGCGAGCTTAAAAATTATCAGATGTTTCGATCTCGTTTGAAAAAAACTATGTTGATTTTCTTTTCAACATTTCTAATGATGAATTGATTGTCTGTAAGACTCAATTGCCAAATTGAAAAACCGAAAAGTATCAAAACATCTTTCACTGCTTATCATCTGCAATTACTTCACATTGTTTCCAAATGAATCGTATCTGACATGTTATCGCATATTTTTAGGTTGTTGTACAGTACGATAAGGACTTGTTGGAGGTATGGGATGAAGCGAAGCGACTTCGATGCGAATGGTTCAATGATTATGAGAAGACGGCGTCTAAGCCGCCGATGGTGATCGCTGACCTCGATGTCATTCAATTGGATTTCAGAGGTATGTAAATCATGAGAATATCTTAGCTGAAAGTGTAGGCATCTTAGATTGTATCTGCTTTTATTACGATTCGAATACTACTTTCTCTCGTCGTTAATTTTCATTGTAGTCATGAGTATATGAAAAAAACTGAAGAGTTATTACATTGTTTCGTTTCAGGCGATAATGTTGACTGTTGGATGGAAATCCAACATGGGAAAGGCCCATGGGCACCACCTGTAAGTGGTATTGTTCCGCTCGGATCGACGCTGACACTTGTCGTTGCGATTAATGACTATCGAGGTGAGTCAAATGATTGTGTATATGGATGTTGGTTGTTATATTTTAATCCAATTCGCTAGACTAATGTTATGCTAAACGTTTTTTGATCCAAAACTACAAAAAAAAAAAAAATTGTCAAAGCTACATACGGCTCATTAACGTATGCTGCAAAATTAAATGATGTACATTTTTGAGCTTTGAATTAAGTACATATACGTTATGGCTTTAAAATGATATATGGTATTGAATACGTCTCATTTGAATTCTTTGTACAGGCACAACAGCCTTAATGCATTCGAATATTTGTTTTTGTCATGTTCAAAACAACATTTCTCCTATTCATTTTCAAAGTAGTGGTCTCAATTCGATCCTGCAGCATACCTAGATTCGATGTCGCATTACGCATTCTTTATTCGCATCTATGTCGTACGAAACTAATTTGAATTTCACACATCATTATACTGTAGTCATACATTGATGCATCGTCTTGGCACTTCGAGATTCACAACATCGCATTGCATCGTGCGCATACGAATCAGTCGGAGTTTTATGTCACCCAATCTGTCGGCACGTTCTTTTGACAAGAAATGCTAAGAAACCGTTCAATTTGTCTTTGACACACAACGAAACGGTACAAGATAGTTCCTCACACTGCAGATCTATAGGCAAGCAAGATATAGTCACACATTTACAGAACTGGCAAATTTGTCGCAAGTTGGATTTTCTCGGGCATTCCCACCAGTGCAGAAAGGCCTGAGCTGCATACGATTATGCACGCAGACGTGCAAATAAATGTCTGGTCTGAAGATTTCCATAATGGTCATGTCGCTTCAATCAAATTGGCATGCTTCACATGTCAATGTCATTTATATGTAAATGATAACGTTGGGAAAATTTGAAAATAACTAGGCTAAAACGTAGTACACTGTCTGGAATGAACTGGGTTTTAGTGGATTTGGCTTGGTTTGTTAATGAATCTGGCTGTGTATGATTTGATAACTGATTTTGAATTTGGAAGCTAGTTTTTCTAAAAAGAAAAAACGTTGAAGGAAAATGTCAGGTTGGTTAAGTACTGGTTACTGGCGTACATATGTAGCTTAGAAGTAACTCCATTGTAGCCCAAGATGCAGATGAGCTAGATTGGTAAAAGAAGCAGTTATAGAATCAATACCGTTACATATTTTAACGAGTCTACTCTTTAGGGTCCAAAAATATCAGTTGGATACTCTAAGTGCTCTCGCATTCCCTCATCTAGGGCCCTAGGACGATAGTTCTTATGTTAAACATAACTCTTCTTTCTCACCATTTGACTAGAGTATACAAGAATATGGGAACATAAAAGAAGATCTGAAATAACTGTACAGGAACCCTTTATCTCGATTGGACGGGCGACACAAAACCAAGGGCTGCGTGGCAGCACAGCACTTGCAGGAAGAACATCTAAAGTTGATCAAACCATCAGCGTAGTGGAACATGAATTTGAAATAGAGGAATCCTTTAGCTATCTTGGGTCAATAATAGCAGCTGAAAACAATATGGAGGAAGAAGTATGTACGTGGAGACCTGCTCAAACTCAACAAAGCCTACTACAGTTTGCCAACGCTCTACAATTTCCGAAATCTCACCCGAACATCAAACCTTTTGCTGTGCAAGACCATGGTCTTGTCAGTACTCACGTCTGGATCCGAGACTTGGATACCAGCAAACGGCACTCTCCATTATGCCGCGTCCAGAGGAAAGTTTTGCGGAGAATTGGCGGCTCCATTTGTGAAGAAGGATGATTGCGGAGACGCTACAACCATGAGTTGTACGCTATCTTCCTAGAAGCGGATATAATTACAAAGATAAGGCTCGATAAACTTCTGTGGGCAAGGCACCTAACTCTTATGAGCTAAGAAAAACTTGCATGGCTCTAACCGTTTGCGGCAGGTCTTAGGACAAACGAAAGCGGAGGAGACCAATTTCACAAGTCCATTCTTTACCTATAGATAAAAGTAACCTGCTCAGTTAAGCTATATACGATATGTGCCTGTGGTCAGAGAAAAAACACTCCCAGTTGACCTTCTTTCCAACCAGGAGATGTGCATATCACCCGCTGACTAAGTTAACGCCGAGAACTTCCCTCATTTTAAAGTTCATTATAGTCATTGGCAATGGAGATATCATAAGCAAAAATCAAGTCGATAAATGCCTCAACTTGGCAATTTGTTTAACAGGTGCCCCAAACTTAATGATTAGTATTAAAGCTAGCTCCTAGAACAAGAGATATGCAAATCTTTGCAGCTTAAGCCACTACATTTTTGACGATGTCACAAGGAGGATTTGTGCTATGTTCATTTCAAGTGAGTTTAAGCTATAATATTATGTTATTAATATTATGTGGTTTGGAGTTTTTTTTTTTAAAGTTGAACCGTTATTATTATGATTGTTGTACTATGATGTTTTCCAGATCTTGTAAAAATTGAATTTCCTTTATTTTGGAAACATTCAAATTTATGATTAGTCTCAGTTATTATCGAAAATGTAATCTAATTCAGGGTAATTTCTAATTTACCAAAGGCAAATCTCTGTGATTTGCCTTTGGTAAATTAAAAATTTAAATAATAATAAATAAATAATTAATAATAATTATTAGCATAGATGGTCATTTTTTAACTGCCATTGAAAGCTTAGATTATGACTGAATCCAAGACTCACTTCACACCTGATTTCAAATCAGGTACCTATTTAGAGCTAGGTGAACCCAAAGCTCGATGCCCGAACCTGGATTCGATCCAGGAACCCAAAGCACAAAAAGCTAGTGCTCTACCTACTAGGCTACTCAAGAACTAAGAACAATGTAAAACACACTTAAACAGGACAGTCCTCAAACTGGCGATGTATTCCGAACAAAATTTCAGTCCTAATCAATGGCTGTGTATTCAAAAAATTTTCAAGAGAAAGAATTTTCGAACTTTTCTGTTTTCTTCCGAGCAGAGAACATAGGTCAATATTTTGCTCATCTAACTTTTCATAAAACGAGAACCGTCTTACATATTTTTTTTGCAAGGGTATATTCAAGTGATATAAGTTCTTTTGATCCTCCTTCATTGAATAATTCATTTAGTCTATCTCTGTACAACATAGCTTATGACTCCCTCCGCGAAAAATTACATAATTTGGATGTCACAAAAAGCCCTGGCCTTGGCCCTGACAATATTCCTCCGATTTTCCTTAAAAATTGTAATGAAACTATAAATCACCCACTTCTTTATCTATTTCATAAATCTCTGTCATCGGGTTCTTTTCCAGTGCGATATTAAAATTTTCGTCCTATTTGCATATTATCTGCTGTTCCAAAAATTTTTGAAGGTCTGGTCACTGATTTTATTACACCACTGGTCCGACCACTCATTATACAAAATTAGCATGGTTTTTTCGCTAGGAAGTCCACTTCAACTAATCTCATCTCATATCAAAGTTATATTTATAAACCCTTCATGGCTTCTCTACAAATGCATTCAGTTTACATTAATTTCTCAAAAGTATTCGATAAAATTTATTTAGATCTTCTTGTAATTAAGCTAGGTAATATCGGTTTTCATGGTTCGATGCTACGTTGGCTAAAACATAAGAGATAGATCCTTAGTAGTAAATGCTAATAATCATTATTCTCGTCAAATTTTCCCGACATCAGGCGTTCCGCAGGGCTCTCACCTAGGCCCACTTTTATTTCTGCTATTTATTAATGATATACATACGATCTTTCAAGATGTTGAGCTACTACTATTTGCAGATGACTGCAAAATATTTAAAACGGTGTCTTCTATGGATGATGTAATGACTCTTCAATCAAATTTGAACAAATTTTACACGTATAGTGTACAAAATTGTTTGCAGCTCAATTTAGCCAAATGTCAATATTTTGTTTTCAATAGATCAAGAGTCATGTTTCAGCAAACATATACCATCAATAATGAGCCTCTTAATATTGTTAATATAGCCAAGTTAATATTGTTAGAGACCTGGGAGTCATGTTTGATACACCATTAAATTTTACTTATCACATAAATGATATTTCACAGCAAGCGCGTCGAATGTTGGGTTTTATTTTTATAATATTCATGAACTCAAATCGTTGTATTTTGCTTTTGTTCCGAGTAAGCTTGAGTTTTGCTCAGTTGTTTGGAATCCTTGCTATACGACTCATTCGCATGCAATTGAGAAAATTCAACAAACATTTCTACGTTTTATAGCTTACAAGCTTCGCATTCCTTGTGAGAACATCGACTACTCAAGCATATTGACTCTGCTAAATATAAATACATTAGCAGTATGCAGGAATTATTTTGATGTTGTGTTCTTATTTAAAATTGCTAATGGTATCAATGATGCACCAGCTATTTTACAGGAACTTTCATTTAGAGTCCCAAACAGACATACCAGATCTAATTACCTTTTCCACCTTCTGATGTGCAGAACAAATTATATGCAGCATTCACCTATAGAACGATTGAAGGCAATAGGACATTTTATGTAGATTTATTCAACTTGGATCAAATCAATTTAAGAAAATTTATGCTTGGTATGCATGACTAACAATTCACGCTTATTTTCGGACATCCCTTCTGATATTTCTTTATTTCATATAAATATGTATTCAGAACGCATTTAAAATATCATTTCAGCGATCACAAGTCACGTTTATTTAAGTTATATTTTAAAGGACATCCGTCCGTTTAATCAAATATTAAATAAATAAATAAAATATCAGCAGTTTAAACCGTGTACTCTTAAATTTCACAACATTTTTAACCTACCCCAAAATATACATAGGTGCCAATTAGGACATGCAGGAACCTAGTAAATTTTCTTTGAAATCTGCTAGGGAAGCTTAACGGTTAAAAAGCTGAAATTAAAACATTAAGATTACAAAAAAAACTTAGTACTACTTCGATAAATACTTAATTCGTGATAGTAATAGATAGAGTCAATTGTGAAAAAAGAATAGTCTGGCTCGATTGGAATACAAATTTCAATATAAGAATTATGAACATGACAGTTTTTTGTTTCCTAACCATAACTAACTTGAAATTCTTACATCTAATTTCAGGTGAATTCGACATGCGAGTCAAATCATGTGGTGCTTCCGATGGAGCAGGTCATGTTATCAAACTATCTGACGAATTCGGATGCGTCTTACGACCAAAAATGATTTCCCGATTCTTGAAAGCTCGCGCTCCCGACGAGCGTGCCACAGTCATCACGTATGCATTCTTCCATGCTTTCAAATTCCCAGATGCGCTGAGCGTGCACATCAAGTGTAAAGTAGAGATTTGTCGCCATGGCTGCTTGGATCACTGTCAGTTGAGTGGAAACGTGCACGAGCGTAAGGATACTATTTTGCCGAATTCCGAAAACGACATTGTCCATGAGACACCCGACGAAGGACCAGAACGAGATCATGACACTTTCTATGATGATATCATTCACAATAGGAAACAAATCAAGCAAGTCCCTGAAAATCATGGAAATATTATGAATGGACCGAACATATTCGAAAAGAATGCCAATTTGGAACCCAGGCCAGTGCATGAAGAAGAAGATGACTTGTCGTTGGATGCCTTGTTCGGAAGTGACGAGCCTGACGATCCAGAACTTCTTAAGGAACAATTCCTGGAACTAAAGCAAAAAGACGATAAGTTCCCGCATGGACCAAGACTCATTGAAGCACAGAATCGCATTGGAATGCCGCCAGTTGCTGGTCCACGTTCACTCGAGCCACGTCCCGATGAGATTCGACCGGTGTATCGACCGGAAAAAGCGGGAAATCAAACGCAACGTCGACGACGGTCAGTAACGGTACTAGACAGAAAGGCTCGTAGCGCCGATGTAGGCGTAAGCGGCATTTACGACGTAATATCCGAAGCTGATTTGGCTTTCAGTCCTGATTCGAAACAAGAAGCCGTTACTGTTTTCCAGGGAAGAATTTCAGACGAAGTTGTCTACGGAATTTGCATGCCCGTGCCAGGATTCAGTATACTCTTCATTGTTGTGATTTCAGCAACTATAGTCTCAGCTTTAATTGCTGGATCTCTCTTGTACCGATATCAGCTCCAAAAAGAAGCAATTGAGAATCAAACACCTATGCCAACAGCAACTTTTGCCTCGTGGATGACACTGCGCTTGTTTCGCATGCGGCATCCAACGGCCACAGCCACCGTAGCAGAGACTCCTCAATGACCCAGGGCCGAAACAACCAGTGCGCTTAAGAGACGCCAAAAACATCCACTTTTCTAAATGACTGATATACAATATTTATTTAATTCGGGCCGATATGCAATAACAAATAATTCTATATGTACTTGAAGAAAGGAGAAAAAACTAAGTGAATAGAGGTTTTCCAGGCTACTGCGGAACTAATTTGATTTTCAGCAGTTATATTCTCGGTTCACAGCGGAAGATTGTTCAAAATAGATTTCCGTACAAAGTTCATGCATTGTATAAGATTATTTTAGCTCCGCTATAGCCGAAATTTGTGATCGTTTGGCAGGAAGTTGTTACAAATATTATCTTTCAATTTTTTCATGTGAACTAGCAACTTCTTGCCATATTGTGTCACAACCCCTTTCCCAAAACCACGCTCTGGCTTATCGAATTGGTGCTACTTTGGTGCAGATTCTTACGGTTGTACAAATGCAATACTGCATTTTTTTGGTTCTAAATGCTTTTGTATGGCAATAATTGACGTTCGCGATCTATTTATTATTTAGTTTTTTTTTATATTTTCTTGCTTGAGAGTTATTATTGTTCGTCGCCACTTTAAATATTTTTTTTACGTGAATCGAAATGAGTTCAAAACAAATTGCTTATTTAATAATTTATTATTTGAATTATTTATCTATATAAGTGTAAGTAACTCTAGCTTGAAACGAAGCAATTGACTTAAAACCGATAAGATTTTGTTCAACGAATATCCGAGAATACATGGATCTAGATAAGTTAAAAATAAACAAAAACGAGTAATGATCAGTTAAGAATTGATTGAAATGAAAATGAAATGTTATTTATTGAAACGTTTATGTAAGCAGTCGTTTAATTTATTATTTAAATAAAGAAAATGTACACATGTGTAAATATTTATTTCCTACGAAACTGATTTGGCTGGACAATAAATAGGTTTTCGTACGATAACAATTGACAGGTAATTTCCAGAAGATTGATTGTCACGCTTTCAGATTTTATTTTGAAGAGAAATCGGGACGATCCGCGAATCAAGGACATACTTATAGATTTACAAAGTATTTTTTCGGGGATATTAATTGAAATCGCTCACAGAACAGGAGCAGTATCGCGTAAGCGAATGCATGCCAGCCAATAGATATGGCTGCTACAACAGTTTTAATAGATCAAATAAATAATCAAAAAAATATTTTTAAAAAACTCAAACGTATTCTAAAAAGTCGCTTTGACTTTTTTTGGAGCCCTTCAATAGCTAAAAAACTTGTTTCGTAAGGAACTGATTTGTATCTAAGTTCCTAATTAACTTACGCATACGTTCGTTAATTTTTTGACACTAGTTTTGATGTAACGTGTGAATGTCAATAATATTTTAGCCTTTTTTGCTGTTTCTACTTGATAATTCGGCCACGATATGCGCTCGGGGTGGCCGCCATCGTCTTGCCACACATCTCCGACGACAATTGCCACAACATCCGCCTCCCGTCTGCCCGGAATTTTCCAACTTCCCGGCCAGCCATCTTCCTATACGACACTCCCCCTCATCCAGATATCCTCGATTTTCGTCTGTTTTGAAAAGATCGAGGACATTTACAAAAAACAAAGGACATTTTTATTCAAAATTATCGAAAAATCGAGGACATTTAAATAAAATAACGAAATTTTCATGCGAAATGACCGAAAAATCGATAATATTTAAAAAAGAAACCAACCAAATTTTCATTCAAAATTACCAAAAAATCCAGGACATTTAGAAAAAACAACCAAATTTTCGTGTGAAATTGCCGAAAAATTGAGTAAATTTAAATACAACAACGCAATTTCCGTTCAAAATTACCAAAAAATCGAAAACGCTTTTAAAAAATGAATGAAAAATTATGATGTTTTAAAATGTATCTTTAAATAAAATAACGCTGTTCTCACATTTATTTCTTTATTATCCACTACAAAAAATTGTCAGTTCGCCAAAATATCCCTAAAGTAGTCCGTTTATCATTCGACTTATTTGAGCCATTCCCTGAAATAATCAGTTTTCACCGAAATTTTCGGTTTTTACCTCGAAATTTTCAAAGAAATCTCCTAAAATACTCCGTTTCTCTCTCCGTTTCACTTCAAAATATTCGGGGGCATTTCTCAAAATATAACGATTTTCTTGGCAATAATCGGGTTTCACTTAATGTTTTGGAGGAACTACCTGAAAAAATGAGTTTTTAAAAAGAAAATGTGGTTTTCCCCTCAAAACTTTCGGTTTTTCTCCATAATAATTGGAGGAATTATTATCGAAAATCGTTTGGCCAATAATTTTCGACTCATTTCTTTTGAAATCGCTTCACACTTTATTCGCTCAATTCACTTTTCACTAACTTACTGCCAAGATTGACACTAAGACTATGATAGAACTTTTTTGACACTAGGTTAAACATTACCAGAATGATTGAGACTTCAACAGATTTTCTCGTCCGTACTATATCGCTCGATTGCATGCTCTTTAACTCTCTGGATTTCTATCGTCCTTTTTTATTTTGGTTTTGGTGGTGGAAATTTCATATGGTACGAGGGTTGATCCAAAAGTATTTATAATCATTATAAACCAAGGTGATTAAACCAAAAAAAAATATATTTATTTTTCAACATAGTTTCTTAACAAGCTAATACATTTAGTCCATCTTTTTTCGAGACTCAAGATACCCTTAGAAAAAAATGATTTGCTTCAATGTTCTTGCCTCGAAGGTCTTCCTTGAGCCGATGAAAGAGGTTGAAGCTACTGGGAGCTAGATCTCGCGAATAGGGCGAGACCCAGTGGGTTGTCTTGATGAAACAGAACTCCGGCTTACAGTTTGCCATGTCGCTTTTCCTTAACAGCCTCCCACAATCTTCTTATTTGCTCTACGTGGTAATGGCCTGATAAAGTGGCTTCATTTTCCAAACATTCCACCATACTAATTCCGTCAGCGTCCCAAAAAAATTATTCAGATATTTCTCTGAGTGTAGCCAAACACATAAAATGTTATATATATATATTATTGGCTATATTAATTTCATCGCCCATGATCGATTTCCCTACTGGTGACCATTCAAATGCTTATTTCTATGTCAATAAAGCATTTCCATATTGTGTGAAGTTAATAACACAATACAAATCTTGTTTCCAACTGTGCCCATATTTTCCTTGAGATTTTCTAGGACATTTAAAAGCATAGACCAACCATTCAAACTCCATCATCAAAATCGAAATATCGCTCAATTAACACCCCAAACGCTCTCCTTGAAGTTGCCCAATTTTATATTGGCTGAAAGGCAAATCACTCACAGTTGTCACCAGCGCAAAACGAACGCATTTTAGTACTCGGGATAGACTACCTTGTTTTCATTGTATCATGCTGCATACCATCGAAGAAGACAGCAAGTTGGTTCAATGGATTTCTCACAAACTTTTGGAGTGTAATCATGTATAAAAAGCTTGCTTGACTGGTGACAAAAAATTGATTTCGTACAAAATTGGTAAGTGCAAAAGATAGTAAGTAGACAAAGGAGGCACCACAAAACCAGAGGCTGAAGCAGATCTTCATCAACTAGCAATGAATGACCTTCTATCAAATTTTCATTCATATTTTTTCCGATTTTCATATGCCTGTGTCATAATTTCAAATGAAGTCTTCGAACAAGATTATGATCAATTGATGGATTTGTATCTATGCTATTCTAAGTAGGCTGAATAAACAAAACATCGGGCTTATTATTTATCTGACACCTTATTTACTTGTCTCTCATAGATACTAACTTGCGACGGACTATTGTAAAACTGCATTGATAAACAACGTAGAATACTCGTATTTATATTCTTATCTAAAAGCTCAAATAATCCCGAAGAGCCAAAGCATACTCATTACACGTTTATTACCCTTACTAGACTATATAGTAGGAGAGATAGGGATAAGAAAAACTGAATAATATTTCTTTTTGACTTCTTACGTAATTTAAAAATTCATTTATAGAAGATGTGTTTATTACGTTCTGTTGATAACACTCGTAGCCTGAAAAGCACTGCCATTCAAAATCGCATCAAATTAATATCAAGAATAAATTCAAAACTTAAAACTAACAACACCAATTTTCACTTAATTTGAAACTATTTGTATTGAATAACTATTGTCAATTAAACTAATCTTTTAATTTTCTGTGTCCAATAAATCGAAAATATAAGTTTTTCCCGCTCTCATCACCTTTCTGATACTTTCGATCGTTACACTTTATAGCGAGACAGGTAGATTAGATTAACACGCGTTTGTCTACACGGGAAGTTGTGGGCTTGTAGTGTAACTTATCTACAGCTCAATGGGATCGATAGGCTGCCAATCAAAATCGTTGAGGCCAGTTTTCGAGGTAGCAATTGTTTAGTTTCATCGACGCGATGTCATTTTTGAAAATGTTCAAAGTGTGTTTCGTTTGGATACTTCTAGTGCTCGTAAGAATATAAAATTCAATAAATTGCGTCATTCCTCATAATATATTTGTAGATTTCGCTTTCGCGATCAGTTCAAAGCCTATGTCGATATCGAGATGTTGGTGACATGCCGCCTGAAATATTCGAATACTGGGCGGATTGGGGATGCTATGTTTACACAAGACCGGATATGTTTGCAGCGCATCAATTGCAAGCTTCGAGGTGCTACAAGAAGCTGAATGGGACACTATATGATATTCCAGGGTTAATAAACGAGGAAAGATGCATTCCATTCTCGAAAGGTGATGAATTCATAAAATTGTCGGTTGAAAGGACTTTTAAGGAGCCAGAAACCATGCAGCGCTGGATCAGTTGCTGTCTGGATGCTAGGAAATGCTGTAATAGCGTTATGCTGGAAAGTAAGCCGGATGGAGGTGAGTCGATTTTTTCAATTTTGTTTGCATATGGTGGGAGCGTATCGGTTTGTCAATATTTATCGGACGAACTTAGCAAAGTGCGTATGATATACGATGTTGTTTAGGATATCTGCGCAGTATTTTTATTTTATTTACTAACCAAACAAGGTATAAACAATACAAAGAAAATATTTGAATTAAATACGTGCAAAGGAAAAATTAAATAATTTAAATAATTAACGTATAAATCAAAAACAATTGATAAATAACAAACAAATAAAACAATGTCATATAGCTTAGGATAAAAGGTTGCGGATGGCTTGGAAAAGGGAGGATTTGAAGGAGAATTTGGAGACCGTTGGGGAATACAGAAAACTTATGCTGTTAAATATTCTGCAGCATCTATTTACCGACTCATTAGCTGCGTAAGTAGTGGAATGTGGACATTCCTTTAGTAAACGAGAGCATAGGATTATTTAATATCATTTTACCATTCAAGAATTCAACTTTGATAACGCCTCTAATGACGTCGAATGTGAAGCAGGCCGAAATCATCTTTCTTCTGGATGCAAGTGTCAATAAGTTTAGATGACCCAGTCGAAACTCATAAGGAGGAAGGGTATTAAAATCGCAAGGACTGTATAGTTCTCTCAACGTGAAAAGTAAGAACTGTTTTTGTATGGACTCGAGTCTGTTACTGTGGGTTTCAAAAGCCGGATTCCAGCAGATAGAGGCATATTCGAGAATGGGGCTTACAAGTGAGATGTATAAGGATCTTGTGATCCACAGGCTACGAAATTTCTTGGAACGTCTTTTGATGAACCCTAGCTGTTTGTTTGCACGGGAAATTATTTTATCATAGTGCAAGGTGAAGCGGAGTTTCTCATACAAGATAACACCAAGGTCAACAACGTTTTCAACTCGGGCTAACAAATTATTGCCAAAGAAGAATGTGTTATGTGAGACCGTGCATTCACGGGAAAAACTAATAACCTGGCACTTAGCAATGTTGAGAGAGAGCTTATTTTCATTGCACCAATAATCAAGTGATTGTGAAGTTTAGATTGGAGAAAGAGTGCATCGGATTTAGATTTAATGATGTGATAGACTTTGAGATCATCGGCATAAAGTAGATGAGGTATATTTGCTAAAACGTCAGATAGATCGGAAATAAATATATTAAAGAGGAGTGGGCCAAGATGGCAACCTTGTGGTGCACCGGAAGTAGCAGATATTTTTTTCGATAAAATTCCTTGAAATTTTACCAATTGAGTTCGATTGCGAAGATAGGAAGTCAGCCAGCTATGCAAAGATCCGGCAAGTCCGAATTTCTGAAGCTTTGAAATTAAGGTAGGGTCGTCAACTCTGTCAAAAGCTTTACTAAAGTCTGTATAGACTGCGTCAATTTGGTATCCTTTCTCCATTTTACACAGAACATCTGAGATTAGGACTGTCGAGTTCGTGGTAGTTGAGCGATCTTTTCTAAAACCATGCTGTTGCTTGTTCAGACGGGAGTCAACTAGTGTGGAAAGTTTATCGTAGACAATCTTTTCAAAAAGTTTCGGTATTGAAGAGTAAATTGGAAAAAGGGGCATACAGCGATACAGCGTCTTTTACCATTTTCGAAGATGGGTGTGACACACGAAAATTTCCAACAGAATGGGAAAACTCCAGACGAAAGTAATCTGTTGAAAAAAATATGCAAGGGAGTTATAAGCTGCTCCACACACTTGCGCAAGAAAGTTGGAGGAAGGAGATCGGGACCAGGGCCTTTGTTGCAGTTGAGTTCCGAAATAGCTTTATGTATTTCAACACGTGAAATTTCTAAGTGGCTGACCAAAGCTGTTGGAGCGGAATAAGAGTAAGAAAAGTGTGAGTTTGGTGGGTCCGATCCATCAAAAATAGTCTGGAAACTATCTGCAAATAAATTACAAATCTCATTAGAAGAGGAAGAAGTGATATCATTAAAGAACATCGACGTTGGATAACCAGTAGTTTTTCACAAAATCATATATTTTTTCGGGTCTTGGATTATATTTTCGCCGGTAGTCTAATTGTAGTTGTCATAGGCTTCGTGGGACTTTGTTAAAAACTGCTTAGCAATTTCATTATATTCTTCCTGAATTGCTGAACTAATGTCAATATTGTTTTTAATCTGCTTATAAAGTTTGTTCCTACGATTTCGTAAATGCCTGAGGTCCCTATCAAGCCATGGCTCAGACAGTTTATTCTTTTTTTTTTTATCTTTGGTACATATCTTTCAACGTTGTTAAATATTTTGTTGTAAAAAGTGAAAATGGCTTCATCAAGGCCTAACGTTGAAAGAATATCCGTCCAATCTATAGAATGAAGAAGATGGTGAATGCTTTCATACGAGTAATTAGCATTACGAAAGTCATATACAATTGAATTATTGTACGTTCTTAAGTAAATAGAATCAGGAGTGGCAAGTTCAACTGAGAGTGCTGTATGGTTCAAACTATTACAAAAAAGATTATCTGTGTCATTAGTTGGACTTACCACTACTTCGTCATAAGCGTTAGTGAATACAAGATCTAGCTAATTACCGTTTTGGTTGGGAGCCGGACAAACTTATTGCAAATCATTGTCGTAGAAGGTACTCATAAGGTTAAAGTCATTGCGATCTGAAAGGTTTACGGGGAGCAGGTAAGTGTCATTTTCATCAGGAATGAAATATAGATTGGGGCGATTGAAATCACCCAGGAATATAACTTTGTCCTTTTCGTTTGGGGATGATACGAAGAAAGATACAGATTCACAAAGATGGTCGTATACCGATTCGTCGGATCTGGGTGGGATATAAACTACAACAATGTAAATCGATGTATTATTCAAAGAGATTTGAACAATTAAGTGCTGGAACATTACGTTTGGTGTAGTATCGATGCGTTTGTTTGGAAATTCGTTGCTCACAGCAATTAAGACGCCACCTCCTCGCGTCTGGCCTGTAGAGCAGTAGTCGCGATCATATCTGTAAATAGTCCGGCTACTGTCAAGAATTTCTTCGTTTATATGTGAATCATTAAGCCATGTTTTCGTGAAGGCAAATGAATTAAAATGGCATGATTTGGCGTCAAGAAAAAGTTTAGATAATTTACCTTTCATACCACTACAATTGTGGTAAAACAGTTTAAGGTTTGTGTGTTTTTTGTTAGGAAAAATTCCTAACAGAGTGGTCTGGTCTTTGAAGAGATGCAGACGTCGTCAAGTTATTAATTGATATAGAAGTTCTTGTTGCCGCAGTGGGTGCAACATTTGCAGTCCTCTTGTTATAATTTCTCAATGGGTATATATTGGCCACACTAGTACGAGCTTTTAGAGAAGAGGAAAAGGAAATATTAGAATCAGGCGATTTCAGCATTTTGGTACGGTTAGAAGTAATATTGGACGGACCGCTAAAGAGGCAGTCACGTGAAGTTGTAGGAGACAGAGGATCAGCAACTTTGAGAAGAGGAGTTTTAGAAGCAGATAGGGAGTAATGTTTGTGATTGAAGGAGATATCGCAGGCAGGGACATTTGGATGTATACATTTTTTCTTTACAATATTCTTTTTTGCCTTACTGCTAATTTTGTTGCTGACTTTCTTCCAAGGGCTGAACGTGATTCCTTTCCAATCGAACCTGCCGCTATTTCCATTGAGATTTGGTGATCTACATTTCCGCTGGGGTAGTTGTTCCTGCCCGCGTACTCAAATATTATTAACAAAATATTATTAATCAATTATATGAAAAATTCCTTGCAAGGACGCAAGCTGAACAGAAAGTTTGTCATAGTACCTACTAGCATTTTACTATTGAAACAAAAATTATGCATGTTCGTTAATTTGTTATTACGAAAAGTTTCACTTTAAAAGTCTTCAGTACGCGTTCTTCAAGACCGAACCTTTTAATTCTTCCAAAAATTCAGTATATCAACAAAATATTTTTATTTAGAAAACTTCTGTCCAAGTGTATGGGATGGATGGTCATGTTTCCCAGCAATACCACCAGACCGGACCTACCGACAAGTATGCTCACGATATGCTTATAGCAGGCAACCCCCCGAATGTCATCGTAAGTTGCTCCGCATTTCGTTAGCCCGATCCATCTTCTCAATAAAAATAACTAGATTTCAGCACCAAGAAATGCTTCGACAACGGAACTTGGGAAGATAAAACCGATTACTCGGCTTGTGATATAACTCCAGGACTAATATTCCGAAGTATATGGCACATGTCAGTTCTTTCGATTTCCATCATAGTTTGTGTACCCACAATTCTAATCATGATTATTTACCCAACGTTGCACACCGAGAAATTAATTATGATTCGCACATTGCTAATCGTGCTAGTTTTGCGAAATTTGTTCGTCATTATTGTTAAAGGATCGTTAATTTTGGACGAACTAACTTCGATTGGTCCCACGATCATGAGCGGGAATGATTGGTCATGTCGAATGTTGTCGGCGTTTGAAAAGTTTTTTGGAACGGCTGTGTTCACTTGCATGCTCATGGAAGGAATCTACTTGTATCAGATGCTGACGAATGTATTTCGAGCAAGGATTAGAGGAGGAATTCCAACAACGGAGCTTTATGTTGCAGGGTTCGTGATCACCACAGTGGTGACGCTAGCTTGGGCCCTGGCGATGGCTTTAAATGGAAAAGAACACTGCTGGCAAGTCACTGAAGGAACGAATTTTCACTGGATATTCGACGGACCTCGACTAATCATGTTGACAGTGAATTTCGGATTGCTAATGCGCATCATCTGGGCTTTATGGAGCACGTTCAATTTACGGCAAGAAGAGCAGCATCCGGTTTTGTGAGTATCAAGTAAGTACTTCCCAAAGGAATTGTTTCATAAAATTTGACTTTCAGCCGAACAGCGAAGTCCGCCCTTATATGTCTTCCACTTTTTGGAGTACCATTTTTGCTGTTAGCTGTGCGTCCTGATACAACAGAATGTGTATTGGAGCAGTCGTATTATCTGGTGTATTATACAGTTGAAGCTTTGCAAGGAGTGCTTATAGCAGTGCTTCATTGCTACTCCGAAAAAGAAGTAGCCTGAGTTGATAAAAACCTATGCAGTCTATTACTCTTTCGTTTCAGGTCAAGTTGAAAATCACTTCGCAATGCAAATGGATCAAACGGAAATTCAGTAACATCTGCAGCTGTAACAAGGAACTTAGGTTTTCTGAACGATCAAGACGAAAGCGGCCGCCGTCTGAAATTTCAAGTATATTCATATTTTTTTTTCAATCTTTTTTCACACTATGATTAGTCGATTGTCTAGATTATTTACTTTCAGGAAGCAGTACACCAAGATCATCAACACAATCTCGTCGCGAATCAAATACTTCAAACACCACCTTAACAACTCCCCAATGCGATTCCTTGAGAGAAAAAATTAATTTCCCATTACCACGTATTCAGGAAGATGACGAAAAGCACTCAAATAATGGTTCGAATGCAGGCAGAATGGTGAAATCCAGACTCAGTGCGGGTGATATAAGTGACGTTGGATCGACTTATTCGAAGACAGGCAGTTTTGAGACGCAGCCAAGGCGTCATTCAGACGGTGAAACAGAAAATGATCGATCAGAGGTTTTAATTTAGTGATATTGGTATTGACATAATTGTAACACATAGTTTAGCTGCATTGTATTGTTATAAATAAGGTTGATGTGTAATTCCATCGTAAATGTGATATTAGTTGTTTTTAGGTAACTTTCTTGCTAAGTTTGCTGCGATCCATTACGCAACTAATATGTAGGAATGCATATACTTGTGTTTGATGAAACATTGAAATATATATTTGATCATGTATATAATTATATATTTAATTATATTGTTGTCTTTTACCCGTTAAAACAAATTTCGTGGATTCGATTTTCTTCGCGTATGCGTCGACGATGTCGAGACCCACGTTGGGCGCCATTTGTTAAGACCTCGATCTAGTTGATATGCCTTGCTGACCATATTATTCATGTATTGCTACAGTATCCATTTATCTAACGCTTCAAATGAAACCTATTACCATTCCAAGTCTGAACGGCTATAGCATCATCATTTCTGAATCTTTCAACGTAGCTCATATAGAAAAAAAATGCACTAGTTTTGCTGCCTCTTTTTGTGCCGGTATCTGTGTTTAAAGATTCGAATTTCACCCATGCACTTACGTCTTCCCAACGTGCAACCTTTTTATAACGATGAAGATAGCAGAGCTACAACGCTGCTAGGGGATCAAATTAGATATGAGGAAAAATGCTCAACCATCTACAAACATTTTGAGCATATTCGTCGTCTAATTCTCTCAAATGCTGATGTTAAGCTAGTCCTTAACTCTAAATATCTGTATCATGACGTGTCTAGTGGGCACCCTTGCAAAAAAATGTCATGCATTCACAGTTTATGAGTCAATTATCAGAGTTTTAGGTACACTGCCTCCAAGTGCATTCGGCACACGTGCGCACTTGCAAAGTAAAGAGTGCAGCGTGCCGACAGGTCTTGGTGCAGTATATTGCCTAAACTGCCAAGCAGCTATAGGGAATGCCTAGATAGCAGACCTAGAAAATAAAAATTTCGCAATAAAATCCGCTGTTTTATCGCAAAATTTTGATCAGTGATGAGGCACATTTTTGGCTCAATGGATCACATTTTTAGCTCAATGGCTTAATAAGCAGAACTGCCGTATTTGCGCTGATGGACAACCTGAAGAGGTTCAACAGCTACCACTACAGCCACAGAAATGCACAGTTTCAAAATGAGTCCGGTCAGAACGTACCCATCAATGGCGACCGCTATCGCACCATGATAACGGATTTTTTGCTACCTGAAATTGAAGCCCGTGGTATCGATGAACTATGGTTTCAACAATGGTCTTATTGAGAAATCACTTTGGTGAGAACCTAATTTCACGTTTCGAACCAGTAAATTGGTTGCGTAGATCGTGTGATATCACACCTTTAGATTATTTTCTTTGGGGCTGCGCAAAGTCTCTATTCTTCAGGGTTAAGCCAGCTTCAATCAACGCTTTGAAAGCCAACATTACTCGTGTCATTCGCCAGATACCGGTCGCTATGCTGGAACGCGTCGTCCAAAATTGAACCCTCAGGGTGGACCATTTATGGCGTAGTCGCGGTCAACATTTAAATGAGATAATCTTTAATAAGTAAATGTCATAGGTAGTTCTTTCGACTCACAATAAAATGTATACTACAGAATTCAACTTTGTGCCTTTTACTTGAGATTAAAAACCAAACCTCATAATGAATCACCCTGTACATACATATGTACATATGTAAACCAAAATAATTTAAACTTATTAGTTTTCATTTTGAATTCCTCAAAATGCATTCTCCAGCTGCTAAGTTCCTTGTATAGTTAAACTCGCCGGCTTATAGGCCATGTGCTATCAACAAAATATGTAATGCACATATCACTGCAACAGCAGCTAGAAAGTTCTTATTGACTTCGCCGATTTCTTTGGCGACACACTGCCTAGCCATTTGGCAAAGCCCCAATCAGCTGAAATAATTGAAAATCGTAATGAAAACAATTGATGCGCATGACGCCATCGATGCCCTGAGATTCCCCTTAAAAAAAGTTTTCTAACTGACGTAGAATCGATAGGCGGCAGAAGTAGCATATAACTGACAGCAGTACTGACTGCATTCATGTATGTATGTTGATCCCAAATCGCGAAGAAATTACAATTCGGTAATTGCACAACTTGCACGTGAATGTGAATTCTAAATTTAAAATTTAACACTGACGTTGATATCGAATGTTGAATAGTGTGTGAATCTGTTCGAAAAGTGCTGCAAGGTGAAACTAACAGTCAACTGTCAGTGTCAAAAGCTGCAACCTGTGGAAATCCCTAAAACGAACTGTTCGATGATAGAGCATAACAGTGGAGGATAGATGAATATGTGCATATTGTTTTGATGTAAGATATTTTATGTTTTCATATAATATATCTTGATATTACATACAAGTTTTGATTTTTATCTCTTTAGTTTTCAAAAAACAAAAGTGTTCGCTATGATTTTCATTAAAGTGTAGCCATACAGCTTATTTTCATTATGATAATTTTATAAATATAAAATTATAAAGTAGGAATTTTCGATTATTTGCCACAAGGGTATTAATATTTGGAAAATAGGGGAGATTTTGAATGTGAGTGATTACTTTCTTCTACATGTGTCCAATTAAAATTTCTCTTAAACGACTTTAATAAACCATAAAATACTAAGCTTTGTTATTTCAACTGGTTGAACCTAGAAATTCGTTACTACCCAACCATGTCCTAAGTTATCATGAGTGAGATTTCAAGTTTAGTGAGAAAATTAGAAGAACTCGTTAATTTCAATTTAGTTTTCTTTCATACCCTCTCATAAAATATTTTGTATCGCAGAAAATCTTTTCCTATTAAGAGTTCTTTTGCTTTCACTGACCGATATTTTTAGAAATACTTTTTACTAATTTTCGAAGAAAATTTCCATGATTTGCTAGAAATCAAATATCTTTAACCTTTCGAGTACTCCTATATTTCCAAGCATTGTAATTTTTTGTTAAAAAAATATTGGGAATGAAAACTTATTATGTTTTAAGCTTGTCAATGATCAAGAATTGGAAATTTTGAGCCTTGTGTAGGTGCTGGATGCCTAAAAGTAGGCAAGGGTTTTTTTTTCAAATTTCGACTTGTCTTAACTTCTAAGAAAAACAATGGATCATCGTGAAATTTGCAAAGCGTATTAGACTAATATTTAACACATATTTAATTTCAAGACTGTGCGGGCAACTCTGTAGCTACAGCAGGCTCCTGAAAAAAAACCTTCAAATCATCGACCCTCCTGAAAAATGTATGATTTTGAAATTTTTTTTCTAATTATTGATAAATTTTGACTTTTTTCCACCAGGTCAAATAAAAATTTTCAAAATTCCGCGGTAAACAAGAACGGCAGCCCATGATCAAAAGCCCTCAAAACTTCTGTTCACGAGAACTGATGATCGGATAATACGAAATTTACAGGACATGTTGGAATTAGCTAGGACAAAGTCTGATAGAAGTGATTTTGAAATACAGGCAACACTGTGATAGTGGTGCCATTGTAAAATATGGCCGAGAAAAAAAAACTGGTTTTTGGCCTATAGCTTCCGATTTAGCCACCAGATTTTAACAAAATTCACGCAGTAGATGAATACCTTACTCTAAGATAGATTTTATAGAAATTTGGTTGAAAAATTAGTATAGGCTTGCCAGGTATAGCAATTTATGTCTCCGTAATATTGTAAATTTGCTCAGGAAAGTAATGGTTTCTTCCCTATATCTTCCGACGCAGTAACGAAACGAAATTCATGTGATAATTGGATCTTGCTGCATTTCTTATTCTCTAGGAATTTCGTTGAAAAATCATGAAAGAGTTGCCAGCGATGATGAATTTCGTAATTTATTGATATTTTTTTACCGAGCGATGTTGTCATAAAATTTCCAAATGGAAATGATTCTGCAATGACAGTTAACAACAAATATTTAAGTTTCGAAAATTTGAAAAGTTTTGAGGATGATTACCATAAAATTCTGTTCACTCCTTTAACTTCCAGCGCAGCCATTCAATCGAAAGGAAATTCACAGGGTGGATTTAACTCAACGTGAAGCAGCTATGATTGCCAGTACCAGACAATTTCGTAAATATTTAAATTTTTAGAATGGCAGCCCCAGACATAGTTTAATGGCTGAAACTTTCAATGATATCCATGGATGAAAACGAAATTCAAAGGATAGGTTAATTAAGCATGAGAATGTTATGGTAGATTTATTGCTGCTGTGTTGGACAAATGTTGCCAGCACTGAACATATTCATCATTTGTGTTATAGAAAATGCTGTTAGAAAATGATATTTATTCCTTTGAGTAAGGAATTGTTGATATGATACTACAAAGAAGTGTATTACGTCTTCAGACAGATAATTTCTTCGAAAATTAGTTTTCTAGCGGTTCTGATGCGCTAGACTTTTTTTTAAAATAATTCATCAATTATGTAATACTTATATGAGAAAATATTATTGTTGGATAAAACTCGCAGATGACAAAACTAATATATGTATGTAAATAAAAAATCAATAATCTTGTTTTTTTTTGAATGTGTATAATCATCTCAGTTTCTGATTTTGGTATATCTTTGATTTTCAACGTCAAAATTTCTAAAATTTAAGATTTCCTATCGTGATCCTTGATAAAATCAATGCAAAACGCAAATAAGTGGTAAAATAAACAAGTAAATAGAATAAAAATAAACAACAGTTTTGAAAAGGGGAAATAAATAGTAAGATTTGGTTGGGGTGTTTTCAGTTTCAGGAATTGTTCCACATTTGCTCAAGAAAGTTTCTTTAAATTTATCAAGTACATATTTTTGCAGGAAAACTTATACTCGAGTCTAGATATTTTTAAACTTTATAAACAAGGTCTAGATATTTTTTTTTGCAAAATTTTCCCTCTGTTTTTTCGTTAAATTACGGCCAACACAATTGAAAAAACTATTTTTGCAATGTCCCAAAATAGTTGAAGTAACAATTCAAACTTCAAAAATTGATAAAAAAAAAAGGTTCAACAGGACTTAACCAGTTAAATTTTTCCAAAAATGATTTCATAAATTATTATTTAGTTAGTTTTTTATGTACGATTCTTAATTGAAAATGTTGCTTTAGAGAAAACAACTTCTTAGATTTGATTTTTTTCACTTTATATTAAAATTAAGGTGAAAATTCAGAATAACTTATCGATTGGATGAATTTCGTGCAGAGAAATGAGATTTGTGGGTGAAAGTTACTAATCCAACATTAATTTCTTAAATGCGGCAAAAGCAGGGCTAAGACAAGACCTAGCCAAGAAAATTATTGTCAAGAAAATTAGTGACGAGAAAATTACTTCCTGAATCGTTCGTTTACACTAGAATTTTGGAAAATTTTAAATTAAGAGACAGTAGCGTATAATTCATACTGAGGACTCCTTAAGTAACAGTCAATTTGATGTAATCAAGAGTATTGATTTTGCGATTTTTTCTAGGTATAAGCTTAGGTAAAACTTATCAGTAATAATAAATTGTAATAAATGGTGCTGTATATACTCTCCATTATTTTACTAGGGTTTTTTATGGTCGATACATTAACCTGAATTTCTGTGAAAACTTCTTCTAATTTATTGCTATCATTGGAAGAGTTCGATCCAAATTTCTTTTAACGTAACTCCGTACATGGATTAGGGCTGAAAATAGTTCCGATCATGTAAAGGAGAAACTCAGTAAGATATGAACGCTACGACGATCATTTCCATTTGATATTCTACGTACAGATAGTGGAATATATTTAGCAATTTATATATTTTCCAACTTTACCAAAATACAATGTCTGTAGGACACAGAGTTGAAAGTATGTTTAAATGTTTTCTTGACAAAGCCGATTGGACAGATACGCCTGCATCTCAATCTATTGACGACAATGTAAATTCATTCTACAATATACTGTTTGACGCGGTCGAAAGATATGTCCCTAAAATTAGGAGAAACGATAAACTTTCTAAGCCTTGTCGACTCTAGCCATCGTATTAAAGAAGAATACAATACTGCACTGAAAGAAAAATCTTGGTAAAATCAACAATTTTCCTTAGTTGTTTTTGCGTCAACTACGGGCTATAGTTAAAACAACCATAAAAAATAGTTGATTACTTTTATGCACCATGACGCGTGGTTGATAAACAACGTCCGTGGTGGAAAAAAAAGTAAGCAACCACAAACAATGGTATTCCAACCATATACATAGTACGAAATATAGGCAGGGGAGGCGTGAATGCCGCAGTTGAATTTGGTGAATCACAATGCAGCGACAATGTCGCTGTCAATGCAACCAAGGCACCAGCCAAATTCATTTTTTTTTTCTTTTGTATTGCTAAATCCTGTTGTACGAGGATTAGGTTGGCTTATCACAATACACATCAGCCATCGCTTGTCTATTCCACCAGACCATTCAACCTAATTCAAACAGATTTAATTCAACATAGTGGTGATGCCAACCTATGGTAGGTATCACCGCTATCGGTGCGGCAAAATTAAAAATTTGGCAAATTCTGCCGCTGCCGCAAATTCGGCCGCAGCCATTGTGCGCGTTACCATACAAGACAGTGCATTTTAATTTTTTGACTGCGCTTTGCCGCAGCCCACTGCTTTGCCACAGCGGAAAACGCTGTATTGTGAACAAAATAGCGTCATACAACGTAATATAAAGGCTTTACAGCATAACATGAATATGATTTATATCGAACAGCAAACCGAACACAATTTTCCCATGTATCATATGAAACTTCTATGATAGAATAGGAGCATGAGTATGAGGAGTATGAAAAATCAACAGTTTTCCTTAGTTGTTTTTGCATCAACTAGGGCTATAGTTAAAACAACTATAAGAAAATTGTTGATTACTTTTATGCACCATGACGCGTGGTTGATAAACAAAAGAAAATTTCATTCGGAGCATGAAAAGCGTCCAAATGTTGAAACCATTCTACTTTGCGTAGAATAATTCCAAAGACGTTGCTCACTGAATTACGTTTGTTGAAATCAACTATTGCAAAGTAGTTTAAGTACCATAAAAACTGTTGATAATTCGAAACGTTGAAGTTTGAACTATTTTTCGTGGTTATGAAACAATTAAAACAGTTGATTTCATGAACGTTGCGATATTTTTTGTATAACCAGAGCCAACTACTTTTATATCGTTAAATTAACTATATTAACATGGTAAAAATAACTATTTTCCGTAGTTCGTTTAACGATTTTGAATGAATCGTTGCAATACTATTAAAAATAGTTGAACCAACCAAGAGTTTTTCTTTCAGTGAGTGGCCAAAGACTTCCATGAAAAGTCTCACGAAGCATATGCCAGATTCATTTAAACTACCGGCGAGAATGTAATCCACAACCCCAAAAAGTTTTTTGACTTTGTGAATATGAAGCGGAAAACAACTGGCTATCCCTCTTCTATGTGCTATGACACCTCAATGTCTTCTTCTCCTCAAGAAATTCGCAACTTTTTCGCAGATAACTTCCAAGACGTTTTTAATCCAGTAAGTACTTCATCATCCTGTCATTCCCGAAGAGTAACTAGACCAATTTTCGCGGAGGCTATAACCATTTTAAGAGATGATATTTTGAAAGCTTTCTTGCAGTTTGATAGTAAAAAATACCTTGGACCTGATCTTCTCCCTCTAATGTTTCTTATTAAATGTGTCACACAGTTAATCTCTCCTCTTCACATTATATTTAATACATCTCTTTCTTCTGGGTACTTTCCGTCGTATAAAAATCATATGTATTAAACTATCCCCTCTGGTCGATTCTAGACTTAAAGAACAGCAGCATGGTTTTAGGAAAGGTCGTTCTACCACAACCAACCTAATGGTGCTGGTTTCCCATGTTCTTTGTAAAATGGAGAAAGGTGATCAAATCGATGCAGTCTACACTGACTTAACCAAAGCGTTTGACCGTGTTGACCACTCCATTTGGATTTCCAAGCTGCAGCAATTCGGAATTGCCGGATCTCTATTAAGATGGATTTGCTTTTACCTCCACAACCGTTTACAACATGTAAAATTCCAAGGGCTTATCTCTAAAAAAATTCATGTCAATTCAGGTGTACCTCAAGGCAGCCATCATGGCCCTTTGCTTTTTGACATTTTTATATCAGTTTTGTAAGAGGTTTTATCTGATGTACCTCATCTAATCTATGCGGATGACCTGAAAATGTATTATACTATAAAGTCGCTTTCAGATGCCAACTTTTTTCAATTAAAACTAAATTCCCTCGAACATTGGTGCAGCATGAACAACCTACCTTTCAACATTGCAAAATGTCATGTGATAAGCTTTTCTCGAAAAAATACGCGCGTACATTATACGTACCTTTTAAGTAATAGGACACTTAGTAGGGTCGACAATATTTTAGACCTCGGTGTATTGCTGGATGAAAGGCTCCGGTTTCATTTTCATTACGACAAAATGATTTCTCAAGGAAGTAAACGTATTGGCTTCATTAAACGACGCACCAGGGAGTTTCAGAACTTTACCAGAAACTACACCGCGCTCGTTCGCCTTCTTCTTGAGTATGCTTGCATTATCTGGAGCCCAGTTTTTGAAATTCACAGCCAGAGATTTGAATCTATTCAGAAGCATTTCTTGCTATTCGCTTTTAGAGGTCTTTACTATCCTAGTGATTTTAGCAATTAACCGTCATATGAATTTTGCCTTAGACTTCTAAACTTATCACCTCTTGCATCCAGAAGATTAATGCTATCTGCCTGCTTCAGTTTCGACGTCATTAGAGGCGCTCTTAATGTCGACTATATACAGGAAAGATTTGTACTTAATTAGCCCGTGAGAGTCACTAGATCCTGACGAATGCTAGTTGAATATAAGCATAGCACCGCATATGCTGATAATGAGCCAATTAGCAGATGCTGCAAAATATTCAACAGCATGAGTCAACACTTCCCCAACGATATCCAAAGTGTCCTTTAAAAATAGAGTTACCGAGACTTTCTTATCCTACCCTCTTTAATCTACCGGCCTAGTATCCTCTTATGACTTAGGGCTATTATTATAATTGATTAATTAATTATGTAATTATTTAAATTCGTTTTGCGTTTTGCGTGTTTAATATTGTAACCTACATGGAATTTAGCTTTATGTATTTATTTATCGAGTGTTTATTGATTTATATTGTATTTGTTTGTATTTTATACCTTTTTTAAGTCTATATTTCTATATTTATATTTATGCCATTTATATGTAATATTATTATGACTTGTTTGGTAAGTAAATAAATAAGTAAAATAAAATAAACTCTAGTATCTTTAGAAAAACAAATGTGCGAATGAAAAAATATAGCGTCGAACCCCAAAATATAACATCGAATGCAAAAAAAACTGCTTTCGTTCATAAGCAGCTGGTTTTCAGACAACCTCCCTTCTTAATATCTTACTTGACAATTTTGCGATCATTTGATACTACTAATACTGATACTTTAGTATAACTCTGAACACTTCCAACCATCATGAACTGTACTACAAAAAGCTAAGCTCAGCCGTATAGAAAGCTTCTGTCAAACGTCACTAAAACCAACTTCACAGTTATTTCCCAGCCGACAATCCTTCAATTCCGGCACGCCATCTTAACTGATTCATACCGTTATTGAACCCTCTTCAGGGGAAATGTGTGGATCGTAAGTTTTATAACATTCAATGACGACAAGGTGTTTTTTGTGGACTACGTCGAAAAGTTCCTTGAACGAAACTCTACGGAAAATCATTTCCTCGAAATAGACGGTTTTTATCCTCATAAAAAAGATATAATCGGTATCATTTACGATAGCCAGTTCAATTTCAATGTGAAAAACTGTGTTGTGGTGTCGTTAGTGTGAAATTAGAGACGTAAGTTGCAAAGGAAAAAAAAAATTTTCGTGGAAATTCAGTCGGGTTCATGGTGATTTTTCAACCGATAAGTTAATTTTTTCCATCCTCACAAATGGGTCTCATGTTTTACAATTCGATGTGAAAATTAGTCTTATCGACCGAAATATATCTAGCCAGCGGAATATTGTTTAGTTTTGGGTAAAATCAAACAGGAATAAATCCGATTTCAAACCCAAAGAAAATCGCTCGACAGCAAACTTTCCTTGCTTCAATCGATTTTTCACGGATACCGTTTTTTCGTTCAGAACGGGAGTGCTGAAGCCGCAGGATATTCAATTATAGCAGGCTGATTGTGGAAAATATCATTGTTGCTGCGATGAAGATCCCAGTTACAAAACGTTCAAGTGCAGTGCTTTGATTTTTTCATGGTGGTGGCCTCGTTCTCTGAATGATGACGGGAAAATCGAAGATAGGTACAAAGTGTGTTAAATCAATGGCGACAGCAGGTGGTGAGTAAGCAAGTACTCGTCGTTTCTACATATATCGGTTCGAAGTGGGCGACGGAAAAAGAGTGGGGGACGTGACGGGTGAGTTTTTTCTCTTGATTCTGTTGAATAGCAGTCGATTTTGGTGGTGATGATGACGACGAATCGACAAGGGTGATATTTTCGCACGTATAGACATTTGCTAGTGGGGTAGGCATCGAATGTAGTTTCCGTTTGATTTTCCTGACTGTTACAGAAATGCAAGATAAAAGTTTCAAGTTGTGCATTTGAAGAGAACAAAAGGCGGTAGCTTCTATTATACACACAGGCGACTTAAGTTTATTTTTAAATACCTTGCACGTAGAGGGTGATATGAAAAAGCGAGTAGCATTAATGTATTGCTTGTTGCGTGAATTTATTGCATGTAACCTTGACTTAGCTACATTTAAAGTTCGATGGTAGAAGTATCCGAAAAATTTCCTGCAATAACTCGTGCATCTTGGGGGGGTTGTTAGGAAAACGAGCTTGCACTGAATTTGTGACGTTTGCAGATATTTTCCATTATGTTCAACGAGGGACGAAATCGAAACCAATTAACGAATCCTTAAAATCATCAGAAGTGCTAGAAATCGGTAGATGCTAGTTTACTCTGACCTTTTGTGTACTTTGTAACTGTAGATGCTTGGAGTATGCGTAGGATGAAACTGATACTGGTGATTGATGTGTGAGATTCATTAAAATTAATGGCTGCGAGATATTTTTATTAATAGGAGTAGAAACTTTAAGTGGCAGATAGATTCGTTTCTGTACATAAAAATATTGATTTTGCTTGATTCTAAGTGTTGATGATAACATGCACTTACATATATGAGCATGATGAAATTGCACCAACAGTATAATATATAATAATAAAAAAGGTTAAATAAGTTAGCACTATATGCTTATGAAAAATAGTGAAATATTTCAGTTTAAAATTTTTCGACTGATTATTACAATTAAAATTGTAAATTTAAAAAAAAAAATTTTATAATTGTTTCACACTAGCAGTATAATAAATTTGATATTTATATGTTTCAAATATTTCGCAAAATTTGACGAGCATTATAATTAATATCTTATTTTCACTTGTTAACACTTTGACCACATAATCAAGACCCAAAACATTTCAACTCTTAATATCCAAATCCTTTGATGTTGTTTCAAAATTTGTTTGAAGATTCATCGAACACCCGAAATGTTATGTTCGCAACAACCGATGACCAGATAATCTGGTCAAAATGAAATTCACCAAATCTATTAGTATTGAGCAGGACCAGGTCGGGCCGTCTTAGCAAAATGAGGGCAACAAAGCGGCTGTGGTGCCATTTCGAAATATTGTCAATCAAAAAAAGTACTTTCTTCTCATATTACTTCCGATACAGTTATCAAGGTGAAACGAATCGCTAGTGAAGCGATGTCAAGGCGGCAATTTTTGTCATTGTTTTACCAAGATATGCTGTCATCAAATTTCCACTTAATCTCCTTCAAAAGCTGTCAAAATCTTTCTATTCCTGAACTTCTCGAAACGAAATGCAATAGACAGGTTGGTTTCGAAATGGAACTCGTCTTGTTGATTTCTCATGGTGACGATATTTTTTTTTATTTACATTTATAGTTTTTTATTTTAGATGGCTGAAAAAAAAATCGGCATACCAGAATCCTGGGTAAGAGAATTGATTCACTAAAAAAGAACGCCTGAGCAACGCTTCAATCCGGTCGCGCTGACTTGCCTATCGTTTCGCATCCGATCCATGTATTGGGTTATCCATTTTTTGCTTGCGAAAGTATCTTCACACATCAATCACACTGTTATTTATTTAGTTGAAGGTTTGCCATTTTAGAATATGGATCGATTGATAGTCAAACAACGGGTTAAAATGTATAATGTGTAAGAAAATGTATAATTTTGGCCTTGAAAGATCCTGCGATTTAACGCCTTTGGATTTCTTTTTGTGGGGATACGTGTAAGATCATGTTTATGCGAATAATCCCCAAACTCTGGGCGAACTGAAAGCCAATATTCGTGAAGTCATGGCGGAGATATTGCCCCAAATGTGCCGGAAAGTCATTGAAAATTACCTTAAAATTATTGAGTCCTGTAAGAAATCCTGTGGAGGACATTTGAACGATATTATATTTCACTTATAATGACCAGGATCGATTTTTACAATGAAATAAAAATTAAAAATAAATAAAAAATAAAAAAAAGTGTAAAATTGATAGCCCTATAACAGTTGAGAATTTCCCACGCTTTAAGCGCAGTGCTTCCTCCACATATGTTGAGACTGTGCTCCAGTTTTCCTTGTTTACGACATTGCATTCGCGAACGTGTCTGGAGTGACGAGGCCGGACGTAAATTGAGTGCTGGTCCTAAACGTCGCAAAGTGCCCTCACACAATGAATGTGAAAATTTATCTGTACGGTATACCTACCACACCAATTTTTAAAAAAAAATACTTCCCGAAGTAACCGTTCTTTGTCAAGAATTGTAAAAACTAGAAATTCACCTGCCTGTGGCTACAGCTAACTTGAGTCTCTAGCAGGCCAATCAGCTTAGCCAGCTAGCGTCCTTTGCTGATTTCACTTGAGGTTTGTTACCAAAACAGGAGGGTTTCTTTACGCGGATGCGCCAAAGTTTTAGTTGTCCGGCTCTAAGCCAGAGAAGTACCTTTTCTTGCTTCCTCACACTAGAAGATATATCGGGCTTGCTTCCGATATCACAAGCACAGCTTTTTCTGAAACCGTGCGGGAGCTACAATCAATAAGCAGATCAATTTTTTGCTTTGCACTGGCGTAGCGCCTTCGTAGCTTCTTAGTTCAGAGAGAGATACTTAGTTCGAAAAGAAAGTTGACCGCCACCATCAGCTGCTTTCATACTTAGAGGTCTATACATGTCCTGCAAATATGATCCCAGTAGGTCTGCTTAGCATCCAGGGTTACTTCCAGTAGTCTGAGCGACTTATTGGTCTTGACTTCGACGAAACCAACTCCAATTCGTCAACATGAAAATCTCTGTCTTTGAGACTACCGTCTGGAGACTATATTTGGCTATCCACCACTTTACCCTCCTCAAGACTTGGTTAAATTTGACTTGGTTAAATTTGACTTGGTTAAGTTGAGTGAAATTTGTAATTTAACCTAATAAAAACATGATACTCGTCCTATATGATTTTTAAAGGTCAGATCGTAAGATCTGCTTAGGTGCCGCGCTGGAGGTGGCACACATTATAATTCCTGCAGACTTACTATGATTTATACTACTGCCTGTATACTTTTCATTTGTACTGAGATACAGCCCTGTAACATTTAAACATTTTGGACATTTTTTTCTCCCCGCATTGATTTTACTTTTATTTACTTTTATTTATTTTAATTCAAAAACCAATTTTTCCTTTAGAAGTTAGATGTATTTTAATTTCTCGACACATATCGATATTTCGAGGGTAATCTACCCTCTTCTCTAATTTCTATTGGTGTTGCCTCTGTTTCACATTCACTCCATATATGTTGGCCGCTTTCTACAATATTATGCTTTTAATAATATTTGAAATTGTAGGTCTTTCTAGTGTTTAGTCTTCAACAAACTGCAGGGTGGCGTAAAAGTTTCTGCCCCTAGTATCTGCATATAATTTTAATGAAAAGAGATTCCTCTAATATTATAATTTTACTATAAAGTACACTCATTATGTAACAACATATGTAATTTGAGTGAAGTATGTCTTCCTTCGTTTTCGATATAGGCTAAGATCCGCTTTCTGAAACTTTTACATAAATTTCTTAGGGTACAGCCAAGTCGGAGCGAAGAGAGAGTCGAGCAACGAAATCGGTCTGAATCGATCGCGTCGCTACTATCATATTTCTGCTTTGGTCGCTGCTTTGACATGGAAGTATATGAACCGTTTGAGCGCGTTGCTCGACTCAATGCTCTCGTCGCTCCGTCTTGGCCGTACCCTTAGATACTCCATCGAAATTGCGTCCCAATCAGCTTGTATATGTCGAATCAGCTCTTACCTATTTTTTGGTCTTTTAATCTGGAGCAAACATTTTCAACGGGTTTTAAATCAGGGGAATTACCAGGCCAATGAATCGCCTCATAAACTTTCAAAGCTTATGCGCCTTGGCTCCATCTTTGCACCAAAATCACTTCCTTTCTTCCCATAAATTGATGGTGACTATTAAGACATTGCACAAAAACAAGGGACATCTATTTTGTCTGTAATTTTCTTCATTAACAAGCATTCCTTGCTCAGCAAAGTAAAATTGTCTTTTTCCGCTACTGCTTACTCAGCAAACTTCCATGACTTTTAATGCGTTGTCTGCAAATTTATCGTTTCCTGTTAGTTGATCGAATATATCGCTGAACGGTTCGCCTCGACACTTTTTTAATTCATTCGGGTTGATTTTTCATGTCGCAAGGGCAGAAGCTTTGCGCCACCTTTTAGAAAGGCAATCACATTAACTTGGAGCATTGTTTATTCTTACATCATTATTTATTTGTTAAAAAGATCAGGAAAGAGCTGGAGCATGGAAAGTTTGATTTTCAATTACGAAGCGTGGGTATGGATGGAGGCCAAAGCTGCCTTAGACGTAAATCATAGCGTAATTTGATTTCATACAAGGATTGAGGGAAGTTGAAGATACTGAATTCTTTCTCTTTAAATGTTTGAATAATTTTCCTTCATTTCGTAGTAATTACATTATATGACGAACTGTCCTCAGGTAGAAAGATTCCACACATTGATTCCATAGAATGGTACTTTCTATAGAGACTTTATCGCAGGGGCTAGAAATTATGTTGTCTTAAATCTTAATTTTACAGAGCTTTTTTTTACGAATTTCTAGAAGGCTTTCTATTTTTTTTATCCTGTGGCAAGTGTGGTATTTGGTGGCAGTATCAGTATCTCTTGATATCTGCCGGGACACAACCTACTATTAAAGAAAACCTAAAAATCTTTTCATAGCCTACTTAGCTTTTTCTTGACTCCTAATTTGGTGAACAAACGTTGCAACTTCAGTCTAACCTGTCGGCTTGGTGGATGAAGCTTAACTCCCAGAAAAATTGGTCCAAAGACAATGTCTTCGAACTGTGAGGTTTTGCTACTTGATACTTGTTGTTCGTCTGTATGCCACACTTAACCATTCCACTGCAGTTTTCACAGCCTGATGATGGTGGAGAGCTTTAGCTTGTCAAATATTTCACTGTGCTCATAGTTGTGTCTAATTCACTATTGACCACTCTTTTGTTTCGCTCCAATTATTCACCCAAAGACCAGGCTTTCGAATGCATTCTAAGCGTTTGAGGATGTTTTTGTGAGGATCTATATTTCAAATATGTCATTTTTTGTCCATGCAGCTTTTTTTCTATGTAGTCAAGAGGGTAAATAGAGTACTTTGAAATTTGGCACAACTTAATATGTCAGCATTTGCATTACAACATGCCATATTCAAAGAATGCCCATTTGCATTTATTTTAAACTAAATTAGTTCAAGAACTAACAGCTTTGAAATCATTTACAAGAGCTTAATTTGAAAATGTTTCATATAATAAACGATTGTTAGACAAACATTACACATTAACATTATTTTCATTCAAAAACTCCAAAGTCAAAAACCACCAAACACTCTCATCGTTTCACCTACTGAGATATTAAATTAAAACAAATGAAAAACTACCGAATTTCACTAACCAACTCTCCTTAACAATTTCAGACCACTATTGATGTCTCGCACACTAGATAATGCTTAAGTTACCAAAAGGCCTAAAAAAGAAAAAGAAAGGTAAAAAGTCTAAAAAAGACCAAGAACTTTTCACCGAAGAAGAGCTCGAACAATATAAACTTCAACAGCAGCAGAAACAACTCCAAGAACAACATCAGCACGAAGAGACTCAAGAATCCGATCAGCCTGCTGAAGCAGCTGCTTCTGATACTGAAGTTGCAAAAGGGCCGTCTACAAGCGAACCAAAAGGGTCCGAAGAAGACGATGAATGGCTGAAGTTCAAACAACTAACAGCTGGCGTTGATTCGATCCTCCATAAAACTCAAGACGATCTAGATCGGATTAAATCAACTTCATTTTTTAAACGAGTACCGCCACCTAGCGAGCAAAGAAAAAAGGACAAAGAAGAGGCTGCCAGACGTGAAGCCGAACGATTAGAGGCAGAGCGTCGCAAGAAAGAGGAAGAAGAGGCAAATCGCGACGTTCTTGCGGAAGCAGTTGTTGAGCTATCCGAGTCGGAAGAGGAATCAGAGGAGGCGGATGATATCTTTGATACTGCGTACACTGAAGCTATTACAAGTGGAGAAGTTCAATTTGCTATAGTTCCTGACTCACCCGAATATCCAGTTGACGACGGTCCAGATCCGTTTGATACTTCGTACGCCGACAAATTAATCAAAGGCCCAGAAGTTTCGAAGAGAGGCAAGAAGCTTGTAAATATCGGCTCAGCAGTTGAAGTCCTTACAGGGCGAGTAGAATCCGCGCAACCGGCTGGATCACTTAAACGAAAACCACGCAAAGGACCTCAAGATCTTCTCTTAGACGGATTCGAAGAGGACGCAAGTACTTTACCTGCCCCTGAAACTGACGTTTCTGCAACGCCTGAGCCTCCAAAAACACTCCTTGACGAACTTGAAGATGATATACCCGGCGAGCTTCCACCCATTGACTTAAGCGTATCTTTGCACTTGAATTTCCAAAAACAAGCTGAAGAAAAGCAAGCCGAACTTGATGCAGCGAAAACTGATGTGGTCAGTGAATTTGATACACTAAAAGATGATGAAGACGATGAGTTTGCTGAATTAGCTGCGGAATCTTTAAATAAGAAGGAAGAAGCTATTGTCATAGTTCAGAAACCTGTGCTTGAATTCACAGGCGAGGTTGAAGGTGATTGGGCTCAATTTGAGGCACAACCAGATATTGTTTCGCCAGAGGTATATCCTAAAGGTAAATTGATCTTCTTGCAGTTATCAATATTTTTATGTGTTGTCCAAGCAATATGAAGTGATTCATTATTAAATTTCAGTGAAACCTCCACGTCCACCTGCAGTATTTACACCTACTGACCCAGCGCAGCTAGGAAGCGACGACGAATTCGCACTACCAGAAGACGATCCTTTTGACACAACTTTTGTGGAAAAAGTAATTCCAGTGAAAGAAGAAGACGACGACGACTTTGACTTTGATCCTCGTGCTGAAGAGCGGAAACAAGACGCTGAACTGACTATAGAAAGAGATCTCCTCGCTGAATCTGATACGGAAGTGCAGTCAATACCATCAAATCAAGGCAAAGACTTAACAGTTGCCCACAAAGATCTTTTGGGTGGAAGTAATACTGACTTGAGTGCTCTTGGTCCGCTTCCAATTAATCCTCTCAGTGGCGACGTAGAGAGGGAAGAAAGCGAATTCGATCCATTTGACACCTCTGCCGTGTCAAGTCTTGTTCAACCAAAAGAGCTAGAACTGAAATTTTTGGAAAAAGAGCTGCTCGACGAACCAAGGCTCCAGAGGGTGTTAAGCGATCCTGATTTTGACCCACGAGCTGAAGAAGACGCAGCTCACGTGGCAGCTACTCTGCAATCTGAACAGTTTGAACAAGCTCAAAGGAAATCTTCCCTACATTTGAATCTTCAGCAAAAAGCTGTTGGTTTTCTCGTTCCCGATCAAGATCTCCTTGATGTTAGTCATGATTCTGGAAAAATTCACAAGCCTCTAACGCCATACTATTCGAAGGAGCCAGCAATTATTGACACAGGCTTGAAAGAGCAAGAAGATCCGTTTGATACCTCTTTCGTTCCAGATTCAAAGCCGACTCAGGTGGAATTAAACTTGCTCGAGCAAGACTTGGTTGCCAGCACAAATTTGAAGCACAGTTTATCTGATCCGGATTTCGATCCGCGAGCAGAAGAAGTAAGTGAAAAAGTCTCGGTAATCGAGCCAAAATCTGACTTACTGGTTGTAGAAAGTCAAATTGACATTAAGGTTCTTACGCCTGCCACGGAAATAAATAATCAAGACTTCGAGTCAGAAGAAATAAAATACGTTGATCCTTTCGATACGTCTTCCGTAGAATCAAATATCCTTCCGGGCCAGACTGAGTTAAAACTGATCGAAAGTGAGCTTCTGACAGCAAAATCTCCGGGGCCAGCAGTTGGTGTTTTGGACACTTTAACGGACGCAGAGGAACTAGGAATTGGGAGCAAAGTTTTAACTCCACAAGGGCCAATCCAAGCAACATCCAGTTCTGCTGCAGACGTTGACCCATTTGATACGTCATTTGCGGAAAACTTGAGACCAGGAAACGCGGAAATAAGAGTTCTCGAAACGGAACTGATCAATAACTAATTTTCTGTTAACCGAATATAGATATCTGAAAGGAGAGAAAAAAATATCAGGAACCAACTAAATCATCATGGCGAATCCGTTTTTAATGACTGATGACGATGTTGCCGACATGGCAGCAACAAATGAAATAGCTTTTAATCCCTTTCTTGCACAGGAGAGTGATGGTAATGCAGATTTCAGTGACAATCCGTTTCTAGGAGGAGCTACAAATCCTTTTGCTGGCTTCGGCGATGACAGCGGCGTGCATTCGGCGTCATCAACGGCAGAAATATCAGCACCTCATTCCTCTGGTAGGGATGTGATATTTAGTAATTCACGTACCTATTACTCAATAAGTGCTAATTCTTTTGACCCAACAGATGCGGCCATGAGCTTCTTTGGAACAACAATCCAGGAAGCAGATGATGAGCTGCCGGTGTCTGAGCAAAAACTTCCAAAACCATTAGCAACCTTCGATGATGGTGTTTCAGCGTATTCGAGTGAGGATGAATTGGCTAAAAAGAAAGTACCACCAAGACCCTTGCCTCCGTCCCAGACAACGCAGGATCTGATTTTCGCTGTTGCTGATCAACTTGACCAGGCTAGCTCACAAATGCTTGGGCGTTTGCCGAAAACTCGATCACCGAGTCCAGTGTCGATGCGTGACTTTCATTCTCCCAGTCCAACGCCCGATACTGCGTTAGGTGACTTCTTAGATTGCTCTGATCAAGCAATTCCAACTTCTTCTGTCCTAGAAGCTGATCTAATGGCCAGTTCAGCTGATAATCCATTTGCTTCTCCTGCGTGTGAAACAGTTCCGGAAAGCAATACGATTGTCAAGCAGCCTCCACGGCCACCACCACCACGGCCAGTACCGCCGCGACCTAGCCCACCATCTACTACACCCGTGGCTCCCGTGATGTCCAGTGTGCAGCACGTCCCACCTGTGCCACCTCAAAGCCAAGAACCTGATCTTTTTGATATGTTTGATGCAAAACCTACGCCTCCCCCAAAGCCTCCAGCACCGAAAACAAAAGAAGATATTTTAAGCTTATTCAATGCGCCACCTCCTCAAGTACAGCAGCAGCAGACTCAGCGGGATCTGTTAAGTGGGGATATATTAGACGACATTCCTCCCGCAGATTTATCATTGCCACCTCCAATGGGTGAGCCAATTCTGCCTCCAAGTTCGACAGGAATAAATACGTCAGCACCTGCAGTAGACATGATTCAAACACTCCCGAATGATGTACCATTCTCAGTAAATGAACAACTAGTCACAGCTACGGAAACGTTTTCGACTGCTGAGTCTCAACCAACAATTTCAGAATCCCTTATAGGGCATGATAACGAATCAACGCTGAACTTCGATGCACAGGCAGAACCAGACATCGAACACCATCAACCTGAAGACCAACCATGTCTGGAAGAGCCGCAAAAGCTTATTATGGACAGTATAACACCAGAAATTGGCTGCAAACGCGCTCCTACCCCGGATATAGAAATTACAACAGTCGAGAGCCTACCCAGGTCAGATGATGAAGAAGAGCCACCGCCGGACTTGGAAAAGGATAACGAAAGCGGCGTGGAAATGGAAGAACCAAAGAGTATGGCTGTGGAAGATCCTGACCAAAGTGCAGGATTCGATTCAACTGCTACTACTCCCGCTCAACTAAGCTCTCCAGTAGATACGATCAATACTGAGCTTATCAACGGCCAGGAACAAATGGATACAGGCTTAGATTTTGCGCCTTCCATACCAAGTGGGAGTGCATCAGCAAATCCGTTTGCAAGCCCTGACCTGGACGATGCTTATCCAATAATTCCTTCGCAACCTGTTACAAATATTTTTGCCACTGAAGAAATTGTAACGCAGCCCACAGATTTTAGTGAGCCCTTCGGAATTGCGCCCGTTTCAGTACCCCATCCAGCGACACCGATGCCGAATGTATTTGCAGCAGATAACGGATTACTAGAAACGTTGGGTCAGTCAGATAATTTTGACGCATTTTCAGCAAAATTCGACTCAGCCAAAAAAGAAGCAGCTCTTCTTGATGGGTTTGGTGGAACAACGCCAGTTTCAGGCGATGGTGAGTTCAGTGTCGAATATATCGATGTCGAATAAATATATCGACTTTGAACTATTTTTTTCTGTTTTCAGCTTGGGGCGCCGATGATGCTTTCGGTACATTGGCTGATACAGGAGGTGGTGATGGTTTTGGAATTGAAGATGAGTTTGACTCGTTTCTAACAATGAAAGGTCCTGAGCAGCAGCAGTTGTCTCGCAAAGATTCCATCGATTCAATCGAAGAAGGAAGAGAATTTAATGTTGTGATCCGACCCAAAGGAGAAGTAGCACAAAGTCAAGGACAAATTCTGGTTCCTCCACCTCCACCACAGCGATCACAAAACAATTCGATATATTCCGGAGACTCGTCGCCTAGGTTCAATCCATTCGATAAGGGTGATGAAGTAGCAGCTACTGAAGGAATGCCATTCGTACCAGAGCCCACAGCTATGACGCGGACTGACTCGCAAGAGACGCCAACCACTCCTTTGTTCGATGACGATGTTTCGCAGCCACTCGAAGATTTCCCACGGATCAACTATGATGGAAGTGGATGGGAAATGCAGCTGCGCCAGCCAAACAAGAAGAAGATCACAGGGCAGCGATTCTGGAAGAAGGTGTTCGTCAAGATCGTATGCCAGAGTGACAATCCGGTTGTACAACTATTCAATCAAGCCACAGATAAAGAACCTTTCCAAGAGTTGCCATTGCAACCATGCTATTCAGTTTCCGATATCGGCGCCCAGCAGTACGATCAATTCGGAAAAATATTTACGGTCAAACTGCAGTATATATTCTATAAAGAAAGACCGGGTGTAAGGCCGGGCCAAGTGACAAAAGCTGAGCGTCTAACGAACAAATTAAGTCAGTTCGCTGCGTATGCCATACAGGGTGATTATCAAGGTGTGAAGGAATTCGGGAGTGACTTGAAAAAACTGGGCTTGCCCGTCGAACATGCTCCACAGGTTTCACAGCTATTCAAAATAGGTTCGATGAGTTTCGAAGACATGAAACAATTTTCGGTTTCAATCGAAGAGGCTTTATTCAAGCTGGCTTCTCATCGAGATAGAGCTTTAAATTATAAGTCTGAGGAAGTGCAAATCACAGCTGTGGACGAACTGTATGTTGAACAGGATGCCGAAGGTCACGTACACAAGCAGATTGCGAGAGTTCGATTATTCTTCTTGGGATTCCTTTCCGGTTGGTATAAAAAGCAATCACCGATTCTCATCAAGCTTTTCCGCACCTCTCGCTTTCTCCTCGTATATATATACTGCTAATGCTATTCATCGCTCTTTTAGTCAGCTTTTATTTTGAAAATGTTTGTACTACCAATATACATGTTTACAGGTATGCCATGGATTGAACTAGGAGTGAATGACCTATTTAGGCAGGGAAAGGAAGTCGTTGGTCGACATGATATTATTCCAGTCGTGACTGAAGAGTGGATACGTCTGGAAGGAGTAGAGTTCCACAATACAGTTCAACTCGATGAGTATGAGAGAACCAGGACTATTAGGTAGGAGGTTTTTATAAGGAGATGCTTAGATGGAAGTTTTACTAACATTTTTGCAGATTCCAACCGCCAGATGCATGTTACATTGAGCTGATGAGATTCCGAGTACGACCGCCAAAGAATCGTGAGCTTCCACTGCAAGTGAAGGCAACTTGGTGTGTTACAGGTAACCGTGTTGAGTTGCGAGCAGACGTGTTAGTTCCTGGTTTCGCTTCGAGGAAACTCGGACAAATTCCATGTGAAGATGTCGCTATACGTTTTCCTATTCCCGAGTGCTGGATATATTTGTTCCGTGTCGAGAAACACTTTAGGTGAATTTTGTTTTGAAAGTTTGGTAATTTTGTTGCATGTTTTGTGTTGTTAGGTATGGTTCCGTTAAGTCAGCCCATAGGCGAACTGGTAAAATCAAGGGAATCGAACGTATATTAGGCACTGTAGATACATTGCAAGAATCTTTGATCGAAGTGACGTCCGGTCAGGCCAAATATGAGCATCATCATAGATCGATCGTGTGGAGGTGTCCAAGACTACCAAAAGAGGGACAAGGTAAGATCAGAGTTATCGCCATAAATTCGTTCATAACGGTTATGTTTTTAGGAGCATACACAACACATCAAATGGTGTGCAGGATGGCGTTGACCTCTTATGACCAGATTCCTGAGCAACTGGCCCCCTATTGCTACGTGGAATTTACAATGCCAGCGACGCAGGTCTCACATACAACTGTGCGTTCAGTTAGTGTTCAAGATTCAGATAGTGATGAGCCACCTGAGAAATATGTCCGTTATTTAGCTAGGCACGAATACAGGTATAGCAATGTGCAATACACAAGAATAGCTGAAGATGAAATTTCATTATGTTTTTTGTAGGGTTGGAATTGAGCATAGTACAAGTGATACTGTGAATCCCTATTTGTCTGCAACCAAAACTACTACAATTAAGGAAGAGGCACCTCAACAGCCTGTATCATCTCCAATGGCGCCAAGTGACTCAGACTCTGATTCAAATTAAAGTAGTAAGTATTTTATTGCTGGGAGTATGCCTGTATAGTAGTACATAGTACATAGTTCGCTCAAATTATACATTCATATTGTTAGGTATAGGAATTAGTTCTTGTCTTTTTTCAGAACAATATAATAGCGTACGAAGTGATTTCATTTAAAGTATATTGAACTTTCCATTCTGACTGTTTCTCCTGTTCAATCTCATTAGCTGCAATCGGTAATGATCACCAGTGACAATAAATAAAACCTCTCCGGTCCAACCAGATACACAGTATGACCTTTGAATCGTGAAAATAGCGTTTTGGAAACGACGGGTCTCAAACTTCGGGCTTTCTCCATTGTTTAGGCTATTTAAGATTGGAGTCAAAAATCCACTTTTCATCGCCGGTAACAATGCGAAACCCAGGCAAAATCCAGGCCATTTTCATCATGCAGAAGGGAAGGGAGAAACTACAAAAGCTGACAATGAACGTACTACAGATTGAATGGTAACGGACGGCCAAGTATTGGATGGTACACATACAAAGCAAACGCAGTACCTGCAATGGACTTATTTCAGCCATTTTCCTTCTAATGAAATCAAATCTAATCCAAACCAACAATTCGCTAATATACAAACAAAAACTAAGACCGGCATTCCTATACGGAAGTCTTGTGGTTGGACAATCCTCAAAGGCTGGCAAAAAAAACCTACAAACCTGGCAAAATCACGCACTGCAGAGAATTGTCTGAATTCCATGGCTCATAAGAAATGTGAACATACATAAGGACTTAAGGATCGAAACAGTATAGAAATACATGTGCGACAAATTTTTAAAGCTCTCCGATGCAATAGACCGATACATTAATAGTACCATGGATATTCTCAAATTGTGGACCAGGGCACACGAGGTATATTTATACCTTGGAAAAATCGGTAGATCGTGCAAATCATTTCGAAACAAACTAAATCTAAGTACCTTAGGTAGCTTAGATTCATAGCTGAACGCAAGAGCGCTCACAGAGAAAAGTGGTGTGAAAATGAATCACTTCATTAAATCCAAACGAGAGGGCCCGGTAGCTTTGCTCGCTAAGGCGTCAGGCCGAAAAGCGGTGTGCTACGGGGCCTGCGGGTTCAAATCCCGCCAGTGCCATGGCTGTAAGTGTGAATTCGTGTGATTGTCTATGAGGGTGGCAAATGGGCCCAAACTGGTGGCTTAATGCTGGCCGCGTTTCCGGCAGCGCTCTTCACTAACCTAACCTAACTCCAAACGAACCCCGACCCTCAGCGTAGTATCTTCATCCCGCAGCTCATTTTTG
The DNA here is from genome assembly GCA_963978885.1 of Nemotelus pantherinus. NCBI lineage: Eukaryota > Metazoa > Arthropoda > Insecta > Diptera > Stratiomyidae > Nemotelus > Nemotelus pantherinus. Next base: position 125,252,623 of record OZ022265.1, read on the forward strand.
AATTGAGAGTTCAGAACATGAATGACATTAGTCAATCGATTAACTTCCTGTTTCAGTCTAGGATCTCCGGTTGACCTGGCTTGTCTTCGGATTTGGTTTCTTCTCTTTATCAAGATTTTGATTGAATGCGAAAGCTCGTAGGGATCTCGCTTAGTCTTCAAGGGAGTTTTGAAACTGCAGTTCCCTTTGATCTCGGAGATTTTTTTTTAGTGAAGAGCTCTATGGCTTCTTCCAGGTTACTTTGTAATTGGTGTTTGGAGATTATTTTCACTGGCCAAAGATTTATGGAAAGCTTGCCAGTCGGTTCCGGGTTTTTTTCTTATAGAAGTATCGAGAAAGACATCCTTTATCCGAAACATAAATGGCCTATGGTCTGAGGAAATTCGTCTAGAACGTTTATGGATATGTTATGGCATATATTTTGTGCTATTACAATGTATATTACATAGCTGTTAATAGGACCGAAGTACGTAGGTTCATCTGGAATGAGTAGACTGGATGAAGTATCTGTGGAGAATTTGTACAGGTCTTCGCCTACTTGATTATTTCTTGCAGACCCCAGCAGCGATTGTGAGCGTTAAGATTTCCTACAAGAAAGATTGGGCGATTGTGTTTGAAAATTTTTGTGAAAGTTTTCCGCAAAGTTTTGCGCAGTTGGAGGTCTGTAAGCAGAAATTACCATGAAGGGGAAAGAGCTAATTTGAACTTGAATGGCTCTCACTTTTATTCCTTTGGAGTCATAGATTTGAATGGGATGATGGTTAACGTGTCCCCTTAAGAGAATAGCTGTGCATTCACCTCTGCCGTTTAACCTAGCATTTCTGTAAATAATGTAGTTAGTGATGCGGAGCTGAATACCCGGTTTTAAAAAGGTTTCCTGAATGAGCATAATGTCAATTCTGCTTAGAAATTGCATTTGTTCCCCCCTTTTTTTGGGTAGAATTGAATTAAAATTCCATGTAAGGATTGAAATACGGTTTTCGCGGTTCATTTAATTGTTTGAAGAGGAGGATTTTGAGTAGAAAATAAGCCTTAGACCATTTTGGGCATCATATCCTTCATCAATGAATGAAGTTGTTCCTACATGATAGCAAAAAACGCTCCTATTTGATCACGGGAAGTTGATATCTTCGTGTTGGAAGAGCTAGCAAGTTTGGGCGTATTATTTATCGTTTAAGATGGAGGATTGGGGTTGGGTTGGACAACCTGAGCGAACTACTTTTTATAAGTTTTGGAATTTTTCGGGCATCGTTCGTAGCTTGCGGGTTGCTTGCCTCCACAGTTAACGCACTTTGGCTTCTGCTCTGGAAGTTTAGAGCGTGATCTATGATTGTGAAGGCCGTCACATTTGACGCACCTAGACTGTGCATGACTGTTAATTGAAGAGTGGTGGATTTTTTGTGGCAATTACGTCATGTCCCTTGGGCAGCTCTAGGATTTTTTGCCTGAACCCAGTAAAATAGGTGGCAGATGGCCTGGATGCTGTAAATATTTTTATTTAAATTTATTTTTAAAAAGTGCCCCTCTCAGAAGGGGCACTTTGATTATTTTGGATGGGACTCTTCTGCTTTTCAGGTAAAAAGCCTCGATTAGATTGAAACCTTACTTCTGGTGGTCCAGTTCAGGACTGAGTCCATACAGGCTTCTTTTAACAATGGTTAGTTCCTTTTCCCTTGGCAGGTAGTACATGTGGTACTGACCCTTAGGTTCAGCAAAGATCTTTGCGATTAGCCTGTGCTCGTTTGGGGTTTTTAGCGTACAAGGTACACCTGTTTTGGTACTTTATTGAAGTTAGCATTTCTTTTCTTTAGAACTTGCGCCATTCCTGTCCATTGTTCAGGTTGGTGAAGAATTTGTCGGACTGCCTTTAGAATAGGAGCAGTCTGGGCGTTTCTTAATTGGAAGTCTGAGCATTAGGCTGTGCCTGAGTTGTTTGCGACGAAGTCAAAATTTGGGAAGTGCCATCATTTCTTTGCGACAGAGATTTTGAGTTCAGAGGTAGAAACCTTAAGTTTACTAGTAATTTTGCTTTGAAAGCAAAATAACTAACTTTTTTAGTGTTCTTCATTGACCTTTAAGGACTAACTATGGGTGTTTATTGCCCGGTTCTTGATTTTCCAGTATTACCGACATGTCTGAAGAGCTGTCTTCTGAACTGGAGGATTCACCAGATGCTGATGCATAAGAGAAAGAGGGCGCTTCTGAAGACGTAATTTGAAACGTCATTCCCTTATAATTTTGGGGAAGGACACTATTTATTTATGAATTTTAGTACTTGATTTACTAAATAGATCATCGTTTTTCCTGGGCTAATTTTGACGGTCGCCCAGCTGATCTTGGGTTTTTGTAAGCTCTTCTAAAAGTCTATTTAATTTATAAAAAATTTGACACTGGACGTCTAAATTATTTCGAAAGTACCCACATATGCCTTCAAAATAGGAGGAAAGCTGTTTAATTATATACAAACATAGTACCACTTGCGTCACTTTTGCGAAAAGAACAAGATCTTATTCCCAAACTGATGATATATTTTTTCCATTGATGAAAATTCATAAAAATTATTTCAGAAATAATCCGAATACGTACTGCTGATAACATTGCTGTAGCCAAAAAACTATCATAAACCAATCGTCCTCCATCTTGCAGCTATAGGATTAGAAGCGCAATATAATGAAAGCAATGCCAGAATCGTACGTGCAAGAAATTAATAAGGAAAACAAACACATCAATCTATCTGTAATTCTGCAAAGGACAGTACTAATATTTTGTTGAAAATTATATAAATAATATATAGATTATTCACATCAAAAATTGAGAAAAAAATTCAAATCAATCAAGTCAGCGGAATTCATACTTTAGCTGTAAGCCCACCTCATTCCATGTTTATGTAAAAATAACATGTCGAGATTTATCATTTATTCGATTCATACACTACAAAATATTCTCTTAGTTGACAATAATGTGAAGAAAAGTATTAAAGTAAACTAAAGTCGAGTCTTCAAGACAATGAAGATCATTGTACATTCATTAGTTATTGCATCATCAACTCACTCTATTTACAATGCATGTAAAGTAAAATAAATGAAACTAAACGAATGAGATTACTAAAACTATAATGTTAAATGAAAACCATCTAGTTGTTGTTCGTTAATTACATACAGTTTATTCGCAATATCGCATAAAACGTAAATATTAAATAAAATTATATATATAGTTGTTTGAAAATAAATATTAACCTTTGTTCATTTCAGTTAGCTGTAAAATGAATATCGATACTATTTCGTGCGAAACGAATGCAATATTAAATATTTTCAATGGTATAATATTACTATTGAGATAGAATGAAATCGCAAAAAATATTAGACACCATATGAATATCACCCAAAAATATTGTTATAATACAAATCTGTACTGAATCGATGTATCTGGTTTCGAATGTAAATATTTACGTGATTATTATCTACATACATATATATAGATTAGTATGTGTGAATTAGATATTTAGTTTAATATTGTTTATGCGAAATTTATTTTCTCAAACCGTTACGATTCGAGACCATATGGACTAAGCTGTGCTCATCTTTACATTTCATTTGAGTTTATAACAAAAATAAAAAAAATCTTAGTCAAAAAACAATTTAATCTAAACCTGAACTTCTGTGAATAGTTTAGAATAATTTATCTATGCTCCACGTTGTTTCGTTTCTTATTTCAATATCACAGCCATATCAGATTTGTTGCTATACTTTCGTTTGAATTGAATACATTGGTCGCATAGATGGTATAATTAACTTTATCGCCAGACTAGAAGATTATTCCATAATTTAATTTTTTCCTTCTATTCTGTGGAGCTTAGCGGCATGACATTAACCGAAAACATGATTGCTAAAAGTTTTAAACTGAGTTCAAAATGCAAAGCGAAATCTACAACATAGTTACAAACGACATTGCAGTAATCACCTATTACATGACAGAATTGTTAATGTTGACAGAATGCATAATATGTTAACAGATCTCATAAATAAATTTAATCGAAAACACTATTCATTCTAACGTCATCCGTAAATATTTACTTAAATGTAACTTTCTAACTGTAAATGCATACAAGCACGATTACTGTTGCGGTTTTAGCCGTAAATGGAGCTATTTAAGAACAAGATGGCAGATTTATGAGATGAAAGTAGATGTTTTTAAAATGCCAAGCATCAAACTTGATAATTATTATCATTTATCTTTTCACAAATTATCGAGCAGAATCTCATCGATTATCTCTATCTGAATGTGCATTTGTCCGTAATTTGAGGGAGAATTGAAAAAAAAGCAGGTGATCATACAATTTATAATGCAATGACATGTTAAAATGAATAAAACGAATGATATATGAATGTACTAAAGTATAATTTGTGGTAGTTACACACCATTGAATTAAGTTGTGAAAATTTAGCGAATATTAGATCTAATGCATATTCTATTGATTATGAAGACGGAAAAATGAAAAATTCAAAATGTTTGAGCATGAAACTATATTAAGGGTAAATAAAAATGAATGATATTAAGTTATAGTGAATTGTGTTGTTTGTGTTTAGTATGCAGGAATTCAAATTGAAAAGCGCCAACAATTTTACCAAAGAAGCAATTCAACTAATTTTTGGCGATGTGGTGGAATGTTCTGATCGGAAATACAATGCTCTACATTTCTTATTATCTTATTTTTCATAGTTCGTTTGTGTTTAACTGATTTTCAGGCTTTTATACTGTTCACCCAGGTAATAAGTTTCCAGAAAACTGACTGTTCTACATCAATCAAGCTTCATTAAAACGCTCACTGTTTTTTTTTAATATGGTGCGGAGTCTTCCTTTACTGTCATTTTGGGGTAATGCAATGGACGGTGATGTTTCTATACACGGTGTATTTTAGTCGTAAATAACATTTGTTTTTTAGAGGGCTTCGATTTTAAATTTGAATAAAACAAAAAAGTATCAGTCAGATCGCCTTATTTTTTTGTATTGCAAAATTTAGCTCTTTGCATAAACTTTTTGAAGATGATCTTGTGCAAATGACCGCCGCGGCTACCTCTCAAGAAGTCAATTCTAGGGGTCCAATTTTCGACTACTTGTTGAAACAACTGGAGCCGTACACGGTGAATCAAACGAGCTGTGCTGGCTTCTAAAGCGCATATTGTTGCTGGTTTGTCAGCGTAGGCAGGGGCCTGAAAGTACGTGATTTATTGATGGAAGATATTGGCAGGGAGTGAAGGATTTACCATCAGCTGGCACGTAAAAAGAGATAAAACCAAAATAAAATCACTTTATCACGTGCGAAAGTGAGAAAATATACTGTCAAACGACAGGTGAGAGTGTATACATATATCCGTGTTAGCTGATAGGTGAGAGTGTGTTGGCGTGCGTATAATCCCATCAAGAAACAGTAAGCGCAGCGAACATTCGCTGGCAACAATCGAAATTCTCTTAAGTGGATTGCATGGCGGAGATATTCTTTTTACTCGCCAAATGGTATCAAAAGTAGTATTCCGCACTAACTACCTTTTCGCTTACTATTTTAATACTGAGAAAATGTTTTGAGAAAATCAATATTGCATAAATCGCCATTCGTTAAAATAGTTTCTTTGGCAAAGCACATGTATATTGCTTAGTGGGAATGAGAAACGTATTTGATCGTACCACGGTTGCTTGGCGGGGTACTTTGTGTCTTTTTCCAACTTGGACTTGGATATTGCTATCTACTTCTCGCAATTGTATTGCAATTCACGTATTTTCCGAGCTATATATAGTTCTTAAGCTATGGCGTAGGTCAACAACTTCACGTATCCCCACAACAAGAAATAAAACGGAGTCAACTCATACAATCTTGAAAGCCAATAGGCGAGTCCACTTTGAGAGATAATGCGATTTCCGAATTTCGTCTTCGATGAGTCGATGGTTGCGGCACAGCGTAAAGAGTTAGTTCCTAACCAGCGGGCGGACTCGGTCCAAAACTTCCAGTGAACTAGCCTGAGATTGTATTGTTGATCAGCCTGGAAAATTGGAAGAAATCGCATGGAACAGAAAGAGGTGCAAGATAAGATTCGACAACTACATACTCAGGCTAGATTTTTCGTTGCTCACATACGACTCACTCTCGCAAAAAATACCAGCGCACTCTCAGGTTGCTTTGACAGCTAATGCATTGCGTAAATGGAGGCGCAATTTCAAGGTCGAAGTGTTTTTTCTGGAAGATGGAAGGAGTTCACCCACTTATCATTCTATACACTTTGGTTGCGGTTACTGTGTAGCACGTAGCAGCGTCATAGCGAAAGTACTATATGTAACGTGTAAAGAACGTGATTTGCAATACAATTTGCAATATTTCCCTACTGATTGCGAGAAGTAGATAGCAATATCGTAGTCCAAGTTGATAAAAGACAGAAAGTACCCCGCCAAGCATCACTGCTACGATCAGATACGTTTCTCATTCCCACTAGGTAATATCCATGTGCTCTGCTAAAAACACTCTTTTAACAAATGGCGAATTATGCAATACTGATTTTCTGAAAACCTTTAATTTTATATAGTCAATGAATTTAGTCACTACCGCAAAGAGAAGAAGTAAGTGTTATGATATATTGAGAATACTTTAAGGGCTGGATCTGACATACGACTCTAGGGTGCGCATTAGGTCTTCAATTTCCGAGGAACTAACGTGAGTCAAGAACAGGGTAGATGAGGTAATCCAAAAGGATTACCTATAGGATTTACCTCTTTCACTGCGACATGCAACTTCAGTCACAAAAACGGCATTCCGAATTGCAGTTTGACTGTTGTCCACTTTGTACAAAAAAAACATGCCCTTTCACTGCAATATTAAATGCCATTCCCTCATGCTATAAATGCCAGCAGGCAGGCGTACGATATTTAATATGAAATGTGCCTTTATGAAAGAGTTAAAGGATGCAGAGAAAAAGTTGGCGATATATGGCAACTAACTTGTGGTACTCTCAGAATTGTCTCATCAAGATACAAAGGATTCAGAACGAGAAAAACTCGATTTTAAGGGACGGCTGTAGGCGCAGAAGGGTTTTTGTTGATACGAACCGACCGAGGCCACTGTGATTGCCTGTTTGATTCATTTTTATACTTTGGATCGTAAAGCAAGAATTCTCAAAGATCTGTGTACGAACCCATCTTCTGCAATTTTTCACGGGCATTTTTCTTTGATTTTAAGTACATCTAAAAAAGATATAAAACTTAAACAATGCATAGTTTAAATTCAGACTTCTAAAAAACAGTTCATAAGAATTTCAGTAGACATTTTCTCAAAATCAGCTTTGTGGAAGTATCGAGGGATGAAGAGACTTTTCCCACGAATCTGGAACTTGCGATCAAGATAAACAAGGCCAGAGATTTTCCTACAACCCCCCTTGGTCAGCAAAAAAAGTTGCAGATCTCCTAAGGATAAGAAGACAACATCGAATTTTCAGTGAACATTGAAGAGGGTTAGCCGCTTGGTTTCCGCTTTCTTATTAACAAAATCAAAACATTTTTTGGGGTCGCGGATTATATTCTCCCCAGTAGTTTTAATAGTATTTTATACGCTTCGTGAGACTAAGTATAGAATTCATTTGCAATTACATCGTATTCTTCTTTAATACGATGGCTAGCGTCGACTTGATTCTTCATTAGTTTGTGAAGTTTGTCATTAAATTTCCAAATGGGAATGATCCTGCAATGACAATTAACAACAAATATTTAGGCTTCGGTAATTTAAAAAGTTTTGAGGGTGGTAGCCCTAAAATTCTATTCACTCCTATTACTTCTAGCGCAGTCATTCAATCGAAACGAAATTCACAGGGTGGGTTTAACTCAACGTGAAGCAGCTATGCTAACACATGATTGCCGGCACCAGACAATTTCGTAAATACTGCTCCAGCAGATGCTGCAATTTTTTATGCATAAATTTTCCGAGTTTTGGAAATTTTATTGGATGGCAACCCCAGACACAGTTTAATCGCTGAAACTTTCGATGATATCCTTCGATGAAAACGAAATTCAAAAGATAGGTTGGTTAAGCACGAGCATGTTATGGTAGACATATTGCTGCTGTGTTGGACAAATGTTGCAGCACTGAACATTTTCATCATTTGTGTTCTAGGAGATACTGTCAGAAAATGATATTTGTTCCTTTGAGTAAGAAATGCTTGATATGATGCTACAAAGAAGTGTATAACGTCTTCACACATTTTTAAATCCCTCAAAGATAATTTCTTCGAAAATCAGTTTTCTAGCGGTTCTGATGCGCTACACTTTTTTTAACATCTACTATATTATTGACTTACAAATAGTTCTCTTAACTTTGCATGTTTTCATTACTGAATCTTTTTTTTTTTGTCTGTAAGCCTATTTTCTCTTCTCGCTTCCATTTAGTAATTAGATAATTGATATTTTAAATGGACTCTCAAGCAAATAAAGACACACTCAATCTGCTAAGCTCTAAATGTGATCTTTATATCATATTAAATTTAAATGTACAGATTTAAGTCAATTGATGAATACTCTTTCTTGTATGGAGTGTTGAATTCCTGCTGGCAGCAATTTAAATTATTACACACAAAGAGAAACGCCAGAACTAAGTCAGATATAACTCTTTAAAATTATTAACATAAAAATATTACGCACAGTTGTTTACTTTACATTTATCTCTGGCTCTTGCATAGTGTTTTTGTTTGTTTCCAGGAATACTTCAAAACTTATTTTACGGTTGACGAAGGATCTGCCATCAGGGTGAAATTTTTAATTGCTTGATAAACAAAAACAAATGATCAAAAGTAAGATCTAGAGAATTTGTGTGTTTTAGTTAAGAAGTTAGACCGTTGTGTGCTCCCAATCTACCAAGATCTACCGATTTGAATTTATGGAGAGGAAAGATTAGGTTTACCAGCGGATAACGGAGGACCAATTTCAAACCTTTCTGCTTTTATTTATTTTGTTAGTCATTTCTAATTCATATCCTTCCCTTTTCAATTCGAACCAATTGCCACGAACATATCTTCTGCATCAATTCCCTAATATGACCTTGGTGAATTATTTGCCGAAACTATTGATTGATTTCCCACGTGATTGAAAGTCATTTAGGTGAACCTCCATTATAAGAGCCTCGTAGCTTCAAAGTGTTTGCTGATGGCTAGTTCAAGAAAATTAAAGAATATAAAATGAAGTTTTTCGCTTCATGGCGATAAATTAAATTTGTATGTTAATACGGCTCACATTTTATTGCGCTGGAAACAACATGCTACCTATTCTTGCAACACACTTCACCATCAACGGGATATTGGTTTGTATGGAAATGACTGCTTTTATGACAGTTAACAATATTCTATATCGTCTACATATTTCAAAGCAAGCCAGTGACAGACAAACCCGTACCCATGCCCGTACCTATAATTGAGAAATTTCCTGAATGAAAGAGTTCTTATAACCTCGTTTGCATTGCAGCGATATATTTGAATTTTTCATCTTCGACACACGGCAACTAGCTTTTTGTTCCTATTGAAAGCGCCACTGGCGGCAGGTTTCCGTGGATATGAACCGGTTTCAATAAGGTTGGAACTTTGAAAGGATCCGCAACAAAAATACCCCGAGCTACGAATACTCGAAGATATATGTAGTTTCGCTGGATATTGCGAACAGCTTTCATTGGATTCGAACGGACGAAACAAGCCAGAGAGCAAGCGTTTCGTGCATGTTAGCCGGAAATATGTGGTCTGATCATCGTTGTTGAAACGATTTTTGAAAATAATTTAAATATGAATGAATTCAATTCTGTTCTATGAGTTATGCGGGCAATTGAGAACTGGGGCACCAGCGCAAAGTTTTCAAGAAAATAAAAAGGGCAATATGAAAATGCGGACCAATTTGCGTATGCACTGTTACGTTCGAACGAACAAAAGGAGTATTTCATGAAAAATTAAGGGAGGTGACTGCCGAGCTAGCATAGAATCATTGCCCGGAGGTTCGGTTGCGAATGCGACTTCATTTTCTAATTCAGACTTGGCTTGTTATCGAAGAAAATTGAATGGATTCTTTGAACTAGAGTCTTTGTTAGAAGACGTTCTATTCAAATGCATGTACACATGCTTGTGCAATGGCTGCAGATTTTTAATAGTGTTTGAAATTCCATTTACTTTACTGAAAACATATAATTTCAATAATCTGCGAGGAAATCGTTCAGTGAACTTTGTGCAAATGTTTGATAGAATAAAGGAATATTAAGGAAAATCTCAAGAGAGCGGCAGCTGAACTCTTAAAGTCACATGTTCAACTCTGCTGTTCTACAAAGAATCATCGTTTACTTTGAAGCTAAATTACTCGACTAGACTAGACTAGTCATGTAACTTTTTAGATTAAAGCGAAAGTTCAAGTCAACCTTGAAATTTTCATGAGGTTTGATTGTTCAAAGAGTTTCTGGGTACGGTCCTGCAGCGGCTACAGTGTGTTTCGCACATTTACCAAAAACCACACAATATTATTTTTTGTACACATCAATGTGTCCTGTAAATTTTTTGATAATAACTCTATGGGAAGTTATAATCCCAAATTTCACAAATTACCATTCCTAGAAATCGTATGAAAAAGTTCATTGAAAATGTATGAAAAATTGCAAGGAGATAATTCTATGAGAAATCGCATAGATAATTTATGAAAAATTTAACGGGTTTTTCAAGAAAATTTGTTTGATTTACACGGCAAGTTGTATTAGTTTCTCTGATAATGCCAAAGCTCAGGGGGTTACTCTTTGAAGCGAACGCTGAGCCATGGCAGTAGGGAGACACATATGGGAGAACCCGATATCAATTATTATATTATTCTTTTTTTTTCAAGTGCCACATATTTCCTTATTTTCTGATGCGCTAGTGCTATGGCTGGTCGCCACTAAAGTTTTAATGTGACAATTAATGGAGCGCTAGTATTGTGCCCAGTCGCCGGCTGTTAAGACAACACAAGACGAACAAATACAGCAATGGGCACGACGGGCAGTAGATCGCTGTTTAGCGAGCTAAGCTACTGGCCCCCTCCAAAAAAAAAACGATGAGAAAATTGGGCGGCCAATTGAAGTACTTCGAAGAAAAAAATAGCAAATATGCATTGGGGACACAAAACAATATTGAATGAAATATAGTTTGAAAAATTGAAGAGATAGAAGCAAAATATCATCGCATGAAAACGCATGAAAAATTGACGGAACTTTGCATGAAAAATTGCACGGAAAATATTAAGGAAAGCGTATCGGAAATTTCATTGAAAATTGCAATTAAAATTCCATGCAAACGCGCACAAAAAGCAGCTCGAAAAATGGCATGAAAAGTTGCACAAAGGAGTGCATGAAATATTGCATAGAACTTTTTGTGAAAAACTCAATAGAATCCTGCGGTAAAAGTGCATGGAAAATTAGTTGAATAATTCCACTGCAATATGCTTAGCATATTGCCTGAAAATTTGCATGCAAAGGTCCATGGAAAATTGCATGAGAGTAGTAGTGGAGAATATCAGGTTAAATTGCACGGGAAACTGCTCGAAAAATTTTTGAGGAAATCTCTGGGAATCTTAAAAATTCCACGAAGATCGCGCATGTAAAATTCCACGTAAAGTAACGTGATGAACCGCACAATAAAAGCATGACGAATTGTATAAGAATTGCATACGAGAAATTCCATAAAGTTTCATGGAAAATTGTTCGCAAAAACTACTGTGATAATTACACTGACATATGCATGACAAATTGGTTCCAAAAAAAGCATTTAAATTCGCATAAATATTTAACGGGAAATCGTACGAAAATATTTCTTGGCAAATTTGTACAACGAACGGCATGAAATACTTTGACGAATTTCCATAAATAATTGCATGGGAAAAGAATGAAAAACTGCGTTAAAAATTACTTGCAAAACTGCACCCAAAAAATAGGGGAAAACTGCATAGATAAGTGAATAAAATGGCACAGAAAAAGGGATGAAAATTTCCGCAGAAATTATCTCGAAAATTAAATGAAAACTGGCATCTACAGTCACACGGAAAATAAAATAAATAACGGACACGAAAATCCCCTAAAAAATTGCATGCAAAAAATTCCAAGCGATTTTCTTTATAATCTTCCATTTTATTTTCGGTGCTCTTTTTGTCGCGATTTTTTCTTTGATAACTTTCCGCGCATTTTTTCTCCCTTGAAGTTTGTAGTGAAATTTTTTCTTAGCTGAGGTTTTCTTCTTATTTTCCTTGCGATTCTTCCGGCAATATTTCATGCGATTTCATATAAGATTCCGCAAATTTTTAGATTTACTCTTCCATGCTATTTTCCTAGCTATTTTTCATGCATTATTTCATTTGACTTTTCATAAAATTAACCAAGTATATTTCCATGTGATTTTTGATGAGGTTTTCTGTGTAACTTTCACTGAAATTTTCAATAAATTATTCATTATGGTTTCCCTGCATATCTTGTGCAATCTACCCGGAAATTTCCCATACAACTGATCGTGCTTTATTTTGCATGTAATTTTCCTTGCATTTTTTTATGTCAATCCATGCAATTTTCCGTAGAACTTCTTTGCAGATTTTCATGTACATAATTTACTGTGTGATTTTTCATGTTATTTTTCGTGAAATTATTCTTCGAAAAATTTTCTTGCAATTTTCGTCCGATCAAAGCTAAAAAGCTAAAAAGTAGTTTTTGAGAGCAGTTTTCCATGCAATTTTTCATTCAATCTCTCCAACATTAGTTAATGCATGTTTCCGTGACACATTTCATACGCTTTTCTGTGGAATATTTCATGGTATTTTTCGTATAATGTATCATTAAATTTTACGTTCCATTTTTTATGGTTTCCGCATTTTTCATGCATTTTTTGATGCACATTTTCGTGCAGTTTTTCATGCAATTTTCCGGGCAAATACCCATGCAATTTCCTCGCATTTTTGTTCAAATTCAATTCTCTGTGAAATATTATATGCGATCTACCTTTCAATGATCATACTATTTTAAGTTTGGAAGCTCATTCAATTTTCGTCTAGTTTTCTTGGAAATTTTACTGCGATTTTTCATGCGATTTTCCATGTAGTTTGTAGTTCCATTTTAAATTTAGCATATGTGGACTGATGTGGACTTTTTTCCAATTGATTCGTTCAGTTGTTGTTACAGTTTCGCAGACGACGTAGAGTCTTGCCAGAGGGTTTGCCTTTTATCCCAATTTTTAGGGACACATATTTCGACAGCGTCAACTAATATTCTACGAAATAAGTCTACGTCGTCATCAGACGATTGGGACGTGAAAGTAAATATCCAGTCGACATTACCAAGAAAATTTCCAATGCTATCAAATCTGTATTATGAAAATTATATACATTCGCATTATTGTAAGTTGAAAGGACATTCAAATCTGGAGTGAATAGTTCAATTATGCTCGTAAAAGTGGGATGGTGAAGCCTTCTAGAAAGAAGATTCTGTAAAGAATATAATTTTATCCTTTTTTACGAAATGCCTTGAAAGAAAATGTATTTTAACGGATATGATTGTGTACTGATTTGTCAGATCTTAGCGGGATATGAAGTAATGCACTTGTAGATATAATGCACTTGTATGCACACATAATGCACTTGTAGATCGGTTTCGTCAGGTTCCGTTCACTTCAGTCTATTCAAATGAACTTCGAACTAGATGGTACACTCTTTATCTAGCTTTTTAAAGTAGAATGAGTTTTTGGATGCAACGCATTGTTTTTGGTAGATGCACAAATTGAGTCAATATAATGTATAATGTACCTAAATATGCTAAAATAAGCATAAATAAGGTGTCCAGAATCGATGATGACTTATGAAACGAGAAAAAAAATCTGTCATCATCATAAATCAGAACTTTGAGTGAAAAACATATAAAATATTTAAATACTTTTACTGCTCTCAAAATACCACGTTACATTTTCTGTGTCGACATGTTTCGAATTTTCGATATTCCTCCACCCTTCAAACTATTCCTCTAATGGCATATCGACCCACAACTGTCAATTTTACTGCCCGAAAATAAACTTGGACGACTTCTATTGAAGTAAAACGTTAGCATCATAAAATTTTATCTAATAGACTCAACCGACTACCACCACTTAAATGTTACGGTAAAAGGGAAACTTCCCGAAAAAATTTTGTTCTGTTCTCGCAATGAACGAAGAAAATGGACTTCAACTTTTCCGAAAAAGAGCCAGACACAGAAACGACAGAAAGTAAAATCGTAAAATATCTTCACGCAATTAAACTTGTGCTCAATGAAACGCTGATAATAGAATGTCTTTCGGAAAATTTGTGACTAGGTAGCTGAGTAAATGGGGATGGGAAGTTTTTACGATTGGCTTTTTCTAACGGTCACCGGCGGAGGAGTCATAAAATGATTTTCAAGTGTGGTAATTATGGAGGTGTAAGTGGATACACGACTGTGATTTGGTTATATATAGTATGTATATATAACTGTTTTTTTTTGTGGGGGTAAAATTGGAAAGGTATATATCATAAAAAATAGATAAATTGTAGCATTTATGCCATTTATAATGCTGAAGACTTCAATTGAAGAGAAGAAAAATAGGAAACGAAAAAAGTCCTGATCACGCACTTATGTCAACAAAAAGGTTGGTATCATCTTTTCATGACTTCCGCGACTTGTTTTAAATCAACTTCACCAAAAAAAGTCAAAATCGATTTATTATAATGCATACGGCAACGAAAATTGAATTTGGCCAATGCTGATACACCTATTTTCTCTCTTTTAGTTCGTTGGTAGTTATCCTCAAAGGATAACTATTCCGTTTGTTTCAAATCAAAGCTTCCTAAGATTTAGCTGTGAGTGAGTAGTTATATAAACGTTATAAAAAAATCATTAGTCATTTGACGTACAATGTGTGGATCCTACACAGCCATTTAAGTGAAAATGGATTTCAGCTCCGTATCACATTGTGGGACTTTTTTTCTATTCTTTTGGCAGTCGTAGTGCTGGGACCCACTCCAGGAAAGCAATCAATCAATGTATCAACTATTACTGCCACGCTTCTAGCAAATAGGTCAAGCGGGGGAAGATGAAGCAGGACATTCAACGCAGACAAAGGAGTCTTAGTTGAGGCACCTGTAACGCCGAGAGCAACTAACCGCGGAGCTCTGGTCCTCATATCAGTCACGTCAATATTATCCAGTGCTGGTCACCAGACCAGGCAGCCGTAGGCAATGATTCGCCTTACTAAAGCATCGTTCACTTAAAATCTGTACGCACCTCCGCTATCGCCACATCCGTCATGTTCGATCGATATAAACAATTCAAGCATGTAAAGGCAAATCGATGTCATTATATGTTCGAAGTTTGAACGTCTTGTTCGAAGTGATCGCGGCTCAGTCCACGATGAAACTTCAAATGCGTAAGACGATACTGTGCACATACAACACCAATCCCACGTGGTCAGGTTCAAAAATTGCAAAAAAAAAAAATAAAATGACCAAAGAACGGTGTGCAGTTCTTTAAAACGATACAAGCAGCGAATGACTGTGGAAAGAGCTAACATAACTGAAAAAAAACCTAGGCGTGACATTTTTTTGCTAAAAAAAGATATTAAAGTCAGTTGACAATAATCCCAAACTCTCAGATGCTGATCGCGCAAAAAAATTTGGCACGGCAAGCCGCAATCGTAATCTTATATAAATCTTTTCGTACAACAAAGTATCCAAACCGGTCCGATAAGGAAAGTTCATTTGCCAAGCAAAGAGCGCGGCACTTGTACACTTTCTTCACAAAATTTGAGAACTGCGTTATAATGGACGAACTCGATGTGAACCAATTGCCTGGACGAAAGTTTTATTTAGCCAAACATCGTGAGAATGTTGCCGAAAAATTCAAATGTGACAAAATTGATAAATTTGCAAAAAAAAGTGATGATTTGGTAAACTATATGCAGTTGCAGTTTGAAGCGTCATGTTTTCGATACATCTGAAACAATGACCACAAATTTATATACAAAAGAGCGCTTGGAGAATCGATGCAGTGATATCAAAGGAATAATATGAAAATTATCTCGAAAGACCATAATTCACCGAATTGTCCACAGATTCACTCAGTCGAAAAATTTTGGGGTGATTGCGAAAGCAAGACCAAAGAAAAGTGGCAGAGTAGCAAAAAACCCTCAACTGATGCTTCTGAAGTGAAATCGATATGCGGTTACGGTTCAGAGATGTTATGTACAAAAGTTAATGTCAGGAATCAAAAGAAAATCGCGAAAATTTATCAATTATAATGAAATCAAAAAAAAATTTTTTTCAAACATTTTAATGTCTAAACTTTCACGTTATGTAAGTATTTGGCTCTGAAGCTGTTGCTTTTGGATAACATAAATGTTTTGTGCGTACAGATTTGAAGTGAACGATGCTACAGCTTGAAAATTAACCAAGCGCCGCCCAGCCTAATTGATTTTATCTCAGGAATCTTGTGTTTCCTCGTGATGAATATAAGATCGGTTTTATCGGAGTTAATGCGAAGACACACGAAGCTCGCCCACTTATTAACCAGCTCCAGAGCATACTTGACGAGCTGGCCAAGGACAAGTGGAAACCTACTTGAGCCTATGATATCGATGTCATCAGCATAGGCCATAGCAGTGAGTTCATTGCTTCCCACCCTCTTTAAAATTATATTTGTCACCAGGTTTTTTCAAATGAGGAGATTAAACTCCCCTCGAGGCGTACCTCTTTTTATCTTTTGTGATTCGCACACTCGCCCAAATCCACTACACACTTTGCTTAAGCATGCTGCTTCTCCAACTGCATATAGCAGGGTGGGTGTTGATTGCGCGGGGACTTGTCATAATGGTCGTTGCGTGTTCATTATTAAAGGTGCCTTTGATGTCCAAAAAGGCCCCGAAAACTCTTTTTTTACTCTTTGTAATGGTGTGCCTTTTCTACAATATTTCAAGAGCGACCTTCTCCATCTCCTCAGATTTTCTGTCATGTACGTGTTTTTTAGGGGATCTCAAATAGGCTTGAGATCTCAGTCTTTCTTTGATATAGAGGTCCAAAAGTCTTCCGAATACATTGAGAAGAAAGAGAGTCAGGCTAATTACTTTGTAGCCTTTCGGATATGCATAGTTACTTTGACCTGATTTTAATATACGTATAAATACAATCTTTGCGGTCATCCAGGCTGCAGGTGCATGGCATAGCACTAGGCTAGCTTTATAAATTGGAAAAAGCCAGAATATGGTGAGCATATCTGACTTCTGGAGCCTGGCAGGCAGAGCTCTATCCGAACCTAGTGACTTGAAGGTGTCTATGGCCCAGGCTAATTTCTGTCTGGATAGTAACCTATACTTCCTCTATCGTAATAACCGTAAACCTGTTCACCAGAGGGTGTCCGGAAATTTAGTATCTACGAGGATCTTCAAAGGTTGCGAGCTGCTGCCTGTCTATTCCCTGTCTGGGTTGCTAGCTACGGTTGACGAGACACAATGTATAGCAAGCAGCTTCCTTAGTTTCGCCGTTTCTGAAGTTCCTTTAATTCTGCTACGCAGCTCCTTCTAGGAGTTCTACTTGGCTTTTCGTTTTTGTTCCAGTTCCCCGTACTTGTCTTCTGCGGCATATAGTCCCCGTACTTGTCTTCAGCGTAGACTCCTTTTCCACCAGGTTAGTTTAGAGTTGCGTTTAGGACAGACTCTGGGGCAGGAACGTTCAAAAGCTTTTATGGGTAATATGGCTTTAATGACACGATAGTGGTACCTCGATAGTTGTCAGCTGATGGCTTATTACCAGTTTCAAAAATAAGTGTGAGATAGGAAGATTTCCAAAAGTATGGAATGACGTCTAATGACAAGGATTAGTTGCTGATACAGGGTACCTACCACAAAATAAGGAGAGCCTTGGTCAGGACCAAGTCCTTTGTTGATGTTAAGCTCGTGAAAAGTATTGACGGTTGTCCTTATTGTTAGAATAATTCCGTCAATGAAGGATATTGACAAACAGGATTGTTAAATTTATTGTTGGAAATAAAGAAGGAGTGAAAGTAACCTAAAAGTAATACGAAAACAAATGAGAAGTTGTTTGTAGCACCGAAATATATAGAGTTCCGTCTGAACAATGACCTTGTCATAGTTGCATGTAATATTTTATGAGCTTCTCAGTTGCGAAAAGTTCTGTAGCTGAATGGTTAAAGTCACCATTAACTTTGCACTTTATTATCATGCCCGGCCATGTCTGTTTGTACCTTGCAGTCTCTTTAAGTGTATTTAATATGATTTCTAACTCAAAAGAGAAGTAAACAAACAATTAAAAATATTAGTGATTCTATTTTGAGTTTAGAATGATCGAAGCCTGGATTCGCCCACGGGTCATCCACCTCAAATAACAAGTTTTCTCTTATAAGACACTACAAGAGCCTTATGAGAAGAAACCTGAGAACAAAGTTCTAGCAATTCCAGCCTTGTAAAGTACTACTATTAAATGGTGCGTTTATGAGAGCTATTCTAGTCTTATAAAAATGTTTTAATTCTTATAATGAGATCAATATAGCTCTTATTGTATAACTTTTACAATTCTTATAAGTGTACGAGTACAAAAGTACTTTTGTAAAGGTGCTATTGAGAAATATATAATTTTTTTCTAAAAGTTGCACTCTCCGTACAAGAATCGCTAGAAAGAGAGAAATAATAACACGTAGTGCAGATACTCAATTTTCGAAGAGTAAAAATCATTTAATGAAAGTAAATGAAGATTCATCGAGACAATTAATTTCTAAGTCGAAGTTTTCGGACAATATGAACTCGTAAATTAAATATGTTCTATATTCAAGCGTCAAAAGCTTCTGATTTTGGACATTATTGATGCAAAACTTCCTGGGAGCGAAATTTTACCGATGAAAACAGGTTTGGTACTTCGAAATAATAGAAGCACTTCAAAATCGACAAACATTTAAAATAACTAATTAAAAACATTCTTCAATTAAAAGAGTAAAACTTTAAATTTTCGCAAACAAATCTACTCCAAACTAACACAAAATTACATATTATCTAGAAAAGTACTTTATTTTAGTTAGTTTGCTCGTTAATTTTGTGGAATTAAATATTTCTACTTTATAGCCAAAAATTGTGGCTTTCATATTCATTACAAAAAAAAAAAGATCGCAACAAGAAAGCGTTCTTAGTAGCATAAAGATCTATTGATTACATGAAAACTCTCATTATTAAGCTGCAGCGCTTGTAACTTGCACGTTTCAGACATGCATTCTTTTTATGAGAAACGAGCTCTTCTTCTGAGAGTTTAGTTTTTGAAACTCTTGCTATAAATGTGTAAAAATTCTAGTTATCAGAACGCTACATTTTTGAGGCATGTCCTTTTTTTCATGAGAGTAGAAGTGTACGTTTGTCAGTTGAGTTATTTAAAATACTTCGTGGTTTCTGTATCCTTGGTGGTATATTATTTTTTAAGAGCCTAGTGTTTTATTCAGTTTATTGAAGTGCGTAAAGTTTCATTAAACTGCGAATGAATGACCAATTCCGCTGCATAAGTCCGTTTTTCCCTTTCAAGAGAATAGATAAAAGGGAGGGTGATTTATTTTAGTCTGCATTATTTTGTTAAATTTTATTGTTTATATTTGTTGTTATTTTTTTAAAAGAGTGTATCAAGATGAAGAAAGCTTTTTGAAAAACATTTTACATTTGCTACAGTAAATACATGTGTCTTTTATTTATTTGTGTGTAGTAACGAAATGAAAACTGTCGTTTTTTTATTGTATTCCAATGAAATAAGTTTACATTTAATGTAATTTAAATGACATTAATTCACAATCCGAAGAATATTTATTTAAAAACGAAGACCTTATTGAAGTATCGAAAAAAATGTCTTAATGGTGTAAACTCTTACCAATCATCGAAATTTGTTTATCAGTTCAAAATGCATTCTTGAAGGACTTCACCTTATTTTCATTTCTAAGAAACCACTTGTCCCGATTTTGGGTCAAGTGGTCACATCAGTTAAGTATGCACGGTGAGCTGATGTCTGATGAGAATCAGTGCATACTTTCGAAACCGCTAAGTT
This sequence comes from Nemotelus pantherinus, assembly GCA_963978885.1. Classification (NCBI taxonomy): domain Eukaryota; kingdom Metazoa; phylum Arthropoda; class Insecta; order Diptera; family Stratiomyidae; genus Nemotelus; species Nemotelus pantherinus. Next base: position 125,272,720 of record OZ022265.1, read on the forward strand.
AAAAATATTTCAGTTTTAATCATCCCATAAAAACAATTTAATTTAAAGTAATATAAGATTATGGGATTTCAAGCCCTTATAACAAGAATATATATTTAGATTGTTATTAGAGAACAGCTCTTAAAGCTTTAAAGTATCATACTAAGGGTGTTATGAGAGTCGGCTAAAATCTCATTACAAATGCTTGGGTCTGTAGAGTCCCAAGTGGGTTAGTAGAGTCTTATAAGACATCACAAGAGCTGAATTCTGGAAAGTATGTTAGTTGGAATGATTAGATTCTAGATAGCTAAGAACCATAAAAAGTAGCTGGCCATAATCTGTTCACAAACCTGCAAAAGCTTTCTGGTAAACATGTGCTTGAAAGTTTTTATCAACAAACTATTACTAGAGTGATTTGAAAGATATTATTAAATATTCAGATTATCAACTACTAACCCTAACCGAATTATACTTACTCTGGCGCTAGCAACGAACTCCTTAGCTTCTCTTCGGGGGGAAGGTGATGAGTGTAGTCAAATTTAGGAATGTTTCAGAGAACAAACGGCTTTTTGTGATTTCCTGCACATTAATCAAAGTTCTCGCAAGTTAACAATAATATAAACTCTTCCACTCATTTTTACAATTCGTAAATTAAACCCATTTTTACACTATCCACTTACTAAATGAAATTGAACTACAAAATCACACAACTCAATTCAGCAATTTAGTGTGTAAATTCATCAAGTTAACACTATTTAAAATAAGACAATTCGTGGTCGGAAAACAAACAATGAAAAACAAACCAAATATTTTAAATTCAAATAAAACTTTTCACGCCCGAGTCAATACCCATGAAAAGGATGACTTTAACGTTGCATCACCTTGCTTCGATGAGTACGTTTCTTTGTTTTCGGAGAACCATCGTTTCCTGTCGCTGGGTTTTTTATTTAAATTGTTTAAGAAAAGCGCGCCAACCGAGTGAATAAACGAATTTCGCACAATCAATGTTTTTGTTGCGGTCGAAACTTTGATCACAATCGTTTCGGTTTTGCAATGTAAACTAACGGTGTTTATGTTTACTGAATCTGATGGTCGTTCGACGACGCCCGCCCTTTCAGCGTTCGCATCCCAGGCGAAACTTTAATTAGGAAATTACCAAAACTTGTTCGAAACAATAAAAATGGTTCGTCGGGACGACGAGAGTGTCGAGGCAAGACTTTGGTAAATTTGCACAAAATAACTGGGTTCGGGAATTGAATAGATGAAGAACAGATTGTGTAGGGGAGATGTAGTTGAATGATCGAATGTTTATGACTGGGAGAGAAAAACACTTTGTTAACTGAGAGTTTCAACAATAATTCGGGAGCTTAGGAAGTGTCAACTAAGTGTGTGTACGAGAGGGTTGGGTGTATTCTTATAATTTTTGTATTAAAAAAAAGTCATGCTGGAATATTATGTTAATGCAGGCATTTCCCGCCAAAAGCACATTATCCAGAGCTACCCTAAATCCAACATTTCATTATCCGAAGCTGTTATAGAAACTGGAAAAGCCTTCATCTGTGGCTCATGCATCCAAAGCAGTATTGCACCTACTACGTACATACTTAAATATGCTTAAGGTTTTTGTGTTTGTTTTGACTAAAAGTTTATAATGAAGCCAGCCAAGCGCCGGTGACCGAGAACAAAGTCCTGGCGGTGGACTCGCCGACCCCTTCAGTTCACTTTGCTTTATCTTTTCTGTGCATTTCTCTTCTGTCGAAACGTGCGAATATTCAAAAAGACTGCCGTAGAACTCCTTCAAACGGATTGCATTCAACCGAATTGAGCTGGGTCGGGCTTGGGTCGAGCGAAGGAGCGAACGAACAAGCGAGCAACTGACTTGCCAACAGTTCGACGCTATTAAAAAGTTTCAAGTTCTGCGGTACATCACCGAATTTGAAGATTTCCTTGTTGCCGCATGAGAGAGCAACCATAAACAAAAACTTCTTCGAGGAATGGTTGAAAAGTTTCATTGCAATGGTTTTTCGTTGGAAATGACTTCGTCACTGCGGTAATTGTGAAGTTTGTTGCATGCGTTCTGTTTGTGTCTATCTTTTGCTGGCTGAAAAGAGTGGTTTCCAAATTAGGTCCTTGAAATGAATTCGTCGAGTGTTCTATTCGTTTCGAACTATGATCAAGTGAAATTATTTTGATATACTTACAGACAATGGCTCAGCTTAAATGATGTGAGTACTTTTTACGAGGAAAACTCTGAAAAACTCCCGGAAAATGGAAAATCCTTTCCTTCAAACAAACAAATTATTTCAGCTTGTGGTTCTGTTTATGATTTCCAATGAAAAAAACAGCAAAATATTACAATCAGCACAAAAAAAATAAAAGTTAATTATAAACACCAAATTTCACGTCACTGCTTAAATGATGCGCCATTTAAAGAGCATATGTACATATAACCATTATATCATGCATATAACGGTGTGCATTAAGCATTTCTGAATTTTCATTGTTATTCTACCCGTGGAGTGCGATAAGGATTTCTAGTGAAACTTTGTTACCATTTGGACTGATCAGTAGGAATAAACAGTTTATTTGAAAATAGGTCGGCGAACAACAATTAAAGAGCCTGAGGTAATTATTGAACATTACAAAATAGGAAAAACTCTGAAAGATATAGCGAAAATCAAAGTATACAGTCCAGCACATAATTTAATGGTTTGTTTATGAAAATGGCATAGAAAATACGGGTAGAACTGCGTGCAATAAAATATGTTCCTCTTCCGACTCTCGCTGGATTGAAGGACAGGTGAAAAAAGCGCACCAAAACTAGCGCAGGAAAATTCTTAGTAAGAAGTGTAACCCAGAAACCGTAAGAAGAATCTGAAGGTATGCAAATTTAAACGGAAGAGCATCCAAAAAAACCCTATATTAGTGCTAAAAATAAGGCAAGAAGAATGGAATTTGCTCGTGAACATTTAAGGAAAGGTTCAACGTTCTGGGATACCGTTCTTTACGTGGACAAGAGTAAATTTAACCTTTTCGCAAGCGATGGAAGAGGCTAAGTGTGGAGACAACCATAATGCTGAACTTCAACCACGAAATCTATGTAGTACAGTAAAACACGGTGGTGGTCACGTGATGATGTGACAGTGCATGGCATCGTCCGGAGTAGGAAATAGGCTGTTCATTGAGTGGAACCTGAACAAAGTCCAGTATTTGAATATTTTTAAGGATAATCTACTGCAGAGTTCGGAAATATTACACATCAAGGTCAAGTTCCGGACTTATGAGGGCAATGGCACCAAGCACACTTTGGAACTAAAGCGAACGCGGTTGATTTGGAACTGCCCAAAGCAAATTAAAGGGCCTGCTCAGTCGCCAGATCTAAATGTTATGGAACATTTATGGTCAAAGCTAGAAGATAGCACCACAAAACATCCGATAAGCAGTAAGGACGACCTTAAAAGGACACTTCAAGAGGAATGGGAGGCCATTTCACCAGAGTACACCAAAAAGTCGGTGCCAGTTCGCCTTAAAGCGGTATTGAAACAATTAGGATATCCAACTAAATATTTAATAATAGCCGCCGTGTTTGTCATTGGCCTTATAGTTAAACATTTCAAGAATATAGTACCAAAATTTGAAGTCAATCAAAGCAAAACTCTCGAAGTTATTGAATACTTAGTTCCATCTCCTCTATCATTGTAGCTCCGATAGCTCGGAGCTCAATAGTCATTTTCTCAAAATAACTTTTTAAATGTGTGTGTTCACTGCCATTTAAAAACCACATTACCGATTCATTCCAAACTTGAGACACAGTTTCTACATGTAAAGAATTTAAAAAATTCGTTAAAAAAAAGTGTTTTTCTCACGCAGCAACTTGCTACAATAGAAGATTAGCAACTAAGTTTTTGAATTTTTCATGAATAAAAAATTTGCAAATTTTAAGAGAAACAAAAATTATTTTATTCAAAGTACCGTCCCTCACTAGCTACACATTTTATCATCTCTCTGGCAATACATGAATATCGCAACGATAGTGCAAAGCGTCTTTGAATTTATCATTTCTTTGAAAGTGATAAAACGGCGGTTTTGCTAGCATATCGTATTTCAGTGTTTTGGTGGTGTCCTGGACGATGGTTTTGCAATGGCCGAAGCGTTGTCGTTTTACAATATCACTTGTTCTTGTTTTTTGTCTCATTCTAGCCGATTCTCGAATATTGTCTCATTCAAATTGTTTGTTTGTTTTCGGCAGCAATGTCAATTGTTTTACTTCGTTTCAACAGCTCATAGTGCAAGATTTCTCGCTGGTTATGCTTGTCTTATTTCCGTTGGGATTTGGCCGTACAGCCCTAATTTTTTTTTGGCGTTATTTATCGAGGTGCTTTTTTTTGGCTGATGATGTAAAAATATGAGCTGGCGAACGAAAGTTCTCCTCCGATAGTTCGACCACAAAGCTCTCCTCCGGATAGGCTCTCCGTAGGGTATTTTTTCAGACTCCGCTTCCCTTGCTTGGAAGCTCAAGGTACCTTCCGCTTCTTCTGAACCTCATTCGCAGTAGCTCGGGCTAAGTTCTAACGCATAACTAACCACAGGATTGACACTTCAAAAGAATAACTCACTGGAAAATAACCAAAATGCTGGCTGTTAAAAGATTGGTATGCTTTTCTTTTTTGAAGTTATTCTTTAGAGCTCATTACTGCGATACGTATTAGTTGCTCCCTATTAAATTTTGATAGGTTCCTGAAGTAAACTGTCCCAGAGAGTTTTTTCTTTCTCAAGAAAATAGTTGAGGTACACTTGAAAGAAGCTTCAGCCTCGCAAACAAAAACCTGGTGCATGAATTGCTTACACTACTTATTTTTTGAGGAGAATTATTCCCCACAAGGAAAGAAGATTAAAAAGTGAAAACAGACTCCAAGTGCTTTTCGGCTTTCTTTACTCTTGAATACTTTAAATGATTTGTAGGAGGATTTGTATCAGTTCCCCCGTTTAGATTAATCAAGCTAAAACACATCACCAAACATCTGGTAAATTAGCCCCAATACGGGAATTTTCGATAAACTTTATTTCGAATTGTCAAAAATCGTACATTCTTCAGAAATGTATTATCACTGATGGAATATTGGTAGTTTTTTGAAGTAGTTAATTCAACAGATGGCGAAAAACCTTGCTATGGTCTGAAAATGCATGCTGTATGTGCTGCACTCATAATTTGGAAATTTACTGTGGAACAGATTCTGGCCCCTTTTTATGTTCATACAAATCCTTCGACCTCGCGAAAAGTTGAGGGAACCTTATAAAAATTTATATACCAATAGCTACTGATTAATAATTACTTCTTATTTACTAAGTGTTGCGACTATATTTTTAGGAACGTTGAGAAGAAAGGAAAGGGAAATTCTGTCTAGTTATTTTTATGGGTGCCAAGATAAAATTTTGATTTCACTTGTCACCATAACAAAAAATGAGTGTTGTTATTGTCAGTTTTGCACGATATGGATACAATTGACGTTTAAGCTTTAGATCGAAATATTAGAAATACTCTAGTTGACACAATAAACTTGATATGTTCCAGAGCAGCAACATCCAGAAAAAATCACAGATGTTCGATTTCTATATTTTTTCGTTTAGAATTTTCCAAAAGAACTACCCACTCGATAAGCCTATAAGTAGAACATACACCTAGAATTTGACCATGGAGCTGATGAATAAAAATGTGAAAGAAAGTGCCTAACTGTAGCATCTCCCGAAAGATTTAAAGATTTTTTTAGAACTCTACAGAGAATATCCACCACTACCAAATATGGCATCCTTATGCCTAGAGTACTTTTGTACTCTAGGTACTTTTATGATTAACCAAAAGGCTATATATTTGGAAATTAATGTTTCATTTATCTGCATACTCAACTCCATCAAATTGAAATCTTGTTATATTATTCAACTTGTTGCGTATAGCTTAGTACTTACTGTCTTTCATTTCACGTGAAATTTATCTCGGCAAATATGTAGCTTGAAAATAAGCAAGAGTTGTACTCACTTTTTAGCACGAGAAATTGCTTGGAAGTTACTTTCGCTGGGTGCTGCAACATTTTCTGCGGATGCAACTATAGAAGCAGCCTTCAGGCTTTCTAGCCACTGTAGTATTTTTCAAGTGGAGGTTTTTGCGATACGTAAAGCCGCAGACCTAGCACACGCCAAAGATACCACAAGTGAGGAAATCAACATCTTTACAGACAGTCAAGCAGCGGTCAAAGCTCTGATGTCTTACACATACAAATCGAAGTGTGTACTGGACTGTATACCAACAGTAGAGTCCGAATTTTCTGGGTTCATGGTGACAAGGGCATAGAACAAGAGGGCGGATGCGCTAGTCAAGCACGGGGCTAGCCTTCCCCTGTCAGGATTGGTTGACATTCCAACTCCAATCCACACGATCAAATACTCTATCGACTCCAATATGATGCAAGGTCCTATATGCAGATGGCGTGCAACTCAGACCTGCAAGCTAACCAAAATCATGTGGGGGTCAAACAATCACGTAGCGACTAAGTTTCTGCTCGATTTAACGTGGACTGACTGCAAGCGGCTGGTCGGTATCATAACTGGCTACTGTCTTGTAGCAGCTCATGCCATGAAAATGGGGCTTCTAACCAGTGACACCTGTAGGAAGTGTCAAGTGCCGGGAGTCTCGGAAACAATCCAACACCTTCTGTGCCACTGCCCGGCACTGGGGAAAACAAGGCAACGCTGCTTCGGTGAGCACTGGCTGGTGGATCTCTCACATGTAGCGCAGCAGAGGCGGAGGACATACTTCAGTTTGCAAAAAAGTCCGGGGCCTTCGATGGCCGTTTGGACTGAACTTTCCTTCTCCGGGTCCATTTATCTGATATTGCTACGGACCAAATGGGTCTATGTGTGGCCCTGTGCCAGCTAGTTAAACCTAACCTAACCTAACCTACTTTCGATTTGAAAATGCAGATGGCATTGACACATGTCTCCAACCATTTCACGCCAATTAAGCATATGCAGTTCATTCTTTCGAGCTAAAAAGTGACATTTGGTGTTTGAATTTGAAAATTTAGTTGTGATAATGTCTTTCCAATAAGTAAATCAATCAAAAATTGAAAATCTTGACATTTTATCTGTCAGAAATGGGCAGTGTCTCTGCTTTTCTGAATTGTCAAAATTGTCGCTCGAAAGAATGACCAGATAATGGAGATATTCGAAATTTAGCTTCACGATTAGCTCAGTACCAGCCTTATATTCGAGAATCCTTAGCAAAAATGCTTCCAAATGAACACTTGAATGAAAGTTTAGTTTCATGTTTCCTTTCCTATGCGGGAAAGACTCACTCCGTAGGGAAAATGAATAATAGTGAGCCAAAGATATAAAAGATTAAGGATAGAGAGTAACTAAGCTGAGTTAATGGCACATTTTACAGATTCTAGACTTTGAAACAACTGTAATAGTAGAGGTTGGCCACGAAATTATGCCGTTTTAGGTTCAAATTCAACTTTGAACGATTTGACTGAAATTAAATCAATGCGCTCATCTAGTTTAAATAGGCACCTGAATCACATCAGGGGCAAGGTTTCGTTCACAAACAAAGATAATATTTATTCTTTCTTGTTAAGTAAAATTTATTCTTAGAGTAAAAGACCAGAAACACTTATTTTTAATCTTCAAAGTAGAATAAACTAAACCTAACTTGATAAGTATTCTGAAACAATAGGTCGCGACTATAAGTGTCTCATAACCTTTAATTTAAATGTTTGAAAGAGTTTGATCGCCACTGGAATGAGTTTAACGACCACTTTACTTAATGTGTGGCAAAAATAAATGTGAACTACCTTCTTCATTCCCATGAACTTTTATTCAATATAAGTTTTATTTAAGTAATATTACTGTTTTTTATATCTTCGAATGCGAAACTCGGAAGGCATGTGGCTCAGCTGTTGGTCCCGACAGGATTCTCCATATTTTTCTTATATATAGCCCTACAGACGATATTTACACACAAAACATCCGCAATCCAGCCAAAACTGCCATCGTATCACGAAGCAGGATCACATTAGTAAACGAATCACGATTCAAAAGGTCGTTGTGAACATCAGGTGCTTCCGCTGGGGACAAATACACTAGTGCCATATAACGCAAAACGGTTCATCGCTTTCCTCTCTCACCTATGACTTCGAGACGTTTTCGTACAATGCATTTGTCCAGGGAAGTGTCATCGCCGCCAAGCTTAAGATTCCAAGCAGGTCAAGAGTGCCGGTATGAATCCGGGACGATAGTCGAACCCGATTCACGTCCCTCGATGAGTATCTCGATTCGATGACACCAGGATTTCTTTTCGGTCACGTTCGTTTGCAATAAAGTCAATTGGACGATTATTGATTGTCCGGAGCCTTAACAAACGGCCAGCTATTCCTCACTTAACATAATGAGAGCATTTCTGGAAATCGATTTTTGTTATCCGTTCCGCCGATTAATTCACGTATCCGGTTTTGTCACGAAGAGCTCGAAATCGTGACACGTACACCTATTTATCCCGTAAGAGAGAAATTATTGGAAAATGTTATGTGCTGGAAATGTATATATGTATCTGGTTTTTAGTTATTGAACCGAAACGTTCTATCAGAATGAACACTGCTATTTATTAATAATACAAATGTGTTTTTCTGTCATTGGCTATGATATTCACAAGTTCTTAATTTATAATTTAATTCAGTAGATTTTATTCCCTGACAAGAGCATCCCCATGAAAAATTCTGAATAAGTATGCTGATTATTCTGCTTTTAGTGATCATCAATCATAAAATAATTAAAAACAAAGCTTGGTTTCTGGAAATTTCAATAACGACGCTATTTGATGTGGATACAAAAATAATTTCCTGCTCGCAAAATATCGCAGGAAACTGTAAATCGTTCTCTAAATCTGTTTGGAAACATAATTTCTGCCATAACCACAAACATTAAAACATTTCAACAACAGACACCATTCCTAGATCTACAAATTTCATAAAAACCACGATCTCGATAGAATGACTACTTGACTTTTCTGTCGAATGGACGGTTTTTAATGTCGTGTACCTACCCCCCGAAAAAAAACTTTACGGTTTCAGCACAATCAAAATTCCGATAGTAAAAATCTTTAATTAGCAATATTAATTAAAGCTGGAATGCCGCAAATTGCATTAATGAGAGATTCATTGTATCTAAATGGGGCAATTTCGTTCGCGGTGACTACACTAATGACGCACATAAAGCTTCTTGATTACTCGAATCTTTAGGTTAATGATTTGTAAGCGGATTAGGATGAGAAGCGAAAATATCAGATTTGATAATTTACCCAGTTTTCCTTTTGTTCACTAGAGCGATGCAATGCTAAAAGTGGCAGTCAAGACTAGAGCATTAGTCGTTACTAAGTTTATTGCGGCCACGAGAAAGATAAATGATTTTGTATTTACAAATTGGCTATTGAATTAGCTTTGTTAGAAGGAAAACTTTTGCTGTTAGCTGATTTGTTGCACACCCCCTATATTTATTTTGAAAGCAATAACAGGGCATAGATACTCCACACAAAATCTATAGATAATTACGTTCTTGAATGGCAAAATTAAATAAGCTGCCGCCAGAGCAAAAGAATCAACAGTTATTTTTGTGAATTTATTAGCATTAGTTTTAGTAGTGGTGTTGAAAATTGATTTTAAAGGCAGGTGCTACTGGAGAAAGAATATTCTATACAATATTAACATTAAAATAAATCAAACAAAAACATAAGTAAATAAATATACATATGAATACAAAAAAATAATAAACAAATTCATTTACAAAGGATGTCCGTTAAAGAGTAAAATAAAAGTATTTAAATTTAACTTTTACATTTTACGTTCTTTTAATTTGAGCAGATTAAAGGACTGTGTTAAGGGATGAGTTAGAAGCTATTTGGGATTATAATTTGTTCATATCGTTGAATAATTTGCAGCGTTTGTCCAAAGGCTCATTAACTGCATATGTGCTTGAATGTTGGTACTCTTGGAGTAAAGGACTGGATCTCGTGTTTGGGATTGGGTTAGTCATCACTATCTTATTGTTCAAGTAATCAACTCTAGTAACGTTTTTAATGATGTTAAATGCGAAGTAAGAAAATACAACAATTTTCCTGGATGAAAATGGAAGCAAGTTCAGATAAACTAACCGTATTTCATATGCTGGTAGGCTATGGAAATCACTAGAGCTATATATTTTTCGTAAAGCGAATAGTAAGATTTGTTTCTGTACAGATCACACTCACTAGCTATCATAATCAAGCTCCCGGTACCACGCTCCATGCGACTTGTATGTATTGAAATTCACCTACCTCCTAAACTACTGACCATCCCATTCTAAAACTTTTATGATAAAATAAGTATACTTTAAGCTTTGTTTTGTTGTACAAATAAACGAAATTAACCTGGTCCAAATTATTCAAATTACGTGTTCAAGTGTCCGCTTCCGGTTTCACACAGGAAAAAAAAAATATTTTCTAAATCTAATTTCAAAATTAAAAAGAACAGCTAATTTTCTATACCAATCAATATGTTTAATGTTTTTTAAATTTTGTTGTGAATCTCTGAATCCACTTCAAAAAAAAACCTTTCATCAATTTCGTCAGTTATTCAGAAGCCCATAGCTCGGAAACTAAACCTCATAGAAACAAAAACTTTTGCATCCACATTCATATCTTCTATAAGTACCATTATGCACAATATAAACGAAATCCAGAACCTCGACTTTTTTTCGTTGTCCGCTTCGCTATCTTAAACGAGGGTAATGCACTTCTTGTAAAGTCAGTCATAAAGATTCTAATTTTAAAATGACATGCACAAACACAATAGAAGCCTGTAAGTATATGTAAGCAAGAAAAAAAAATATGAATATTTAAATTATCCTGAAATTCCTTAACAAAGTTAATGCCAAATCAAATTTTAATGTACTGGCTTTTTGCGCCCAACGTGGGTAACGATGATACGTACTCAAAAGTCATTGCAAACTGGATTTTAATCAGTCTTTTCATTGTTTATCCGAATTTGGTATATGGTAATATGCATTGATGTACCGTCGTTTCCTGGAAGCGTGACTTATCTAATTTATTTGAACATCATTCATTAAACTCTCGATTGAAAATTGTTGCTCCTGGCAATTTATAACTTTATCTTATCCGCTTGTCTATCACAAAATATATTGAAACTTCAAATTCTATTCAATTTGCTTAACGTTCCCTACATCACTTCCAACATGCGAAATTTCCTCATTACAAAGCTCTGACATCTATCATCTGCTATCGGAAATGAAACATTCAAAAATATTATTCCGACCAATTTGAATTACTAATAAACTTCGTTCGCACTAAATCCAATAAATTCGTACTACGTACGATGCATTCGATTAAAACTTGAATGCTTTTGTTTTTGCGAAAATATCGTCTACTGTTTCGTGAGCCTGGCTTTGCAACAGTTACAGTGACTACATGAGTAGCATTGCTGCTGCTCAATGTAAATACTCAGCACTCGCGAAATGCATTCGATTTCAATGAAAATCGATTAGCCACACACACCCACACAGAGACGGGAAAATATTTTCATTTAATTAGCGTATCGCAGCAACGTGAAACTATCGTTTCAAATTCAATTTTACATCGTCGTAATTGTCGGAGGAGTCTATTGAATGGGTATTTACAAGCGTTTTCGGAATTTAGTTTGATATTGTTTCTCTATTTGATTTCATTGAAAACAGTCGAGTTTGTAAAATTTGGGAAGCTTGTTGATATTTTAAGTATTTAGAGTGTAAGTACAGTAGTATGCAAACGAAGAACTCAGCAAACTATAAATGAGGAATCCTGTCAGAATTCGTAAATAAGCTCTGTTTAATCTACAGAATTATGATTCAGATATCTCTGAGAATTTAAATGAATTTTAGTAAACGCTCATTGCATCGGATCTGTATAAAATTTTCCTTTGGAAAATGCTAAAAATATCCTACATTTCGAAGGCCTTTCCCTGCTTGCATGCAGGATAAGTCTATAAACCAGTGATTCTCAACATTTTTTTTGTTGTGGCACACTTTTAACGATTTCAAAATTTGGCGGCACACAGAGGAAAAGATAAGTTTAAAAACTATTTCCTTACCTATAACACACTGCGTAAAATAGTTTATGATAATAATTTTAAATGTGTGAAATATAATAATATGGACTACATATCGTCGGGTGTACGCCAAAACCATGAATGTGCTAAAATGCTATTTCGAGTAAAATCAATTTGAAAATTTGACGTAAAATTATAAATCAGTTTTAAAATATAAGAAACATTTTATTTTAATTAAGGAAGATAATATTCTAATACTACTCCGTTACACTAAAACAATGATCTGCACATTCATGATTTTGGTGTAACGCATTTGGCAAATACTTAGTTTTTAGGTAATTCATAAAATTGAAATTTCGACTTTGTGTAGGCATAAAATGGAATTTTACATTTCCGGTTTTGGCAAATTGTTTGTATGAGAATTCCGCGTACAGTGACATGAAAAACTGAAAATCACCAAAAAAGCACATTCATGGTTTTGGCGTACACCCGACGATATATAACAGTACGTTTATTAAGGAATTAATTACAAGTTAATAATAAGAATACTTTTAATGCGAAATTTGAGCTTGATGTTTTTTGATAACTTCATTTGTATTTGGTCGTAAAACTGACAATGCTAATCTCATATCGTCTTCTGCATCTAACAATCTTGATCTTTTTTTATTTTAATGCTGGTTAATGCCGAACTCACACAACTAAGATGTGAAAAATGGTAATAATATGTTTAAAGCTTTTTTGGCTATCATTGGTCAATCGCATCTAATGTTAATCCAAAATTAATTGATTCTTCTGAATGTTTTAAAATTAAATCTCGATTATTGGAAAGCAAAATGAGTTCTTCCTCTTCATTCGAAGCTTAGTCAAATACATAATTATCCGTTATGAGAAATGGATTACGAACCCAATCAAATTTCTTTATATCTAATTTTGGGAAATAATGGATAATTCTCTCCTCTAATGTTGTCAAATGGTCATTAATAATTATTTTAATAGTTTTATAACAGTATTTTCGAACTGACTCAAACTTTTCTAAAGTGCCTTTCTGAGCTTTATTCTTCCATAAAGTTATTTGTTTTTGTAAAAAACAATGGGTGACTAATATATCCCCATTCAGTTCTTTAACATGTGCTACAAATCCTTTTAGATGTCCAGCCATAGCCGGAGCACCATCTGTACAAATGACTTCCAAGAAACTTTAATTTCTTTTGAATATGAACTAATTACATCAAAAATATATTTGCCAGTGTTAAAATCAGATAGCTCCGACCTGTTGGTGATTTTTTATATCGTTTCAAAAATTGATTAATTATATCGTTTTCGTGAATAAATCTAACGAATGCAATTAATTGAGCTTTTCGATTTGTACAGCAAAATTAGAATTTGCAAGAGTTTTTCCAGCATTTTGCTCAATATTTTGTGACATGTCTTTAATTCTGCAATGGATTGTGTCATTCGAAGGTGGTATTTCACAAATATCAATATCTCCTGATCCACCAATCGTTATTTTTACAATTTTGCGACAAGCTGGTAATTTAATTTTTTCAGCCAATTTTTGAGGTTTTAATTCAACAGCAATCAATTCATCTATTTCGCAGAAGCTACTTGAGCCTTTTCAGACACACCGATTTGTTTTTCAAGAACTTTTACTTGCTTGGATGTTGAACATAAAGACTTTCGAAAGTAGTTTTTATCTTTTGTTGAAAGCGAAGGATGATTAGTCACCAAGTGACGTTGGAGTTTGTTCGGAATCATAACACTATTCGATAATTTACAACCACATATTGTATTTCCGATGAACAACGAATTTTTCGGAGCAAGATTATTCTTGTTCAAAGGATTTTTCTTTTTAAATCATATTATTTAATAATATTAACATAATTATATAACTAAAATTTGGCGGCACACTTTTAGAATTTCGCGGCACCCAAAAGTGCCGCGGCACAGTGGTTGAGAATCACTGCTATAAACTCTAAAAATGCAATATCTGCTTTTTGAAAGGTTTAGCAGAATTTGACAGGAAATATCTGTTTGATTTCTGCCCCGTGACCAACCAAAATTTTTGAAGAATTTGTAAAGAGAGTTTTAATAATTTTCCGCTCTTTTTTTTCTACACGGCGCTTTTTCTCGAATTCTGAGCGAAATATTACAGAAAATTCACAATGTAGCATATTCAACATCAGAATTGCCTTGGAATTTTTCGATGGCACCGGAATTTTACAGTTTGTGATTTGCCGGGGTAATAATGTACGGTATAAAATATTATCTGGCTTGCTGGAAGTGTAGAGTATCCTGTATTTGTTTTGAAATTCAGGGTTGTATAAGTGACGATTTTTTTTCGGTCGTTGTAGTAATATCATCATTGAAGATGTCGAATTTATAAGGGTTTTAAGAGCTGATTCGACATCTAGACTAAGAAATACTTTTGAATTTTGTATCTTAATATGAAAGAGTACAGTAAATACTTGGATATAGCATTGTATATAAATACTTGAATATGACATTGTAGAAGTCATTAAAAAAAGTCCGCCGATCATCAATAGGCAGTTTCACTTACTGACTCATCCTTAAAAATTGAAAAAAATCTGTTAAAAAAATTTCCGTATCATCAATCGAGTTCTCCGCAATTTCCCACCATTCCATGCTCCGTAAATTGTTTCGATTACTCAACGAGATCTTAAAATCCCTGAAAATTTAGAATTCCTACATTTTCTTATAAGAAATGGAGCATGACCACGTTTCAACGGCATTCTGAAAATCAAGAACTGTCAAAATATTGCCAGGCAGATTACCAAGCAAATGCCATACCATATTGCCTACCATTTATGGCATGCCATCAAATATAGCATACCATAGGCCGCCACCACTAGCAATTTCGAAATGTATGCCATGGGAAATTGCTAGTGAAGGCGACCTGTAATAGAAACCGTATAGCGCCGAACACTCCCCCGACACGAATAGGTTTCATTAGGTTTCTATAAGGTGTGAATTCGTGTCCAGGGAACAGAAAGCAATAAAGGCGTTTACACACGCACGGTTTAGTTTCGGATTTAACCTGGCTAGATCATTTGTATTTCTTTCAAATTAATAAGCTATCAGTTTGAATCTCTTTATTTGAAATATCAAGACGTTTTACCCAGTTAGTTTAGTCAGTTTTAGTTAAGTTTATTATTACCTCTAATTTTTTGAAATTATCAGTCATAGTTTTTCTGATAAAATGAGCGATTTACCAGACGTTGATATCGAACGGCTGATTTGTGCAGTGCAATCTAAAAGAGTGCTGTGGGGCAAAACTTGTGCAGAATATAGAGATAAATTTAAGACGCAGGAAGCATGGAAAATCGATTGTGTGGAAATTTTGGAAGACTTTTATGAATTTGACGTCACTATTCAAAGTTGAAAACACAAAACCTAATATGAACCGTGTGAGAATCATGTATGCGTGAAAGCGTTTCATTCGGTTCGGTTTGTTTTCAGTTAGAACCGAAAACGAACCGAACCGAATGGAACCTCGTACGTGTGAAACAAGCCTAAAAGTTTCGTCAAAAAATAAATGTGTGCAACGGTTCTTTGAATACAATGTGCAAGTTTGTTTTAGTGCGAAAACTAAACAATGTCTTATTGTTGCTCCAAATAAGACGATCCGATAGACCTAATAAGGAAATGATTCATTACAGAATTATCGTAGACATCTGTTTATTGTACCGAAAAATGAAGAACTATTTTAAAAAATGATTGTAGCAACCAAACGCATATTGAAAAAGTCTAGCGCATCAGAGCCGCTAGAAAACTAATTTTCGAGCAAATTGTCTTTGAGTGACAAAAAAATGTGGACAGACATTATACACTTTCTTGTAGAATCATATCAACCATTCCTTTTCCAAAGCAACAAAACTCAACTATAACACAAATGATGAAAATGTTCAGTGCTGGCAACACTTTCCCAACGAAGCAACAATAAGTTTGCCTTAACAAGCTCATACTCAAATCAACTTATCCTTTGAATTTCGTTCTCATCGGAGGATTTCATCGAAAGTTTCAGCGGTTAAACGTTGTTTGAGGCTGCCATCCGAAAAATGTTCAAAACACGGAAAATTTAAAAATTGGTTTCTTAATTTCATTGCAAATGCTTTGCATATGAGTACGTAATTTGAAGCATCTGTTGGTGCAATATTTACAAAAATGGCTCATGCTGGTTATTCTGTGTCAGCAGCAAAGCAAAATATATACCAAATCTGTTTCACGTTAAGTTAAACTCAACCAGTAAATTTCGTTTCGATTGAATCACTGCGCTGGAAGTTATGCGGGTGAAAAAATTTTTAGGGTAACCACCTTCAAAACTTTTCAAATTTTTAAAGCGTTAATATTTGTTGTTAATTTTCATTGCAGAAGAAGAAATTCCACAACATTACAAAAATGGTCATAGCTGGCAGCCCTTTCATGATTTTTGTACCAAATTCCTACGACATTTGGCTCACATTAAGGTCCATTTACTGCATGAACTTGGTTTTGATTTCATGTCTGCACCGAAAGTTATAGGGAAAAAAACTTTATTTTGCTGAATAAATTTGCAAGATTAAGGAGACAAAAATCACCATAGCTGTCAGCTCTATTCTAATTTTTCAGCCAAATATTCACTAAATGTTATCTAAAGTAAATTCCAAATATTGTGTGAATTTTGTTTAAATGTGATGGCTGAATCGGAAGTTATAGGCCAAAAATCGCTTTTTTTCTCAGCGATTTTTCAAGGTAAAGAAGTAAAGACAAATCAAAGTTTGAAAAAAAAAATCCTTGCCTACTTTTAGGCACTTAGCACCCACACACGGCTCAAAATTGTCAATTCTTTATCATAGAGAAGCTAAAAACATAGTTAGTTTTCATTTCCAATACTTTTTTTAACAAAAATTTACACTCTTTGGAAATGTAGGAGTACCTCAAAATTCACTAAAACGCTCGCCGCCGCCAAAAGGTTTAGAATATTTGAATTTAAGAAAGTCATGGACCTACCCACTATATACATCTACGTTCTCCGAAAATTTCAACTCAATCGGATCGGCCACTTCAGAGATTATCTCCCTTAATCATTTTGCTGATATATATATATATATATATATATATATATTTATATATATATATATATATATATATATATATATATATACATATACATATATATATACTACTGTGATCAAAAAGTAAGGTGAATTTGTCTATAAAATGTAAATTCTTTGTTTATTCTTCCAAATCAATTTCATCCCCTTCAAAGTAATCCCCGTCCGATAAAATGCACTTTTGCCAACGCTTTTTCCAGTCCTCGAAACAGTCGGAATAGTCTTTTTCCGGTATAGCCTTCAAGACCTTCTTCGATTCGGTTTTTATCTCCTCGATCGTGTCAAAACGGCGTCCCCGCATTGGCTTTTTGAGTTTGCTGAATAGCCAGAAGTCGCACGGAGCCAAATCAGGCAAATACGGTAGTTGCGGAACGATGTGAGTCGAGTTTTTGGCAAAAAAGTCGCGAAGAACCAATGCAGTATGACATGGTGCATTATCGTGATGAAAGGAACCAAGAGCTGTTCGCCCATAATTCCGGCCGTTTCAGACGAATAGCTTCACGCAAACGACGCATAACGTTCAAATAATATTCTTTGCTAACAGTTTGGCCAGGCGGAAGGAATTCATAGTGCACTACACCACGAAAATCAAAGAAAACTGTCAACATGACCTTGATTTTCGATCGACTCTACCGTGGTCTTTTCGGTCTTGTTGCACCTTTTGCACGATATTCGCTGGATTGGTCGATGGTTTCAGGGTCGTATGCGTAAATCCAAGTCTCGTCTCCAGTAATGATGCATTTCAAGTGGTCCTGATAGTTAGACACCAAAGTTTCACGCACATCAACGCGACGCTTTTTTTTCCAAAAAATTGAGCGATTTTGGCTCCAATCGAGACTGGACGCGTTTGAGACACAAAACATCCTTCGAAATGGTTTGGACTGAGCCAAATGATCTTCCAATACTATCAGCAAGATCTCTTATTGGCAATCGACGATATTCAAGCACCAAATCTTAGATTTTTTGGACGTGATCCTCGACGGTAGACGTTGATGGTCGTCCAGAGCGCGGTTCGTCTTCAACGCGTTCTCGGCCCGCTTTGAACTCGTTGTACCACTTATAAAGGTTTTTTTGTGCCATAGTTTCATCACCAAAGGCCTTTTGCAACATTTTCAACGTGCCTGCATAAGAATATTCGTTGCGCAAACAAAATTTGATGCAAGTTCTTTGCTCAACAAAATCACCCATTGTAAAAATCGAAAAATTCACTTTTGGTTGTTTACAACAACACGTGTAACTCGGAGATAAATAAACCTTTTGACAAAGAAACACTTGGCAAATGTAATAGACAGTCCCACCAACCTAGGAAAAAAAATTTACCTGCCTTGCTAATGCCCGGGAGTTTTAACTGACAATTTCACCTTACTTTTTGATCACAGTAGTATATATATATATATATATATATATATATATATATATATATATATATATATATATAAAGAAATATGAATTTTCGGCGAAACGAGTTTGATACTAATTTTCTTCGAAAATTAGTAAAAAAGATTTTGAGCGCATATTCTACCACATGTGGTCCAACCTGTTTCGAGTGCAAAATGCCTTTGATCTTAACAATGCATTTAAATTCATAGGGTGGAAAGGCTTTCAGGAATTTCAAGATTACGGAAAGCCAAACACTGCAACACTTTGAAAGCAGCATAACACAACATAAACAAAGAAAATGCTTAGTGCTTGCAATACTTTACCAGCACTGCAACTAACAGTTTTCCACAACTGCCTCACGTCAAAATCAAATAACTCTATCGATGTCAGAAAGATGTTTAGGGTCAAAAAACGAAAGATGTTTGAACCCGAAAAATTTTTAGAACTTAGAAAATTTAAACATTGGTGACTTATTTTCATTATTAATGTTCGCGACATGAATACTTAATGTAAGCATTTACCAAGAAATTTAGGGTTACCAGCCGCAAAAGTTTCCAAATTTTCGAAAACTTAATATTTGTTTTTTGTTGTCACTACAAAATCATTACCGTTTGGAAATTTTACGATAAATAAAGATATACGCTTAATAAAGATATCGCAAATAATGTTCTTCTTCGAACATTAGTAAATGTATGGAGTTATCCGGTTTTTGTACTGGTGCTATCAATTTCGAAATTGAAATATTTTTGACGATATCTGAATTTAAGAAAATCGACGCTGTAAAATACGAATTAACTTATCTTAAATTTTTTCAATGATGTATTTCTGACGAAACCCAAATGGTTTGATGGTTAACAAACTCGTGATCCTGATAGACCTTAAAAACACAATTCGCGAAGCATAGCAGAGCAAAACGAAAAGCCAAATTTTGGAGTCAAATAATACGACACCTACTGTTCAAATACGTTGGCAAATATCGAATCATTATCCCCACATTGTATGCACTATGCATTTTCATTCTATCCACTTTTGTATTTTGCAATTTCGCTGTTGTTGCGCCGTTACTAGCGGCTAATTGCAACATATTAGGGATTGCCGCACATATTTTGTCTAATTGTAAGCACGTACCTACAATAATGCAAGAACACTGCTCCATTTTATAATGCTTTCCTGGCTTTTCGTCGATTCCTCGAAATTGAATTTACCGAATTTGCAAACGCCAAAACATATTTCTGGTTTGATAGTTGATAATGTTGCAGTTCAGAAGTGAGGCCAACGAATCCATTGATTGAGCGCTTTGTGTAGGGCGAGGCAATCCATAGTGCATGGAAATCAATTGGAATCAGTGTTTGAATGCTTAAGCAGAGGACAAATGGGAAACAAGTGTAGGACAGTTAATAAAGTCCATTGAGGTGGTTTCAAGCATACGTTTTCAATGGAGGCACTATATGTTTGAGAATTGAATAAAATTGTATTTAGGCTGATAATACGAAATGCATTCGGCTTGCTATTAATTAGGTAAGTGATTGATGTTGATTAAAAAGCATGCTACGAAAATCGCTGATTAGTTTCGAAATTGCTTTTGATTAGCTTCTAGGTAATTCGTATTACATTTGCAGTATGAGAGCTTCAATATATTGAAACACTAAACTCAAACTGACGCATATACACATGTATGTAGTAACGACTCGTTCTTCCGTTAACGACATATTTAACTTATAATGAACTCGAAATAGTCAAATGGTCAAATATTTATTTCAACTTCAAACATTTCCAGCCTGACATTTCATAAAACAATAGAACTTTTCGTTTGTTTTTCTTTCGAAAGCCAATATTTTCCTCGATTGCTGCTATTGTCCTTTTCAACATTCCTACAGGGCGTGAAACATTTTGTTCGGATTTCTATTTTTCTTTTTCAAGATATTTCATATTCTTGGGCAAATATGTATTTCGCCTCGGGTCAGTGTTCGTTTTCCGTTCATTTATTTAGTTGGAAATTTCAATTTACATAGGAAACTAGAGATTCGGAAATTTCAACGACAGAGAAAATATCGTACCTGTTTGAATCGAGTATCAAACACATTGGTCCGTGAGATTCGTTCTCGAATTACTAGAAGGGAACAGTTTTCTGAGCAAAGGGTTTTGAAACTAGTCACCTGACTTTCTTGTTTCTATCATGTTTTTATAAACTCGTCCTTACTCACATCCTTACTAACTCAACCTTACCAACTTACCCATAATTTAGGCAAAAGAGAAATGTATTCACTGCAAATTAATTTGTGAAGCATGTATGCATGTTTGTACATATATTCACAATTCAATTTGCTTCAAGAGAAAGAGAAAGAGAAAATGTACGCCATTTTGTTTCAAACATAATTCTCACCATACCTTAACGAGGATTGAGCGATGTTACTTTAAGTAAACATTATGTAGAAAAAGTTTGATTTCCATGTTATTCTGTAGTTTAAAAAAATGTGGAACTATTCTAGGAATTTCTAGGAAAAGAATATATTAAGGGAAACAAGTATGCAGAATGAATCTCTAACATAAAAAAATTGGTTATGATAACATATTGGAAATGATTAATCCTAGGCGGGTGAAAAGACAGATTTGAAAGTCTGGGAGTTTTAGAATTTTCTTTGGTCATTTTGTGTCGTATATTTTAAAGTATTTTTAAACATTGGTAAGTTTGCGGCCTAAGGTGCTTAGCACAGACTCATCATCTCGTTGTTGATAACTCTTATTATTTATTTATTTACTGTCCAAATCCACAGAACAAATCCAATTATAGATTAGGCAAGAAGAAAAAATAAAAAAAAAAGTACAGATATAAATATATATAAGAAAAAGAAAAAAAATAACATAAAAACTAAGAAAATTAATAAATTCGGAATGGAATAATAATACAAGAAAATAGAATAAAAAGCTGATTGACCGAAATACAAACAAACAAATTGAGTAAATGAAGACATATTCCGTGCATATGAAAGAACGTTATATTTTATAACGTTCGAGGCAGAGGACCAAGGTTAAGGCTATTGTGCTGACGAGGCAAACGCAAAAGGGGGAAAAGAAATAGGTGTTGGTACGGGCGAATGTAACATTAAAGTTAAATAATATTCTGCTAGAACGGCTCGATTCTCTAACAGAAAGATGAATGATGGGGTCAACCAATATACTGCCGTTAAAAAGTTTAAAAAAGTGGCACTTGTCAAGGAACATTCTACGTGACTCAAGGGAAGGAATTTAAAAAATGGAGAGGCGCATACTGTTATCGCAATACGGAATACTGTACTTATAGAACAAGGAACGGGTGAATCGTTGTTGGACGGATTCAACCGCATCGATCAAGTATCCGCAGTGTGGACACCAAATTTTACAAACAGTATTCAAGAACACTACGGATAGAGGATAGAGAAGTAGAAAGATTAACAAAACGTTTAGAGGATCTGATGATGAAGTCAGAAAAACGAGAAGCCTTGGCAGTGATGTGTAGAATATGTAAGTCGAACTTCATTTTGGAATAAAGAATTACGCCAAGGTCCTTGATACTAGAAATTACATTGAGAGGAGAGCCAAGGACATAGTAGGAGAAAAGCAAAGGGGATGTTTTGTGGGTGAAAGACATTTGATGACACTTCACAACATTCAAAGTGAGGGAATTAGCAGTGCACCAGCTAGCCAAAGCATCCGAATCTCGCTGCAATATGGTACAGTCGCTAGCGGATTCAGAAACTCTGAAAATTTAAAGATCATTAGTGTACAAAGACGGGGTGAGTTAAAGAGGGAAAGAAGATCGTTAATAAACAAAAGGAAACAATAAAGGGGCAAGAATGGATCCTTGCGGAACTCCTGAGGTAGGAAAAAAAGGTGTAGAGGAGCAAGAGTTAACAGTACCAACACAAGAGCGATCACAAAAGTAGGAGGCGAACAAACAAAAAAGGGCACCGTAGAGGCTAAATTCTGCTAAATTTGACAGAAGAATACCATGGTTCGCAGAATCGAAGGCCTTAGCAAAGTCGGTATAGAGGACATCAACTTGCTTTTGCTGGTCGATTGCGGAAGCAACGGTGTTTGTCAAAGACAATAGGGTTGTAACCGTTGACTTTCCTTTGATGAGTCCATGCTGTTCACTGGCCAGCAGGGGCTGGACGAAAGGGTAAACTCTGTTGTAAACGACTCTTTCGAGGAGCTTACTAAAATAAGGCAAAAGGGATATGGGACTGTAATTGCAGATGGAAAAAATATCACCAGCTTTATGGATGGGAAATATGTTGGCGGATTTCCATAGGGATGGAAAGGTCTCGGTTGAGATGCTGAGGTTAAAAATTATTGACAGAGGAACACGCAAGGAAGATGAATGTGATTTGGTGAAAAAATTTGGAATGCTGTCAGCACCAAGGCTAGTGCTTACGTCGAGAGACAACATCAACGACTCGACTTCTAAGGAATTAATAAAAAAGGCAGAAAGGGTACAATCAAATGCGGGAAAAAAGGATTCATTGTTGGTATATTTAACATGTTTTTTTTTTATTTTGTTCATTAACACTTCATCCCTGAAACAAGCAACGACACCATGTCAACGGAAACTGGAAATTCTGGCAATTTGGACCAGCGCGCTGTGATTAAATTCCTTGTTCAAAAAGGAAATAAGCCGAAAAAAGTTTTTGAAGAGATGCCATCGGTTCTTTGAAATTCTGCACCTTCATATACGATGGTAAAAAATGGGCCCGGCTTTTTCAACGACGAAGAGAGACTTTTGTACCCTTGCCCGCGCGACCCAGTGACTGTCGTAACCGAAGAAAATGTCCAAAAAGTCGAAAAATTAGTGCTGGCTGATCCTAGAATCAAATTCTGGCAGATAGCAAAAGAATTAAAGATTACCAAAGAATGATTTAGAGATATTTTTTATGAATATTTGCATATAAAAACATGTGTGTCCGTTGGATACCGTGAATGCTCACACCGCTAGCCAAGCAGCAACGATTGGAGAGTTTTGAAGATTTTTCGGAGCTGTGTCAGGGTGATTTAGATTAAATTTGTGACCGCATTGTCACCGTTGATGAGACTTGAATTTGTTTGTATGATCCAGAGTCCAAACATGAGTCAATGCTGTGCATGAAAAAAGAGAAAAGCCACCAAAGAAATTCAAAGTGGAAAAGTCGGTGTCGAAGATTATGGCTACCATTTTCTGGTATATAGAACCTAAAGGAACAGCAATAAACGGCCAGTAAGTTCATTTGTTGGGTCAGGTACGTGTGGCAGTTGTACAGAAGAAACGTGGCAAGTTGGCACGCAGAATGCTGTTTCTGTAAGTCAACGCGTCCGTTTACACCGCTCCGGTTGCGAGTGATACCTAGAAAGCAATGGGATCCTTAGCCTGTTCATCGCTTCTATAGACTTCTTCAACTTTTTACCTTTTTTGAGTTATCAAAATATATATCTACAGGAATTCATAAGTGAATCATCAAATATCTTTGAAATTCATATGATATAATAGTTTTAAGTAGGAGCAGGTCTGGTAAAAAGTTATTTGAAAATGTAGACAACCCTGTAGCAGCGGTACCATCTTGAAAAAAACTTGTCGAAAAATACTTCATGACCTTTAACTGGCGATGCAGTCATGAAATCAAAGCAAAATTCTTGTAGAATTTCAAATGATAATAATCTTGCAGTGGCAAGAAACAGTAAGTTCAAAAAAAAGTTTTGAATTTTATGTGAGCAGTATCCCTTAAATTATTCAACATTATGCAAATTTGGTAAATGTCTGTAGTGCAATCAAATGGTTTCCAGCGCCAGCCATTTTTGTGCCACTAGATGCTACTGTTGAATTGAACCGTGGTAATGAAAATAAGCTACTAGAGCTTTAAGGCGGCTCGCAACTTGAAAATCATGAAAAATATCAAATAACAGTTTATTGGCTTAAAAAAATTCTACAATCCTTTTTGCACATTTTAAAACTTGTGTAATTTCAAAATTTCAATTAGAAGTATTTATTTTTAATTTATAAACTAAAGTGCTTGAAACGATTAGATCAATTATGGTTCATTCATACGCTTTTCCTGAAAAATCAAGTTTTTTCACCTTTCCGAACACAGATCTCAAGTAAAAATCGCCCGATTGGTATGAAGGTTGGCACAAATATTCTACGATAAATTATCTATGACCTGATGAAGCCGATTTAAAAAATTAGAAGTAAAAATGTTATATTGTGTTAAATTTCCGAAAAATGACTACAAAATGTAAGTTTTTATTAATAATTCCCGAAGCACTTTTTTTACTAAAAAGACTTAGACAGTAGCTTCAAGAATCAGTAAAACAAATTTAAAAAAATCCGTTTAAACCATTCCCCAGTTCTGTGCTCCTAAAAAATCCCTGTTTATAGGTGACGGTAGGTGACTAGTGAGCCCCTTAATTTTGACATTTTCGCAGATGGCAATCCCAAAACCTTTCCATCCTTAAAGTTTCCGATGCTGCCCTCTGATGAAAAGGATATCATATTTTAAGTTTAGGTTAGTTTAGTAAAGAGGGCTGCCGGGAACGCGGATTGCCAATAATTTGGGCCCATTTGCTACCCTCCGCAGGCTTTTTAGAGCTGCCAAGTGACCGCTTCGCCAAACTGGATCAGCTGACTCAGCGTGACGGTACTGGCCACCTCTGCTAACCCTTGAACGTGGTAAGAACCAAAGATCTTGAGGCGTTTATTATTTAGGGCCGGACAATCACTGAGAGTATGCTCGATGGTGTCTTCTTCCATCTCGCACCTCTTGCATAAATTGCTGGATGTCAGTCCCATTCTGTTCGCATGAGATGCGGTAAGATAGTGCCTTGTGAGCAAGCCGACCGTGGCTCTCAAACAGTTTCTGCTGAGCTTGAGCAGTTTCCTGCTTTTGCTTAGATCAGGTGATGGCCATAATGTCCTGGCCACCCTGCAGTCCATCGTGTTTTCCCATTCGGACTTTAGTTTGGCCCATATGGCGGCATCAAGTCTGCTTGTGGAGTCAGTGATTGACCGTGGTACAGTGATGCAGGGGGTATTGCTAGCTCCTGAACCTTTCCTCGCCAATTCATCGGCTTGACTCCACTATGCACTATGACTCCACTATGCACTGGCACCCACATAATCCGGATAGGAATATGCCTTGCGTTTTCGTTGAGAGCCATCTGTAAGACGCAAGACCGAGAATGGCTGCTCTACTGTAGACGCAAATCGTCATTGACCTGATTGATATTCCGCTAATGGACTCAACTACCATGCGTATAGCATGTAATTCAGACTGAAAGATGGTAGCATGGTCCGACAGTCTACACCACAGGTTAAGGCGCAGATCCGTAGAAAACACGCCCGAGCCAACTCCTGTGTCCGTGTAAATCCAGTAGCCCCCATTGGTGGTAGCTTCCTTTTTCTTCCAGTCTGTTCTTGTGGGCATCTTGAACTGGAAATTCCTGCCAATATGTATTATTTTGCTCATATGGTCCGTGTCTTCTGCAACGAGCCCAAATCTTTTGCGGCATTCTGTAAGAATACCGATGTGGCTCCAATGATCTGAATCGTTCCACATGCCGGAACTTTTAGCGCGTATCGCCGCTAGGCTTGCGCTTCTAAAGTTGAATCGATCTAGGGGCATGAGTCCCAAAATCATTTCCAACCCAGCTGTTGGGGCGGTTCTTAAAGCGCCCATAAGTAAGTTTACTTCGACGTTAAATAGCTTTGATAGACTTTTGGTTTCAGTGCTTGCAAAGCGTTGCCAGCACTGAGCAGTTTTTTATTTATTCCAGAAGAACCTGTCATCAAAGTTTTATATAATAAGCATCCTATAACGAAAATAGGTAAAAAATGTGTTAGGTCCCTAAATTTTGAAAATCTAGTGAATGATAACCCTGGAAATGTTTCTGCCTTATGGCTTTCGATGCAGTTATAGGACTTAAGTCGTGTTTGATCTTCCATATAAGTTGGTTCTAGTAAGGAATACGGCTGGTTAAACATGCCTACAAAATCTATCTATTTCTTCTACGTTTCTTCGAAAATCAGTATTTCAAGCAATTCCTTTGCGCTACAGTTTTTCACCTAATTTTTTTTTGAATTTATCTTTTATATACATATGTTTGAGTTCAAATATGTTAATGAGGACCTGCTAAACAAAACAAACTTCTTTTTTTTAAATATTCTTGGAAAAAATGATAAAGCTATTATTACCATGAGCAGTTAAAATTTAAATTTCAGTTTAAGCTCGCAGTTAAATATTCACTTCATTTGTGGTATTTCACTAAACACACTTTGATTTTTTTTGCATGACCGATTAAAATGTACGTTAAATATCTGTATTATAAAAACCGATAGCTTCAAAGCGAAACGTTGAAGATATTTTCATTTTCAAAATGAAAATAATATCAATTGAACCATAAAACTTTTCCCGAGATCCCATATTTCCAAATCAACAAATATCATTCCGAAAAAATCCAATAAAGATTTATTTTCCGTAAAAACCTAATATATTCATTCTTAATACATTCATTCATACCCAAATCAGGAATAACAAAACATTCTTTAAATTTGCTTCATACTTATTTCATCCTAGCACCTGCTATATCGTTTTCTTTGGTGAATAAATCATACGAAGCGTTTGAATGGTCGATGGTTTCTTTTTTAAATGTATTCCAAAAATTTGATTGCAATCAACACTGTCAAGACTGAAACTCGTCAATTAGGGTGAGGATTGTGTTTCACTGCTCCAGCCAAAGCTGTTCTGTTTCATTTGAAAACTCTCATAATCATGAAAACGGTGTCGATTTTTCTCGAATAGAAAAATATTTACAAATGGTGTGCTATTGTGATAGCCCCGAGTTATGTGTTGCCGTCATATAAATTTTATCTTAGGTATTTAGCGCATATTTGAATATTTTTTTTTTTATTTTCGGACTGGTTTTTGAAATCGAAACATTTGTTTGGTTCATAAATGTTCAAAACACTAGATTTAATGCTACCTTTAAATAATACCCCAGGAACTAAGATAGTGAAAAATTCATAAAAAAATGTGTTTATTGTTTCATCAGTCTAAGCAAACATTATCATTTTCCGAGCAAAAAGTACTTATCGCCTAAACAAGGTAACACTACTTATTTCTCGCTTAAGACACATAAACCACTGCCTGCCATTAATATTCAAAATACACCCAACATGAGAACTTTGCAGTATGGTATCGGCAATCAACATACGCGTAATACACAGCTTGCAATTCGATGCTTCGTATCGCTCCACAGGCAGCGTCTGTTTTCGAGGACCATTTATTATCCTTGTCCTTACCTAATGGCATGTTCTTACTAAGTACGAAGCATCCTTAATGGAAGACTTAGCTCAGATGTGACCCCGACTATCTAATAAATTCCACAGATGGTCCAACCTCTGCAGATATGGATTCTATTGAATTTATTTGATCAACTAATGGATTTGATAATGGGAGGACGAAGGGTAGTTATTAATTTCATTCGAATGCCGCAAACAGAACAGCCCTGAGACCATTGCTCAGAAACCGAAATTTCCATGTTGGCGATGTATCCCCGGCAAAGATGTGCCGACACGTACTAATGTTCTAAATAAATTTCCGAGTTTATTGTTCTACGAATGGGTTTAAGTAGATCCCGGTCAATTTATCCAAATTCCTTTTTTCTCTCTCTCGATGGAATTTGATCACCACTTCCTCGAGTACATGCAAATTTTCGAGGAAACAAACAGACGTAGCATTGCGGAAAGGTTTCAAATTTTTAATAGAGTGGGTGAGCAAATAAAGCTTTTACGAAATTGCAATAGATCCTTCAAACGAAAGCTCATTTGAATCGCAATCAACTATCAAGGTGAATTTAATTTATAATGCTCTATCCAGATATTGATTTAATATATTTTGTGTCCATTGAAAGGATACACCAAAGCAATAAGGGTAATAAAGAGGTGAATTATTATGAAGGCTTAGGAATAAATGCAAAGTAGAGCAATTTACATCTTCCAACCATCTTACCCTATGGCTGCTTAAAATTTACAAAAAATATCATCTGTGCCACCCCAATATAGCATCAAGTATCATATTTTTCGGACTCTTGAATTTCAGCCAGTTTAAGGATCTCAACCGTAGCAATAATGCTACCACCTGTAGCTTCACCGTTATCTTGTAGTCTTCCCGATCCACTTGCAAAAAACATTGTATTCCACTCAACTGTCGTCTTTCCGTCGTATCGTCACCAAGTGAGGAAATTACCATTTTTCCGAATTACTCAGCAAAACCACATCGGCAAAGGCGAAAATTTAACAGACGTAGCCATCGGCACGATTCCCTTTCTCGGCTTCTTATTTCTGACCTTCTGATATCATTATCACGAGGATTTTCAAGATTAAAACGGCACTTATGAAAATTTAATCTCACTAAATGTGCCTGCTGATGCTTGTAATAATTAAATGTAAATCAAGTCGTAAAATTTTGACATTTTCATCATGGCAATGGGTCCGTTGTCCCTTCTTGATAATAGGATGTTTTCAGTGGTTTTGAAATTGGACCCGTTCGGTTTGCACTTTAGAGCTGATTTCGTTTTATTTTCGGACAAGAAAATGGGTTTTTTGGGAACTATTAAGTTGAATATCTGGAAATTGATAGAAAATTTTAAGAAAACTAGGTTTGAGTTTTTTTTAAATGAAAAGTTCATATCGATAATACGTAGTACGCTGCTATGTTGGAATTCTATCGGTTGGTTATTTGATTCACCAGAAATAATGAGTCTGCTATCAATTAACAAAGTTGCTGTGTATAGTTTTTAAAAATGTAAAAATACTATTCAGAAAAAATTTAAAAATAGTCTGAAGAATCGGATCGATCAGCTGCTTGTGAGCGCTTGCTTTTGTTTGACGAGATAAAGAAGTTTGGCTTGAAGATACAGCCTATGAGGTTTGACTGGATGTGGTGGCTAGAGCTGCAGCCATAGTTTGATGCTTGTGTATTTCACGGTCTTCGTAGGGGTGATCGCCAGGATATTAATAACAATTTTGACTTCTTTAGGAGGTTTTGCTCTCCTTGTGTAGTCCTAGCAATAACCTTTGAAAAATATACGCTCACTTTTGCTGGCACTCATTTGCAAGCTCCATTTGGAAAAGTTATTGATGATAATGTTTGTGTAACTTTATACGCTGTTACAAAGTGTGTGCTGTGCTGGTAGTTCCAGTATAAAGATTAATACTAACACTTACTCTGACTAAAAGTTAATACTACCACTTGCCGAAAAGTTGTTTGGAATTTCGGGGATGTTTGCAGCAAAAACATAGAAGACAATCGTTCCAGGAATGGAGCTTTGAAAGACACCTGATGCAATTAGAAAATCGTCAGAGAAAGCCATGTTGGAGGTAAGGAGTGCACTGAAAAAACTGTCAACACTTCTGATTAGCCTAGTAAGAAAACCAAAATCGACCATTTGATTATATAGAAGACCTCCAAGACCTGCTATGGATTAATTGGGCAAGCGCCCCAAACCATTTTGTTCTGATGTTATCTTCGACTGCTCTTTGCAGTCTACTCAAAAGCAGTAGATCATCATCGGGGCACTACAGTCCGAATCGAGCCTTAGCCTCCTTAATACGTCACCTACATTCGTCTCGGTTCAGTAACCGCGTCCTCCAGTTGGGTGCTCTCAGACCTGCTGTCGGCGTCGATCGAATCGTCCCAGCGCTTGCGTGGCTTACCAACTGGCCTGGCTACGCTCGCTCGCCCCTTGAGAGACCGTTTGGGGATTCGATTGTCGCTCATTCGTTCGACGTGGCCAGCCCATTGTAATTTTTCTAGTCGTATGACGGTAGAGACTTCCGGCTCGTCATATATGGTATACAGCTCGTTGTTGTATCGGATTCGCCATCCATCTTCTTCCCGTATTGGACCGAGGATCCTTCACAGTACCCTTCTCTCGAACGTGTTCAAGGCTTTTTCAGACGCCTGGGTCATTGTCCAGGTTTCGCTTCTGTAGCATAGCACAGGTCTAATAATAGTTTTATAAATCCGAAGCTTCATATTCCTGTGTACGCAGAGATTTCAAAGTGGGAAGCACCGAAAAGAATGTCTTATTGGCTAATTGAATCCGTTGTTTGATTTTGTCGAGCTCATTCCCATCCTTCGAGAGGTTCGTCCCTAGGTACACGAAGTTGTCTACATTTTCAAGGTTATAGTCCTCTATCATTATGTTTTGTCTTATTGGCGTCCTTTTCCTTGATTGAGTCATAACTTTTGTTTTTTGTTCGTTAATTTTCAGACCAACTTCCTTGGCGGTTTCGTCTAGAGCTACAAATACTTCCTTGGCGTCATTGAACGAACGTGACATAATGTTGATGTCATCAGCGTAAGCTACTAGCTGTGTCGACTTAAATAATAAAGTTCCTCTCACGTCAACGGGGATTTTTCTGATGACATACTCAAGCGCTAAGCTAAAGAGTACAGGAGCTAATCCATCCCCTTGTGTTAGCCCTGTATTCGTTGAAAACGAGTTGGTCATATTATTCTGAATCAGCACTTGCGACGTGGAGTCGGTCATAGTCATTTTCACCAGGCGTACCAACTTTGCTGGGATTCCGAACTGCAGCATGATGTTATATAACGCAGTTTGGTTGATGCTGTCGTACGCTTGTTTGAAGTCAACGAATATTTGATGGACATCAATGTTGAATTCCCAGCATTTTTCCAAAATTTGTTTGACCGTAAATATTTGGTCAGTTGTCGATCTTCCACGTCTGAAACCACCTTGATATTCACCGAGAATTTTCTCAGCGTGATAGGAAATCCTTAGCTCTAAAATTTTATTCAAGAGCTTGGACGACGTACAAAGTAGTGATATGCCCCTGTAGTTTTCGCATAGCAGTTTATCTCCTTTGTTGTGAATGGGACATATAACGCTTTTTCGCCACTCATCCGGCATCGTTTCTTGTTGCCATTTGTCTGTCACCAATCCATGGATAGCCCTTAAAACGGAAATCCCGCCTGTCTTCAGGAGCTCCGCGGGGATCCCATCGATGCCCGGTGCTTTATTGGGTTTCAAGCGGTCCATGGCCTGCCGGACTTCATCTAGTGTAGGAGGGTGAGATGAGGCACTGTCAGGGTATGTACCATTTAGTGATGGCGATTCGTCGGGTGCGGGGACATTTCCGTTCAGTAATTGCTGGAAATAGGACGCCCATCTTTCCTTCACCTGTTCTGAGCCACTTATGATGCTTCCATCGGCAGCCCTACATAGGCTAGTTCGTGGTTTAAAGGCTTGTTTTAAGTTACTCAATACTATGTACGCTTGCCGGGTGTTGTTAGCCATAAAGTTGTCATTCATGTTATTCAGCATGCTGTCAAAATGTCTTATTTCGAAGCTTGTCGACATCGAACTTGCGTCTTGAACTTGCTCTGGCTTCATAAGACAGTGATATTCGACATCGATATCGAGTCTTTACTAAGTAGTGGTCGGAGTCGCAGTTGGCCCCACGGAAGGTTCGCACATCTAAAATACTGGAAGCCCACCTTTTCTGAATCAGAATATGATCAATCTGAAAAGCAGTAGATGCCAACACCGTTTTAGATCCTCATATGGTATCAAATGATTTGAATATTTTCAACTGCACCCTCAAATGTGTCACACAACCCAGAGCTATATTTGTATCTAGGCTTGCTCCTGATACCACCGCAAATGACGTAAAGAAAAGTGTTGAGGGAATTCTTGAACATACAGAATCCTTCATTCCTAAGGACTGTGTATCAGTTATTAAGATAGGGAATCGGCATCGTGTATCATCATTTCAAATTATAGCACCAGATTGTTGCTTTGATTCCATTGCAAATAGCAATTTCTGACCGCCGAACTCTGTTTTGTATGAATTTGTCAACAAACGAATAAGTAAATCAAGCGCTGCAACAAAAAACGGGACGAACTCATCTTAGCACTTTACACTAACGTAAGTGGGATGCGATCTACACTTATAAGTTCTATGAGCTATCGAACTCTGAAGCTTTTGATGTCATTGCGATCGTCGAAACGCGGCTTTGGGCAAATATTCAAAATGCTGTAATTTTTAATTCGGAGTATACAATTTTCCACCGGGATAGACATGGAGATCTTGCTGACGCTCCTGTCAGAGGTGGTCTTTTTCTGTCCTTTCACAAAAAATTCAAAGTTCTCGAATAGAAATACCGCATACAGATAATGAATTTATTTGTGCTCAAGTCGAATTCACGTCAAAGAAAATATTGTTTGGTGTCAATTACACGCCACCAAACTCTTCGTATGACTTTAACGCTTCGCTTATACATATTATGCAGCTCATATGCGACCTTGCGGACAATAACGACGACGTCGTCTTAATGGGTGATTTCAACCTACCTAGAATCAACTGGTGCCCTTCAGCGGACGGCAGTTTCGAAGTTCCGAGCTCTACTGCTATTGGTGGACAATACGACATCAACATTGCAAACGAGTTTATACCACTTGGTTTGTTTCAAGCCAATTGCATCCGGAACGCAAATGGAAAAATTCTGGACCTGATTTTTTCGACTGATGCCTCTTCTACTGTGGTGAAACCCCTCACATCATCTCTCATCGACGAAATCGCGCATCATTGTGGACTTAACATTATTTTCGAGCCAAATTTTAGTAATTACTTGTCATCGAGCACATCTGAACTTAAATTTAATTTTAGACGAGCTAATGTTGATAAAATACGTGACTTGCTTGCTAACTATGATTGGTCTTCCGTGTTGCAGGAACCTAGTCTGGATAAAAGTACGTTTTATTTCCACATTTGGTTGTTTAGCTGTTTTTTACGGTGCGTGCCAACTACCTTTAATAAAAGGAATTTTCGTTTACTTTAGATGTCTCCACAGCTTTGCTATTTGAAAAATTCCAAAAACAAAGCCTGGAAAAAGTTTTGCCTGACTCGCTCAGAATCTGACTATCAACGTTTTTCTACATTACGAGATCTGCATCATAAAGAAGTTGCATTTACATATCATAGACATACGCAACAGTTAAAATTTAATGTTCAAGCTCTACCTAAGAGATTTTGGAATTTCGTTAATTCTAAGACTTTTAACGATGGCTATCCACTCACATTTGAATCTGACGACTCCTATTTTGATGGTCCCTTTGACATTAGTTATTTATTTGCTTCTGTTTTCCGTAAAGCTTATCGCACGGACTTTCCAAACTCCAGACACTGTTCACCCTACTTGACGAACTCAACAGTTTCTTCTTTGGAGATAAAGGATTTAAAAATTGACAAGGACACTATTATCACATTTTTTAATAAACTTGACAATAATATAACACCTAGACCAGATGGCTTACCTAATAAAATATTGTGTGTCATCACTACTACCTGTGCTGTTTTATATTTTCAATGCATCATTAAAAACAGGCATCTTTCCTCACTTGTGAAAATACTCCATCGTCACTCCTATATTCAAGAATGGGACTCGTAATGACGCTTGCAACTATATACCTATTGCAAAACTTCCCTGTGTCGCAAAACTTTTTGAAGCCATAGTCACGAATGTTGTAGCCTTTCATTGCAAATCCATTCTGGCTCCGTATCAGCACGGTTTCATGAAAGGTCGTTCAACCACCACCAACCTGCTTGAATTTTCTCACCAAATAACAAACTCAATTGAAGCTGGCATGAGACCTGGTCTCGGTTAGAAAATAGAAGTGCCATCGCGCAAGAAGAAAATGCTTTAGACGCACTCACGCGGAGAACAAAGAAAGTGAGTTGGACCACCCCGCTTGAAGTAGAACATATTGATTGGTATAGAAAATTAGCTGTTGTTTTTAATTTTGAAATTAGATTTGAAAAATAACTTTTGTTTCCTATGTGAAACTAGAAGTAGACACTTCAACTCGTAATTTGAATAATTTGGACCAAGTTAATTTTGTTTATTTTCATAACAAAACAAAGCTTAAAGTATACTTATTTTATCATAAAAGTTTTAGAATGGGATGGCCAGTAGTTTAGGAGGTAGGTGAATTTCAATACATAAAAGTCGCATGGGGTGTGGTACCGAGAGCTTTTCGCTAACACATCCTGAGAATAATTTACACTACGTACATATTATAGACGTAAAACCATAATTTAACACCACAAATAACATAAATTAATACTTAACTTCCTTTGTTTGTTGTTTTTAAAAAAAAACAACTAGTTCCTTAATTCACTCAACTTTCCTGGTCCCAAGCCAATTTTAACGAAAAACGTCAAGGTTCTCTACGAAAGAGGTTTTTAATTTGATTCAATTATTCTGTGTGTAAAGTTGCGTACAATTCAAGGGCCGACGCAGAGCATCAACCATGATCCAGATTCAACGAATTATTTCTAGGTGCTTTCTTCACATCGCAGAAAGCACTTCCCACGCTATGCTACAAGAGGTTCATTTTGTGGGTCAGCCAATCCGAGCATAATGTCTGTTTGCATGAACATTAGCCTAATTTTGCGCACTTTCGACAACTCAATGATAAAAACAACTATAAATCAGGTTTTCTTTCGTCTTATTCTTCATTTCTTCCGAGTAGCAAAAGGGAAAACAGTCGTAAGGTTGATTTCTTGCAGGACTCGAGCTCCATTCTGAGTCCCGACTATATATAAAAAGAGGCAAGACGACGAATGTGTTGTCGATTGAAACTAAAACATGTTTATGGGAAACTTTGTTTCAAAACATTGAGTTTGCAAAGCAATCATGATTTAAAACTTGTGAATGAGCAAGCGACTGGCAACTCTATCCCACCAACAGAAGTATAAAATATATCAAACTAAGACGGAAGCTCAAAACGAAAATGAACCCTTTTAGGAAATCGTGCGTAGTCCTTTTATAGGTTCGTTTCCATTTTACAAATGAGCGCCCATAAACAAACTCTTAATTTAGGCACTTTCATGCTTGTGCACAGTTTCCTTTCGGAAGACGAAAGAAAACACACCATCCGCCATTCGGTCCTATGCGATGCTCTATGAGTTTTTTTCCCGTACAGGATTATATTCCAAATTCAAACAAAAGATTGGTAGCGTCTGGCAGCCTAAAGGAGTACAATATTATTTGGTCAATGTCAATAGTAAATAAAAATCCTATTAATGAAATGCCAAGAGAATTGGATTATAAATCATGAGATTGAATCGATTGTGCTCGGAATTGTAAATATTACTAAATATGCAATCGAAGCTCGGCGAAGGGTGAATTATGGCTTTGATTTTGATGTTAATCGGAGGATGAACGCTGAATCGAAGCATGAACACGGAATTTCGGAAGAAACGTAAAGCAAAGCAGAAATACTTATTGTGGCGAAGTAAATTTCGGATGACAGGAAATTCTTGAATTTGGCAAAACCAGGAATTGCATTGTAAAAATACTGGCAGTATAATAATTAATTGCATGTGATTGAAGGATTTCAAGAAAATTTATTCTTCGCATTTTATTCATATACAAGTTGAAAAGAAAGTCGATTTTGTGGCCTTTGAAAGAAATATTCATCATAATCAAAATAAGAAGCAGCGTTTTTATACTTAATGTTTATTTATTTATTTCAACCAAACAAGGCGTACAAAAAACACTTACAATGAATATTTAACAATTTATATAAATTTGTACAATACACAATAATGAACGAATTTTAAAAATATAACCATCTTTGGTAGGGAATTGGATAGAGCATTCATGACGTGAACACCTTAGTCAGAGCAGTTTTAAGCCTAGATCTGGAAATGGTTGCGGAATAGTATTTTGCGAAATTATTGAATATTTTGCAATATCTTTCGATTGGCTCGTTGTTGGCGTAAACTGTATGGTATCGATATTCATTCAGTAAACGAGTGTGCCTCGTCCGCCTTACTGATTCGTTGAAGGTCATCATATTGCACAGAGACACAACATTGATCAAGCCCTTAATAACATCAAAAGTAAAGGAGTAGCATATGACTATCCTCCGCGAAGATAGACTTGATAGATTTAAAAGATTTAGCCTTTAACTGTATGAAGGTAAATTATCAAATTCGTAACGATTATACAGATCTCTCAACGCAAATAGCAAGAACTGTTTCTGCACTGATTCGAGCCTATCGCTATGGACATCAAAGGTAGGGTGCCAGACAATACATGCATATTCGAGCAATGACCGAACTAGAGCTATGTATAAAGACTTCGTAGCCCAAAGGTTTTTGAATTCCTTCGCACGTCTTTTGATGAATCCAAGCTGCTTATTAGCCTTGCTTAAGGGGGAAATACATGTAAAATCGAAAAAAAATGCTAATTTCAGATTGACTTAAAATATATATATATTGTTTATTCAGAAAATTTTTAATACCAAATCCTTAAAGTACATATCTTACAGTAAATGAAAATATTTTTTTAATAATTTTTCAACACAAAATGGCGGCAATGCAAGCGAATGAAAAAAAAACACATCAAAAATTGCCTCGCACAACTTAACGCCTTTTCCGGGGACCTTGCAACGTTCAGAAAGAAAAAAATATGCTAATGAGATGCATAATTCTTAGGTGAACCAATAAAATTTATAAAAAAAATATTAAATTTTTACATGAATTTTAGATTAAACAAAAATTCAATTATTTTTCAAAAAAATCACGCTTGAAACATTCATAAACAAATTATTTTTCCGAAATTACAATAATATTTAAGCTAAAGAAGGAGATAATACTGTTTTGTAGATGTGGTATAAATTTGAGCTGAATCGGTTCAATATAATCGGTTCAAGATATTTTGTACGGAAGTTGAAAAAGTACTACTTTGAGAAAAACGCGTTTAAAGTTCTAAAGCTCGACCGACCTGGGGAACGCCGCGTTGCCTATAACTGACTATAGCTCGAGAGCTAATAGGAATATCGCTTCAAAACTTTTTTTGGTATATTTTAAGAGCATTTGAAACATTTTGATGTAATAAAAAATAATCTATTTTTTATTAGCAGTTACATGTATTTTCCCCCTTAAAAAATTGTCATAGTGTAAATTGAAACGCAGCTTTTTATCCAAAGTAACTCCAAGGTCGATGACATTGTCAACATTATTGATTGCATTATTGAGGCGGCAATCAACATTCATATAACTAGTTTTGTGAGAAAAGCTAATGACTTGACATTTGCTGACATTAATGTCGAGATTATCTGCAGATCATCTGCATAAAAAAGGTGAGGGATGTCTGATAAAACTTCAGAAAGATCCGATACGAAAATATTGAATAAAAGAGGTATTGAATAAAAGAGGAAAATATTGAATGACTACCTTCTGGAACACCTGATAAAAATTCATTTTTTTTTGGATAGGATACCGTGAAACCTAACGTACTGCGTCCTATTTCGAAGATAAGAGTCTAACCAGTTTAATAAGAGTCCCGAGATCCCGAATTTCTGTAGTTTGATTCGAAGAATATCATGATCAACACGATCAAAAGCCTTGCTGAAGTCTGTGTAGATGGTATCAATTTGATGCCCTATTCCCATGCCACAGAGAACATCTGAAACGAGAATCACGAGGTTGGAAGAAGTTGACCTGGCTTTTCTAAAACCATGTTCTCGTTCGATCAGAAGAGGTTCTATTAGAGTAGTGAGCTTATCACAGACAATTTTTTTTAAATAGTTTAGGCAATGCAATACCTCTGTAATTATCAATTGACCGCCTATCACTACATTTGAAAATCGGAATCAGATGGGATGATTTCCAGAAGGAGGGGAAAACCCCGCAAGAAAGTGATTTATTCAAAATTAAATACACGGGCAAGATAAGCGATTCCATGCATTTGAGTATGAAACTAGGAGGTTGCAAGTCAGGACCAGGACCCTTGTTGACGTTAAGATCTTTGATGGCCTTTGCAATCTCCTCTCCAGTTAAATACATTTCACAGACGATATTTGGTGGGAATGTTTGAGAAAAAAGAATGTTAGATAAGCTTGCACGTGAATAAAATACTTCCTGGAAATGGTCAGTGAACAGGACACAAACTTCGTGAGGGCTTGACAAACAAAAGTTCTTTTTGTACATCGAAGTAAGGCTGCCCGAAGTTTTCCATTTGGTGTTCAGGAAATCAAAAAACTCTTTAGGATGATGAATTATATTTTCGCCCATGATATTAACATAGCGCTCATACGCTTCACGGGATTTCGTCAGGAACTCTTGAGCTAATTCATTATATTTATCCTCAACATCATCTCTGACATCAGTGCTGGTTTTAAGTACTTTGTTAAGTTAATTTCTTTGATTCCGCAAATACCTTAAACTGCTATCAAGCCATGGCTCAGATATTTTGTCTCTTCTCTTAATCTTTGGAGTGAACTTTTCAACGGCGTCAAAAACCAACTCATAACATAATGATGCAGCATCATCTAATTCTAGCGTTGAAAAATTACTAGCCCAGTCAATTCTAAAAAGACAATCCGTAATGCTCTTATAATCAGCATTGCGAAAGTCATATACAATTAAGCTATTGTAAGATAGGGAAGTGAACATATCAGATGTAGATAGCAACTCAACTGTGAACGTAGAGTGGTGAAGAGTGTTGGCAAAAAAATTTTCTGCATCAACAGTTGAGTTAGCCACTACATCGTCTCAGCTGCTAGTAAATATAAGATCTAATCAATTTTTATTTGGGTTAGATATCGGAGCTATTTGCTGTAAATCATTGCCATAAATTATACTAACTAGATTGAAATCGCTGGAGTCAAGAAGATTAAAAAAAAAGAGGCTATTATCAGTTTCATCAACCGTAAATTTTAAATTTGGGTGATTGAAATCTCCGAGAATTATAATTTTATCCTCTTCATTAAGAGATGAAACTGGGGTGGAATTCACTGCGCATACATAATTATAAATGGCTTCGTCTGAACCGAGTGGTATGTAGAATATTCCGATGTAAATGAAACTTTCGGACCAGGAAATGCGAATAATCTTGTAATCGAAGAGATTATATGAGCTGCTATCGACTAGTTCGCTTAATAGTGAGTTACGAACAGCTACTTTAACACTACCACTACGAGTTTGCCCAGTAGAAAGATAGTTTTGGTCCTTCCTGTAAATAGTCCAGTTACACTGAAAAAAACCCACATAGCGCCCAGAGCCATGTAACATAGCGCATTATTTATGGTCCCATACGCCATGTACATAGTACTCTGCGCCATGCAATATGGCTCCCAGCGCCATAATCTCAGAATCTACATAGCGCGTGGTCCCATGTTACATGGCGCAGCATTTATGGTGCCACACGCTATGTACATAGTACCCTGAGCCATGCAGTATAGCTCCCAGCGCCATAATTACATGGCGCAGAAATTATGGCCCCACACGCCATATAACATAGTGCCATGCGCCATGTAATATGGCTCATGGCACTACAATTATAACTCGCAGCCATACTGTGTGAGGGGATCTATAAATGTCAGCAAGTGATACTTGAGTATCGTCGATAGATCGAGGACATTCTCAATCGGCTAAGGGCCCATATTATTGAATGGCTCCTTCGGTGACTCTAAAAGCAGCCAGCGTCTGTTTGTTGCAAGCAAGTGACTTCTCCGTGTGCTCATTTATGGTAAGTAGCACTGTTTTGACTGATTTGCTTCTGCAAT
Source organism: Nemotelus pantherinus (assembly GCA_963978885.1). Taxonomy (NCBI): domain Eukaryota; kingdom Metazoa; phylum Arthropoda; class Insecta; order Diptera; family Stratiomyidae; genus Nemotelus; species Nemotelus pantherinus. The sequence continues at coordinate 125,312,924 of OZ022265.1, forward strand.
GTACTATAGTCCAACACGCCATGTACTATAGTCCTCCACGCCATGTACTATAGTCCTCCACGCCATGTACTATAGTCCTCCACGCCATACAGTATAGTCCTCCACGCCATACAGTATAGTCCTCCACGCCATACAGTATAGTCCTCCACGCCATACAGTATAGTCCTCCACGCCATGTGCTATAGTCCTCCACGCCATGTAATATAGTCCGCCACGCCATGTACATGGCGTGGAGGACTATAGTACATGGCGTGGAAGACTATAGTACATGGCGTGTAGGCCTATGTACTTTTCGCCATGTATTATGGCGTGTGGCGCTATATTTTATCACAATCCCTAAATCGACTATGTACATGGCGCCAGAAGTCTATAAATTATGGCGTCTGGCGCCATGTGTTTTCTCAGTGTACCATCTAATATTTCTGCGTTTGGCTGCGAACTGTTTAACCAGGTTTCGGTGAACGTTAGTACATTAAATTGGCAAGATTTTGAGTGAAGAAAGAGCTTATTTAGTTTGCCTTTCATACCACGACAGTTGTGGTAAAAAAGTTTGAGGCTGTTCAATGAAAACTTCTTGTTAGGAATGATAGTTTTAAAAATCGTTCCTTGATTTTTGAAGGGAAGAAATATACTTAGCTGAGACATTTGAGGCAAAGGTGCTTAGCTCTCTTTTTACTTGGTCAGCTGTTATGCCAAGTTGCTCATGATACCGAACAAAAACAGTATGACGAGCCTTAAAATCTATGGGAAGATCTTCCTGCTAAATCATGACTTTAAGATGTGTCTCGGTTTTACCCTCGAAACAAGCAGAGTCAGTGGCTTTGTGCATTATCCCTTAGCCGAAAAAGCAAATACCTGCTTTCGAGATAAGCACTGGAATTGATTGTGGCTTTAACTATAGGAGGCACCAGTGGGTCTAGGAATTTAGGCGCAGTTGTCACTGGTTCAAACGAGGGATTGGCAGTAACTATTATACAATAAACAATATAAGCATTGTGGATGAATAATTTAGTAGATGAGACTGTTATTTTCAGTTAGTTAGGAAGAGCTCTGTTTGATAAACAATTACAAACCAAAGTAGATATTAAAAACCTATAGATAAGCCACAGCTTGGGTCCAGGGCCGAAAATCGTGTTACACTAAAAATAGAGTATACCCTTTTTTAATACTGTATTATTTGTTTATTCGTTCTATATTCTTTTCGAAAAAATCAACTTGAAGTCACTCTAATTGCATCATTCTTCTTTCACTACACCCACACTGAACAAGGGATTCGTAATAATTTCCATAGCAATTTATAATTCAAAATTTCTCTTGAAATCTTTATGAAAACCGATTAAAGTTTTAAATGCAAAATTGACAAAGTTTATTCTTCAAACTACCCTCATCCCACACTATTGTCGAGCCGTCATCGCTGCCATTCCGGGATTTCTTGAGAAATTGCTTGATTCTTGTCTTGAAATGCTTTTGCCTACACCATATTCCCTTCGTACTTAAAAAGGCGTAAGTAAGTAAGTAAGTAACTGAGTAGGTAAGTAGCTCAGTGCGCTAAACGAAAATCATTATTGCTGTTATAAAAAATTGCCAGAGGAGAGAGAATGAAAAACTTGTCGACGCAGAGCATCAAAAGCAGACAAGACAACTACACAGGAGATGTCCAAAGCTATGCAAGCGTACTTTAACTTGCAACGAAACGGAGACAAGGCAATTATTTCTAATTGCAGTAAGTAAATTGCTCCCTGAAGTTAAAAATAAGTCGAAAAGGAGTGGAATGAAATGCAGAACAGAAGAACGGTAACGTTATGGAAATCGAGAAACTCACCTAAGGACGTTTACTTCTTCGGAATTCGAATAATATTTCTGAGCATTGTTGAGCCAACAGATTATGACTTGAAGCCGTAGAAGTGAAAGTTTGCGGTATGATGTGAGGTAGGATGAGCTTGATCTGCCAGGGCTGGTAGATGTGTACATTGCTTTATTGGCTAAGTGATGTCGAGGTATTTAATTATTACTGCTCAAGTGGTATCGATTTCTACTCAGTTTACAAACAGTTGGTTGAGTGGAAAGATAGATGAGACTGAATGCTTTCACAAATGCTATCATGTTTGAAAGAACTTTAAAATAATATGACTCCAGACTTTAAACTTTACTTTTTTGGTGAAGAAAAATACTTGTGTCTAAATAAAAGCATCCATTTTTTGGTGTTTATCTTTGACTTTGGGTCCTGGGCTCAAGACAGTCATCGTTGTATCCGTGAAAACTATCCAGCAATTTTCTACACAAAAATAAATATTATGAAATAAAGACAAATTTTGACTAGAAAGACCGATTTCCGAAGAAAAGCAGAAGTAACTTTTCGAATTCGATTTGTATTGAATGTGAATGGTATGGCCACTAAATCAATTTCTTGTACTCACGACTGGACCATCACACCAATTATATAACATTTGAAATGCCATAATTTCTCAGTGCAAAACTTATAGGGAAGCTATGTGGTAAGAAAGATTTTGAGAGTTACCATCCGAAAATTTTTTTTTGTCAGTATCGCAACTAAAAGTCTCCAAATTGCATGATATTAGGTCGTACAGTCAAGTACGCAGTTCGGGTGAAATGTCAATTTTCATTCAAATTTTATTAGAAGTAAAATCAAGAGCAAAAATTTTGCTAATGTTTTTACCACATCCATACGGAGTTTTGAGGTTAAACTTACTACTAATACTAGACTGTAACATATGGCGATATATAAACTCTCCGATATTTTACCAGGTTTTTTAATGTCTGATGCAGCAAAATGGGGGTAAAAAATGAAATTGAGCTAAAACTAAGCGGTCATCATCAGTTTTTGTGAAAACTTCGTAGTTTTAAGCCCTATCTGTTCTTGTATCGTGAAAATATTTGACATACATTTTACTTATGTGTGAAAAAAGCACATTTGACAGGTTATTTATAGACTGCCGTCACAATTCAAAATTGCTTATCTCTCAATCTATCTAAATGTCAATACATTGTTTTTAAAAAAACTAGATCCACGTTTCAACATAAATACACCATCAATGGATTGCTTTTATCACTATCTGTATTTTTTTATCACTACTTTAATCACACCTATTAATTTTCCGGATCATATTAATGATATCACTGAACAAGGGCGCAGAATGTTAGGCTTTATAATTAGGAATACACATCATTTTAACAATATTCTATCCTTACTATAAAACTCATTCCCTACCAATCGAAAAGGTTCAACGTAAATTTTTTCGTTATATTGGGTATAAACTTAACCTCTCTACTGAGGCATTGGAGTATCCCAGCATCTTGTCTCGTTTAAAAATAGATACACTCAAGGCTCCTAGATGTTACTATAATGCCTCGTTTTTTGATGAACATAGTTTACGGGGTCGTTGATGCTTCTGATATCTTACAGGATATCTCACTTAGGGTACCAGCAAGAAGTACAAGATCTAATGACCTCTTCCACATTCAGATTTGTAGAACCAACTATGCACAAAATTAACCAATTGAATGGTTGAAAGCTATCGGAAACGTTGTTGCTTTTCATCTGGATGCATTTAATGTAAATAAGGGTAGAATAAAAAGTGGGACAGTTGTCCGTTTATAAATAAATAGATAAATATGTGTTCTAAAGCTTCAGAAAAAAATTAGATCTCATTCATTTTCATGTTTACCACTGACAAATACTGAGACTTATCATCCTACAAGGAGCTGTACGGTGGTGGACGAAACACACTCAAAAAAACTGCTGCTAATGGGATAAACATGTTTCAAAGAATGGATGGTCTGCCTGCTGATTACAGGAGAAATTAGCTGCAATAGCAGGAACGGAGACTCTTCTAAGCGTAGAACCACAGCACCTCGAAATTTAGGAGCAAGTATTGAAACAGCTTATCAGACCAACAAATCAGGAGACTTAGAAGGCTGCCTTAAAATCCTGGAGGACATTGGGTTTATAATGGAATTCTTGAACTTCAGTGAACGAACGGGAGGATGGCTCTACCCCCTCGTACAAAGGAGAACAAATCTTGTACGTGGATGGCCAAAAGATGGATTGTGCAGAAGGAGCACCGATTGTAGAACCCAAGTCCAATATGCATTATTTCTCTCTCCCAAAGGGGGCCACCATTTTCAAGCAAAACTATCTGCCATAATTGGAGCCACACATAAAATAGAAATAAAAAATTCTAAAAGGGTAAGAATTAAAGTCCTAACAGTTCTCAAGGCTCTCAATAACATCAATCTCGATCACATCTATTCAGCTATACTCTTAGAGAGAGGCCATAAATGAAATAAAGGTAACAGTCTCAAGTTGGTATGGATCATGAGAGGCACCGAGGAAAGAAGAAAACTGATACAAAGGCCAAAGAAGGAGAAAACATGCGCTTCACAGGTCCTATTCCAAACTGGGGGCTTAAAAAGGCAGACAGGGAGAAGGATATTAAAACATGGAGCATGAAAAAGAGCAACAGCTACTGGCTTAATCTTGAGGTTTTGAAACTCTCAAAAAGTACCCTGGCTCGATAGCAAAAGAGCACAAGAAGCATTGGCTATCTGCCAATATGACGTAAATGGCTCATGTGGAACATTGACAGGTCATCTTCTGTGCAAAAAAAGCGTTCGCAGAATAGGTAAGAAGTGGATGGACTGCTATAGATACTGTGGAGAAACGGCAGAGTGTGTAGAACATGGCAACACTATGGAATCCATAAAAACAAAATTAAGCAACACTAAATCCATAAATTTTGAAAAATCCACGAGTTTGACGATTGATAATTACAAAATCTCAGAAATCCACTACCACAAAATCCGCAAAAATTTTGTAGTTCACGATTCAGTCAGTTACTCGTTTTCAAATGTATGTTCGCAGGTAACGAAAATATTAGCATGAATGATCATAGCGAAATGAGCATTTCAATTGTTAGTTCAACCAAAGGAAAAAGTTAATGATTCGTTGATGGTTTCGACTATCATTTTCATTTCAAAAATACTACAGAGCAGATGCGAAATATTTCACAAATACGCTAAAATTTTGATTTTGATTTATGGATTCTGGTTTTCTGAATATCATGGGTAAATCCGTATAGCATTCTCTCATACACTGTCCAGCATTAGCGAAACGAAGACTAGAGCTTCTTGGCTCTGCTCTCGTTCCACCGAAGATATAACAAATGTCCTATCAGAGAATAGATCCAGGTTCAGAAGAAGCCTGGACAGCCTATAAGCGGTAACGCAGTGGAGGCACAATTTACCCAGAAGTTTGCAGTGCTCCACTCCATGCAATCAATTCTAATGTGTGCAAGTCGTGAATGAATATATATTTTTGTGTGATAGAATATATATTTTTTAGAAGAAGGTGGCACTGTCAGAATTTAAGAAACTTCTGTGTAACATCTGTATCAAAAGTATGATCAAAGTTATTTACTATAAAAGAAGCTATAGGTATCTACCCTAGTAGCTATAGGTATAGGTATCTACCCTAGTTCACCAAGTACTTACTGTTGCAGCAACTCCATAAAATAAAACAAAACAATTAAAGTAAACAAAACAAAAAACTATATTACTTACGTTTTGAAAATTAGTTTGATGCGTATGTTCAGTGATATCTCTTTGCAAAATAAGCACTACATATACATCTAAAATCGAATTGAATTATGAATATTTATATTTGTCTCTATTGTCATTCTCAAATTTATACTAAAATGCATTGGAATTAAAAATAAACTAGAACTAACAAGAATAAACTAAATTTCGTTCGTTTTTTAAATTGAATGTGGCGCCTTAAATTGTGCATAAAAACATGTGGAAAGAGAAATACACAAGAACCCGCCAACTTTATAGTAAATCGAGAGTGGAGACCATGCCGCCATTTATTGTGAGAATTTAATTATGGGAAACATGAGCTTTTATTCAATTTCAGTCCTGAGAATTTAATTAATATGTAACTCATTTTATAATGAATGAAAATTTAATTCAACAACTTCTGGAATAATAATATAATAAGTTTATATAATATCAGGTTCGAATTTCGTGATTACCATAAATGTGGAGAATAAGCTAACACAATAAAAGGCAGAGCCAACTCTACAACAAGCCTATTGCGATTAGGATCATACAAGCAACAAATTCTCGAGGTATTTTGCTTGGTGCATGCTAATTGTGTTCTATCTTCCTATCTTTCTTCTAACTTTTTTCTTTCGGAACTTCGGATAGGTGTAAATACATGCCGATCAGGCAATTTTTACACAAACATTCAAGTTCCAGCTCTACTCACTTGTAACAAACTAGGTAGAAATTAAGACGTATATTAAACGAAGCCTAGAAAAACCATGTGTCTTAAAAATTGTGTATTTAATATAGCTAGTGTAAGATACATCAAGAAATTACTGTTCCGTCTGGTGTGTTGGTATGCTACAAAGATCATAAACATACAATATATAAACGGTAGTTTTCATCCCGTACCAGTTTTTAAAGATATATTTGTAAAGCATAAATTTAATTACGTTAGTTGAGTGGATTCAGTGAAGGTGTAAAATTAATTAAATAGTTATTGTATTTTGGTTAGTTTCATTTTTTTTTGATAAGGAACTAAGTGATATTTTTCATCCGCTACATACCTCAATTATTTCGTTTTTGTAGAATAATAATTTTGTGCATTAAGCATAAATTGTGGAACACTTACATTTATAAGCTTTCGGAGTTTAGATTAGTTTGTTTACGTTGAGTTTTAGACTAATCGATGTAAAGCTGTTGTAAATTAATCTATTACTCGACACTCCTTTCACATTTTCTCGATAAATTTAATTGTAGCCTTTATTTTGCTAAGGATAGGAAAAAAAATATGATTAAAAGTATATTAAACTAAATTTCGTTCATTTTTTTGTCAACACATTAAATTTTTTTCAAAAAAGTGACTAAGAACTGATTTTTTATCCCCAATATCCCCGAAAATCTATGACTCTGTTTGGCCTCTCCCATTTTCTCCTTCTCCTTTGCATTCAAATTACAGTTAATACAGTTTACCAGCTCATCATATTTTAACAATTCCCTATATTTTCGTTTAAAAAATGATCAGTTCAAACAGATATTACAAATTTCTATGATACCTACACAGCTTTTATGAGCCAGCAGTGGACAGCCAAATACCCAGTTCTTACTGAGCCTAGCTCATCGCTTAGTGATTCCGAATGTGAGAAGCACATGTAAATATTTCGCAAATCTCTTTCAGCTCACTTCCATTTCAATCCCATAGCAATAACGATTGCGTGTAAGGTCGACTCATGAAAATATACTTTGAAATTACAACAGTGAATTTTGCTTATTTAATACATTTTACTCAATGTCTCGATTTCCAATTTTCCTTAGTAAAGAATTTTTCCTCAAATTTTTCCGCTCCCTCTTTCTTCTTTTCTTTTCTTGTTTCAAGAAGCTTACAAGCTTTCCGAATTTACAGCTACTACAGCAATCTAATCTGATCATTACATTTTCCACTATTTGCTTTATGTCCTGTGAAAAACATTCTTCTCTCACACGGGATTTCATGTCATTGGATAGTAAATGTTTTATGCATGTACGAAGTACACCTATCAAGTTTGCAATCTACGTTCAGGTTGAAATCGACCCCATAAAATGGCACATAGTCCCGATACAGGAAGGGTCAGTAAGTAGTTTGTTCTTACGGTGCGGAACGTTTGATGTTGTGATTTCACACCTGTATAACCTGTTCAGGGATGAAAATACTTCAGATGTGCACAACATATGTGACAAGAGGACATGTGAATGGAAAACGTTTCAAATTTCGATTTCATGTCTGGCTTGAGGTTGATATTCGACAAAGAACTGAAAATGTTTTCAATGTTATCGGACAGGTTTTATCGTCCGATAAAAAATATTTAGCCGCGAAATGAGGTGAAGAAACTCAATAAAAGATTATGTTATTGGTTTTTAGACTGCGTACATTTTTCATCCAGAAGCTTGGATAGTCAAGTGAGTAGAATACCAAATTACAACGTGTGCAGTCCATGGATCGAATCCAGACATGATCTTACGCTTTGCTTTGAAAACGTAACAGAGTTAAATCAGGAATATACTGAGCTGTGTAAATTATCACTTCACACTTATTTACATTGACGGTGAATCAAATTTCTACAACTTCAACCTCCAGACCCGAAAAGTGTTGTGGTGAGACTACTTTACATTTTCCAATCCACCCAAAGCTATGTAAAATCTTTGCTTGGTTTTAGTTTCTGTGCCTATGTAATTTATATCTTGGTAATATTTCACCCATATTCTATTTTTCAGTGCCAAAAGCGCTCAGAACATGGGCAAGTTTTGAATGAATCTCCTTCTAATTTCTCAATATCTTACCTGGACCATAATTGGTAACCTTTGTGTACTTTAGTTATAGCTTCTACTACTACTGCTTATCTTTAGGGGCACATAAAACTAATCTTTTCTAATCGCACCAGAAATCACATGTGTCTTCAAAGGAGTGAATATTTGATATTCTTCTGGTAATTGAGCCATTCTGCTGGAATTCAAATGAAATTTACTCTTGTTGTAGCAAAAGCAAACGATCTTAACTAAATTCATCCAAGTAAATTACATCAGACGAAAATTATTCATGATGTGCTACAGTGTGAATTAACGTGATATCAGAATGTCGACTAGTTTATTAAGATATACTAGATTTACTATTATACAACTTCAAAGCGAACTACATTAACCATGCATACATTTCACATCCTTGCGCTTCACTTTAATTACTTGTACGTCGAACAACAAAAGCATGGGTGCGGCCGAAGTGTAACCATCTCAGCCCGATTCACAGCTCCTCGACGTTTGCAAATCTGAATCAGGATCTTCTTGGGTCAAACAGAATGACACATGGGTTTATCCTTGCCATTGAAATATTAAACGCAACTCCAGCCAAGAATAAATTCCAGCTCAGCCACTCCATTTTACATTCAAGTACGAGTATATGGAGCTTGTTGTCCTTCGGTTCTTGTCTGCGGGGTTGTAAATGAGACGATAGTTTGAGCAGTGACTAAGATGTAGATGTCAGTTTAATTAAGAACTGGGTAGACTGATGGGGATATGTTTGAAGTAATTTATCTATTATGAATTCGCAGCGGGAATTGCATTTGGAATGAAAACTGACAAGGATAAAGCTTGCAATGGTCATTGCTCTGAAATATTGATTCAAGACAAAAATATTAAGATGCTGAAACATTTAAAACTACATATTTATTAATAAATGTTAATTTAGCATAATTTTGTTGAAATGGTCTTAAAATGATCAACTGTTTGAATGGTGATCTATAAAGTCAAAAATATACTATTGCCTTTGGAAGTTTAATTTCAAGTGTCTATCAAAATCTAAAACGAAAATATAAATCTAAAACGGAATAGTTATGGTATCATTAAAAAAAAAATATAAAAAAAAATTGCAAAATAATTCTAAAAACAATTTTGCCAAAAAAAAACCACTTTTGAGACTAAGCAACTGATTCCTATTTATTTGTTCAGGTAACTCGAATTCTTCCTAAATCCTGACTTAAAACAGCAAAACTGCTAAATTTTTTATTGCCAATTCAATAATGATCAATCTAACATCAACTATCGACACCTTTTGTTTTCACTCGATACTCGTTTGTACACAATTCGTGTGGACACAGGATCACGGGTGAGAGCCACTTAACGCAGCAACAGTCATTTAACCTGTGTAACAAAGTACTAGCAAAAACACAACGGGCCGAACAAATTTACAATGGCCCATTAATTCTTGAATTGGCCACTCTCATAGACACTCGAACGTGTATTGCTGTGAAACACAAAAGAGCACTATGGACCTAAGTGAGTGTGAAATTGTCTACGATTTCTCGCATGTGAGATAAATGCAATAAGCGTGTAATGGATTTCCTATTTTTTTCGGATTTTCAGATTTTGAATGGATTTTGTTGAAAAACTGTACGGTGTAATAGTTTTGACTGAATTCAGTGTGTCCAAGCGATTACATTTAGAATGGAATATTTTAAATATTTTATTGTTCTTGTTTTATGATTTAAATCAATATTTAGTAATGTATGAACCGCGCCCAATGTGGGCATAATATTGACATCGATAATACTAAATCATTCTGGACTTGTTAATCATAATAATATTTAAAGTTCATTAAAAGGCATTCATTTGCATCCTTATACGTTCAACCTATTTTTATGTCTAGCTTAACCTATTAGCTGGGTATGAGGCAATATTACGTCATACCAAGAAGTCAACTGCAATGGGCATGAAGACATTTTTCGTCATGAAAAAAATTAATCATAAAGTGGCATGATGAAATTTGTTCTAAAAAAATTTCTAATTTTAGATGTAACCGTGAAGTGAGATCATGATATGGCATATTTGTAACTGGTTTGTATATGTGCACGTACTAAAGCCGTCAAGTACAGGATGTTGGTGAATCAGTGCAAAATAGTCCATAGTATTAATTATGGAGAGTAGGGTAAATGCAGCGATTTTTCGTAATTTTCTACTGACTTTCATTGTATTTCTTTAAACCAGCACATAAATAGACATATAAACATTATTTGAATATAAGCGGTTTCCAAAATAATCAGTTAATGAGTATTCAGTTACATAATACTGTAGATGCTGCTAAAAATAGAGTACCGGGGTACTCAAGTTAAGAAAGGACTCTTGATTATCCTAGAAAACTGGTTATATAGGGATGGCTTGCAAGCGTGATCAGAGGTGGGTGTTTGCTTGTGATTATCGTGATTTGTTCTTCTTAGTTTATGAGCTAATGATTTGAAAAATAAACTCAAGGTTTTATACATACCAGATAAGAAAATATCCATAGATGAGTCTCTTTTGCTACGAAAATGAAAACTATCTTGGAAACAGTGCATTTGGACAAATCGAGTCTAATATTATTTTTTCGGGAATCAGGAGACTATGATTTGAAGGATTTTTTCACGTGATTTTTTTAAGGTTGAATGATTGTACACTCATCAAAAATCTCACAGATCTTATACTAAAATCTCCAAAGGGTTAATAGTATCTTAATTTGATCTTGATTCCGACCAACTTTTAGTACTTATACATCAATATGTCCTGAAAAAGCTCGAACGAGTAACGCAACAATGTGTGAAACTCACTGAATCTTTATCTTGATATATTGCATTACTTCGCACTGCGAAGAAAAAAGCCCCCATTGTGAAACGAGTTGAGCAAAAGTTTATTTCCCAGTTAACTGCTTAAGCAGGCATATGAGTCTGTGCTACAAATGCTTCCTGCAAATTACACCAAACAATCATTTATTTTAAAAGCGAAATATATCCTTCTGTCATTTATGGTTGAAAAGTGTTGAATGTAATGGTCATAATAAGTACTTTTCATTTCTGACTCTTAGTCGAAATATTGTAGCAAAAATTGTGTTGACCACTAGAATTTCAAGGAAAAATTTTAATAAGCTTAAATATCTCAGTGATTACAAAAGGTTTTCAAATGATTAAGCCCTTGTTTCTACCAAACTTCTTTACGAAAACTCAAAAGCAATAGCGCACATGAGAAGCAAAACAGTTTCCCTAACATAGATAGGCAAACTGTTTTAGCTACTAGGAAACTTATCATATCTTTCGGTACTGATTGTATGGCCAACATTTTCGTCAGAAATAATGATTTTTAGCTCTCAGGCTGGTTTTCTATTTGCTTAAATCTTTATTTCTCTTGATAAGTTTACCAAATAAACGAGCTTGTTAGTAACTCTTCAATAACATTTAGGTTATTTGTTCAATTGTAGTTGTGATTATTTGTCATTTATCAAATGGCAAATAATCATAGCTTCAATTGAGAAAATTTATTTAACCCTAGAAGCATAATCTTATTTTATAGGACGTTAAGCATAATCATACGTCTCTGAGACGTGTAACACTAAAACTGCTCTATAATGTAAAGTAAATTATATTTTTGTACCTTAAATTAGTAGGTTCTAGGTAAGTAATGAAATATACAACGATATTTTAGTCAAACATTTTTTATTCAAACTTTTAATATTAACAATTAAATGTACTTAGGCGCAGTACACACAAAAATCAACTTTGTGCTCACCATAAACTGGCTCTCTACATTTGTGGCATGAAAGTTTAGACATTCTTCGTTACTTATAAGAACAAAACGAACAATAGCGTAGTTTTTTTGTTAAAGGTTCGTCTTCTACGTCGACATGCACTGCTGACAATGGTTTTTTAATGAAGATTTTTTGAATGTTTTCACGTAGTTTCCGCTTCAATGTGGGAGCGCTAAATCGTTGTTCCATCCAAGACTTGACAAATCGGAACTTAATTTTTTCATGAAATCTCTCTTTCCCAGTGGTTTTTCATGGTTGGCCATTTTGTTGTTATTATAAATTATGAATGAGTTGATGTTCAAAATACCGTAAAATATCGCAATCGGCCATCTATTGGTTTTGCACCTGCATGTCATGTTTGACCACATTTGGTCGAAGGAGTCAACTCCTTCCTTTGTTTGGAGTCAATAAGTTTTTGAAGACTTTGAGGATTTTTTTGAAGTTTTTTGAGGGCTTTGAAGGAGTCAACTCCTCCCCTTTTCCATTCTCACCTGGTAGTATTCTCATTATTGGATGCATTATACGCATGGAGTTGATGGATTTTGATGGCGGAATAGACTCATGTGAAGAAGATTTGACTTGTTCCTGAGATAAATCATTATATTTCAATCCAAGATCCTCCTCTAAATCACTTTGGACATCGTCCTCGTTCTGGCAATCCTCCTCGTCTGAAGCTGAATATCCAGCCAAATAACCATCATCTTCTAGTAAAATTTGTTCAATTCTTTCCACTGTCAACGATTTTGAATACGCCATGATGATAAATAAGCAGTAACAATATGTAAATACCTCAAAACAATCTATAAACACCTAACCAAATTTCACAAAAGTTACGTAAAGCATAAGCATATGTCGCAAGCAATATTACAGAAAAGGCGGCATTTACCAGGAAAACGCAATCACAGCTTGATATATCTCGGTAGACACTAAGCTGGCACGAAAAAGCAAAGCGCTAGTTCAAAGCGTTAGAAAAATACAAATAATAATTTAATATGTATACGTCTCAGAAACGGAGATTATGCTTCTAGGGTTAACAATTGTCCAATGCAACCGACTTAAGTCCAATTACAGATTTAAAAAATTAATTTAAAATAAAACTGAAAAGAGAGATAGACTAAAAGAAGGTAATCAAAAAAAAATTCAAAAAAAAATCCAAAAAATTTACAATAATTAAAATCAATAACTCTAGAACGTAACAGGGAAAAAAAACCTCAGAGCTTTTTCATGTGTTTGTGAAGTACTCTTACTCCATGTATTCTGTCTATCGAAATGATAGATAATTAACAACTGGCGGCGGTGAAGCTTGATGCATCAGAAAAATCATTAAGCATCACGTGTTGCCTTCTCTCCCTATTAAAGTTTAGGAAACAATCGTTGTGAGGCTAGACGGCTGCAATACGCATCCAGTTGCGATATACTTTCCAAATATGGACAGAAATAAAATTTTGAGTCTGATTTATAGCTCATTGTTAATTCTTTTGATAAGTTTATTATGTGTATGTGTGTTGGTTTGAATGCTAAGCACATACAAGGAAACATACCTAAAGATCGAACAAAGCTGGTCAAATATTATTTGATTTTAATTGTTCGAGTAATCTATTCATACATATTCCATCTAAATTCATCTCGCCAAGACTACTCGCCAATCCATCAACTATTGATCTCGTAATTAGCAGTAGAACAATTAGCTACTTCCTAAAAATCTGGAAAAACGCAGAGCTTGCTATCAAGGGTCACGCCGAGATACTTGATATCTTTGTCCCAGGGAATATCTTGTCCCAAGAGGGCTGCTGAGGAGATAACTTTTCTTCCTTTTTCTAGTAAAGAAGATGACATTCGTCTTTGCAGAGTAGATTTCTATCTTCCACTTAAAGCAGTACTGATAAAGTTTATCAAGTTTATGTTCGAGAATACTCTTAATATTATCAGGTTGATAGTCACTGGCAAATAAAACATCTGCAAAAGTTGCTATTTTGCACATGGAATCTACTGGAATTACAGCAGTGTATATATTGAAAAGCGTGAGACTTAGAACTGTTCCGTGTGGAACACCCGCGAAGATGGGAAAATAAGAGGAAAAACTGTGCTTAATTTCGATAGAGCCGATAAATTTAATGAGATTAGATTGTAGGGGAATACAAATAATTGATGTTTATAAATAATTCTGCGGTGCCAAACAATATCAAACGCTTTTTCTATATCCAGAGTCACAAGACCCACTGAATTTTTTTTTGTTAAGTAATTTTTTTATATGATGGGAAATTCTATTTAATTGGTGAGCAGTAGAATACTTTTGCCTAAATTCGAATTGAAAATCGGGTATAACTTTCATGGTTTCGCAAAATGTTTAGATTCCCAATAATAAAGGTCTCTCAAAAACTTTACTTAACGTAGGAAGTAAGCTGATTGGGCGAAAATCTTTGACCTTTCCTGTTGATTTACCTTGGTTCTTTATTGGTAACACAATAGCTCTTTTCCTTGCTTCCGGGTAGTAGCAATATTTCAAGCAGGCATTAAAAATAAATGTAATGAATATAATCTTAAGTGCTATATTTGGAATTCGATCATCGCCAAGAGCTTTACGACTTTTAAAACCTTAAAATCTTTGTGTTTGCATAATATTTTTGCTTTAGATCCTGCTCCTCTCCAGGGAGATTAGTATAGGCATTCTCAACCAAGTTAGTGGTTATCGTGATTCCCATGCGCCTAGTGGTGTTATGGACATCGTGAAAATATTTTGCAAGAGCTTCGGTCTTATCTGCGTCACGGAATCTTACCCTCGTTTTCAATTAAAAACGCGCTTGTAAAATGCTTATTCTTCAGAGCCTTTTGAATTTTCCACATATTTGAATCACCATGGCTCATACTCGAGAGGAAGTTAATCCAGGCGATATTTTTAGCACGAGTAATCGCGTTTTTTATGTTTATGTTTAAGCGGTCTAATTCCATTTTCCATGCATAGATCCTGTACCGTTGCCATTGCCGTCTTAAGTGATTCCGTCACTGTATAAGGGCTACTATGTCCGCACTGATTAAATTTGAATCATCCTTTGAATTTTTCTGCACGGGGTGGACTCCAAAGTGGAGCTCCAGATTGAGTTAGTGACATCATTGACAAGATGTTTAATCCATCCAGTACTAGTTATCGTTTCGAGTTTTAATGAGTTAAGGCTAATTTTATCATATAATTTGAGACGATATCGTCTCCAACCCGTGTTATTAAAAGAAAGAGATAATGGTGGTGGTTTTGGTTTCATTGAAATGTGCGGAATCTTGGTGAAGACAGGGAAATGAGTGGACGAGAGGTCATGTAAAACAATAGGTTCTGAGATATCAACTGCTTTGTCACTTATTATTAAATCTAAAGTTGATGGCCGGTCACTGCCAGAATTGAAGGTGGGTTCGTTTGGAGGATGGATTACAAGTTGTTTGCTAATTATCGATGTCTAATTATTAAAGAATCTCGTTAACGTTTTCAAATCGGCATGAAACATGTATAATATAGTTGTACTTAGCTTGGTGGCGGGGAAATAAACACCAACAATCGTTAGGTTGATATCTAGCAAGCAATCTATCACTATTTCAATTCAGCTCATAAGGATGTCAAGGAGTCGCTCAGTTGCAAGGAATCAACAGGACAAATAACTCTTGATATAGAAAAGGCTTTTGATATCGTCTGACATCGTGGTCTAATTTACAAGCTTATAAAGTAAGTATTGTATCTTTATTGCAAAAGCTAGAGTGAAAAACTCCATAGTTATTGGAGTCTCGCAGGGTTCCTGTTTAGGTGTGACCCTATTAAAAATAACAACCGCAAATGTTACTCAAATCCCTACTAAATCTTAAAATCTTGGGCATTTATAAAAGCTCTGCTGAATCAAACATAAAAATCGAAATTCTTGAAGAACGACTTGTTAAACTTTACCAAAACTATTATCGATGGAAAGTCAAAATAAACTTGGCAAAAAAATCAGCCATTTTCTACTCTCTGAACAGAAAAATCAATTACCTAACCGTGAGATTGATTTTTTTTGGCAAAAAGCTAGACACTGTCTTCTACTTGGGCACTATTTTCGATAAAAAAAAACACACACACTTTTAGAGACCACACAGATGAAGTTTGTGTATGGTGACCTCGGTATATGGTGACCAAGTGTGACCTTGGAAATTTGTATTTGGAAGCTTTTACATTTCGAAATGCTACAAATTGACTTTGGCCTTTTTGGGCGCTCAGCGCCCACATTGGCCTGAACCTGACGCATTGCGGACTTTACTATACGTCCTTGCTATATTTCTGTAAGCATTTTCACTTGTGTTGTAGTGGTTGTCGATCGACAGAGGTCTGCCGACGGACGCACATACGCCCGAAAGTGGCCCGTTGTGATGCCCCAGTAATTTTTTCTCCTTTAAGGCTGGTACTGAGTTAAGCGTGAAGCTAAATTTTGACAACTCTCCACTGTCTGGTCATTCGTTAGAGCGCAAATTTTGACAATGGAAAAAAGCGAAGTTTCAGCTGATATCTGACAGGTTTAATGTCAAGTATTTCATATTTAAATCCATTTTGTTATTGAAAAGACATTTGCACAATTTATATTTCATATTCAAACAACAAATGTCACTTTTAAGCTCGAAAAAATGAACTGCATAAACTAAATTGTCGTGAAATGATTAAAGACATGTGTCAATGCCATCCGCATTTTCAAAGCGAAAACAATCTATTGCAATCAGCCGATTAAAACCAAACAATTGAGATCACGACAGACGGCACCTCGACCTAACAAGACTGAATACTGGAACTATGGCTTAAGCTTACAAAAATTTATCAAACCTTAGTAAATAAAGCCAGCAGAATTAATGTTTTGAAAATATTGCATCTTTCCAAAAATAGAAATTAATTTTTACATTGAAGGATGAACGATGCTCCCGACCTATAATTTACAATTTTCCATTAACTAAGTGATTCCACTCCATTACGACTCTGTTGCTCTAATAGCTCTAGCATCGCGAAATTTCCACGGATGCAAAATTATTGAACGGAAGTTAATTGACACTCGCCACCACAACTGTCAACTTGGCTCTCCGTTCAATTGTTACGGTGACATCACTTCTATTCATCATTTCCCCCAAAATCGCCTGGCTCAATACAATAATGTAAACGATCCCCTTGATAATTAACACTAACGGCGGAAATTGATGTCTTGAGGACGTACTCGAAATCAAGATTAATTATTGTCGTTTTTCTAGTCGTTCACAGTGCTTTGAAATTTAAATTTCATTCGATAGTTAGCAACAAATCGAGAGGACCATCTGAGACCAGACACATTTTTTCGCGGGCTTTGCAAAAGCAATTAGATTTCGTAGAAAGCTGATACATCCGATTATGGGCCAATTAGTGACGGGGCTTGATTCGGTTGTCGAGGTTTTGTCGTTGACGACGTTGCCTGTCCGTCGCTGGCAATGCAAGAAAATAGGATACGAAAAATGAATAGAATAATTTCATTTAGAGCATTTTTAAGTTATCTGATACGATTTTTTGTTTTGCGGAAGGCCTGGTTTTTATTGGTTTACTGAATCGCCTTTTGAGCGATGCTAGAATCTACTTTCGAGAGTTTTGGGTAATTTTTATGAAGAATGCTATTAGACGGATGTCTAGGATATCCTTAATTATCTTGAGGAAATAAATTGCATCTGTTGGGTTTTTGTTAAATTGGGCGAAACGCTGCGGATAATTAGGTTGATCCTGTTTTCTCTGCTAGGTTGAGTAATTAAATCGGATCAAATGACGATTTTGGTGTTAAGCTACGAAACTGTCTTTGGTAGCGCCATAAAATTCAGTGCACTGATTCTCGGTTGAATTTATACCAATGCAGCAGTGGCGAAAATATCGATCTAATTGAGATTTTCCAAAACATGTATGCATCTTAACATGTACATAAAACTGCAATTGAATAAAGATCAAACTATCTTCTGCATGAAACGATAACGCGAAAATTCCCATTCAGAAGCTGAAATTTTCCGGCTTGCAAATTCTTATTCGCGACCCACTAGAGGCTTTGATCAAATGTGTATTGCCTTGTGTCTGTCTCTTTTCGTTTCTTGCTGAAATGCTGGCATCGTCCCGCTATAAAGGGTGAAAATAAACCGTTATGGATCGGCTTACGAATGGTTCGAGAATGGAAGAAACTATCGATCGATTCAATTAATATTGCCATTGTGCTTTTTTCATTTGAACATTACTTTCGATAGTTCTATTACTCACATAAAAAGCAGCACGTGAATATTATATATTTGAGATATGAGTATGAAGATAGCATTTTACTGGGTATCTAAAAACTAAAATTTGTCATATGTTAGATTTATAAACCCAAGACAGGAAGTCTTGCGTTAAACTCTTTTATAATACATGTTCTGCCTAAAATTATTTTTTCTCTTTCTAATTAGACAATAATTCATAAAAAGCAGGAATCAGTAAATAGTAAATGTACATAAAAATATTTGTCGTGAGAAATCTGAAACTTTATATTTTCAACACGTTTGCCTAAAGTATATACGTTAACACTAAAACATATTGTAATTGTAAATTGTAAATATCGCTAAACAGTTTGAAAGTATAGTAAATGAAGAATTGTCTATAAATCCTTATGTTATGTGAGTTCATATTTTTGGTGAATTTTCACATTTCACCCGATTTATTTCCAAGATATTTTTAATTAAATGGATGAAAAATACATATTTCAATTTTTTCCATTTAACGTTCTGCAGGCTCAGAACGACGTTTTTTCAATGCTTCTTTTTTATAAACATTATTATATTAAAGCAAATGGTTTCATGTATATTGAAGAAGACCCTATAAAAACTGCTTTCTAATTTGTTGATATACATGTGCTTACATATTTTTTGAATTACGAATTTTTAACCGGTCTGTTAGTGTGACGAGAATTAATTAGAAATTAGTAAGTATGACAAACACTAGCATTGCAAACATCATTATTATATTTAAAATGGTAGATTTTGAATTATTCGGCTTCCCTCCATCGATATTTCACCCCTCGCCACTGCAATGCAGAGATTTACATATAAGCTAAACGACAGAATAAAATCTTATTTTTATTAGTGAATATATCATAAAACTCACCTGTAGAAACTTTTATCATATGACACTTTATTGGTTTTATGTTACACAAATTTAAAGACCCGTTGAATACCAGCTTAAACTTTTCTACAACTTGCTTCTCGATTGGTCACACCGATCAACTTATTTTCCCATCAAGTTAAACAGGAAAAATCTCTGAAATCTATTTAGTAATTGAAATCTATTACCTGCGACACCGATTCAGAAGTGTCAACTCTAACCGTTTTTGGTACAAGAAGAAATTATTTTTCTTCACTACCCTTCCCGCACTCATGCACCTAAAATGATAAGCATCCATTGCGAACTATGTTCCATCATAGGAAAAAGTGTCGTCGTCCGTTACCATTTCTATCCAGCACGACTTCCAGATTCTTCAGAACCGAGTCAACGTTGAAGCTGGAGCTCGATTCCAGCCCGATACGAGACTAACTTTGACCGCATGTTGTCCTGACTTCAAGTTCAATTCGATGCAGTGACCGAGACCGTATAACTTTGTATTCATGGCGAAATTGAATTTCTTCTTGATGAATGAACGAGTTTCTGTGCGGTTTTCTTCATTTGAGCGTTTTCAGACAGGCCGAGGACAGTGGATATGTTGTGGCTGTGCTAAGTAAATTAAATTGATTGAAAAGTCATATATAGAAACCGTTAGCCCGGTAGTTTCCGTTACATCAAAGATTGAAAATATTCGTACGAGTGCTAGACGAACTAGCAAAATTGTTTCTGTAAATTTGTGATTTTTATAGACTTAAGTTTCAATATTGGCTGAAGTCAAATAAATGAAGAAGTAAATTACGTTACTGGTACTTCGTTATGAAATAAAACTTCGATGGAGTAAAACATGAATTTACTGTGTATATTTTAGTTCCTGGAGGAGAAAGTGGGTGCATTACCGAAAAAAGTTGCAAATTGCTGAAGGGACAGAATTTTTATATTTGTGTTCCAAAAATATTGAACTGAGAGCATTTTCAGTAGATTGACAAAAAAAAGAACAGTGTTCTATAAGGTAAAACAGCCTTAATATCTACGAGGCGAGGATTTTTTTATTGAAAATTTCTCCGCTTGTCCTACAGTTGAGGGTGGTATGTAAATAAATTTATATTCTTTCGACAGTTTGATATTTTAGCTGGTTTTGGGTCAACTATGGCTACAACTGGTGGCAAAGCTGTTTTCCAACAGTTTTTTTTATGCAGCAATCCATTTCTATCTAGAAAAATAGAAAGAAAACTGAAATCAGACCCGTGATTTAATATTTTGTCAAAAAGAATAGTCAAATTTACGAAAGCTTAGATAACACGTTGTAGAAACCCGTGACTTCGTATTCTACGGTGAAAAAGTGGTTAGCTTTGTTGAAAGATGGCAGAGAAAGCATCAAAGATGATCCGAGGAGCGGCAAGCCATCAACGTTCACAACTTGAGAGATCGTTAATAAAGTTTTAGTTTACGAATCTTTACACTTCTATTGATGGTAATTAAAACTTCAAGTACTATCTATTAATGCAGCTAAAAAATAACAGCACAAATTTCAGTTCAAATTATATTTCCGTTTTAGCTGAATGTTACAACTAAGTTTAATATTCGGAAACAATTACAAACGGAATAATCGATAGAAAAGTTCGTACACACCAAATAATCACAACATGACAATTAAAATTATTTTTATAAACTTCAAACAATTTTTTACTAAGCCTACATGATTGTACAAATTTTCGTATGGTGTGTTTAATGTCAAGTGGTGTGGTGAGTAGTGAATGTTTGAATGATATGTGTAGTCGATAAAGAAGAGAATTCTATACTAGAAAACTGCAGATTAAAATGCTGGAAGTAAATGATACTACAGGAATCTCGACTGAGTGGGTGTGCTACAATTTAACTGACGAATTAGGGTTGAAAAAACTTTCAGTAAGATGAGTGCCGCATTTATTTACCGAAGAACAAAAGTTCATACTTTTGAGAAACCTGAGCTCACCGCTATATTCCGGGAACAAATTGAACAATCAAAACCCTAGAAACAAAGCCATTCTTCTCCGCCGAAAAGAGCCAAGTCACGTATGTTGGCCCTAAAACGAAAGGAAATGATCAGTATTTTGGGATTACATGGGAATTATTTTTATTGATTACGTCTCCAAAGAACTAACTATAATAAGTCAATTTAATTTGTTTGGTAAATTAGCTGAAAAACAATCACGAAAAAAGATCGTGGCTAGCCAAAAATAAGATCCTTTTTCATTCGGATAATACACCGGTGCTCAAGTCAGCTGTTGCCATGGTTAAGCGTCTTGAATTTCAATTTGAAAACTGGACCATTCACCTTATTCGCCTGATTTATCACCAACAAGTTATTACCTGTTCCCAAAATAATAGCTAAGCCGGATCGATTTTTTGTGGAGCTGGAGGAATCTGCTTATAAGAAAGGTATAGAGGCGCTAGAACATAGATGAAATAAGTGCATTGTGATACCAGGAAAATTTGTAGAAAAATAAAGAAATTTATCAAATTTTCAATGTTTTATTGGTCAGGTCGTGTTAGAAAAGTTAATATTAGTTTGAAATCATTTATTTATTTTTAATAAATCATGCCACTCACCTTTTTGTTTTATGCTTTGAAGTTAATTTGATAATTTGTCTTTGGTGGTAGCTTTCTACAAGAAAGGAATGCTTTTATAATTATAATCAATTGTATTGTCTCTACCGGAGACCAATACAAACTTCAACTCATAATTTCTGGGAACCAAAATTAAATTGTCTCTAACGGAGACTAATACGAACTTCAGCTCACTAGTTCTTGATGTGATCCAGAAAATCAATAGAAACAATATTATCAATATTATCAATAGAAACGAGATTGTAGTATATTTTCAGCTTTGAGGCTTGAATAGTTGTTGTGAGTGGAATCATGGTAAACGGTGCCATGATGAGGATAGAAAGCTTCACTGAAACAAAAACAAAATGCTCTTGGTTATGTGGACTTCATATTTTTACCAAGCACCTGGGAATCAGAAAGGCGGTAACCATCAAACAGCACACCATATTGCAAGAGCAACTTATAGGGCTTTTCAGCATCACTTGTCACATCTGAATAGCCATCACATAATCCGAAAAAAGTCAGATTCATTTTTGAACAACAAAATAATTTGTATAAATTCAACAAAAGAACTCATTTTTTCTTTTTAACAAGAACCAAACTGACTCAAGGAAGAAAAAAAGACAATTGGTGATTTTTTATTAAATCCGGTTTGAAGTATGGAAACATAACGTTTTTCACTATGGCGCGGTTTTTGATCGATGAATCTTACACTTGCTCCAACTTTTGGGCTCAACTGCCAGTTTTTTACACATCTCACTCAAATGGTCAATTGATCTTAATGCGCAAAGGTTCACAACGAAAATATGCATACATTGTAGCTTTATTTGTTGCCGATGTTGTTTTTCAGGTGCTGCTCCCAACGGCAAAAATATAGTCTTTATTTTTCACTGTGTTGAAAAACTCTACAAAATGAAAAAAAACATAGCTAACACAATTTTAACGTTTGGTTTTACTACTGAGCACGATTCTTAATGTCTTCTAGGGTTTTGTGCGAACACTTTGTCTACGTTTTATTGCTACTTTATGTCGACGCCTGAATTTTTCGGTTCTTGTCTTCAAATTTAGGCAGATAATGTGTATTCTATGTATATTAAACATATTTCGTTTGTCTTACCTATTTTAGTTTATTCTTAATGAGTTAAAACTCTCGGTTTTTCTTCGCACCGAACAAAAGAAATAAAACTGTTCGTAGAAGATTATTATTGTTCTATGTCCAGAAAGACATAGTACATAGTACTAGTACTATGTACTACCTAAAGCATTAGCGATTACCTTAGAATTTGAGGAAATTATTTTCAAGCACTGAGTGTTTTAAATATTAATAAACTAGTCAAAATGAATGCAATCAAAACAAAAATTTAAATTTTTTATTATCTATAAATTAGAAGCTAAATTTGTAGCGAATAGCTAAATGAAAAATTTCATAGCTAAACAGGTACTTTTTGTAGCTAAACCAGCTACCATGTAACTAAATTGGCATCACTTGTGTGACCGTGTAGAGCCCATTAGGTTTGGCCCGTAGTACTGTGCAGTGTGATGTGGGCGTTAAAACGTGTTGCGCGCAGAGATCAATGATTTTTGTTGGAGTTGAGGCTTGAAGGACGAAGAGAAATCCGTCCTTCATCTAATGTGGCAATGTATTCAATGGGAGGGAATAGACTAAAATTAGTGCAAAGCTTACTTTAATAGGTATCTTTAAAAACATTTGCAAGAGCACAACCACTGTTAGATTTTTCAGAAACTGCTCCATTTCGTTAGCTTCGGTTGGTATTATTAGCGGCATTGAAAATTTCGGAGCTGAGAATGCTTCCAGTAGACCAGATTTCGGAAAACCGTAGTAAGTGCGTTTCTCTCACTTCAGATAAATTTAGAGTTAGCCAGTTCGGAAAAAAAATATATATGTATAAATAATTCACGCCGTGCTCTTGAAAAAGTATAAAAAGTATAGTAATATTTTGAAATGTTTGATTCGCTCTACCAAAAGACGTCATATCTAACTAAGACAAGGGAATGAAATGTCTTGGTGTGTTTCTCGACTTCAAAAAGACATTTGACACAATCAGTCATAAGTTAATATTAGAAAAGAAAAGAGCGTATCACAAGATCTATTTAAATCATATTTAAATGAGAGGACACAATCAGTGCGTGTGGAATATCATTTTAGTGACTGTCTCAATGTAAACATTGGAGTGCCTCAGGGAACAGTTCTTGGTACAATATTGTTTAAAATAAATATTAATGATTTGTTAAAAATAAAACAGAAGAACTGTTCTTTATATGTATTTGCTGATGACACAGTTGCACTACACTGGGGGCCCAACTGGAATGAAACATTTCATTTTGCAAATGATGGAATGAAACTTGTAGCATCTTGGCTAAATATAAACCTAGTCAGCATTAATATTGACAAGACAGTAGTATTACCGTTTTCACTAAGAATGGTTGGATTACTATCGTTGTAACTATTGCTATCGTTGTAACTTTCGATGAAGGCATCGAAATTAAATTGGCTTAGGGTCTATTATTACTTAGGGTGCCCTTAAGTAGCTAGTGGTAGAATGCAAACTCAAAATCTGCACAAATCCTCTACTGTTCTTCGAACATTAGTATTTCTAGCGGTTCTGATGCGCTAGGGGTTTTTTTTATTAGTTTGACTATATAGCCAACTTCCATTGCAACATTCAAAGCTAAACAAATATTTTTGAAATATTTGTGAAGTTTTTAATTTTAGCTTTACTTAGCCTCGGACCAACCTAATTAAGCCAGTGCTCAGATTTTCATACAACGGGATTTTCATACAACGGAATTATAGACCTTTATTTTTAAAACACAAGAAAGCCATATTTTAAACAATTCCTGAGAAAAATGTACATAAGTGTAAAAAACATAATTTTTCAGGACACAATACCAAAGATAGAAATGTTTTTGGATGCCACTTCTGAGGGTTAATAACTTTAAACAGAATATTTTGATTTCAAAACAATTTTTTTCTTTCAAAACCCACAAAAACTATCGGGACATGTAATACACCTACATTTGTGCTCTTTCAGCAAAACTGTTGGCAGGAGTCTGGTGAAAATAGTTTGCTCAGTGAGAGCGAAATAAATTCTTACCTTAAAATACATCGTATTACTGAAAACACGGCTTAAATTCCACTTTCTGAAGCTATTCTCTTTCAAACTAAATTATCCGTATCAATTTAATTGCAACGCATGAGAAAAATAATTTCATCCATTTGTTTTTTTCTCTAGCAAATCTACTAAAAATATGAGCAGTTCTTACATAAAAACCCTACCATCATATATTTCTTTCAGAAATTTCTTAGCGAACGGAAGAACTTCCGTCGTCAGATTTATGAGAACATTTCAAGTAAATGTCACATGCTCTAGCAAGAGAGAAAACAAACACCATGTCGACGGAAGATACGAAAGATATCAAGAAGATGAGCGTGAGAGCGTTCGTATGTCTTGGCACTACTTTGACGCTTGCGAGAAGAATTCGATTTTATTTACATTCCCGCTTAACTAGTCCCAAGGAAAAACTAAATCCCTTATGTACTCAATTCGCAAATTACATTCCCGAGATTTAAGTGAATTAATTCACGGAAAGAGGATATTGCACTTTGTAAGATTGCGAAACGGTTTTCTAGGTTAGGAAGGAAGCAAACGATTTACATCCCAGATGAAATGAGTTTTGCAGATAGTTTGAATAGTTTTTATCGCTGTCGCTTTTAAAGCTTTTGTCTTTGCATCCTTTAAATAATTTTCGACTGGAACTAGTTGTTTCATTTCGGATAGTTTTCAAGAGCGTATGAGAGCAATATATTTTAAAAGGGTGAAACATAAAATCTGATATGTGACGGATAAAGGGAATATTTATTGGGTATTACAAAAATTATCCCGGGAAATTTATTTCTGAGCTACTTAGCTATGAAAAAGATATACACGGGGGTTAAATGTCGTACAAAACATCCTGAAGAATCAGCAAAACAAGAGGGCAAATCCTGTGTGGACGTTCCCAAGGAATTTATCTGACGGCCGTTGGAATTCTATGACAAGCACTTACATATATTACGACCGTCAGATTGTGAACGATAAAAAGGACGATCTATGCAAATTCGTCGCAAATATCGCTCCCACTTGCCAGTCTTATATGAAAATGCGTCGCTGCGCTAAACACGAATGTGTATACCTTCAACAATGTCGTCCTTCATATTTGTATGTCGACTGACTGTGTCGGCCGAGCCTATTCTCTATTCAAATTTATTCGTATTTTTATTAACAGAAGGACATAGAACGACAATTGATCATCGAACGACGATGTTTTGAGCAATAATGGGGATTTGCGTTTCGAAACGAGGGTAATTTTATGATTTTTCACGAAAAAGACTAAACCGACGCTGGATATTGTTTAAAATTTATGAAATTAAGTGTTTTATGTCTTCAGGGTTGGGCTATTTGTTGACAGCAGTGTGATTGTGGGTGAACGAGCGTAAGAGAAAATTAGGGGATTTCTTTGATTGAGCAGGAAATGTTGATTGTCAAATTATTATATATTATAAATTATGTCAGACAGGTTTGTACGAATCATTATTTGTTTGTCCAAAAATAACGCTGGACGGTGAAGACTTGTATTGTCCTAATTCAGCGTCACTTTTATCTTTAACATCAAACGAAATTACCTACGTTTGGTCAAGTCAAATTTTTTCGTTTTTTGCATTCATCACTATCACTTTGCACAAACGTTTCTATTCAATTAATATTGACTAGATATTGCTTTCGAACAATTTTCGCAAAAATTCTCTACAAATATGCTTGTCGATACAACTACTCGAAAGTGTAAGTTCCATGATAAGTCAGAAACTTCGGCCGCAAATGTGTTTATAGTTTGATATGGCTTGAAGTGAAATTTAACGGTTCGTGGAAGAACTTATGTGATCTGTAAGCAGGAACAGCTTTTGTAAACTCTTGATGTATACAAATTCTTCCCGGGCAAACACTTTGGTTGCGGTTCGAGGTGCTGATAGGAACATGTTTGGTACTTAATTACATATGCACAGGCTGCAAACTGTTGCATGATGATGATGATGTAAATGTGCATGGTCCTGTGAAACTGATGAAGTGAGAGTTTGAAACAGTATGCAAATAATCGATTGAGCTTTTAACACATGGGCTCGATTATTAATATTTTTTACTTATTAATTTTTAATACGAATGTGGGTTTCGGAATCTACTCAGAATCGAATGTCATAAATGATTGAAGGATTGTTGGACTGTGCAAATGCCGCAAAAAGTTAAGCTAATAATGAGCTAATAATTAAGCTAATAATGAGAAACTTAAACACAGTAGCCGTGGGTTCGAGGTAGTAGGATCTACAGACTCGGTTCAATCATGGAGGCAAAGATTTTATCTGATGAAAGATCAAAACCGCCGAAGACTTGTGCTCTGGTTTCCAATCTCAAAAAAGCCAGGACCTGTCATGGATCGTCGTATAGTACCGGGAAAATGGTAGGCTGAAATGTACGGTTGCCGCCTCAGTTTACTTTCCTTTTGACTCCTTACTCCTGCCGCCAATACAAAAGTTGTAAGACCTGGTCCATTACGCTGAATCAGAGAGAATAAAACTTCTGATAAGCTGCAATGCTAACTCCAAACACACCAGCTGGGGCTGCCAAAAATGTAACGACAGAGGAGACTGACTTTTTGATTTTATAGCTTCTGAGGGACTGATGGCTTTAAACACTGGGATGTCTTCTACATTTGCCACTCCAAACATAAGGGTGGTTATTGATGTATCAGTACGTTCCTTCGGAATATTTAGATCAATAACTGGATGGCATGTATAGAATGAGGTTTCACTCTCTGATCATCGCTACTTGCTGTTCCCTTTAGCAATGAATCTAACACCCGTGGTGGAAAGAAGGAACGTAAGGGACACTGATTGGGACAGAGCGACTTCTTGCGGACAGAGCGTGTTTTAGTGGTAGGATTAAATCGCTAAAGTCAATAGAATCATGGTTGAGCACTCTGAATAGAGACATAATAAGCAGCCATGAAGAAGCCTGCCCAACCAGTAAGAGCAGATGTGGCAAGACGGTTCTCTTACGGAACCGGGAACTACAAAAGCTCAGGAAAAGTACCAATGAACTTCTCAATCGAGCTTGTAACAGCAACACTGAGGATGATTGGATTGCCCACAGAACCTCGCAGAGACCATTTAAGAATCTGGTGAGGACTTCCAAGAGGGAATCATTTAAGTCGTTTTGTGAAGGGCTGGAAGATGCACGGGAGACGTCGAGTCTTTGCAAAGTCCTAGAGAAGGATCAATCAGCGAAGCTGGACTCTCTAAAATGCTCGGATGGTGACATTACCAAGTCGTAAAAGGAACCTCTGCAGACTTTACTTGTTTCTCATTTTCCAGGTGCTCCGGTTATTGAAACGCGGAAGGTTTCTGCGCCTCTGACCAAATCTCCTGCTCTTCGCAGCAATAGGAAATGCTGGTACACAGCTAGATCTGTGGCCACTAGTGAAAAGGACAGGAATGCAATCATGCCTTTTGAAAATTTCAAATCGCCGGGTATACATAGATGGAATCTATGCGATGATGCAACTACTTGCAAGCAGTCTTTTGGGCATGCCTAGCCTTGGGGTATGTTCGGCCACCTTGGTGCGAGGTTCAGGTAGTTTTTATTCCGAGACCAGGCAGGAATGACTTTTCGGATCTAGGGAACTTTAAGCCGGATCAGCTTAACTTCGTTTATGTTGAAGTGCCTGTTGAGACTTGCTGAACGACATGCGTACCAGCGAGGAAAATCATGTGAGACGGCTCTTAATTCTCGGGTTTCCAGACCTTAGGGAGCGATATCAAAAGTTGAGTATGCGATGAGGGTATTTGTGTAAATTGAAGGGGCCTTTCGCTGCGTGCCTTTCGTCGAACTATGTGAAGCTGCGAAAGCTCATTGCATAGATGACGTTTAAGTAAGGTGAATATACATCATGCTGATGCAAAGATTGCTGCTGGTACTTAAGATTGGAGGCGAAAAACGGATACCCTCAAGGAGGTGTCCTATCATCGCTCCTTTGAAATATGTTAGTTAATTTCCTGATAAAAAAGCTACAATAAGAATGGCAGCACGCTCAGACTCATGCTGATCACGTGGCCACACTAGTAATCAGCAAAAAATCGGAATGTGATATGTAGAAATACACAACGCACATTGGATTTAAATGACAGTTGTTGTTGTTGGAGCCACGGCCTAACCATGAATCCTGATATGACGAAACTTGTTTTGTTCACCAGGAAAAAAAAACTAGAAGGACTCACTAGCTTTCAAATATGAAAGGTATAATTCTTCAACTTTCAGATGAAGTCAAATATATTGGAGTAATCTAAGACAAACAATTTCTCTGGAAAAACCATATGGAAGAGAAGCTTACTAGTGCTTTAAACGTTTTTGAGCAGTGCAAGAGAGCTTTTGGCAACACATGGGGTCTAAAGCCTCGTGTAGCTATGCGGATAAACGTAACAATCATAAGGCCGATGATCACGTACGCATCCGTGGTGTGGCGGAGTATTGTGAAGCTGTTGTATTCTTGCAAGAAGTTAGCCACGCTGCAAAGGACTGTGTGCCTGGGTATCTTTGGTGCTATGAGTTCTAATCCAGAGGCGGCCCTTGATGCGCTCCTCGATCTTTTTTCTCTTGATATTCAAATTCAGAGCTCAGCTTGGCCTATGGGTAGGAAATGACAGTATTCTATTAACGGTTTGAAGCGTGAGATCTCCCCGATTCGTACAATTCCTTTGGACACTCGAGTGCCCTTTCTCGTCTTTGTGAGATGGTACGAAGTAATTTTCCTGAGCAGAAGTGACAGGGATGATCTACCAGATCTTTTACTAGGGGAAACGCTGAGATCTTGTTCAGGGGTGGTTCTCATTGAATGACAGATGGGCCTCTTCTCTCGAAGAGCATGTTTCTGGTTTTTAGGGGAATAAAATTGCTGACGCCATTGCGAAGCAAGTTTCAACGCTTGCATTACAGGGCTCTGAGCTCGCCTTGGATATGTCGACCTCATCTGCATATGCCATTCTTTGGAAGTGCGTAGCTGATGCTCACAAATGTAAATGGATGTCTTCTGATGTGGCCAGGCACACGAAGGTCTTTCTCTCGGAGCCCAACAATTTTACTGCGGGATTCCTACACAAGAAGAGTAGGATGATAGACATTCTGACTGGACACAACAGCCTAGGAGGTACCGAATAGGTGTTGTACATGATTACCTCTGTCCATCCTGTCTAGAGGAGGCTGACTCTGAAGAGCATTTTCTCTTTGAATGCACAGCTTGATTGTGTCTCAGATATCAATGCTTTGGCTGGGATGTGGAACGAATGCAGAAGATAGCCTCCTTTCCCCTATCAGTGATCCTAGATTTTGCTAAGAAGTAGGAGAAGCTATGGTAGGCAGGGTTTAATGAGTACAATGGGTCTTTTGGCTGTAAGCATAAAAGTGCCATGCGCCTCTTCCTCAACTTACACACGGACAAACCACTTTACGGTTCTGTTTCGAGCCCAACATTTTTTAACTTATTCGCTGTCATTAAGACAAACTTCTGTCTCGAACAATGTATGACCCATTCAAGTCTGTTGCATTTGAATTAAATTTTCCAGAAAAACACTTCAAGTTACGCACAGCAATACAGACATAAATAAAATAAGAGGGTAGAAAACAAAATGCGTGAAGAGGGTTTGTGTCCGTACAAAGAGAAGCAACATTGTATTTTACATTTGAGGATGTTCGGAAATTTGCTTGAAGATGGTTCTTATCAACTCTCAATTGTTTTTGGAATTTTCAATATACAGAGCAATTGAATGATGAACAGCTCATTAAATCGAAATAAGAAGGACTACTTGACAATTCTTTATTTTCTATTTTCACATAAAAATGTAACCGTTTCTGGGAAATTTTATAAAAAGTCAAAACAAAACGTTTCTAGCAATGAAAATCAAGTGATTTGTCTGAACTTCTTCAAGTTCAAAGGCAAATAATCATAAGTCACGTCCTTCTTGGAAATTCGTCTAGACTTCTGTCAAAAGTTCAAAACGATATGACTAGAGCCACTTTGAACGAATAATATTTGCCCAAAATTTTTAAATTTTTTGTCAAAATTCTTCCTAGCAATCGAATCATTTTCTCATGATTTGCATGCAAAGTTCACATGCAAATTGCTTTATAAATAAAATGTTCCCTGTTAAGGTGGATAAACACATATCATGGGAAAATTTGTGATTGAGGTATTTGATTTTTCTCCCTATAAATAGCTGTGTATCTGAATTTCTTTTCATGTAGACAACTGCTTTAGTAGTTTTTCGTTTGATCTAGACAACTTAACAGGAGATTTGCAAAAAAGAAAAAGGAAAAAAGATTTATGGGGATACCGTAAAATGACTGTGTATATGGTTGTGCATCAAACGGAAGAAACTCCAATGGGAAACTGAAATATATTCATTTTTAGGTCTTGCTTAGTTATTCCAATAAAACTACAATTTTCGGATAATTTATTATTCTTCTTAATAGTGACATTAAGAGAATATAACATCCGCTAGTTTTCTAAATAAAATAAAATTATCTTATGCAATCGGACTATCTTCTCCAATTCTTGGATTTTCCGTAGAAAAAAAATTGGTTCCTTTCGACTTGAAATAATTGGTTCCTAAACGATTTCCTACTATTTTGAAATAGGTAGACATTTTCTTCGCTGGGGATAATACGTTCAAGTTCTGCATAGAAATCTCCAGACGATTTGTAAGATATGTGTAAACCCAAGCTTTTCCGTCTTGATGCCCGCTGAGAGTTAAAAAAAGTTCTTTTTGGTGTTTTGGTACTTTGTGTTGTAAAATACGACATGAAGCAATTGAGATAAGAATACGAAGTAAATAAATCGATGCCTCACTTCTTCTGCCTGGAATGTTTTGAACCGGTCGTGAATTATTCACGCTGTCATCGGGCACTACGCCCGCATACTTTCAGTTCTGAGGTGGAACAAAAGGTACTCTGTGTGAGCGCTGAGCAAATAATCCTTTGAACGTCAATTGGTATCGAAGAAAATTCGATCCGGTGTGGAAAAATAGATTTCCCACAGGATACGTATGAGCGAGATTACATTTGTACAGTTTGTTGTTTCTGTAAAGGGGTTTTAAAAGAGTTTACGAGCATCAAAAGAAGTAAGTACGAATTCGCACTGTTAAGTAAATAGATACCTCTGTGGGTGAATTATATTGTGCTGACTAGTAGTATTTTCTTTCTTCTGTTGGATACAAGTGAGAGTATCGGCTTTTGATTTCATAAGGAATTCACAGTTCTTACAGATGCGAATAGGTGCCAGATTCAAATCAGGAGTAAGCTTGATCGTGATCGAACCAGCATAAATTTATGATGAAATCGCGTATACATTGGGTTTGATTCGCAAGGCTTAAAATGGAGGACATAAAAGAACTAAGTGTTATATTAAGTTCGCTTAGGTATTTAATGAATGCAAAAAATTTCAAGACGCTGGTTTTTGTGGAGGTTAGCGTGGCGGAAGTACCATGAAACCTCTGTGATATTTATTATTTTTACACTTTATTATTCTTGATTGGGTCTTTAGGATGATGTTGATGTTCTATGGGTGAACTTTTCCCCAGAGTGGTAAGCCATGGGATCAGATTGGCTTCAGGACAGACTTTTAAACGAGCTCTTTAAATATCCTTTGGAAGTTGGTAAGTTTGAGCTTCAGTTGTTTATATTGACCTTCAATGTCCCGTTTCCAGGTGAGCCTCTTGCAAAGATGCGATGGTGCATTGTTTAGATAAGTTAGTTGCAAAGTAAAAGTAACGTGGATACATTTGGTTTTTTTCATTTTGATTCTCCATTTTGCTGGCCAACTAGATCTGAATGAGTTCATCAGGGGTGGATTTGTCACTAGGCCCCGTAGGCCCGGGCCTAGGGCTGCGAATTTCGGGAACGGTAATTTTTCGATATTTTTTGGGGCTGCCACTTTTCGATTTTTTTTTGTGGCAGCAATTTTTTTTGCTCTCATATATATCTGAGTTGAATGAGCCTAACACCTCAAGCTAGGCGGCGTCAAATCCACCCCTGCAGTTCATAGAACAGTAATGTCATGTAACTGCTTTGCCGCTTATTGGGAGATCAGATGTGAAGATTGTGTGAAGTACTGAAGCCGAAAAACTAGCATGGATATGATATTTAGCGCTAGAACAGCTTTTGTCTCTAACCTAGGGGGAGAGTATTTCATGGGCGTTTTTCGGAAGCTTTGATTTGATTTTAAAGATTAATACTTCATGCCAGACATTTTGGAAGGCTTCAGTTACGTCTAAAAAGATGATTGAGCAGTACTTTTTATCTTCGAATGTTATTTTAATGTCTGAAGCGATTCAATAGACCTTTTGAAAGATGCTGCCATATCTCCGAAATCGTTATTGATGCTCTGGTCAGGTCTGTATGCAATACGTCTCTTTGACTTCACTTGAGAAGAGTCTTTACCAGGTTTCAGGATCATCTTAAACTCAACAAATTTCTGAGTTTCAGGAAAATATCTGATTCAAAGGATATCATTGAAGAGATAAAAAAGCCAAGAGAAAACGTTCGGAGGCAACTTTTTGAGCAAAGCATTGATTATGAGATTCATTCCCGGAAGTTTTTTTGAGCATGTTTTTTCGACAATAATATTTCCCACTTCCTTAGCCGAAGTCTTGATTGGTTGCGAGCTCTGAAGTTCGTATGCTGCCAATTTGAAAGGTGCGAAAATCTGTTCCAGGTGAACTGTGGTTGTGGCTTTCGCTGCGTCACTTCTGGCCCATTGTCACGCAGCGGGAGAGTGGTTCTTTAAGATAGAGTCAAACTGTAGCTCGTTGTCTTCCCCAAGTGCAAGAGTTCACTAGAAGCTTTTTCGGAAAGTCCAGCTGCAGCTGCTAATTTCTTCATGCCAACTATTTTTCCTGTACCTAGATTTTAATTGATGAAAATCATGTTGTTTCCCGATATGAAAAATCCAATTAAATTTTAGGTGGTGGGTGTCAAATGCCTCCAAAATAAGCTCTTCAAAAAAATAGCTGCAGATTTTATATCTACTGGTGATTTGAGGGATGCTCTTAGAAATATTCAGTTAGTAAGGTACCGTATGAAAGCATTTCAGTTGGTTTTGTTCGAATATGCACGCTTACGTCAAGCAAAGTGGAAGACGTGTCTAGAGTAATAGTGCAAAGATAAGAGGCATTTCCTTCAAGATTGCAGAGTTTATGAAGTCCGGACTTTTTTTGGTATATGACAACCAATACGTTGGCTGGCCAACGCCTTTGCTGGCTGAGGTATGCCTCAAGCCGTAGGTTTGTAGTGTTTTGAAGAGTACTTTACCCCAAGGTTCTATGAGTCAAGATCGCTCAAAAGGTCGATTTTTCGCTGAAGTTACTAGCTACTATGAAATTGGTTTTCAGTGATGAGAAAAAGCTTTGTGCCTTGGTGGGCAGTAGAGTAACGAAATTACAATCTCGCTTCTCGCTGTTTACGTAAACAAAGTTATGTTGCTTGGATATAATATTCGTTTAGGTGTTTCACACGATGATGAAGCAGATGTTTTTTTTAATAAGTCTTGCATATGGGAAAGGACAACACAAGATTCGGATTAACTGAATATAATGCAAGATATGCAAGATATGGGGGTGTAATGTTGGGTCACCTCCTCGCGGTGCACTCCGGGTAACGCCAAATGGCCCAACAACCGGTACGACTCGGCTTTTCTCATGGCTTTACGATTTGATTGATGATTGGAATTTCTGGCAATGGCAGCAAGGATTTTTTATGGCATGACCTGGCTTCGCTTAATGGTTTAAGGCACGATCGACGATCAGCGAAAAATGTATCTGGGCTGGTGGTTATGGCATTCTGGACCTAGTCGATCTATGCGCGGTACCGCCGGAGTGAAATCCGAGCGTGAACGGCTCCAGGCTAATGTCATGCCGTCTCCGTCCCGTTAAAACCTGGCAAGTCTCAGAGTACGTTCAAAGCCCGCACCGTTGAGTTGGTGGTGCAGGTTCGGTTGGCATTGTTCCCGATTAGCGCTGACCTGGCTCTGAGATCCAGCCCCATGAAGGCTGGTGATCAACCCTCGCGTCGGCCTCCCTGCTCTGCATAGATTACCACGAGGTCATTAAGGCGACTGCACATCCGGGAGAAGATAGCGGCTCTGAGTTGGGACCCAACAAAACTGAGTACACTACATAAACAAAATGACACAAATGACAAGACAGACGGACAACACAACATGGGGACGACAGCGGCGACGCAGGGCGAAGGAGGCGCCACCATCAACCGTTCTGTGTTTGCGAGGAGGCCAAGGGTCCAGAAGACCCCCCTCCCTTGATCGGTTGCGGGTGCGCAGTAAATGCGCCGGAAGCAGAAACCGCTGAACTCGCTCGTAACGATGTGGAGACCCCCAAGAGTCATCCACGGGAGAGCACTGAAACAAGAGCTCCAGAAGAAAACTTGCCACTTGCACGTGTATCCCCTAGAAAGGAGTACATAAAGCGTGAGCGAGTGGCTGAGGAGGATATGTTGAGGAAGTGTCAACGTATCCTTCATAAAATGCTTCAAGCCGCCAACGCGCTGAGGAATATCTCAAAGCACGTCAAGGACGGTATGTTGGAGCTGGAGGAGGCCTTTGAGGTCATCTTCACCTGCCGGGTGAACTGGCAGAAGGCAGAGGTAGACTACCAGCGGGTCTTGGAGGAAAAGATCGCTGAGTCAGCCACTCTTATAGAGGCCCCGGGAGTAAATCGGTCACGACAAAATAAGCGCGTGGCTGAATCTAGCCTTGAAGATATCCAGGAAGTCCGGGTGAGGAAGGAGGTGCCAGTTTCTGACCTCAGGAAGTGGGTGACGGTGACCCACAAAAAGAAAAAGGGCAGCATCACAAAAACACCACTGACACCCGCTGGGCCGGAAAAGGCTCCGAAAGAGTGTACACCACAGGGCGGTAAGAAAGCAGTGCCGAAGAAAAAAAAGAAGAAAAATAACAGACAAAGACGGCGAGGGAAAAAAATAGACGCTGTTTTGGTAAAACCGGCTCCGGGGAAGACTTACGCGGAGGTCCTGGGGGCCATCCGCCAAAATGTTTCTCCGGATGAAACTGGTACGCTAGTAAAGCGTATCAGAAAGACAGCAGAAGGAGGGGTCCTTTTGGAGATCGCGCGCTGCGATGACCGCTCGAAATTGCAGGATTCGATCTGGGTCGCCGTAGATGGCCATGGGGACGTGAAGCTTGTGACTCCTAGAGTTAAGATCGAGCTTCTCGACCTCGATTGCATCACAGTAAGCGAAAAGGTGACATCCTCCATCAAACGCGAGGCTGGAGAGGAAGGAGCCGGCGAGGTGAAAACCACACTCTTCCCTCCAAACACAAGAGAACAGAGGAGAGCCGTGGTGGAGCTGGATGAGGCACCAGCATCCAAAATCCTCAAGTCTGGTCGAGTCCGGGTTGGAATGATAAGTGCCCGAGTGCGAAGGTGGGCTGAGGTGACACGCTGCTACCGGTGCCTAGGCTATGACCCCACAAGGCGTAGCTGTAAGGGTCCAGACCGGAGCGCCAGCTGCTGGAAGCGTGGACAGGTTGGCCACCGGGCAGCAGACTGCTCTGCGCAGGCTCAGTGCATATTCTGCACTGAGAAACATGGCGCGAATGGCGCTAAGCATTGGATCGGTGTCGGGTTTTCAGAGAAGCTTTGTATCATATTTGAACATTTTTGATTCAAAAATGTTCAAATATGATTTGGCGCCATATACGTTTCTTTTTAATTCAAATAATCTCACTTCATTTCAATAACGCTGTATCAAAGTGAGTCAACGTTGTATCAAAGTGAGTCTTGCTTGTTTTAATGTTTTATTTTTCATTCAATGATGAAACATTTTGATTTGAAAATAAAATTTTTATAATAAAGTGGAATTCAAATAAGATTCCCTTTTGATTTAAATGTGTTTCAACTTTCGATTTAAAGTGATTCTAAAAAAATGTTATGTGATGAAATTTTTCTGAGTGTGTTTTATTAGTTATTATTTTGCGGCAAAATTTATAAGTTGAATTTATATGTTCAGTTTTTAAACACAATATTCTCATTTCTAAATGCAACTTTAATATTTTAAGTTTAACTCTTCTCTCACATTCAATAACCATCATCGTAATAGCACACTTCCAACGAAAAATCCCTAAACTTCACGTCAAACGAAAAACAAGGCCATAAACTCTGTAAATTTGCAGCTCATCCAAATTTTCAACAGCTAAACAGAAATTCCACAGCTCGAACCGAACATTTTCTCATTACTTTACGAGTGACGGAAGGAAGCAGTGAAACACATAAATTTCTTCTACATAACTATTGCGAATATCCTTTCGTAGATATTTTCGAGGTCAATCGGGACGGATTCTGGCATCTGCACAACGGTTCTTCCACACTCATTAACGAAAACGGTCATCAACGAAATTGAAATTTTTCGCTAACAATGCTACTAGGTTATATCAGGGTGGAATTGAAAAGCACAATAAGATGTGTGGTATATATATTTTTAGACAAAAAGGAAATGAAAATGAAATTTAATTATTGAAAAACTTTGTCAGGTCAAGGATAAAATTTGGCGATCATGACGAAAATACTGGGCAATTTAAGCGATTACACTTTTGAGAGGAAAAAATTATAATTATTTTCTCACTAAATAATCGAAAGTAATGGCCTGTTGTGAAAAATTAAAGGGTATATTTTTGATTGACGCACAATTTCTTATCAGTTTATCTTACGAAAAGACCAATGCCGTTGATCAATTATTTTTGCACAAAGACATAAGCAAACAAGTACTCATTAGAAAGATAGGTTCTCAGGCAAATAATTGGAGAAGAGCGTAAAAAAAATGTTTCATTGTATTCTAACCCAGCCAAAGTAAATGTCTAGATGATGGAACTGTCGGTCGGAGTGGAGGAAAAAGAGGATGGAGTTTAAAGGGCTGGCCCTGCTTAACAGTATAGAAGTGTTTTTGGGTGGGAGCGGAGAAGGTGAGGCGATCAAATCAATTTTTTTCTTCATATTTTATAAAGATAAAAAGCAAATCCACCTCCCCGCTTCCACTGCCAAACAATCAGCAGGAGATACAGTGCGCGTAGAGGTGTTAAAAATACATCGAAAACGTAAAAAAACCTGAAATCAACAGTGGAAATCATAATAACAAACGAAGATATCAATTCTTTGCTATAAATAGAGCGATAAAGTTTAAACAAAGCATTAAAAGATTAAAAATTTTACTTGGTATTCTCATATAAGTATAGCTCTATTAGGTTTTACTATATAGTGGATGATGAACCCACGACCTCTTGTACGTAGTCATCATGTCATGGATGCCATGACATTTTAAAAGCGTTCGATTACGTTATTATATTCAAAATGGTGCTTAAATGAGCCAATGACCTTTTTTACGACCAAACCGGGGCACGCCACCTTGCAAATCCCTCAAAAATCTCTCGATGTTTTGCGTGTGGGTGCCAGTCACCGGATTGATAAAATTCATCGAGTAATTAACTGTCAGATATCGATAGCCTGTCTTTTCCAGACAGTCATATGCACGCCAACCATCTGAATATATGACCTTGCCATCAGCAATATTTTCTCTGATAGCTGCCAATAACGTTTTGATGCCTTGCGTATAAAGGGGAACCACAAACGCTTCTCTTGTCTCACGGCAAATACCTGCAACCGCGATAATTTTTCCGTTTGTCCAGCTTGCGTTTGCCGATTTCAAAAATATTGCCGGTCCCGCCGATTTTGCTTTTCTATATGCTGATCCAAAAACAGCATATTTCCCGACAAAACTTAACCAATCGATGACCGTTTGTCTTGGAAGCATCAATTATCTCTCGAGTCTGATTGCATGTGGCGATGGAGATGTATGATAATATGCATCAAAACGGCTAATGTCCTCCAAACTTAAATAGGTACCGGTACACCAAGTACCCGACATCACAGAAACTTTAAATGTGCATCTGATTTTTTGCCGCTTTTGGTATCCAACCTGCTTATAAATCGTTTCAGGAGATCTTAAAATAAGGTGTCGCGATTGGCATGGACATTTTTTCTGCACTTCCGGCACAAAACTGCTTTTCTTAACACGCGAAACCAAAATGAAAAATCGAGAAACTGGTCGCAATACCAAATCATGCCCAAAAATACAAATTTATTTGTTTATTTATTTGTTTATTTAAAGAAATTTATCATGTATCAATTTGTAGATCAAAAAATGCAATCCCGTTATAATCATTCGCTTGGTAATACCATATATTTAAGATTTGAAGCATTTCAAAGAAGTAGTGTTTTCTAGTCGGTGGGACCATCGGTCGCAGGGCGATAGAGGATCGTCTGATTAGTCCATTCAGATGAACTACATTTTGATGGTTAAAAAGTGAATAGAATAACTCGATCTCCCTTCACTCCCTGGAAGGAGGGTCGAGCTCTTGCGCACAGGGCCTGGAGAGGGTGGATGATGGTCGGATGACCTCATTCAGATTGTTTAAAAGTGGAGGCGGGGAGGTGAAGCTGCATTTATGAAAAAAATTGATTTTTTTATTCCCACCTCTCCGCCACCATCTAAAATCAATTTCGTACTGTTAAGCAAGGTCAGCCTTGCTATCTTCATTCTTTTACACCACTCTCTGGCCGACGGTCTTATCATCTTGAAATTTACTCCAGCCAGGAGTGTTTATTATCTCCACCATGAAATGAAAAAAAGCATTTTTCATACCGGCCAATTAAACCTATTTGGCGTAGAGAACTGAATAATTTAGAGGATACTAAATTTTCTTCCTTCTATATTCTCTTCCGTAGAAAATATCCGCAATGGCAGAAATATGGATATGCACTTACGCCCCATCATTCTGTCTAGTAAACAAGTCATTGTTGACAGCAGAGAATCGTACGTTAAACCTAATGCCCTGTTTATGTTTTCGTACAAAAAGTGCAATGATGCGAACGAATAGGTCCTCTAACGGGCCATATTATGCAGTACACATCGAACTTATTGATGGCTGAGATCTAGTACACAATGATTGCTGAAAACTCGAGCATCCATGAGCTCAACTCGAAGCAATAAGGACCAGATGCATGAAAAAAAAGCCTTCTCGCTCGATTCTTCAAGGGTCTTAGAATGGATATGAGAGGAACTCCTATTGGGATTGAACCGTGAACAGACTTTCTTCTTAACATGAGAGCTTTCAATCGTTCGTTCTCCCAAGAATTTCATGGAGCTGTTATGGAAATATATATTTTATATGAGCGGTATTATCAATTCGAATCGAAACTATAAGACTAGGTGGAAAAGATTTTCAGGGGCTATGTTATGATATTCGGTGAATTTAATGCGTATTTATGCATGGCGGTATCTGTATGCAATGAAATTAAATAGCGGCCGTAGTTGGTTTTCGTGTCAAAGTTTTTTAATTTCAATATGATTTTGAAACTCGTCACTATTATATAAAAATCCATATTAGCGTCTGAGAAGGTAGTTATAAAATAATTTTTCCTATTAATTCGAAATTCATCAAAAGCATATTTTGCCGCTAACAAAATGAATATGCAATAGTTGCTCTAAACGATGTCGAGATTGATGAAACCCTCTTTAACGACCATTCTTTTTTGAAAAATATTTAATATTACAATTGGCTTTATTGATATCTATAAATAATAGCAAATGGAGAAGCTTAGCAATACCCATAAAAATATTCCAGTTTTGATTGAAATTAAAGAGAAACCAAAAGACTTCGCATGTTTAAATTTAATATTTACCAAAATCCTGCACCAATCCAAAGGGTAAGATCGTTCTCATCGAATCATTGGTATTTTCATATAATGGCACCTTATGATTCGCTGATTGATTATGATTACTATTAATTATGGAAATATTTGAACGAGGAAAAGGTCCGCAGAAAGCTCGGATACATCCAAGATACAGCAATGGCAACGAAATTTGATAACAAATTATTGAAAATCTTATTGAAAGAAAGAAAGAAAATAGCGTTACCAATTAACAACGCTGCTTACACAAGACAAGTGCTAAAAAGCATTAACATAAAAGCAGTTCGAACAAGCAGGATTAATAAATTAGGTTAAGGCATGCTAAAGACAATAAGGATATATAAGACAAG
The DNA here is from genome assembly GCA_963978885.1 of Nemotelus pantherinus. Lineage (NCBI taxonomy): Eukaryota > Metazoa > Arthropoda > Insecta > Diptera > Stratiomyidae > Nemotelus > Nemotelus pantherinus. Next base: position 125,354,008 of record OZ022265.1, read on the forward strand.
AGTGGTATTTACAAGGTATCCGGCTTGGTATGCGACAGAGAGATATAGTAATTACGCAAACTAGATGCGTACTAGAGCCTTAGCATCTGGAAAATGCCGGCAAACAAACGTCCAAATATAGACCAAGGTAACTGTTTGTCAACGCTATCAAGCCTAGTTTAAGCTGTAAAGCTTTCATTCGTGGAAATATTTAAGAGTACATATACAATTATGATTAACTAAAAAGAAATAAACAGGTAATCAAATCAATAATTAGAAGTAACCAGCGTTTAAAAGATTTTTTTTTTCAGATGTAGAGTATAAATAAAAGGTGAAGACTAGATTTTTCAGTTAAGAATCTAAAGGAGCCAAGGTACGTAACGACTTCAGCTGTACAAGGGCATGAAGCGGACATTTGCAGACACTTTTGAGTTACATTTCCGTGAAAACAACTTTTCAAACGATCATTCGAGGGAGGAGTACGTAATGTCAACAATAATCTTCTTAGTTCTGCAGCCTGCTCTAACTACATTATACCTGAAACCAACACCCAGGAGGTCAAGATCATCATAAATGAGCTCAAACGCCACGAAGCTTATTACGGACAGCTGTTTGCCGCCACTCACAGCAATATATATAGAAAAAAAACAAAACAAAACAGTCAGGCGGTGCAATTCGAATGTCATTGCACTCAATTAAAGTTATTGACATCTAGTGGCATTCGAATTGCATTGCCTGTATAAAAACAAAACGAGCGGTTGTTGCTCTGCAAGCATCACCTAAACACTGAAAAAAAAAAACAACAACAATGAAGCGGTGCAGTTCAAATGCAATCAACACCTGAGTGCATTTGAACTGCATTGCTTGTTGTTCGGGTGATGCTTGCTGGAGAGATAAGTTGTTGCGGGAGATGGCGGCAACGGGATCAGCTGGAAACTGAACTGGCTGGTCAGCGTGAATTTTTGCTGGGGACAGGGAAGTTGAATTTTGGGCTGAACCGGGGAGTTTTGGTTTTGACGCTGACCGAAAAGGTGGTCTTGGTCGAAACGTTTGGGAGAGCGTCGAAGTTCTTGATATGACGCAAAGCTATAATTTGGTTTGATTCGCGAAATTGAAAAACTGTAAAGATTAAAATTATTCTAATTTTGTGCTAAATTCGTACTCTACGTGACATAATCCAATTGAACACGAATCGGAATCGAGAATTTGTGCGCGAATAAACCTGTACAGAAAAATAGTGTGTACATAGTGATAAAAGTACGCTAAATATCGTACAAAGTTACCTTTGGAATATGTTCTGGGAAAAATTTTGCGAACTTGTGAAAGTTAATGTGCGTGGGATAGCACTGTGATTTGATTGCGAGTTGGTGCAATTAGCAATCAGGACCGAACTGAGTTATCGTTTAACTCAAACACTATTTTATATCGAATTTATGGTACCGTACAAAGCATTGGAAAGATGCCTCTGACAACAACTGGATCTCCGTTGCTGATTTGATTTTATGGCTATAGATATTCACACCGGGAATTTGATTGAGATGAAAAATAAAAATGCTGATGGAAGTGCATGCAGGATCTTCTCTCCACACCAGTGTTTAGAACGAGAAACAAAATTGAATTAATCATCGACAATTAAACAATTTGAACATTACTATTGATACAAAGTGTAAAGACTGTTGAAGTAACGTCTTATCCTAATGCAAATTTCTTTTTGAGCAAAAAGTTAAAAAAAAAAAAAATATATAATATTAATATATATAACCCACAGTTTAATTTGGATAATTTAATTCCATTCTTAAAAATAATAAAACTAAATAAGTTACAGTGAGCGAGGATACGGTACCGTCTTCCGGAACACTGGTAAGATAATTATTTTGATTTTATATATGTAATTATTAATGAATTTGAATGTTTAATTTATTGGAAGTTATTGCATGGATATTTTGTTTTTATTTTTTTTATTTACTTTTATAGTAATTGAAGTCCCTGTTATTATTTAGAATTACTTGATTTTTGAATATTCTTTTTAGATGGTTTTGGAGAATTGTGTTCATTTTATTTACTTTACTATTTTGAATATATTTGTTTTACGTTAAAAAAGAAAGAACTTGCATTAGTTTTTTTTATATAAGGAAGATCAAAATAGCAATGAGTAAGTAAACACCAACGAATAGGTTCAGTGAAGCCATGTATGGAAGTGAGCTCCTTTTTTCCCCTTGCTGGGTTTTTTTTTCCTTCTTCTTTGTGATTAGGTCTATCCATGCGTGACACAGCTAGGGCTTGGCCTGCCCCTCAATAACCCACGACACCGGTGACTAGCCGGCACCTTAAAGTCACACGAGGGTAGCAGGTCAAGCTACATTTTTCTGTTGTGGTGGCGGCTGTTCACAGCTGTTCCGCAACAAGCTCCAAGCTGGAATGGCATTGATAATAAATGCCCAAAATAGCTACCCGATAACATCGTACAAGCCATTGCAGCTCTCATAAATATAATTCGCAAAAAAAGGACTACCCTCCAATAAGCCAACAATTACAAACATCCCTTAGCCTGGGAAAGAACTCAAATTTTCCCAAATCTGGTGATATGTATATATATATATATATATATATATATATATATATATATATATATCTATATATATATATATATATATATATATATATATATATATATATCTATATATATATATATATATATATATATATCTATATATATATATATATATATATATATATATATATATATATATATATATATATCTATATATATATATATATATATATATATATATATATATATATATATATATATATATATATATATATATATATAGATATATATATATATATATATATATATATATATATATATATATATATATATATATGTATATATATATATATATATATATATATATATATATATATATATAAAATCTCAGGAACGCGCAATTCCATTGAACTGGAATTTTCAGGATACACTGGTGTATATGCAGAATAGTGCCAGGTTTCACAAAAAAATTACAATCTTTAACCCTTTGGCGCCGGTGGCCATTTTAGTGATATTTTAAATATACCTATTATTCTGTCAAAAAATAGCTTTTGCAAAAATAAAGTTTATATAATGAATTTCGAACGTGTTTTAAATGTGAACATGACCATATTTTTGTAATTTATAACCCTATGTGTGCGCTTGGCGCCTAAAATGAGATTGGGAAAATTTGGGAATTTTTGAATTGCTATCACTTTTTATCAGATTATCAGATCATTATGAAACTTATCAGATTATCAAATCATTATGAAGACATACTGACGTTATTAGATGGTACACTTGCAAAGTTTTGATGAACGTGCTGTTCGGTTGGTGCCGCCAGCTATGGTAGTTTTGGTAGGGTTTTGAAAATTCGCTCAGGAAAGTAAAGCTTTTTGCCCTGTAACTTCCAGTGCAGTTATGAAATCAAAACGAATTTCATGTGATATACGGAAATTAATACAGGCATTATTCAGAAGGAATCTGGCAGAAAACCATTATTGGAGTGTGGTCTCCATGTTTCTTATACCTTACTGAGACCATCGAGTGTGTGGAGCGTAGGTTCACACGCTCTTTATTTTTTAAATATAATATCCTTTACTCCTCATATGTTTCCTGTTTGTTCTTTCTTCAAATTCCTTCCTTGGAGTCACGCCGGCTGTTGGTTGAAGAGTGCTTCCTATTCAAATCGCATCGAGGCATTATATCTGGCTTCACTGATTCATTCCGACCTCGCAGCTCGTTACGGGGCAACAGGTCTCAAGAAGTCTTCACTGTTCCGTTCGCGCGTACAAATGTCTACTTCTCTTCTCCTTTCGTCAGAATCCCTAGACGTCATAATGAATGGGGACTTGAAACTCTGCCACAATCGTTCTATACCTTTTAGAGATAATAAAAAGTATTTGTTTTAGACCTGATCGTTGGGTCTTAAGATAATTGAATTATATTTTTCTTTTTGCAAACATTAATCTTTATTTTTTTTATCCTTTTCTTATTTCATTGCCATAATTGGAATTTATATTCTGTTGTGATGAATATTGATATAAATAAATAAATTAATTAATTAATAGGGCTACCAGCTATTGTTGGATTTGCATTGATTTGCAATATCTTCATTAAGCGATTTTATCGAAAATTTTCAAACGGTAATGATCTTGTATTTACACTAAACAACAAACATTAAGTTTTCGAAAATTTGAAAATTTTTTCGACTGGTAGCCCTAAATTTCTTTGTACCCCTATAACTTGATGCCTGCAAAGAGTTGTCAGCGCGAGGCGTTTTTTGCTATTTTCGTATCAATAATTGCTTACATTAAGTATTCATATCGCGAAAATTTACAATGAAAATAAGTTACCAATGTTTAAATTTTGTTAGCTCTAGAAATTTTTTGGTTCCAAACATCTTTCGTTTTTTGATCCCAAACATTTTTCTATCTTTGTAACTTTTGACGAAATCATCGGATAAAATTAAATTCGATAGAGAGATGATAAAGTGTTGCAAGCACTAAGCATTTTCTTTGTTTATGTTATGTTATGCTGATTTTAAAGTTTTGCAGTGTTTGGCTTGCCTAAATGTTGAAATTCCTGAAATCCTCTCCACCCTATGGGTTTAAATGCATTGCTAAGATCAAAGTGATTTTGTACTCGAAACAGGTTGAAGCACGTGTAGTAGAATATGTATTTAACCCTCCGAGAACACACCTATTTTTCGATCATCGAGAAGCCTATTAATTATTAAGATTAAGATTTTAATTTGAAAAAATTTGTAGGTATAGTTTGAGACCTCTTTTAGTAGTTCTTATGCATTATAAGTGCCTTAAATGTCCTAAACATACCTGAAAAAAACTTCGCCAAAACACAGTTTTGTCGAAAATCAGCTTTTTTACAAAATAATCGTACCTTTTTTAATTTTCAATATTTTTGGCTAAAAATTCAGGTGGATATAATTTAGTTGGATATGACAGAACCATTGAAAAATCAGGCCTATAGTGGCCCTTGATAAAATGTATTTATTTTTCATATTTACGGTGGCGATTGTGAAGATTTTAAAATGTGCATATTTAAAAAAAAATTATAGCTTTGTCAATTTTTAATATTTTGAGCTAAAAATGTATATGGATACACTCAAGACATAGTAGAATAATAAAAAAAATTAGCCTTATGTAAAGGCCTGCAAAAAAAGTATAATCCTCTGAATAATCGAATTCTAATTGCTCCGAGACATGGACGTGTTCGGAGGAATCACTCCGAGACATGGACGTATTTGGAGGAATCATTGTCTTATTATTGCGTACACTAGAACGCAGATTATACGCCATATTGCTAAAAAAAAAAGCACACTTGCAAACTTATTTTTTGGCGTTTTTAAATTAATCTGTTGATTTATTAATTGAAATTTTTACCTCAAAATTCACGTCGAGTACATACTAGAGCACTGCACGAGTACGTACAGCATCGTACGATTACGAGTACGAATACTCATCACACGATTAACACGATTACCTCGTGTGTACTCGTACTCGCCATGCAATTCAGTACTCGCATCGTTCCGCATCGGCATCGGCATCGGCGAGTACAAAAGTAATCGGCATCGGCGAGTGTAATCGTATTTGGCATCGGCATCGCCGAGATTTTGCTTATGCTTAAGGAATGTATAACATTATACGAGACATCCATAGGAATGTGAAAAATGGAACTTTAGACATAAACAGAAAATTCACTTTATTGGATTAAAATAGAATATAACAAAAGAAACAGAATATAACAAAAAAATTATTTTCTAAATAGTATGCACTATGCAGTCTATTCTATACAAAATAACGCTTATAAAAAGAAAGGTGTACAGTGTTGAATTAAAAGAAATTGTCTTTGATATTTCAAACATAAGTAAAGATTATATATAACTTGTCTTCCACTGTTTATTTGGTTTTTTTGCTAACCCTTTCCTGAAGAATAGAAACTCTCAACTATCCCTCATAAAATGAAAATACCGAAAAAGAAAAACTACAAATCTGTCCAAAAAAATAAGTTAATTGGTTTTATTTCATTTATGATATTGAGCATTTTTTCTTTCAATTACATATGTACTGTTGACTTCGATACCTAAAAGTCCTGTTCCGACTTACCAAAAAAGCTCGACGACTATTCACGATGCCTACTCGCAACACTGCACGATGCTACGATGCGGTTCTGGCGATTATTACTCGTAATCATGAAGCAAATATAATCGGCGATGCATTGGCGAAACGATGCCGAGTATGTACTCGCATCGTTCAGTCGTGTACTCGGCGATTATTTATCCGATTACTTTTTACTTACTCGTGCAGTGCTCTAGTACATACGCGGTCTATTTGACCTCTTGATCTGCTTCAAAGGCTTCTCAACTTGGGACTGTATGCAAACGGTGTAAACTTATAGTGAAGATACAGAAATAAACTCAGAATCCTATAGCACCCCCCCTTTTCCCGCAGTCCTAAGCGCTGCGATCGGTCAAAAAGGTCTCTGGGGTCAATTTGACCCCCTGTGTTCTCGGAGGGTTAAAATCAGCACGATTCGTCTACTGTTCATCGAACATTAGTTTTTCTAGCGGTTCAGGTGCGCTAAATTTTTTTTACATAATTATACACCGTTTACGCCAAACTTGAGTATCATTTGATATTAGACTGGCTTTTTAAAGTATTATACTTAAAGCACGGTAGCTATCTCACAATTCTCGAGCCATTTTCTGTCTATATGATTGGTTCATGTATGCAATCTCATCATTAAGGCTCATGTGTCCACAGCTTGTGGTAATGGCGAATGTTAAACGTTTCGTGTAATGCGTTTGAAAGCAATATGATGGCTTACGATGAACGACAATTATCACTTAGTGATAACTTACTGAATTGCTACATTTTCGTACACTGACAACGCAAAAAGTTTTCGAGATTTTAATATCCTTTCGGTTCGCCCATTACTTGCTAAGCTATTTAAGCAATTAAAAACCAATTTCCCGGAGTTTTCACTGTGGCAAATTACATCGTTTTTCATTGCGATTTTCGCACATTAATCAATTAAGCGAGCTCCTAGTTGACACATACCCACCATCCTCTGTTGCCTACGTCATTGCAAAACTTGCCCAGCTCATGCACGAAAAAAGGTATTAAAGGTACACGAGCTGTAAACCTATCGAGGAAGGACATTATCATTGAAGTTATTGACAGCGCAACGCCTTTCATCCATTCGATGAATTCCTTGCCGAAAGCCTATTGATCCCTGAAAATATATTTCCGCCGTATGGTTGTGCTCTGCTCGCTTCTACGGGCGTATTGTCATCCGTTCACCATTTTGAGTTTCTTCTTTTCAAGCCCGGATACCTTCAGGACAGGAAGTTTGATTTTGGAAGGATACCAGTGAAAAAATTATGATAGTATAGAATGCCTTGTACAACGCTTGGACTGCTTGACGAACAGACGGACTCTATGGATACCCAGTCAGGTGAAAGGAATTTTTCCATAGCATGTGCAGATGACCGAAATGTTTTTGTGTTGCTTACGAGACCACTCACATTCATGTTACGGTACTGAACGGAGAATGAAAGAAATACACACTAAACTCTCATTTAATAACTTTCCAATCCAATTTCGCACTTCAATTAAATGTTGAACTGGCCAGGATTATGCTGGGCGGACGTGGAAAATATAAATTGAGTTTTTAGGTTAAATGAATGTTTTTAATTAAGTTTCGATTCGTTTTTCGTACATTTGAGTTTGCACTTATATACTATGTTCTGAAAATAAGGATTATTGAACTGGCGTTGGTTTACGGAGTTAAGTGTTCTTTTCGTTATTTTTTTTTCTGGTTTGAAGAAAGAGAGCAATTAAGTCGGAACCTTTTCATGCAGCTGTAAGGTATGCCACTTAGAAAGTGTTTTAAATCTACCAATTCAGTAATTAAATTGTTGGAACATTTGAAGGTTTATAAAGACAACTCAAAACGAAATATCTTAGCACTTTTTCCAGCAATCTTTCTCTTCCTCCAACAAAGCGAATATTCTACTTGAATGAACTCAGTTCCGGAAGTGGTAGTATACTGCTAAATAGTTTCGAATGCGGGCGTAAACTGATCGAAAATTGCATGCTACTCAAACAATCAGCTTTTGATACGTCGCTGTCGTGTCGAATCGAGTGCTGGATGTCGTATTGAAATCAGTAACCCATCGAACTCGTCTCTCGACCGTTTCAATATTTGTCGAGTAATGCAATTTTCTTTCCGATAAAGACGAGAAAATTCACTTGGCAGCACCGTGGGACATTCTGTTTGCTATTCGGTTTCTTCTGCTGGTTGGAGTAGAAACTTCATGCTTGGAATGAGATTTGATGCTGTAAGTATCCTGTAAGTAATAGAAAATGGGTTATTCCATTCGATAAGCAAAGAAAAAGTCAAATTCTACCTTACACGTCTCTAAAGGTTAGTTTCTTAGAACTTGAGAAATCAAACGTTTCTCGATTGTGAATCTAATTTTCTACGCAGTTTACAGAAGAAGCGAGTGTTTTGAACTGTTTTCTTATGTCTCCATCTTTATCTTATGAAAATTCAAAACAAATTCCTTTTTTCGAATTGCTAAGAGTATTTCATTACAAGCAGCACATGCTCAATTTCTCAGATTCTTCCCAACAATATACAAAACATTCATACCGAAACATTTACAGCTCGAATCTTTTCACGCTGACAACGATAAGTTTACAGTATTTACTGAAAACAACATCAAAACAATATTGATACACTTGTTGCGAAAACTTTTAAGTAAATAATGATACAATTCGCAATACTTATAAACTGTAATCGTATTAGAAGAACTTAACAGAACTTATGCTTTATGCTCCATCAGGAAGTATTTTCCGTGGATGTTTTTGTTGCATGACAAAATACCAAGCCACTGAACTTTCGCTAAAATTTCAATGAAGACGGCGCCGGCTGCTGTCTAAGTTCTATAAAATTTAAAACGTATTCGAAGCTAGTAGAACATTTTGTAGGTGAGGTGTGTTTCGTCAATTTTATTGAAAAAATTCATTGGGCAATTTATGAAAATTTGGTACAGACTGAAATTCACCATATGATTAAAATAAAATTAACTAAAGTCTAAAATATGTGAGAGTCAGACATGACAGCCATATAAAAATGTTTTGATTCCGATACTGTTAAATATTGATTTTTTGCTGAGTGATCCGAATATACACAGTCGTGCCATAAGTTCTGTTCCTAAGTCGAATGAGTCCGCACAGTCCATACGACTGACGGCCGAAAATGGCTTTGTTTTTTCAAAATATAGAATGGACCCTATACTGCAGAATTAGCCTCAGTTTGTATCGTTTACTCGAAGAGGCAATAGAAAGTGGATCGTCAAAGAGAATCGCATCGCTGTGATCGCGCAGCACAAGTGCAACAAGTCACCGGTGAAGATTTTCAACCTGCTCGAACCATTGAAAATTTCTCAAAAGTTTGTTTATCGGTGCATTCAACGGTTCAACGAGACCTCTTCTGTTGACGTCAGACCTAGAAGTGGCAGGCCACGCACTACGAGGACACCAGTAGCTGTGAAAGCCGTGTCTGCGAGAATTTGGCGAAACCCTCTGCGAAAGCAGAAAATCATGGCACGGGAGATGAATATCCCAAAAAGAACGAAGTCCCGCATCATCAAAGAGGACCTAAAACTTGGAACTTACCGAAGAACAACGGGACAGCTGTTAACAACGGCTTTGAAGAAGATACGAGCCACAAGATTGAAGGAATTACTTCAACGGTACGCACAAGGAGGACACAAGAAAATTCTCTTCACTGATGAAAAAATTTTCACCATAGAAGAAAAATTCAACCGACAAAACGACAGGGTTTCCGCTCACAGTTCTCGAGAAGCTGCTAAAAAAATTCCAAGGGTCCAAAGAGGTCATCATTCTGCTTCAGTAATGATTTGGTGTGGTGTTTCGTACGACGGAGTCACTCAGCTGCATTTTAGTGAACAAGGGGTTAAAACAAAGGCAGCAAACTACTAAAGCGATGTCTTAGAGAAGGTAGTCAAACCACTCAACGATACCATGTTTCATGGGGAAGACTGGACGTTCCAGGAAGACTCGGCGCTAGCTCACAAAGCAAATATGAACCAAAAGTGGTGTGCGGACAATCTGCCCAACTTCATAGCCGCTGAGGATTGGCCCTCTGAAAGCCCCGATTTGAACCCGCTTGAATATCGCTGTTGGAGAAAGCCTGCAATATCGCTAGAGCAGAAGGCGTACAGTAAGCGTCATCACAATATTGAGGCTTTAGAGGCCAGTTGAAAAAAGCAGCAGCCTCAATTCCATTAGAAGTCGTGCGTGCAGCGATCGACGACTAGCCCGACCGTTTGAAGAAGTGTGTAAAAGCAAATGGAGGCCACTTCGAATAGATTTCTGTGTTTTTTTGTTCCTTTGTCTATCGAGAACAAATGAAAATATAACGTTGCATTTTAATTTAGCCCATTTAAACAAGAGACAGAACTTATGGCACGACTGTGTATGCACCGCTTTTCATCAGACATCAGCTCATAGTGCATATCTGAATGATCTCACCACTTGCAATGTGAGAGATTATTGGTTTTGTGTACTTAGTTGGAATAATTTTTATGATCTGCGAATTTTATCCAACGATAATTGCTCATAGAAGGTTTTTTTTATGATAAGCTATGGCAGTTAGGTGAGACGCATGGGAGAAACCAACTTAAAATGTTCAGTCAATGCAGTTAAATGACACTTTTTGATTAATGCAGCGAATAATGCAGCGTTGCTGTTATGCACAGTCACCGGCATCTAAATTTAATGATATTCTTGTAATTACTACTGTTTTTTTCTTTGTATTGGTTTTTTCGCCGCCACTTAATGAGAAGAAAATTCATCCTGACCCACTACACTGGTAGTGTACTAGGTGTTAAATGCTAATTTATTCCTAAGAACTTGCGGACTATACGACATATTTGCCAAAATACAGCCTTTTGCATCATTATTACTAGTCCTGTCAGAAGATTTAAACGTTCCAGGTAAGTACTGAGATGTTTTGTTACTACGACTTCGACTGAAATTACGATTGATATAATCGTGACTGACTGAAGTTTCTAGATCCGCTAGAGTTCAACTGCTAGCTTTCGGTATTTAGCATACTTCTCGTGTTCCATTGATTTTATGTTATGTGCTAGTGGTACGCCAATTTCTATTTGCGACTACGCTATATTATCAAAGAGTTCGATATAAGGTCGGCTGTTGTATATAGTCTCATTGGTGATAATCGGGCGATCGCAATATAAGATTTCTTCGCTGGGTTCAAGAGTTTTTGGAGTTGGGTACTTATAATAAAAATTCGGGTTTTTGGCATGATGGTATTTTTGTACTAGTTGCATGTAAATAATTTTGGGGTGCTGATTACGCCGACACATGTTATCCGTGTTTCATACTTCTAGACATACTCCACATATATGTTTGAGGGTTTCACCAATTGAGTTGCAGTTTTTTACATTTGTCTCTGATGTCTCTTTTCAGCATATATGTAGTATTCATAATTTTCAGTTAAAATTACTTTGTCCTGAATGGCAATGATGAACGCTTCTGCCATCAGAAAATAGATCTCCTTTTTACAGAAACTTGAATGAGGATACTTTATCGATGAAACTAAATGAAATTTGCACCGGATACTCACGTTGAAGACTTTTCTTCCTATAGAATTAAAATTCGCAGCCACTGGGGCTGATGCATATTATACACTGAAGTTGAGGGCTGATAGAAATTCACCACTAGTAACAATTTGTTGGAATTTTGGATGAGTGTGACTCGTAAAATATGAATATATAGCCCTTTCTTGTGTTTTTACATTGTTTTTTTTTTACGTTTAATAATCCGCGTGCGAGTGATATTTTCTCAATAATCTTCGAGTATATTAATAATCTCCGTTTCAATATGCCAAACTCATAGGTTAGCAAAGGAATTGACCAAATAGTGATTGTTTTAACTATTTTTTTTTATATAGTATTTTATAGTTTGGTATTGAGAAGTTTCGTTAGTTTTTTTTTTTGAATTTTTTGAATTTGGTTCTAAATAATCTGCCATTTAAGTAAATCATTTAAAGAGCGATAGTCTTTCGGAATATATTTTTAGCTGTTGTAGATTAACCTTTTTGTAAAATTTGAGTTTTTTTTCGGTTCTCTGCAGTAAAATAATATTTTAATTCCAACAGTTCCGCAAAAATGCAATATTCAACGTGAAGATTTGCAAGAGTTTGAATCAACAATTGGCGCTGAGCTGCATCAAGAGGTTTTCATGGAATATACGAATTTCATTACGTGAGCTAAACGTAAACTAAAGGATATTGATCACATACCCAAAGAATTTCCTCTGCGAAGAGTAAATGCCGAAGCTGGACAAAGTCTTATACTAACAGAATAAGTATGTATAAAATTTGTATTAGCCAAGAATAATTACTTAGTCTAAATTTCTTTTAAAGGCTTTAAAGTGTCACATGCTTAGAAAAACTGATGGTAAAACTTTATATGATGAATATTTAAAAGTCATAGCTTACACAGGTTCGCTTGTAGAGGAGCTGGTTTGGATTCAAGCCCACACGGGATCAATTGATAGCCGCAGCTCGAGCATGCCTAAATTTTTTCCCAACACTGAAGTCTAGCAATGAAAATGAGTTCGTGAGGTTGATATTTTCTTTACAAATAACAATTTCAAAAATATATCTAAAGGGCTTATTATTTTACAACGAGAGCACTGGCTACTTGCAAACGAAACTTAAAAATGATAGGGTCAAAAAGGAAAAACTTGAAACGGAGCTCGAAACTTCCTGCGAATTAGAAAATACTCCGTCTGACCACATTATAGTCCGAAATTCTAAGGCCATGAATAGCCACCTAACTAGCTAAAAAAAATGCGACACTTCCGGATGAAATCGAGCTTGCCAAGTACAAACTTTCAGTTACTACTGAATTGAGAGCGAAAGAAATGGAGTCAGTTTCTTTCAATATTTCCAGAGATTGCAACTATTTCTTCCTTTGTTTTTGTTTGATTAAGCCATTTTACGTTTCTTTCTAGACATCATATGACTCCGGCTTGCGGTTTCAAGGTACATTATCTCTATCTTCTAAATGGAAAACGTATGAGAAGTTCATTTTTTAGGAAAACAGATTCTGCAAACTGAAATTCATCATGATTTGGGTAACGCTTTTTACAATCAATTTTGAAATTGTTGTTTATTATCGTTAATAGAGTGGAACCCTACAACTTTGATCATATTAAATTTGAACCTCTTATAAGAAGAATCAATTTGGCTTATCACATTGATAACTTTCATTTCGATAGCTGTCACACATAATTGTAATGGATTTACATGAATAAGAATATCGTATACATATAGACGAAATTTTTAACCGTGTGGTGTTTAAATTAGTTCTTACAAATTGGAATAGCTTTTTGGGTTTCTGGAGGTAGTAATTATTCCTGGTAGTCCCAATGGTGTTAGACATGTAGTTACAGAAACTAGTATGTAAAGATTAAAATCGACTACATGCCACCCATAGACGTTAAACAAGTTTACTGATTGGGGTTATGTTTTTGTGTTTTTGCGGCTGTGTATTTGTTTTTGGGGGTCTTTTTTCGTAAAGGTTATCAATGTGTGATCACGGTTCTCTTCTCATCTATAAATTAGCATAGACAACGTATATCGGCTCTAGCGTTTATCAGAGCAGAGAATAATTTATAGGGGAAACTAAGCCTCCGAAAACAGAATCAAATGGAATTTTTTTCGTGTGGGATAAATAAAATTGAAAATCTTCGGACTAAGTGGTTTCGAAAGTTTGCACTGATTTTCATTTTTTGTTTGTTTGTTTATCTTTTGTGTGTTGCATTTTCGTGTGTTTTTTGATGATTTTGTTTGTTATTCTTCTACTTTTGTTTTTTCTTGTCCTCCGGTGGTAGAAAAGGCAAAAACTTAAAAAAAAATACTCTTAAACATATAGAAACTAGACAAGAAAGCAACAGAATGATAACAAACAAGCAAACAAATAAAAACACCCTCAAAAATAAACAGATAGCCACAAAAACGCCTAAAAAAACACCATCGGCAAAATAGTATAACGGCTATGCGGGACACGTATTCGAGTCAAGCCGATTTTTTCTCCCAAATAATAATTTTGTATTTATATCTTAATTTTTTTTACATCTTTGCTACCAATCACCATTAAATTTTACACCCTCATATGCTATCTCACATCTACACTTCTATCATCAGTTACGACATATTTCCCCATAATAGTGCTCAATGCATTTTAGCTTTATCGAGCACTACGGTCGAGCTGAGAAAAAATCACATTTTAATATCCGACTTGGATCTCGACATCGAAAACTTGAGCTAATGTCGAATTGATGGCATATCGAAAAAGTAATTACATATTGGGACGTAGAGTTCTCGTAATCTCACCGAGAGCCAAGTCATCAATTACATGCAAACTCCACATTTAGAGCATACATTCGTACGATATTACTCTTGCAGACATTCGACATCTGCACAGCTTTCATTCGGAATGATTCTTAAGCGAATTAGAGATTGCTCTGTAAAGAAGTTTGCTAGCAAAATGAATTGGGTTTGGCAATATTGGAGAGAAAAAAATGTCATGGTAGCAATTGATGATGTAACGAGTAAAGTAAAATTCCCTAAAATTTGATGAGAAATTTTGCAAATAATTTGCTTGAAGTAAAGTAATTGTAGTCATTAATGTCTCAAACGCAATAAATTGAATTTCTTAATGAAAAATTCGTAAAACCTACGAAATTAACAAAACTTACTATTTGCAAATTTAATGATCCTTTTTTAAACACATATTTTGTTTTATATCTTCATTAAATAAATGTCTCAACTAAGCGTGCGAACAAAATTTGGTTTGAAATGTTTTGTGGTTGAAATTGTGTACTCCGTTTTAATTTGGTGGCATGCAAAATTAGTTTTAACGCAAAAATTTTGAATATCTTGTTCTGGAACCTAGAAATATAACTTAATGTTCAACATTTTTTTTAATTTAGGGTAATATTTTTGTCTTAATTTTTCCTCTTCTTGCCAAAGCTTTAATTTTTTTTCAAAATAAGCAGCATGTACTGCCTCAACCGTATTTTTGAAGAGTAGTACAAATAAAAAATAAAACATATGTATACACTCAACTATTTTCAAAAAATTGACTTGCCATTCTATTAACATAAATTTCTCACATTACTTACTGAAATATATTTTTAAAACATTTGTCCAGATAGTACATGTATTCTCAAGTGAACTTCCATCAAGACACAATAAATCAGCAATTTCAATCTCAATCCCTACAAAACCCAACATTCGCAAACAGCGAACGGACAACAAACGAACTGCAAGAGGAAAACGTCATGAAAAATTAGTAATGTCCACGTTGACAAAATTGCGACTGGTACGTGCATTTTCATATCTTTTGATAAACTGTGCGGGATCATGAACTTGAGCGTTGTTTCCACTTCCCTGTAGACTATCTTCTGTCAACTAAAAACGGACGGAAGTCGAGAAAAAATTACAAATTGCTCGTTCGTCAGACTGGTAGGCGAAGGCGAGTAGAAAAATATGAATGATAGCCAGAGACTAAGTGGCACGTCCTGGGAATTATTTAGAATTTTCTTTGTCTTTCGAATATTGTACCGGAATGGGAGGAATTAGCTGACGAGAAATTGCGGAATAAGATGGAGATTATTTGGAAGCGATTGTATTAGAGCTTCAATCAAGGAAAGCCTATACTCTATTAGAGTACTTTAACACGAAAGTGACAAGATTGCAAGTTTAAGAAGTGTGTTACAAGCAGAAAATCAGCTTACAGCAAATTAAAAAAATATATCAAATCTCTGAGGAATACGCTCTATTTCATACAACAGCACGTTTCTCATAGCATTCATCATTCTTCTGCTGAGTTTCATTAAAAATGGATACATTTTCCCACAATAGAAACCACACACCATCACAATTCCAGAAAATCTTCAGAAAATTTAGCATCTTACAAGCACCTGGGCGCTTAAATACTTGCCATCCATACATCTTCAATTATCCTTCCGAGTCCATTTGGTACGTTGCTCGAGTTTCGTCGATCTATTGCAGCTCCCTGTTTCCACAGTTTTCTACGAGCTTTTCTCGTTCTTGTCCACTGCTCAAGTACAATTTCGAACACAATCCCTGATACCGCACTACTATTCACACAATACGGCGAAGGCAAGTACAGATGAAATACACATTTCGCTATGAGGATTAACATTGGTATCGATCTTTTCTAGGTGTGCAAGGAGAACTCCGAGAGAATGCCAAGCGTGATTAAAGGATAGCACTAGAAAGGGCTCAAATCTTAATACTTATAAAGAAGTTGGCTACTTTTCTGTGCTACTTTTATTCAAGCGATTTATTAATGAAAAATTCCTATGTATGTTCTATGCTTTGAAATTCAATTAAATTTTCATATCAATAACATTTCGCGAACAAATGACATTTCGAGACAGGAATTGTACTTTGCGAGAACCTTAAATTTCTTATCGTATTTGCTTCTGAAATGGTAAGATGTTTATGTACGATATTGGCCGCGAAAATATGTTACTAGTCTCATGGGCCTAAAGTGGATCTTCGAAAATTATAATCAAAAATCACAATGCGAGGAAAAAATTCACAGTTTTTAGTAACAATGTTCGCAGAACAGTAGTATTAAAATCACTTTGGCCGAAAATTCATATTTCTATACTTATCATCAAAAAAGTTTCAGAGAAAAAATCTCAGGAACGCGCCAGCTGATTGAACTGAAATTTTCAGGATACATTGAGGTTTATGCAGAATAGAGCAAAAAGTTGAAAATTTTTAACTCTTTGGCGTCGGTGGCCATTTAGTGATATTTTTAATATACCTCTCATTTCGTCCACAAATTACTTTTGCAAAAATTAAGTTAACAAAATGAATTTCGAATTTGTTTTAAATGTGAATCGGATAATGTTCTGGAATTTTCTAACCCCGTGTGTGCGCTAGGTGCCTAAAAAGAAAACGGGAAAATTTTAAATTTTTTAAATTGCGATAACTTTTGTCAGAGATATCAAGTCGTTATGAAATTTTCAGGACGTATTGGTAATATTAAGTTGTAAATTTGTGTTGCTTTTAATAAGCATATTAGCAACCCTGTAGCTAGGGCAGGCACTGAAAGTGAAAATCCTCAAATCATCGACTCTCCTAAAAAATTATCGCTTTCTGAAAAACAAGCCACTCATATATAAATTTCATGCTTTGTCTAAATAGCCAAAGTAAAACATTTGAAATTTTACAACGAGCACGCCTGGTAACCCTTTCCCATTTTACCTATATTTTTAGCGTCGAAAAATAATGTTCACGGAAACTGACGATCTGATAATCAAAATTATTTGAAATTTACAGAATGTGTTGGTCTTTGGTAGGACCAGATTCGATAGAAACAATTTTGAAATGCAGTCAATTTTGTGCCAGTGGTGCCATTTCGAAAAATCACTGAGAAAAATAACTGCTTTTGGCCGTATAAATTCTGATTCAAGCATTCGATTTTGACGAAATTCACACAGTAGCTGAACCTTACTTTAAGCCACGTTTGGAAGAAATTTGAATGAAAAAATCGGTTGGAGATGCCAGCTATGGTAATTTTGGCGTCTTAAATTTTGAAAATTCCTGAGGAAAATAAAGCTCTTTGCCCTAAAGCTTCCAGTACAGTTATTGAATCATAACGAAATTCAAATGGCAATCTAAACTTATTGTAGGCAATATTCAGTAGAAACTTAATTTCAAAACAATGATAAGGTTGCCAGCTATGATCGTTTTTATATTTTTTTGTCATTTCTTTAGTAAGCGATTTTATCATAGAATTTTCAAATCGTAGTGCTCTTGTAGTGAAAATAAACACCAAATATTAAGATCTAGAAAATTTGAAAACGTTTGCGAATGGTTGCCCTAATATTCTTTGCATCCCTATAACTTCCAATGCAGTCATCGGATTAATACGAAATTCGCAGAGCAGGTTGATTTCAACGTAAGGTAGCTGCGACATATTTTTTGCTTTGGTGCTAGCACTAAGCGTTTTTGTTATTTTCGTTCCAATAAATGCTTGCGTTAAGTATTTTCATCACAAACATTTGCAATGAAAAATAAGTAAACAATGTTTAAATTCTCTAAGATCTGCACATTTTTCGGATGACAACCCCAAACACCTTTCTATCGCTGTAACTTTCGATGAACTCATCGAAATTAAAATAAGCTTAGATTCTATTATTGCTTAGAGTGTGTTAGTTTTAAGTAGGAAAAGTAAGTAGTGGTAGAATACACACTCAAAATCTGGACAAACCCTCTACTGTTCTTCGAACATTAGTGTTTCTAGCGGTTCTGATACGGTAGGGTTCTTTTAGGTTTCTAATCTTAACACTATAAGCAGTGGCGTGCGCAGGCGGAAGTAACGAGGGGGTGATTCCTCCCTCTATTAAATAAATAAATACTGGTGGTGGAAGACGAAGAAAAATGAATGTTTTTTGTGGAGAAGATTTTAGCGCAAATAGAGCTATTTGAATTTACATCTGTCTCCTTTCTAGCATCATAGAGCAGATTGTCAATATCGCCCTGAACTTGAGATATTTTTTCGCCTTTAATTTGTCTGAATTTTGAGACAACACACTCTCCAAAAATATTAAAATCACCCCTTCTTCTGCCTTGATGTACCTGCTGTAACTGTCTGAGCTAGTAGCGGTAGATTTCCTTTTCTTCTTTGGTGATTTAAAGAGCTCGATTTCTTCAGAGCCTCTAAAAATATCCTTTTGTTAACGTACATCCTGAAAAAATAAAATAATTGACTATTTGTTTTGTTTTAGATACAATCTACTCCAGAGACATGGAAAAAAGTAAATTATAGTTTCTATCAAATTTTGTAAAAATACTAAAGCAAAATATTTATGCGTCATAAAAATGTAGAATACATGAAATTGTTTAAAGGAAAAAATATTATAGGAACAAGTGAAATTTGTTCTTATTAAAAAATAAGAATTCAGACTTCTTACCGGTTTTTCTTTGAGTTTTTATGTTGAAACAGTTCCACGAATGTTGTTCATACGAGTGTACCCAAACCACGCTTTCTTTTGAATGAAATCAAGAACACAACATGCATTTTTGCTGTCAGAATTTATTTCCTTTCCTTTTATTTTCATATCTCTTTCCACTACCTATCTACTTCTGTCTCATCATACCCTTTTTTTATATCACTATAAATATATTTTTTTCGATGGGTTTTTTTTAGACTTGATTAGTGTCATCACGTAAAATAAGAACTATCTCCAGTTTGTTGAAAAATCTGATGACCATTTCATTAATCTATGCCACACTAAATGCTATTTTTTCGCACGCAGTGATAATAGCCATATAAATTGATAATAGCCTTAGAAATCACTAAAAAGATGAATAATGAAGAAAATCAACTTGCCCAGCGACTTCCGTTTTCATTTGCTGAGTGTATGAAAAGATTTTGAGAGTAACACCCCTTAAACTTTCTGTGCTTAGGAAAACGAAACTTGTTTTGCTTATTTTTATTAAAAGTATTGATCTTTTTTTCTATGATAATACCAAAACTCAGGGGATTACTCTTTGAAGCAAATGCTCAGCTATGGCGGTAGGTAGGCCCATATGAGAGAAGCCGACTCCATTATACTTTAAGTGCCACACTTTATTCTTGTGAAGTTCGGGTGTCATGCCCAGTCACAGCGCTATGATGTGACACTTAATTAATGGAGTGCTGGTATTACCCAGTCGCCGATTATTAAGACAACACATGACGAACAAATACAACCATGACCATACGGCGAGATTCAAGCCCGTCTTTAGCAGATCACTGCTTTGGACTGGTGCTTTAGCGAGCCGAGCATCTTAAAAGAAAGTTGATGTTGAAAATAAAAGTTGGAAAATTAATGTTGTTTGGCATATGAAAATTGAATGAAATGTCTCAGTGCGAAAATAGAAATTCAATTTTAGATTTTGCAATCAGTTATCTGCTGGAGTTCAAGAAAAATATTAACCTTCCTTAGAAATTTTGTTTAGGTTCAAACTCTGCACCTGAAATTAACTGCAGAAAGCTTCGATTTTCTTAGGGAGGCCTTGTCTTTCAAGCCACAGGACTCCTAGCATGTTCCTTAGCCTTTTTACAGACCTGGTACTATCTAAGAGCACTTTCTGTGAATTTTATTTTGATCTGATGATTCGGTCATCAGTTCTCGTTAGCATAAATTAAAGCTGCTCGTACGATGAAGGGTCTTAAAGATTGTATTTTGTTTAAAAAAGATAAAATTTTCAAGAGCCTCGATGATTTAAAGAATTTCTTTTCACGAGTCAGCCGTAGCTTCGGGGATGTTTGGACATTAACCAAAAATTACAAAAAGCTTCAATATGCTCTGCAAATTTGTAATGATCTGATGAGTTTGCCAGAAATTATCATAAATCGAAATTTAATTAAAAATTATTTGCCTACTTTGAATGATTCAGCGCCCACATCGTGTTAATAATGTCCAAAACGTTATATAGCTAACCGTTAAACTAGAAAAAATGGCTTTTTCAAATCAATTCTTTTTATGGAAATATAAGGGTACCTCAAAATTCACTCAAACGCCCGACGCCACCATAAATTAAAATATAGCTCAACTCGTCCTTAATATAGACTTACTCTGTACAATTATCTTACTTACTCTGTACAATCTTACTTTTCTGTACAATTAATTCCTGAAAATTTCAGCTCAATTGTACCACACGTACGTGAGAGAATTTCACTGAATCTATTTGTTGATATATGTGTACATATCCATAAAAAAAATGTGAATTTTCGAGAAAAGCAATTCTAATACCAATATTTATCAAAACTCAGTAAAATGTACTCGGATTAAAAATTAGCATTAAGTTGACATAGTTGTTTATTAGGAATTTAATACTTTTCTAAAAGTTGTTGCTGAATTCTTATTCAAATTTCTATAGATATCTTCTCAAAAAATATTCCGGATACATTTTTTAGTTTAGTTTCAATCAAGATAAAGAATCAACCGCGAAAGCAGCTAAAGTTACATGTTTGGTAACATAAATTTTGTGTAAAAGCATTTGAATCAAATTCACATAGCTACTTAAATTATGTAGTAAAATTAATGCCAAAAAATATTTAGTAGTAATTTGCGCCCAACGTGGGCAACCATAATGAGTGTTTAAATTTCTTCGCGATATGTTTTCAATTGACGCTTTTCATTAATTATCCAAACAAAACATGCGCTAGTATGCTAGTATGCATAACTTGGCCCTGATAGCTTGGCATGTTTTCACTATTAGGTGCTTTTTTTGCATTTTATCTCCTATTGATCGAGACGCAAAAAACGCACCTATTGTTATTTAGATCAGCTTTTAAAGTGACGGTATCATTTGCTGTCTTTGTGCCAATCAGTCACACCTCAACAGTGCAATGGCTGGGGAAAATAGGTCATATGTGCTTGATACCATAAACCATAAAAGTAAGATACCTCATACCATAAAAGTAAGATTTTGGCCTATGATTTGTAGTTATTTTTGACTGTTGGTTGAATAGAGAACCATCTTGTTGTACATATTCTGGTATGTTGCTATCTATCAAATATTTATTTTTTGAAGTGATTGAACCATAATATCTTTATTTCTCCCAACAGATCTTAGGTAGATTGATTTTGTTTATCAAGCTTGAAAATTATATTTGCTGCTTCTATATATGCTCATATAAGTATTTGTTTACATTGTTCGTTTTGGAAATATATCTTTGGCAAACATTTCTGTTTTGAAAATATATCATTTAAGTCAACTTGAATCTGATAAACATACAGCTAAACTAATCAAAGGTTAAAAACGCATTCAACTGGAATCCTAATATTTACTTTGCGATTATCGGCTTAATTGCATAAATTGATGGTGAACCGGTGTATCTATTTAGCGGAATCTCTCTCTCTTACCAATGCTTATCACGGTACTTCATTAGCTATTTGTCCATGCTGCTATGCACAAATCGCGTACGGTAAACATTCATCATCGCTAAGGATGCTGCTGACGTTCAAACATACGCCCCTCTTTTTCAGCAAAATGTTCCTGGATGGTTAGCAGGAGAACTACTGGGAAGCATGGATGACAATTGGACCAAAATCTCCTGCAGATGAATTTACTCTCAATGGAAATAAAATACTGGAGAGAATGAATTTTCCACGGGTCATTGCTGAATTTATTTTCTTTGTTTGATATGCATCCCACCTCTCAAGATCCTCTTAGAGATTTAGATAGCTGAGTTGTGGAACTAACTCAATTGAACCCCAAATTTACTCATATAGGAGCAAACTGAAGCCTTTTAAGTTCAAACCACGAATTCATTTCAGTGAAGAGAAATCCTAATCATGTGTATCTTTGAATGTCGCTATTAAACTTTGTATTGAAACCAAATTTATCTAGCCCGGCCAAAGTCAGTTCTTTAATCATTCATTGTATCAAATTCCACTCTCTAGTCGGTTTCACGACGTCCTGTATTTAACTTGAATATTTCATCTCAATAGTGTGAACATGGCGCGAATCACAAGTTAAGTGCGGAAAAGTCAAAACAACGGACAAGGTTACACGTGCAGTCCTTGAGCTTATAAAAATAAACATTTTACCCGAGTGCTTCCGTGTAACTGCTTTAAAAAGGAAAAGCAGAGAAAAAATTACAATGTGGGTGTGAATTATATGTGAAAATAGTGATAAAAAAAATTTAGAGTAAATGCGCTGCAGAAATATTCTAGGACAGAAGAATATTGTGGAAGTACGAGTGTTTGGTTGTGGAAGGTAATTAATGATGGTCACGCATAAGTTCTGTGAACGTGACCTGATGAATTTCCAGGCTGCTTTGTAATTTAGAGGCTACCATGCATGTTTTCATTCAGAAAGTCTTTCTTTTAGTTGAAAGTATTGTCATATTGTATATTTATTTATACATGCCAAAATGTATATTTTTAGTTGCATGTCTATTATTTTTGTTCGGCAATTCAGTTTTGCTAATACGATAATAGTATTCTCAATGAACTGTTAAATAACCGTTTGGTAAAATTATTTTATGAAATCGTTGCGAGCGAATAGACGAAATTTTTAATGAAGGCTATCAAAAAACCCTTATACAAAAGGTTTCAATGTATTTTATGCAAACACTTCCATAAATATATTCACGGGTCGATAAAACTAAATTTTCGAGAAAATATTTGAAGCTTTTTTCCATCGCGTATTCTTAGGGGTTTGATGATATTTAATTTTTTTTATGAATTGTAATAATAAATATATAAGATTTTTCGCATACACTAAGTTTTCTTAAATTCTATTTTTATTGCTACAAATCCATTTGTAGAAATTGTTTAATGATAAATGCTAAATGTCGAAAGTACAATTTAAGACAAAATAAGGTATATTTCAGCTTGTTCAAAATTTTCTTTTCACAAAGACTGACTTTCACAAAATTATCAACCCCTGTTTGACAAATGTTGAATTGTACAATCTAAACAGATCTGACAGCATGCTTTAGCTGGCCTAATTTTTGATGTCACAAGCCTAAACTTTGATGAATGAATAACTTTGCATAAATATTTGTATTTAAATTCCAAAGAAATTATATTTTTTCAAGTCGTCATATTGCGAAAAAGTTGCGAATTCAGGAAACAATGCACGGGTACGAAAAAATATAAAATTGGTTGACATTTTCCGGTCACGTGTGTGCTCCAGAGTTTTTCGAAAATTATATTTTTATGCCAATTTTTAACGTTTACTAAATACATCAAATTTAAATGTGTAAAAACCACAAAAGTAATGTTCAAATGTTATTTAAATCTGCTTTCACATTGCCTTCAAATTTATTGAAAAAAGATAAACCGTAGTTCAAGGGACAAATTCCCTATAACTTACATTTTTTTTGTGTTATTTTTTATCGATTATAAGTTGAAGTGTTTAAAAACAAACTACTTTGGACCATCGGTAATACTTGCAAACAGTCTTTTGTTATGGAAAAAATAAGCTTTCATGTGAAGTGTCGAAAGTTCAGAAAGCGTTGAAAATGTTGAACAAATGAACAATTTCTGTAGCTGAAGAAACTTTAGAGTCTAATTAATGGGTGAAGTAAGGCCTGGTTTACGTTGACAGCAAAGTCGTTTTCAGAAAATTATCCGTAAACTCAGCCATGCAAAGTTTTTTGAGGATTTTGTAACGAGTTTGATCCAACTCCCTTTGTGTGAACTGGAAATATCTTGAATGTTATATCCCAATCAGCGACTGATTTCATTTAATAATGGGGGAAAAGATAAATCACAGTTCATCCACTTAATTATTTCGGAGTAATCTTGAAACTTGAAAATGAGTTTGCGATATGAAAGTTCTGATATTTATTCTCTTTTGATCTGTTCTTACTGATTTTCGAAGAAAATTAGTACGAGAATCGTTTTACCGAAAATTCATATTTTTCTATATATTCTATTCTCTTTTCACAGCTTATTCCAGCCAGCACGTAGAAAATACTTTAAGTGCCTATCAAAAACAAACTGAACAGGATATCAAGATTATTTAAACGCAGTTAATTAGGCTAATGTTTAAACTAATCGGATTATACTTTATTTATAATTCCACATTTTTTTAAATACTTTAAAACAAATAAAAATGGAAAACGCAATCAAAAACAATGCCGCAGCTTATTTCGACCAAATTCTTTGAACCGTTATGCTGCAATGCAACTGTTATTTCTTTTTCTGTGAGTTGATCATTATATTTGTAACATGAGCAAGGTCAGTCTTGCTGGTTTTTCTAGAAACATCGTGCAGAAACGTAAATTTTGAGAAATGGGACCATGTACGACAATTCAACAGCGAGAACTTGTTCTCAGTCACTTCAAAACTGACTGTTCACGCAGAAAAATTGGTGAGATGGTTGGACTGAGTAGCGGTACAGTGCAGGGCATCATAAACAGATTTATCCACGAAAATAGGACACACGATAAGGGTAGAAAGACCCCCAACAAAATTTTCAACACAACTGATGAGCGCCATATTGTCCGAAAAATACGGGAAAATCCGAGATTATCGGCTCGAAAAATCGCCACCCGAAAACTATTCGCCGTGTGCTGCGACAACATGATTTTAACGAAAGAATAGCACGCAAGAAGCCGTTCATTACCGCCAAGAATAAAATGTGTCGATTAAAATTTGCCAAGAAACATTTGAACAAGGATTCTGAACTTTGGAATACGGTTATATTCGCCGACGAATCTAAGTTTAATATTTTTGGCTTTGACGGTGCCTCACATGTTTGGCGTAAGCCAAATATAGGGCTGCAAGCAACAAATTCAAAAGCCACAGTCAAACACGGAGGTGGTAGCGTCATGGTTTGCGCCTGTATGCCTGCAACGGGAGTTGGCAGTTTACAATTTATTGAGACAACAATGGATAAGTCGCAATATCTTCAAATTTTCAAATCAAACTTACTTAAAAGTGCGCAAAACCTGGGCATTCGCGATGACTTCCAATTCTACCAAGATAATGACCCGCAACATAAATCGGGTATTGTACAAACAAGGCTGATTTGGAACTGTCCGCACATTATACACATATTATACGGTCGCCCGAGTTAAACGTCATTGAAAATTTCTGGGCCATTTTGGACACAAATATCTGAAAACGGAAAATTTCGAGTAAAAAAGACCTCAAAACTGCATTACTCGAAGAATGGGCCTATTACCCCATACATTACACAAAAACTGGTCGATTCGATGCCTAAAAGACCAGCGATGGTCGTTGATCAGAAAAAAGGGTGACACTAAATATTGAATTTGTTAATTTATGCCTTCAAATTGAATTGAAATAATCAATTTTTGAACTGGTCGATATAATCTGTGGCATTATTTTAAATTACTTTTTTCATTTTTGATTGTTAAGGAATAATAATAATAATATGTATAAATAAAAATAAAGTAAATGTATGATAATTTTGGACATTACACTAACAATCTGCGTTTAAACTATTTTAATATCTTGTTTAGTTTAGGTTTTATTGGCAGTTCAAGTTTTTTCTACATGCTCGTCAGAATAAGCTGTGGCCCACTGTATATATTTCTATACATTATTTCATATTATTCTATATATATTTTTTCTATATATATTTCTATAAGTATAGGGAGTGAAAGCTGATTATGTTTTATGCTTACTCATGATAAAGAATTGGATGTTTTGAGCCTGTTATGTGCGCTGAGTGTCTAAAAATTGGCAAGTACTTTTTTCAAATTTTTATTTGTCATAGCTTCTGACAGAAACATTAGATCATCGTGAAATTGGCAGGGCGTATTGATGTTAACTAAAACAATACAAACATTATATTTTAGGACTGCGCGGGCAACCCTGTAGGCACATGAAAAAAAATCCTTCAAATCATCGACCCTCCTGAAACATTTTTGCTTTTTGACGAAACATTCAAATTATTGATGAATTTTAGCATTTCTTCACCATGTTAATTTGAATTTTTCAAATTTCCGATTTGTACGAGAACGGCAGCCCATCACTTTATTACCTCTATTTTCAGCACTCGAAACTTTTGTTCACCAGAGCTGACGACGGAATAGTCTGATCAATATGAAATTTACAGGACATGTTGGTATTAGCTAGGAACAGGTCTAGTTGAAGTAATTTTGAAATGCCGGCAACACTGTGGCAGTAGTGCCATCTTGAAAAATCACTGAAAAGTCAATGAAGGAAATTCACACAGCCTTTGGACCTTACTTTAAACCACATTTGGTAGAAATTTGGTTAAAAAATTAGGATAGAGTTGCCAGCTATGGTGATTTTTGTCAATATTTGTCTATATTCTTGTCATGAAATCAAAACGAAATTCATGTGGCAAACGGATCTTATGGTAAACCACCTGTCTAAGAATTTTTTTAGAAAAATCATCAAAGGACTGCCAGCTATTGCAATATTTCTATTTTTACTGGAAATTCTTTACTATGTGATTCCTTCATTAAATTTGTAAATGGGAATGATCCTGCAATGACAAATAACAACAAATATTTACTTTTCAAAAATTTGAAAAGTATGGAGGGTGGTCACTCTCAAATTTTTTTACCTCTTTAACTACCAGCGTAGGGGGACCCGGTAGCTCTGCTCGCTAAGGCGTCAGGCCGAAAAGCGGCGTGCTACGGGGCCTGTGGGTTCGAATCCTGCCAGTGTCATGGCTGAAAGTGTGAATGCGTGTGATTGTCCATGAGGGTGGCAAATGGGCCCAAACTGGTGGCCTAATGCTGGCCGCGTTCCCGGCAGCCCTCTTCACTAACATAACATAACATAACATACATAACTACCAGCGTAGTCACCCAATTGAAACGAAATTAACAGAGTGGATTTAACTTAACTTGAAGCACATTTGCTACAGTTTTGGCTAAGGTGTTAGCAAAGACTACCAGCACCAGACATTTTCGTAAATATTGCAGCAGCATATGCTTCCATTTGGTATTCATATGCAGAGCATTTACAATAAAACAGGGAACCAATTTTAAAATTTTCCGAGCTATCGAAATTTTTCGGATGGCAACCCCAGACATATGGAAATAACAAGTCGTCAATTTCGTCAATATAATAGGTCTCTTCCCGTACTTTCAGTCACTGAATTTTCCTGAATTTTACTGAATCATGTGGTGGGGGAATTCATGATAAGTACGGGAACGTTCACATTGCATTTCC
Organism: Nemotelus pantherinus; assembly: GCA_963978885.1. Lineage (NCBI taxonomy): Eukaryota > Metazoa > Arthropoda > Insecta > Diptera > Stratiomyidae > Nemotelus > Nemotelus pantherinus. The sequence goes on from OZ022265.1 coordinate 125,381,833, forward strand.
TGAAAATCGAGAAACAAAAGTGTCAGTTTTTGGTTTGTGGGAGAACAATAGTGATTATAAAGTCATCCTAAGCGGTGATAAATTATCGTCACAAAAATATTCGACCTTCATAGCAAAATTCCGCAAAAAATATGTTGCTTGCCGCGCACATTCGAAAATATTTACTCGCGCCACACCGTTTGACACTTTTCAGTATTTTTCAGTAGCTCAGACCCTACTCAAATTTCATCGTACTTACTGAAAGAGGGGAAATTTTCAGTTTTCAGTAAAACGGAGTACGGGAACGGCTTCATTGCAATTAATCGCGATTAATCGCAATTAATCGTAGTACGGGAACATACCTAATACGTCAAAAGGCTACTCAGCATAGCGCTTGCCATGTAAACATTTAGAGCCTATCAGTCCGTTAGTAAACGCCGGATACTTTTGGCAGCTATGTTAAACCTAACCAACCCATGCGGATGTAAAAATAATTCGAGAAAAAAGCTCTTTGGTTGTCAAATTATCTTAATTTGGGTCTTTATTTCGATTCACGTTATAATTTCAATTGTATTTTGATTTCAAATTTGAACAGTATACAGGGTTTGTTCCGAAATAAAGTTGAATCAGTTCAGGGAAAAAAAATTATTGCGGATATAGCTATCAGTGGCTGAAATTTTTCGAAGTAAGCTTCTTCCGCGTCAGACCGCCGGCACCAACGTTCTTTCCATTCGCGGTACGCATCCTGGAGCATCGACGGAGACCTCTTTCAAGCACCTTGGCCCTAGGCATGCCTCTTGATCCTTTGGAATAAGAAGAAGTCCGGAGGGGCCACGTCCGGGGTGTAGGGTGGCTTGGGCAGTGTTGCCACACCGCGTTGCCACACCGCATTGCCCAAGTTGTCGGCAAAAGTGTGCGACGGGGCATTGTCATGGTGAAGACGCCAGGACTTCGCGATCTCCTTGCCCCTTACTCTTGCGTTGCAGCCTTTTAAAGACTTCCAAGTAAAAATCACTGTTGACACGTATTGACACGTATTCACTGTTGACACGTGGCACGAATTCCCAGTGAACAATGCCTTTCGAGTCAAACGACTTGATTGCTCATTCGCACGTTTTTGGGGCTAGGGGAAGCGGGCGTGTGCCACTCGGCACTTTACCGCTTAGACTCCGAGTTGTATTCGAAAATCCACGTCCGTCACCCGTTATCACATTGTCTATAAAATTTGGATCACTTTGACACTGCTCCAAGAGCTCACGAGAGATCCTTGCATGGAAAGCCTTCTGGTCTTCGGAGAGGACCTTGGGAACCATCTTCTTGCAAATTTTGCGCATGCCCAGATCCTCAGCAACAATACGATATACGGTACTTTTGAGAAAATAGCACTCCTCTGCCAACATTCTAAAGCTCATGCGACGATCTGAGTTGAGCGACCATATTAATCACTTTCCTCACTTTTTCGTCGTATCGGCAGATGGTGGGTGTCCAGGGTGGTCTTCAGCTTCAACTTTATTTTTGGACACACGTTGTATTTTTAATGAAATGCACTTCGTTCATGTGGAACATGTAGTTTATTTTTCCCAAACTCAGAAGGGTAATTAGACATTTAGAAAAATCAAACTTCTAAGATACCATACTCTTGCGAAAAGTTGATATCGTTGTTTAGAGCTGCTATCCATTTTTTGTTGTAGTTTCATTTAGTGGGCAGAGAAAGATATCTATATTTATTTGTTTAACTAAATCCCATTTAATAGAACGATCCAATAACAACATGAGATAGTGTCAAAAATCATAATTTCATTTTACATAAGAAATGCTATTTTGTAATTGAAATTTTTAAACGAACTTTGTGACCAGCCTTAAATACCTTTCTCATAGTGTGTTGTTTGCCTTAACAAAAGCTTAAAATTGCATTAATAACATTCCCTCTTTTTCTGACAAATCTATTCTAGGAATTACTTTTGTCCTTCAAAAACCATTCTATAAGTACCAGCAATTTAACTTTTCATATAATTTCTCATAGCGTTCTTTGACTTCCCTGAAATTCAAAAGACGCATTCGTCCATCAGCCCAAAGATTTAATGTAAATAAAGTAAGTGCTCTTTGCTAGCATTTCTTAAACTGTTATTGCGAAACCACTCAGAAAGATATCTTCATTGTAACTTAGCTTGAAACAAAGCATGCATTTTTCAACTTTCCGGACAAATAAAAAAATACTTCAGATGATAAGTTAAGTTTTATTTATTGAAAGTTTCTTTTTATTTCTGGTTGTACACGGATAAATTATGATTAACAGGATTTTAACTATAGCAACGAAATCAAACCTCATTTTCAACTAGAATAGGACGAATATCAGTCACAGCCACCGTCACAGAACTCCGTAGCACTTCAACCAAATACGTACATAAATAATTCAAATTCTCATTATCTACAATATGAATGTGCTGAATATTGCCGTCGTCATCGTCAAAGACTCTCGTTGACATTGAAACGTCTTATTAAAATTGTTTGAAGAGCGTTCTGGACTGTGGTGGATCTTGTGCGCCCATTTCTTTGCTGCTTCACTTGCTCTTTGGTGCGCCAACGATAGTGCCAGTCTGTAAACGAGGCAATTAATAATTCTTTCTGTACACATTTTTGCGTGTTAGCAATATTCCTGTAGTCTAACCCGTGAAAAAAAATGAAGAATAATGAAAAATGTACCGACCTTGTTAATAAATTGCTATACAAGAACATTTAAGTATTCGGTAAAACGAAATCAGTGAAAAGATGAAATGCTGTAGAAAAATGAGTTTCATTGGTTTTTTTTATGTTGGTGAACTTGAAGTATGCAAATTGCTTTCTTGTGTCTAAACGAGTATTTGTTTGAAAAGTGCTGAGGAAATGATTTTTTCTATGGTTTCGTGAATTCGTTTTTTTTTAATTAAAAAAGTAGAATATTACAAAGAACTACCCAAAATTAATTTGAATTCACACACAAATTCCGTATATTTTATATTTGTATTTCATCTTGATGGCCACCCTAAAGTCCGTCCCAGACTTTGGCACCATGTAAAGTCAATTGAATATGTATTTGATTGATGTTGGAATTCCAAAATAAATTCAGGATATCAATTATATACTTCCAAGTGGAAATTTCAGTAGAACTAAACGATAGGTCTTCTATTAATAAAGGTTCTACGAATCGTATTCGACTGGTCCTGTTCATTGAATTTTTGTAGTTCTCTCACAATTCCGCAGAATTATTTCAATTATTTTCGTGGAAAAATTAATATCATACAAATTTGCTCGTAATTTAGCATGCATCACCATTCATCGCTTTTTGCCATTGGTGGGTTGTGTCGAACCCACACTGGGCGCTTCAAAGTCGTACTGAGAAATTCATTATAAAGTGTACTACAATTAGAGTTTCGGTTGGGAATTTTCCATTACTAACTGAAATTCAGTATTGTGACATATACAAAATATATTTTTTATCACCAAAACTTAAAAATTTCAAGTGAAGAAAAAATAAATCCTCTTTCAACATTTCAAATAAACAATAAAAAAATTCTTTAATAAATTTTTTCTTCGATAACAAAATACATTTTTTATAAATAAATTTTTTTTTTGATTGCATAAATATTATGATTCTGTAAATAGTAGACCATTATTTTTTGTGAATAGCTAGTTTTTATTTTCTATTATTATTGCAATAGAGTAAATATCATTCGAAGCGGACATATTTTCGCAGCATGAGCTTCCTTAAGTTTGACATTTAGTTAATCTTAATTTTTGACATTTTAGCTAATCTTAATTTTTGACTACTACTACTTGCATTATATACTTCATTTCGTTTGATGTTGTTACTCTTGAGCTGCAGAGTTGAAAGTATGTTTTATTTCTTCAAATATTCCAGGTATCAACAATTGGAATATCAGTTCCACAAACAGAATATCACATCAGATGTCATGGTGAAAAAAGATCTATAAACGGCGTCAATAAATCATTATTGATCTTGGATTGAAATTCTAGATTTGGTTATCAGCCGAAAAAACATGTAACAAAATCGTCCAGTTTACACGCTGAATTTCAAAGCTACGCTAAAAATGGTTTGTTGGTTCCGTGTGGTGGTTCCTTTAGCAACAGCACTTGTCGTCGCTAGTATTTTGGCTTATTATTACATGCGACACAAAAAGTGATCTGACAACTTTGGAAACGCTGGAGTATGTTTCGATTGACAGGTGCAGTAGTAAATCATGTATACGAATATGCTGCACTATTACAGTCTTGAACTTATTTTAACATACACACAGTTGTAAAAAAAAAGTTAAATAAATAAGAATGTAATAAAAAATTTCCGAAATCAATAACTTATATTTATTTTGAAATTTTATTTGAAGCCACTGAAAAGTATTTATATTTTATTCTACTAAGCAAGACATACGTTTAAATCATGCATTCATAAATAGTTTGGCAGAGTAGGAATAACTTTGATATGGATGAAGCTGGGTCCTTATGAATGTTTCCAAGTTAGCACAAAGGTGTTTATTTTATTCACCACCTTAAGGACGTGAAAATAGCCCGTCAGATCTTGAATTCGTTATAGTGAAGCGAAAAATATTTTCAAAAGTCAACTAAATTTAAAAAAAAATTTGGTCAGGTATCAAAAATAATTGGATTATTTGGTATGATTTGATTAACCTATAGAAACACAGAAATCTAATGTAAGAAATTTTACTTACTTAATTTATTTTTATTTATTTATTTTATTTCAACCAAACAAGGCGTACAAAAAAAAAACACTTACAATTAATATTTAACAATTTATATAAATTTATATTATTTTGGCTTTACAAGTAAGTTTTAAAGGGTGAAAATAAATCAACAGAGCCACCAGTAGCGCTTAAGACCGGACCATGTTGCAGCTAGCTTCATGTAAAAATGTCATCATTTAACCACTTTTTACAGTATGTGTCATTTCATAAAAGTACAAACAACACTTTTTTTCGTGCAACGGCTATGTCAGCTTTGGTGTTTTGGGAAGCATTTGCATTTGGCTTCCATCTGAAGAAAAGTGCAGCAGAAAATCATTGGCTGCTGTGTTAGTCTTACGTAGAGCATGCTTTATCAATTTCAACTTATGAGTACTGGTTCCGACGTCTCAAAAGTGGTGATTTTGACACAACCGACAAGGAGTGCGAACGAAGACCATAAAATTTTGTAGACGGAATTTGAGGCAATTTTTGATGAAAACTCATGTTAAACGCAAGAAGATCTTCAGACAATGTTAGACGTGACTCGGCAAGCCATTTCATTGCGGCTGAAAGCCATTAGTATGGTTCGAAAGGTTGGAAACTGGGTTCCTCACGAACTCAAACGAAGAGATGTCAAATGGCGTATCACTGTTTGCGAATTGCTCCTTCAAGCGTGCAAAGCGAAATCGTTTTTGCGTCACATTGTCACCGGCAATGAAAAATGGAGTCAGTATGACGATTCAAAGCTCAAGAAGGCGTATTCTAAGAGCGGCGAACCCGGACGCCAAAGCCAAATATCCATATAAGGTAATGCTCTGCATTTGGCGGAACCAGAGCTTCTTAAAAGTGGTCAGACGATCGACGGGGCTCTATACAGTCAACACTTGATGCGTCGTTGATCTTTCACTCAGACGCATGTTGCACAAGTGATCAAAATCTATCTCAATGGTACCGGATGTAATGGTACCGAATGGTCTATTTTCTACTAAGCAATTTTTCAAAATTGATAAAGATATATTAAAACCAAACTTTTTTCTTTAAATTTCTTTTTATGAACGAATCGGGCTCATTGATCTGATAAGAAATGGTAGATATAATGTTAAAGTACCTTATTCTGTGACACTTGATATTGAGACGAAACAGACTTAAAAGCTATTCGGAATATATATTTCTGAAGAAGGGTTTCGTCCGTTTTCAAGCCTATTCATGGCCCGAAAGAGTAACATGGTTACTATGAGGAGACAAGCGTACAGAATCTGACGAAGCGAGCTCTTGCAAGTAAAATCGTGGAAACCTTTTCTGAATAGACTCAATATGGTCTACATACACCTGCCAGCCAAACTACATGGGCTCATACTCGAGGATCGGTCTAACTTAGGCATAAATTATATTATTTTAGTTAGATGTACATATGTCAAGAAATTCTGTGGACTACTTTCTCACAAATCCTAGAATAGACGGAACTTTTGCTTATATTGCGTCAATAAAATCGTCCAAAATGAAAATATTATTATTATTATTATATTCCTAAATCCAGTACTTTATCAGAATATCTTAAGGGAATACTATTTAAAGAATATCCAAAGTTTGACGGACTAATTTTACACGTGAACGAAACAACAGTATACTTTTCAATTTTAATTACTATTAGTATCGCATCACGTCGTAAGTTTATCAAAGTCAACTTGAAGTTTCAAGCAGTCACCAATATTGGATACCTGTTTAAAAAATTTGGAGTCATTTGCATGAGTCAAACTGGAAGAATGTTTCAGGATAGATCGTAGGTAGCTTGTATATATAAAAAATAAATGTAATAAATGGCTTTCTTGCGGAATACCAGATATCACATCAACTTCTTACGACAGGGTGCCAGAGAAAGATACATATTGGGTACGGTATTCCTAATAAGAAGATATCCACCTAATAAATAGTGGTTGAAAGTTAAAGGAAGTCAGTTTACATAGGAATATGGAATGAACCAGCTTACCAAAAGTCTTCTTGAAGTCCGCACAAATACAATCTACTGGAAGTGCTACTAAGATCGATGGAATAATAACATTGAAAATTTCCATCAGGTTGGTCCGACACTCGTTCGAATAATCGATCCTGTTCGAATTGCTGCATAATTTTGGTGTAAAAATTTCCCACTCCAAAAGTAGAAGGGAGTGCTGTTATATTATTACATCATTTGTAGTCTGCAGGTCCAAAAGATTGCCATTCGGATTGCAAAAATGTTCAAAATACAATGACACGAATTGAGTGGTAGCTCAAACTAGCTAAAACCTCTGCGTAATTTGGCTACCTTTTGATTTTTTTTTTTTTTTAAACTGAAGACAATTTTTTCCTTTGGAAGCTAGATATATTTTAATTTCATGGCAGAAATCGATATTTCGAGAGAAATATGTCCTCTATCAGACCGAAGGTAAAATTGATCTGTAAATTAAAATAATTTTTGCAAGCTAGAAAAAAACTGCTCACATTAAAATAATCTATTGATTGTTTACAATAAAGTTCCAAAAAACATTTGTAACATATCGTTCAGGTACATACGCATGCAGCCATCAAACGACCAATGACATTTATGGCAATTGGTGTTGGGCCTGTCGTCTACACAGAAGAAGATTGAGTCCAATGGCTTGGGACCAAGGTAATCCATATCTTTTTTATGTATCTTCTGTACATATGCAGTTTTAGCTATTACGTTTTTAAGTGCAATATCACTGCCAGATATGCAGTACATATTATAATAGACTGCATTTTAACCAACATTTTAATTCAAATTGGTCGGCAAAATTTTGGCCATTTCGAATGATAGAGCCTGGTTCTTTTTATTTACTTACCTCTCTATTTCCTGTCTTGTTGACACTGAAACTATCCTGGAGAAACTACATACTGCTGTAAGCAAACCAAGTCGACCGCGGGGTTTTTGCGGCAAAAGATCTCCTCAAGCATCCTGCTTTTTGAATTTATTTTCGTAGTCTAGGTTTATGGGGTATAGAACCACGCAACCTGTGTCCCATTGAGCCCATTTTTTGTCCGTTCCTTGGGTCTTTGTTTACGTTGTTTTAGAGCTTTTAGGTGCTCCAGAAGTTCAAACTTCAAATAAACAAGGAAAAATCAAGTTTCTGCGGCCAAAAATTTGCTTTTCGGGCGAATCAAGAGATTGCTTTTCACATATAGTACTAGATGAAAACGGCATCGCCGTTAATCCTGAAGAAATAGCAGCGATAAACAGCAGAAGTGTAGCCGTTAGACAATTTTTCATTTTTGAGTTTTTGTGGTGGATTTTGTTTTTGGGGTGTTTTTTGTTTGTTTTTTAATTGTTCAGAAACTTGTGGATATACAACAGGATGATAATAAACAAGCAAACAAACACAACCACAAAAACACAAACATATCCGCCGAACATCTATCGGTAAAATTGTGTAATTGGTATTGGGGGAGAGGGGTACGCATTTGAGCTTAATCGTAACACTTCTTACAAAGAAAATGATTAGCTAATGATAGATTAATTATAATTGTTTAGATAACGAACAGCCAGTGAAAATTTTTCAGAACCAAACCTTTTATCTTAAGTACCGACGCTGGTAATTTTACTTTGGGCGCAATCCTATTGTAAAAGAAGAAGCAAAATTAACGGCTAATGAAGTAGCCAGTCGGCTTCTTACCGAAACAAGGCACAATTACTGTTCCGGCTGACAATGAAGCGTTGGCATTGGTATGGAGTTTTTTCGTGGATAGATCCAATGATGGTTGCTGTCATTAAATTTGCCAACAGGTCATTTAGCCCCATGGACCCTGACAGTTGAATCTTACTAGGCCAGTATCACGTACACGCCAAGGGAAGTGAACGCGGTAGATACAGTCTCAGTCTCATACATTTTTTTGACCTCTGGCTAATGAGCCCCCGTAATAGTAAATTAAATTGCAGGCGGCTGTTCTGCGTTACATGTCTTTTTGGTAGAAATAGCACAAATGTTAAGTGACACCTTCAGGTGTGGTTCACTAAATTTTCAATAAATTTCACTTCATCAGAGGAAAAATAGCAATCATCCTTCGTAGAGAGATATCAGCGCAAAATTTAGTGCAACTATTTAAAAGATCATTGAAAACACATTTATTCCCCTACAGCCCAAACTTGATCGTTAAATCCTTGTTTTTCAAAGCCCTTTCGAACCCATCAAACTAACATATTTTTGCAAATATTTTTATAAAAATATATTCAAATTGTTTAGTTTCTGTGATATGTAAATAAATATGCCCTGCTTGGTGAAGTAAATAAATATAAATAAAAGCATTTAATATCATAGAAGGAGCGAAAATTTGCATACGTCTACTCTGGCAAAAATCCAGATTCAATGAAATCCATCCATAGTGACAACCGAATTTCAACAATATAAAATTAATTTTACAATTGTGCAGCTCTTCAATTGCAATAATCGAATGGTCTCGTTGTTTCGATTCCGCTTGTATCCCGGAGCATTTCAATACGGCTTATCAACTATAAATTCCATCTGATTGACAATTCAATTTTAAAGTTCAATATTTCACCAACAGCCACCCATTTGTTCCGACAAACACTCCTCACCACTCCGCAGCCCTAAGACAAACACTTAATAGCCGCCGAACGTATCCTCGTCCTGAGCGGGAGTACATCCTTGTGAAATTGTATTGCGATATGCATTGTAAGCAAAGAAGATTCGAAGCTGAAGCTAACTCGTAATGTCTACAATCAACTGGCAGGATGTTCTCTTTTATATCTGCAGTCGGTTGCCTTGCCATGAGCAGCTCCGTCTCAAAACATGGCTCGTCGTTGGAAATTCAACGGGCAACGAGCGAGCAAGTAAATCCTTCAAAGAACATCATGGCCAACCAGACTGCGGCCAGATAGTGGTCGAAAAAGGCATCCGACCGAAGGATAAGTCCTTGAAATTCTAGTAAATCAAAATCGATATGAGTGCAACGAAAGGACATTATTGAAAGCTTCCGACATCCACTTAAATATTAACCCGAAAGTTTTGGGGAAGGAATCGAAACGGTCATTACGGAAATACGATTGTTGTGTAGGTCGAGGAGGATTGAAGATTCGAGTGGATTTTGTTACTTGAAAATTATTGAAAACACGATTTTTTGAAGAATTCATTTGGAAACACTTTTGGCGCTAACCAAGAGAGATGAGTTGAACGTTAGTGTTCTTAAGACTGCAGCTAAGCTCTCATGGTCAGACAATTTATCTTGTAGTGTTATAATGAGTAGTTTGTTTCTTGTACATCACATGTCAAGAAATTCTAATCCAAAAGAACAGCATTGGAGTTTCGAATTCAATCTATCACTCTGACTGATGGACACAAGATAATTCAAAGACTAACAGTAAAAACACTGGAGCTCTAATTCCATCATAGCTTAATTCTTCACTAATAGGTCTCACAGATCCACTCACATAATTTCTTAGTTCACACCGCATAATATGATCAGATAGGAGAAGCAGAAGAAAAATTGAAGAGCTCACGGTCTTGTTGGAACTAATTCCATACAAAGTTCAATAGTTTCACATCGACATAGATACGAAGCATAAAAAAACCAATACCATAATGACGACTAGATGGAGGTCACGTCTGCAAGAGAAATCTTTTTAGTTTTTATCATTGTCCGTTTCGTCAGGAGCGGTGGACAGCAATAGGATTAGGGTCTTCGCGAAAAACTTTCCGAGCTACTTTAATGCTAATAGGACTTGGAAGTAGGTCTATGATTGATTATCATGATCGACTAAGTTTTGTTCTTCCGGTCCAAGAGTGTATCTGGAAGCAATATGAAATTGTTGAAATGCATTGAGCGGATAAGAAGATGTTTGATTGTGAATTTCGTTTTTAGATTACTCGGCCAGCAAAGAAGCAGTACGATCTGAAAAGTTTCCGATAGCTTGGACTCGATAGTTGGTAGTTGGTGTTAAATCTATCAGAGTCCGAAGATGACAAATTAGTGTAGATACTTGAAAATGAAAGTTTGGTAATGCAATAATAGAGTATGTTAGAGATGTAGCAAGTATACAATATGAAGTGTAATGATAAGTTGCAAAAAAAATGCTTGTATGAGGAATGTGAGATTGAAAATAATTGGATTAAAGCTGAAACACTTTTCATTTTAATTCATTTCAAAGGTAGTGCTCTTTCTAATAGCTCAAAGAAAAAAATTTTAAAAGCCTTGTAAGCTTTTACTGAAAATACAAAATTGTTCAATAGAAAATCATTACCAAAAGAACAAACTCCTGCATTAACTCTCTTTTTAAATTTTGAACCTGTTACTTTTTGCTATCGTCGCAAGGTCTCAACCATCCAATTCATTGTTGCTGTTAATTATAATCCTCTGTTTGCAATTTGATTATTATTTGGAAGGAGTTTTTTTTCCCTAGTGTAGATGGCAAAAACAAATCTGGTAACCAGATCTACGGGTGACCTATCACCACGGGGTATGTGAGGTTTGACTCACTAAAAAAAGGACCATCTACAAGCCCACGAAGTTTCGAGTCGGGACCCGCCTAAGCACTGCTTCGATCCGGTCATGCTGACTCACCCATCGGTAACCGCGGACTTCAGAAACCACCACAGTTTATGGGTCGGTAAGGCAACCCTCCTCCCACGTTATGCGCAGCACTTTCTCAACATATGTTGAGACTGCGCGCCAGTTCTCCTCGTTTCACAGCTTTGCATCCACGATCGTCTCAGGCGTTGCCAGGCCAAACGTAGACTCAATGGTGCGCCTTAAACTTACAAAGCGACTGCACATAAAGAATGTGTGCTGAGCATCATCGAGCTCAGTCACACATTACCGGCAGCACGGTGTGACCACCTTACCCATTCTGTTCAGGTATATCCTGAAGTAACCGTGCCCTGTCAAGAATTGACAAAGGTAAAAGTTTACCTCACCGTGGCTCCGGTTAAGCCAAGGCTCAATGAGACCAATTAGCTTAGCCGTCCAGCGTCTTTTAGTACTTTCACTCCAACGTTGTTGCCAAAGTAAGAGGGTAAGCGTACGTGCGTGCGTCAGTGCTTCAGTTCTGCCCAACTCTGAGTGAAAGAGGTACCCTTCTTTGCGTTCTCGCGCTAGTAGGTCGATTGGGATTACTCTCGATACCACCATTGCAGCCCCTTCTGACACCGTGCGGTAGCTACAAGTGCACTGGACACCGGCAATGCGCTTCCAGAACTTCTCAGTTCCGAGCGCATCTCCCCAGATTTCGGCTCCATATAGCAAGAAAGAATCGGCCGTTACCATCATTAGCCTCCGTCGCGTCTCACTGGGTCCACCGACATTGGCCATTAGCCTACTCAGCGAAGTGACGATTACAAGAGCCCTGTCACATACCCTGCGGATATGATCCCAATACATCAGCTTGGTGTCCAGGATCACTCCCAGATACCTGACCGACTTGCTGGTCTGAACCTCAACGGAGCCAACTGTCATGGGTATGACAGTTGGTATCCTCCGCTATGTCAGCATGACAATCTCTGTTTTAGAGACTGCCAGCTGGAGGCCGTGTTTGGTCATCCACCGATCCACCCTGCTCATGACTTGATTAAGTCTGAGTTGAGCGAATTCCGCAGATCTGGAAGTGATTACCGCCGCGACGTCATTAGCGTAACCTACCAGAAACACATCCGCAGGCATTTTCAAGCGCAGCAGATCATCGTACATGATGTTCCAGAAGTCAGGTCCTAAGATCAACCACTGTGCCGCACCTAATGTAACAGGTCTCCTTTTGACTCCTTCGTCAGTGTCGTAAAGCAACCAGCGGCCCCTGAGGTAGTCCCGCATCATGGCTAGCAAGTAGCCTGGGATACAAAACGTCTGCTCAAGGGCTCGGAGGATGTCCGTCCACCTCGCCGAGTTGAAAGCATTTTGTACGTCCAGTGTTACCAGCAGGACGACCGGTCTGGCTTGATGGCATGCCTCTTTCGCTCTTGCCACAGCCCCAACAACCTCTGAGATGGCATGGATTGTTGAATGCCTTTTTCGGAAGCCGTGCTGCCTGCAAGAAAGATCACCAGCAGATCTCACTGCTGACAGCAGTCGTGGCTTGAGCAACCCTTCCAGAAATTTCCCGGCAGTGTCCAGCATTCACAGTGGGCGTTATGCTAATGGACCACCCAGGTTTCCCTTCCCCTTGTCCACAAATACCAGTCGAGCTACTTTCCACCGCGACGGGAAGACCCCCGCGACTAAACATGAATTACACAAATTCAATAATAGACGCGGTTGGACCTCCGCCACGACTTTAAGCGCCATTTGGAGTGAATTATTGTTCTGTAAATGTATCATAGTGCATTACAAATTTCATGTTCTCGAATATATTCCATCCAACAACATAAAAAGGAATTAATAAAAAACCGAATCACAAAAGTAACCAAACCACCCTGAAATCGGCAGCTCTAGGTCATTTATTAATACATCCTTAAAAATTAGCTAATCAGCTCTTTATTATCGATTACTAAACTCATAATATTTTGAGTTCAATCGAGCAAGTACGTCATACTCAAATAGAGAGCGTGTCAATTCAAAAAACGTGAGTGGTATCTGCGTGTTGTAGCCTTGACTTTGTTGTATTTACTGTTTCGTTACCTTTTCAAGAATGCTCAATTTATTCAATCAAGATAATAGACACTTACTAAGAGAACAAGAAAACAATAAGTCTGAATAACAACTTTTCTGCCCACATAATTATTTCTGTGAAATCGAGCCCGTAAGGAGCAACCATTCTTGATAATATTACTCTAATATTTAGTGAGATAGAGTTTTGTTATTCTTCTATAAAATGGCCATACGTTTGACGTCATAGTAAACAACCTTGAAAAACTTAAATAGTAGGAAATATTATTTTCCTACTCAATCATCCTAGAACTTTTTAATAATTGATTACTCTACTCAGGTGAGTTTATATGGTAAATACAATCAAAAACATGTAAATTAAACAGCATTCTCCGTCACTCAGTTTTTCACAACTTCCAACCAAAACCACAAGCTTAGCTCGCAATGCATTTAGTCCAAAAAGCAAAACCATTTAAATTTTGTTCAAAGCACTAGTTGTCTACAGTTGGTCAGCAGTAGTGCTCGTATCACTAGGATCTTTTCCTTCCAGTCACACTTGTCCCTATGCTTTAGTCCTAGTTTCAGCTTGGACCAGCCAGACTACCTGCAGTTCGCTAACTGTTTGTGAACGATAATAAATTTATGTTGTCCACGAATTGTACACAAGAAATGCACTCTGTCTCTCGATGACATTTAAATTCGTGCTGCAGGTAAAGTGCAGGATAAGCATTTTTCAACGTGATAAAAAAAAAGTTGGAATGAACAGAACGAGATTTTAATAATGATTTTGAGTTTTAATTGCACTCGAATGTTGTTGAACAAGTTTAGTTTGAGTGTAGATTAATAAATGATTTCGCTTGTGGTGAGAAGTAGATAACAAGGGTTGAATAATTCAGTTGCGTTACGAAATCATACATCACAAAGCGAGGTAAAATTGCAGCTCATTATCTTTCATATTTAAGTGTAAGTTATTAAGTTATTAGTTTATTGAGTAATTAATATAATCAGTAGCTAAACTATAACATAATTAAAATCTTTTAAGCAGAGCATTATTTCACGTGTTTAATTATACATGAAAACAATAACATAAACTATTATGCTTAAAAGTCGCTACTGCTTCGGCTACTCTAAAATGAATTTTTATTCAATATTGGTAATTGTAAGAAAAAACAAAAGTTTGTGCATAATGTAGCGTAGCTATAAATAAAATTGTCACAAAAATACTGATTGGTTTTGAGTCTTTGAGTTGGGAAGGATTATTTTTGATCGAAAAATAAACCTAGAAATTTGATAGACGTGCAAGTTCGTTCTACCACAGTCCACGTCAAAGCCATTGACAACAATAATAAGCTCTTCAAACTTTTCCAGCATGAACTATTGCTATCCTGCATGGAATTTTCTGGAGCTAGGGCTTTTAGCACTTTCACTGCGCGCGTCAGGTGCCCATCTCAATTTTGGCGCAGGTTGAGATGGGCTGAAGAAATAAGCCCATCTCAACCTGCGCCAAAATATTAAATTGACTCTTACTGCAGATTTTCCGCACTATTCCGTTAGCTGTTGAAGGCTGCGACATTGATCATTTGAGTGGAGTACAATATTTCTAAGTTTCCATACGGTACTGTTAGGATGTCCGTCTAGTCTGTCGAATAGTTTTAATGCTATGTCTCGTATGTGTAAGACATTCAGGTTTATTTTTCTTTCTCTGTGCATTTTAAAATTTCTTGGATTCTGGATTATACTGGTTCTGCAAACCATGCAGAAACCAGTCGATGTCGTCGTTTGTTGACCGTCTCTGTTGCGCTCCGGATAGCATCCGCAAACTGAAGATCTCCCTTGTCACATTATGTGAAAAGTTGGACAAAACGGTCATGCAGATATCAGAGCTTGTGAAAATCTCAGAGCGCGGGCAGCCCTCGACATCTTCGGTGTAAAGTTTCCCCCCTTCTATTTCTTCAATCATTAATATTGTACCTTCGACTTACGCTGCGATCAACTGACCAGTTGTAATACGAAATGGTGTTCAGCAGCGGTTTCTAATTAAAAAACCAGCTGATCAGCAGGACACATCTCAAGTTGGTGTAGAACATCAGAAACAATAATTTCAACTGAACCAACAACCCGAGCAAAGTATCATACTGCCATCACCGTTTCAAAATCAGGATAATTCCCAAGCCAGTATGCACCTTGCTTCATAATCTGGTCAGATGGTTACTCATCCTGCAAGCCAGCATTTAACTGCGCCTAATTACCATGGTCAGTCATTTTTTGCTTTCAGCTCTTTGAATCATCCTCACACCGTGAGGAAGCAACGGTAGTGAGACCACAGTTACAAATATTTGTAACGCAGCTTGTATACTGCACTCCGGCTGAGGACATTAAATCGTATGTGTTGGCTACGCTGGGCCGCGTTCCTTCACTCTTTACGTGTAAAAAATTAACCAAGAACAACCTGGACAACCAAACCATCGTTTCGTTTCAAATCTTACGGTCTTTGGCTCAGAAAAGGCTCCCCAAATCAATTTCTGGCCTCCTGACGCCTTAGCTAAAGAATTTATTCCTTGACCTCGGACAAATTTTTGCTTGAATTCATCGCGGAGTTTTTAAAATCCAAACTTAACGTGTATTGCCAGAATATTCGTGGTTTAAGGACCAAGCTAAATATGTTTAATATTTCTTCTTCTTTGTCTTCTGATAAAATTATTTACCTTATCGAAACATGCTTAACTGGAGATATTTATGATAACGAGATATTCCCTGTTCTAGCTGTTTTTCGTTGCAATTGTGATCGCACTGCGTCAATGAAAAATGACGATGGCAGTGTTTAGTTGCTATCAACAAGTCGCTTCAAGAAACACTCTGTCATGAATTCTATCTTTCTCCTCCTGTTGATTGTATTTTCGTTTATATCACCCTTGCTCCCTCCAAAGTTTTGATTGCTTCTTCGGTTTATATTCCATGTAATTCCTCTGTTAGTGTTTACGACCGTTAATTTGTCGAGCTCTCCAGTTTCCTCAACATTCATTTTAGCTTTTTTTCATTTTTTATGTGTTTCAACTTTAACTTGCCGAACCTAGTTTGCAATGCTAACTTTTCTTCCATACTTCCTTCTACAAATATTTCCTTAATAACTACTTCCTTCCTCTCCTTACTGTCTCAATTCAACACTGTTCCCAACATCAGCACAAAAGCTCTTGACTTTGTTCTTTCAAATATCCCATCAAACAACATTACTGCCCAAGCTGATGACATGCCCTACATCATACTCGGCAAACACTATCCCCACTTTCTGTAGAAATTTCTTTTGCCTTTTTGTCTAGTAAAACTCTCTTTTGGCCCTTGCGTTTTAATTACTATAAAGCGGACTTTGTTAAGAAGGCGAATGAAATCAACTCAACTAACTGGTATTCCTTTTGCCGTGGACTAACTGTTGATGAACTCACGCTCCGATCTCATAATTTCCTCTCCAGCCTCATTTCCCATTTCACTCCGTCCATTCGACCCCACAAATCAAATGAGGCTTCTCGGTTTCAGCATGATGTGGCGTCTGTTCTCAAGGCGAAAGATGCAACCTGTACTAAGTTCCGTGACTACCTCGAATTCTCAAAACTTCAATCAGCCGCCAAAACTGCCGTCAAACATCCATTCCTTGAAAAATTCCCACCATTTCACCGATTCTATGGTCCTTTGCTGCTAATCGTCAGGAGATTTGTGATCTCTTTGCAGTTTACTTTTCCTCTCTATTTTCCGAAAATGATCCAAACACGTCTTACGAATTATTTTCCTCCATCATCCGTCTCCTGTATCCAAACCAACTCCTTAGAAATTGAGTTCTTACTTAAGTGTGTTAATGTTGACGGCATTCCAAACCTGTTCGCCAAATCTCTTTCGTCATTCCTATCTGTTCCTTTGTCTATTTTCTTCAATCTAAGCTTTTCTTTGGGCTCCTCTCCTTCCTAATGAAAGTCTGCTCATATTTCATCCACACATAAATCCGGTGATATATCCAATTATCGTTCTATTACACTCCTATCTTGTTTCAGTAAAGTACTCGAAAGAGTTGTTTACAATAGGCTACTTCCTACATTTCATCTCTTTCCTTACTCCTGAGCAACATGGGTTTGTAAAAGGTATCTTAATCTTCACTAACTTGGTCGCTTCCACCTTAGACCAGCAGATGCAAGTTGATGTGGTACACTGATTTTGCTAAGGCTTTCGACTCTGTTAACCACAAGCTAATCCTATTAAAACTCCAAGGCTATGGAGTATCTAATCTTCTTTTGCCCTGGTTCTCATCCGAAGTTTCTGGCCGTAGTTGTGTTGTATCTGTGATTCACGTTCTTCTTCCTCATACTTTGATTTTCTGTGGTTCACCAAGGCTCAATACTAGGACCTCTGTTATTCCAGGTATTTATCAACGATCTCCTTACCATTATCCATTCTCCCTGTTTTCTATTTGCTGATGACTTTAAGATATTCAGAGCTATTATTTCGCTTGATGATTGCCACGCAAGCATACCGTAGACCCGGTATCTATCAAAACTAGTGGCCTTCGCAAATGATTCTACAGTGACGAAGAACAATACTGGTAGCGATTCCGACTACAACATCTTTGACATTGCTGAAAACAGACACATATAACAGCATTCATTCTGAAAATTGCTTGGTTCTAGAATGCACTAAACATTCTGTAGTCTACACGTCATCAAAGAAGGAGACGGCCGAAGCAATTAAGACAAGCCAAGGCTATAAATAACAGTGGCTTTGCGAAGAAGTCAACTCAGACCAGTACGATGACGGGTACGATTCGGTTACCTGAAGACCTTCGGTCTGTCATACATGCAGTCTAGTGCGTTTAGGGACATCCCAGCCTAAAGTTACCATATAAATTCAACTGCAGCTTTTACTATATAATCTCTATTCAGTGGCAAGGATCTCGGCAAGTTGCCCGATAGGTGCTAATCGTTAAGAACAAGAAGGACTCAAACAAACACGGCGGCAAAGCTCCTCGAGTGGTGGCTAAAGCCTCGGTATTATTTGAGCATGTAGTCTATCTGACAGAAAGCATGGCTTCTCAAAACAGTATTAAACTGTTGATGCCACCTCAGTAGTGATTGGGACAATAACAAGAGCATGGGAGGTATGCCACAATATCAGACCAGTAGTTCGTCTCGGCCTTTGAGCATAACTACTTGTTGGTCATAATGTGGAACTACATTAGGTATCGATGGCTACTCTTCGACATTGACGATGCAGTTCAGAAGAGTTTTATCTCCTCAGGTGCAACACAGAGGTCGATTCTCAGCGCTAATCTCTGGATTATCTCTAAAATAGACTGCTGCGCTTAGAAATGCCAAAGGATGCGTTTCTTGTGAGTAACGCTGATGACATATTAATTGTGATCAATTGAGAAACCATCAATATAATTCAGAATTAACCAAGCCTTGACGAAGGTAGGGCGGTAAATGACTGACCACAGGCTAACGCTGGCGCTATCAACGACAGAGATCGTCATGTTTGACGAATTGAAGAATATTGACTGCCATTTTGATGAGACCGGGCCTCGCAAATTTCCAGACCAGTAAGTTGGTAAAACACTCGGGAGTGACTGAGACCACATTCGCAAAGTACTATGACATCTCCTCGCTAATCAAGCTGTTATTCAATAACACTGGCCCAAACAAAACGATATGGAGGCACCTAATGAGAATGGTTTAATTCATTTTCATGTACGGGATGGAAATTTGGGTGATCGTAGAGGGCATTGAGGTGCCCCACGTATCGCCAGTAGCTAAAATACTGTGTCAAAAGATGTCGTGTTGGTAGTATCGTAAAAAAATTTATCGAAAGCAACCCCAATAGATATATTCGGACAAGAACGCCGAGAAGAATACCTCATAGGCTCTGAGAGTGTAGGCTTAGATGAGTAAACATCTACTTGCACCAATTGCTGACATGGCATGATTATTTTGCAAAGTATCTTAACAAGATAGAAAAGGTAGATACCATACTGTTTGGGTAGTGGGTATTATATAGAATTTTTGATTTATTTTCATAGAAAATCATTAAGTCATAAATGTTATTTTTGAGGTTTTCTTTTGACTTATCAGTTCTTTATTTCCCTTAATTCTATTTTATCTTTAGAAGAATACTAATTTTAATGTTTTACATATTTTTAATTTTATAAATACAATGAATTCTGAATAATTTAATTATGTAATGATTCTTATGGAGCCCTTTCTTTTCCTTTTTATTGTTTTTGTTTTTTAATGTGCTGTATAATGTTTTAAATGCTGTGTTGACTGAGTGCCATAGCACGTAAAAGATTTTCCGCCCGCAGCCCACGCCAAACTGAGCTAATCGGCTGGGGAGAAGGCACGCAGGGCAAGTAAAGGAAAATCTTTTAAATAAATATTCAGGTTGCACTGACTACAGCTCGACAGAGTTACAGTCAGTCGCAACAATTCCATCAGAAAACTTAGCTTCTCTATAAAGCTAGTTTGAACTTCGGATGATTTTTTTCGTAAGCTCCAATCATAAGCTCAAACAAAAAGCAAATAAATGCAATAAAATTTCCTAATATGTACACTTTAACCATTATAGAAATATGACTAAATTGCAGTATTTCGGGCTCATTTGTCATCTCCTGCGTTTTCGAGGAATTCAATGCAACATATAGCGGCATGTCTGCTTTCCACTTATTCAGAAGTCCTGATTCCACTACTTTCTCCGAGTATTGATTTATCGCTTGATAGAATGGCGATCTATGCCAAATAAAATATCCCCCGAGACGATTAAGTATGCAAAAATCAGTTACGTGAAAGTCTTCTACAAATGCATCCAAAACTTCTCCACCGAAGAATGCCAGCGGTATCCTATCGGGTTGTGAAAAATATTCTCGCATAGTATCGATATGAGTTGGTTGAAAAAGCTGTTTATATTTGTCAACGGTTTTCGCCTCTGCTTGATGGAGAGTGTTGAAAAACTCATATGGAAAGGTTACGGTCATGTTATTTTGGACAACTTCCTCCAAAGTATTTATAGCTCGCTCGTAAACATCGGTTGACATTAGGCTCGCCATCTTCGCCAGATACAAATTGGTCAAGATAAATCCGAACAAGATAGTCTGGAGCCGGAAGATTCGAAATATCCAAGGCGATGTGAGCTTGTCTGGTATAACTTGCAATGTGACAGTCAGCACAGCATTGCAGAATCCTTTGCTGAAATCACTCTGGTTTTCAATGAACGAACTAAAAACAGCCTCTGCGATTGCGATGACGAAAACTGCAATCACTGTCGCGCACCAGGTCGCTAACGTAAATGGTAAAAATACATATTCCGATGAGGGGTACTTTTTTGCTTTAGGAACACACAAACAAACTTTGGAGCTGAAAATCGGTTTGGTGGTTTTTGAGTTGGCCACGTCTAATGTGGGGTAGCTGTATGGAATCAGTTCTACATCATGTGCAGTTACATACTTTGTTAGCTCGAACAAATTATATTCCTTAACTTCATTGCTTTCAATGTCTATGAGCGTTGCATTTATCAGCGTTGAAAATCCTTCCAGAAATTTAAACCCATCGCTGGAATAGCACATTTTGCCTTGATGGATGTATTTGATAATGCGAAAGTGAAAAGTGCGAAATGCCGTCTTTAGCGCATAGCCCATTACATTTTGCTCTTTCGGAGGAAACAGCTCTGACAAACTACTGCTTTCACTTAGATTGGTGATGGAAAAATTATCGAAAGGATTGTAAGATACTATTTTTGTTTGCACAGATGAACTATCAAAAATAATAATTACATTCGTAACTCCATGCTGCCACCACCATTCGAATAGTGTATTTTCAATACCGATTTGATCAGGGATATCCTCTAGAAATAGAACTGCTATTTTTAGATCCTGTAGTGTGGTAAAGGTGTTTGTAAAGGCATCCAGCAGTCCATAGTTGATTTTTTCATCGAAAACGATAATCACGAGGCATGGTTTGTAGATGTACGAAATGATGTCTGTTTTAGAATTAGTAGATACTATGAATCCTGATGTAGAGAGTCCACCATAGAGATGAGTGATGAAAGAGTTTGATAGAGTAGTTGCATCGGATGTCAGTAGTGCAAAATTTTTAAATCCACTGCTCAAATTTTTTAGGAACGTTAAATTAAGTGACAAAACTGCGGAGAAACACGCCAGAAATGCAGCCAACGCGATATTATGCACTTTCATATCTGTGAGCAGCTTAAAACTGAATGAAAAAGGTTTTTTATTCATCGTGGTAAACTTATTTTAGTGAAACATAATAGACTGCCATCATGAAATTGATAAATGGAATGATAAATTTAATTGAATATCATTGTAAGCTATTGCTCTTTGTAATTAATTCCTCAAACTATATGTTCATCGATAAAAAGTCATTTACAGATAATGAACCTCTCTAGATTTGAATGGTTACATCCATCATAACATGCTATAATTAGCAACTGAGTAGAACCCATAGATATTAAACTGGAAGCTATTTGCATGTTGAACTGTTTAATTTTAAGTTTTAAATAAGAAATGATTATTATACATATATTCTCGTAGCTACTGAACTCACAATTGAGAGCTAACAAATGTGATTTTTTGACGTTGTTTAGTTTGGTTCACAATAACGTAACTTGAAATATTGACCCTCATCCCCGGTACATCAAGCCGAATATAAGTTGCAAAATGTAAAAATTACTATGCAAAATTACTTTTGTTTGATTAACGCATTAGAACTTATTTAAATTCTTATATTCTTATCAAATTGTCTGACTTGCATATTTTTCAATGAGCAATATTTCAAAAAGCACAGAGAAATAAACAAGTTGCTTATTTTGTGAAGGCGGATTGACTTTTGTGTAGCGATATTCTCAAAAACCAAATAAATATGGAATTACCTCAATTAAAATGTGGGCCTTTGTGGGTAAATCCTCTAAATTATGGTGTTTGAGTACAGACTTATTAAATGCCAGCTTAATATTTCTTTACGCTTAGTACCTTTAACGCGTGCTATAGTTTCATTAAAGTGTATCTATTTATTAATTTCTAGCTAGTGACAGTGTGGTCAAACCATTATATATTATATGGAATTAGAATAACAGTTCAAGGTGTGTAAAACTGTTGATTCACTGTCCGACCTCGAGGCACAAGCTCTTTGTAAACCATTCCTCGGCTATCAAAGAAACAAATCTGCATGCTCTTGATCTTTGATTTGCTCATTCTTGCTTTTTGGGCTTTCGAGAGCCTGAAGTGTACCATTCCATGCTTAGGTGTTTGGTTTCCAGGTCATACTCAAACACCCAACTCGCATCACCAGTAATGGAAAAATTGTCATTATTTTCAATCGATTTCAAAAAGTGAAGGCACCTATACCTCTTAATGTTCTTTTGTTCCTGCGGAAATTTTTTTGGAACCATTTTCCAGCAGATCTTTCTCATTTCCAACTCAAGGCTCAAAAATTAATGAACCGTAGTTTGACTCAAACTCAAACGTTCACCGATCTGGATGCACAATATCACTCGTTTTGCCGGCGTTTTCATCGGATCTTACAGTTGAAGGCCTTCTACTGTGTGGCTTATCTTCCATCGGCTCTCTTCCTTTTGCAAATACCTTAAACCACCGAAAAATCTGGGCTGTTGACCAAACACTGTCCCCGTAGGCCTGCTGAAGTTTTGCAAAATTTTCTGTTGCACTTTACCGAAGTCTGAAGTAAAACATCTTAGCACACCGTTGCTCAAAATTAAGGTCACTCATTTTTAGAATGCACTACGTAAACCGGTTTCATGGGAAAAAACGACAACGGACAACTAAATGACTTGACCGAGTTCAAACTCGTACCATATCAAACGCCTCGCTGTCAGTCTCATTACTTTATTTACACACCTTATATATACAGTTTTGTGAAAACATTTTAACTCAAATGTAAGCAAAATAGGTTAGTGTCCGAATTCGAGAATGTAGCTTTTGGCCAAAATATGTTTTTATTGTGAAGTGATACGAAAAATCATTTATGAAATCATCATGCTTTTTAGGCTAGCAGTTTTTAAGACCGCTACAACTGAATCTAACCGTGCTATGCTGCTGCCAGACCAAATGGAGTCCAATTGAGCTAGTTTTGTTTAATTTGATTAGTCAAATCAGTGTATCAAAAATTTTCTTCTACTACTTTGAAGAAGACTTTGATGCACTTTATAATTGCCTTATATCTAGATTTGAATAGCACTCAAAATGATCACTTATTAATGCAATGTGAAAAATCGATTCATAATTAAAATATTACTGTGTTTCAAACAGGACGATTTTTGATGCTGTTGACATTTTGTGGTCGAAATTTTAATATTCAATTGAAATGTCAATGAAACAATCAGAACTAACTGTAAATTTCTTATTTTTCTAGAAAAAATGTTGCATACCATTTCAAGAGAAAATTGTTGTCAATCAGTTCATTCTTCAACAAAGACACCAAAATGGAACTAATGGTTTCAAAGCTTGCAAAAACCAATGAAACTTGTTTAAAATGACAATTTTGACTCGAAAAAAGTAGGATCAATGAAGTTCTATACCAACAAATGTCCAATTGTATCCTGCAGAAAGTAATATTTGGACTCTGAGTGACCAATCAAAACTTCAGCTAAAAAAGTAAAAAATAATTTTATTCAGGAAACTTGCTCAAAAAAATATCAGGTTATGGATTCTATCTAATTGTTACCATCGATCGTATTCTCTTCTATTTTAGTCTCTGCAATGTTATTTTTCGAATCGGATATTTTCCTGAAGCATTGCAAACATAATGATCATAATAATCTCCAAGCCTGGTAAAGGGTCTCTTCAAGTGAACTCATACATACCTATTAGTCTCTTGTCCTGCGTTTCCAAAGCTTTCGAAAAAGTGCTACTGAAAAATTTATTTCCAATACTTGAGAGAGAAAGAAAAATTGCAGAACATCAATTCGGGTTTGGAAGACGTCATAATACCAGCCATTGGTCCACCAAATCACGTGGAATATCAAAATAGCATTTGGGGATAAGAAGTGTTCAAGTTCGAAATTAAATTAAGGCCAACACTTCTCTTCTATCTAACCGGCTGCACATTCCAGGTTAGATACAAAAGCTATTCCATTACTACATCGCGAGCGCATACTAATTTACCACAATGTAGTGCAATTGAAGCTCAAGCAGTTTAGACTCGTCGTGAAGTCCGTCCTGAATCAGCTCGTCAATCCAACATTAATAACATTCAAATGATCCAATCAAAAATACTTAGATCTATCACTGGAGCCCTGTGGTATTTCTGTAATGCTAATCTCCACAAGAACCTTCGTTTCGAGACAATTGTAGACTAAATTAAGAACCGCAGTGGAATATATATATATATATATATATATATATATATATATATATATATATATATATATATATATATATATATATATATATGTATATATATATATATATATATTCCCATTTCTAGTGCTACAGATTTATTCGAATTGCTCCATATTGCTTGATCTTTCGGTTTGTGCTGTTAAGGCGCAATACAGAGTGCCCCAGTAAAATTTAACTCTTTTACTTAAGCGTATAAAACAAAAATTCTTCAGTTAAGAAAAATGAGATTATTTTTTACTTTAGCTTACTTCCTAAAGATATACAGAAACTACATTTGTAATCGTTAGCGTCATTTAGAGCGGACATATTAAATTTTTCCATTGAGACCCGACATCAAATTTTTCACAGAGGCCAAATTAACGATTTCGTACACTTTTTCCATCATTTTTAAAATCATATATCTCTTTAGCTTTCCCGTTGTTTTTCTACAATACTCGGTTCATTAGAGCCTAGTAACGATCTTTGGCTCTACGTTCAGGACAATTTGGTGGTTTGGCCTTTTTGGGGACAAAAGTGATGCGGCTGCTTTTATATCACTCCTGCATTTTCTCACCATAATGACTTGTTGCTAGCTTTGGCTAAAGCAGCACGGACCCTTCATGCCTTTTAATGAAAGGCAACAATCGCTTCTGCAGACATTCCTCAATGTAAATCTGGGCATTGATTGTGCCTTCCGCATTGAAAATATCGCTTGTTGGACCACATCGAAAAATTGCCCATGTACTGTTTACGAAATTCACTGGTTTTCTTTGACTTAACTACTTATTTTACTGTGTCCTTTGCTTGAATAGTGTAAAATCTATTGGCAGGAATTTGTCTGAAGGTTGCTTTGACATAAGTCTCTTCATCCTTTGAATTTCATCACATATTGATCGTATAATTCTCGAGCCCTCGTTTTGATTACTTTCATTTTTTCCTCAGATCGATCTGGAATCTTCTGCATCTTATATATTCTCAGGATGTAGCATTTCTTCATTTGATCGACCGTTGACTTCGATTTACCAGAAACTACTTCCATATCTCGAACGGTTTGAGTTGGGTTCGGTCTCGAAGTTCCTGTCAATTTTCTTTGCTAAGTCCTTGTCTATACTTTCAAATTTTCTACTTGGTCCTCTTTTCCATATAACAGCTCTAATTTGTTATTACTCATTTGACCGTTGATAGTAACGTTTTAAGGCTCTAAACAATCTTTGAAAATATGACTTCGGGGTTTTCGAAGTCTTTGAAAATAATTTACTGTCTTACTTTTTCTTGTTTCGACTCCATGTTACCAGTTACAGAGCTCCTGGATGTGTAAATACTGACACAGTTTTATGTGCTTTTTATAGAAGGTTACCATATGGCTTAAAGATCTGGAGCAGTTATACATACATAATCATTCACAAATATGAAAGGTCAAATTTTATTGGGACAGTCCTTATGCTTCTGGCGTATGTATATGAAAGATTTGTGTAAATATTATCGCTTTAACAAAATTGCATATGCAGCTATGTAATATGTAGATAAAACTAAGGTAGCAGAAAAGAAGCAAATTTTAAAAATAAACTCAGCATTGTTATCTATGCCATCAATAGGAAATTGTTTCACGATCTCAATTACTTTTTTCTGGGTACGCTCAATTCTTTACAATAATTAAACTTACCCAACAGTGCGCTATCTAAACTAGTAGGGTCGATCATATTTTTTATGATAGTAATAGAAATAATAATAATTCTTGGCTGAGGAGGTATAACTTTTCACTCTCGCATAAATTTTGCCCTAAGTAGCCTGGGTGGTTACGAAAGATATAAAACTCGTAATGAAAATATGTACGTATTTTAAGCTTACTAATTCAGCGCCAAAATTACAGCACTCAAAAAGACGCTTTGATTGAATCAAACTGTTAATATGCGCTATCAGGCCATATTCGAACATCACCAATATTCTTATTTCGAATCCTGTCCTGAATACAAACAAGCATTTACCGAGCTACTCTAGACACGTCCCCGCCATGCATCCACTTTGGATGAACAAGCAGAATCTTGGCTTTAAGCATCATGAAATCCATTTGACTTTTACAATCCCCTGGTCAGTTCAATTTCAAATGTCCGAAGGCGAAAAACTGTCTTCTATTATCCCATTTTAATTTGAATTTTTGTCAGAAGTCGATTTAGATTTTTTTTCTTCTACGGTGTTGCCTTTGTCCGTTTGTTTGCCTCTCGGGGAAATGTTTGCTGTTGTTGCCGTTATTTACGAATCGACTAAAAGTCCGTATGCAGAAAGCTACACAAAGTCTGAATGATAGTGCGTGTTCAGAATCATGAGTTGACAACGAGGTAACTGGCGAACTAAGACCACTGGGATTAGAAGCTGTGATATAATGGATGTTTTCTTTAAAAATGGAAAGGAAAGAAAATTGTTTGTTAGTTTTGGTTATTGTGTATTTGGTTGGGTTCGCCATCATGATCCCCCTAAATGGATTATTGACGAAAACTTTTCATAAGGGGGAAATTGTTAATATTATTCGTTTACTTAATAGGCATTGACGTCTGTTAATGTTATAACAAGAAAACAAAAAATGCTGAAGTCTTCCACTGAGACAACTCTTTTTCATCATCCGATGAAATTTGTCAAGAAAAGAAGTGATAGTAAAGGAAATAATTAAATAAACCATTGACATTTTTATTTTCAACACAGTTTCGGAATTAAATCTTTTCCACTGTCAGATATATATACTCGTATGTACGTACGTAGCTCAAAGCCACTGACAAACAAGTTCAAATATTCTGCATTTCATTCAAAGGGCGAAAAATCAGTTTCCTGAGGGCGACTTTTCGAATCGAGCAAAGGCAGTGCAAAGAGCTCAAAGCTTTATGAAATTTCAAAACATTTTCACTGAAAATGCATAGAATTTTTTTTTTAAATATTCATGTCCTAATGAGAATGTTAGCTCATTTTGCTAGCAGTTAGTCATTCCATCTTTTCAATTTCCATGACAGATTTACAGAAAATGCTTGCCGGAGTACGTTGCTACAATTACTTCGTTTCGTTTTACTGTACACTTGTTGCCCGTGGGCGTATGCTCTCATGACTTTGGTTGCTGATTTATATTTTCT
Source organism: Nemotelus pantherinus (assembly GCA_963978885.1). Taxonomy (NCBI): domain Eukaryota; kingdom Metazoa; phylum Arthropoda; class Insecta; order Diptera; family Stratiomyidae; genus Nemotelus; species Nemotelus pantherinus. The sequence continues at coordinate 125,409,630 of OZ022265.1, forward strand.
TTGATGTTAGTTCTTTTGTTGCTATGCGATCAGCTATGTGGGTAGTAAGTATCATAAATATGTATTTTACCCAACTTAGATAAATGTACAGGAAATCGATGTTACCTTAATCATTAACGGCAGACGAATCGAAAAAGCTGTAAACATATCAAATATGGATTCAAGGCTGTCTAATTTTGCTTTCAATCAGATTTGTAGAGACACTGCTCAAAAAAACAAATGCCTTTATTATGGATGGGAAGGGGGCCCGGTAGCTCTGCTCGCTAAGGCGTCAGGCCGAAAAGCGGCGTGCTACGGAGCCTGCGGGTTCGAATCCCGCCAGTGCCATGGCTGAAAGTATGAATGCGTGCGGTTGTCTATGAGGGTGGCAAATGGGCCCAAACTAGTGGCCTAATGCTGGCCGTGTAACCGGCAGCCCTCTTCATTAACCTAACCTAACCTATTATGGATGGGATATGTATATATATATATATATATATATATATATATATATATATATATATATATATATATATATATATATATATATATATATATAAATATATATACATATATATGTATACTTAAAAGTCATCAATAGACTCTATGGTCCCAAAGAGTTTCAGATCATCGTCATAAAATAAACATTTACGAGAAAGAAGCGAGGGCAGATAATTCATATACAACAGAAAGAGCAGGGGACATAGAACAGAACCTTGTTGAACACTGTTTCTAGACTCCAAAGAATGGGATATACAGGAGTCATATCGAACATAGAAAGATCGATCGGATAAGTACGATTCTATCCACTTAATAATGTATTTAAAAAGTCAAGTCTGTGTAGTTTAAAAAGAAGAAAGTCATGATCAACACGAACAAAACTTAAGAGAAGTCCGTATATACAGCATGAGCTTCAAGTTGGGCCTCCAAAGCTTTAGTAACAAAATTCGTCAAGGGTATGAAGTTTGTTGATGTTGAATGACCTGGATTTTTATTAGAGGAAAGCTTTTATAAAGTTAAAATTAAGTTGTATTTTACCCATTAGTAGCGGCATATGTTTTACAGAATATTAAGGAACCTTTTTATTTATTTGGAAAGGAGAATTTAGGGAAAAACACAGATACTTTGAAAACCATCTTGATTGGGCGCCAGTAGATTATATTTTTTGAATAATTTCGTTAGATACATTTTTCAAATTATTTCGTCAGATTTAAGTGTGTCGAAAATCGAAATGGATTTATAGAAATATTGTAACTAATTAATTAGGAATAATTACATTAAGTTTTAGTCTATTAGGTTGAATGATGCTAGGGAACAGTTGAATACATGAACGACAGAAAGTACAATAGAAGTTGCAATTGCTTTCTAAAGGGTTGTTGGGTGGCCATGAAAACACATAACTATATTAAATTCATAATGTGGAAATACATTCCATGGGCAGTTATTGACAATAGATTTAGAGATGCGGAGACGCTGCAGTAGGCATTGAATAAATCAGGGATATTATCAGAATTAAAAGCCTCATTACATAGTTCTTTATTCACCCATAAAGGATGTACTCATTCATTTCGTTCGCTATTTCCAAACCATCTGTAATCAATAACTTCTCAGTGTTTGTAATTTGAGCTATTCCGCAGTTATTTTGCAGTCTTGTTAGGCTTAATTTATTCTGTCGCATACCTTTTTTGCAATTATGAAGAGCACGGTTAATTTCCATAGAGTAGCTGGAACATTTGGCAGTTTCTATTGTGACCGTAAGCTACAAGTTTCTTTTTAGATGTGGAATAAAATGATCAAAATTTAATTTTTCCATGTATTACTGCTTTATTAGTAAGAGTAAACATTCCCATTAATGATGAAACACAATTTCGTTCAAGTGGCTGCCTCGGCTGGCTTCGCAGTAGCGCATTATGTCACTCCAATTTCCCAAGGTATTGTTGATGGTTTCGATCTGTAGCTCACGGATTGTTTGGATGATATTGGCCTTAAGTGCTTGAATCGGTTTTTTGGTTATTGATATAACATCGGCCTTTTACAGTTCCCCATAAAAAAAGTCCAGAGGGGTCAAATCGCAGCTCCGAGGCGGCCAATTGACATCGCCAATACAGCTGATAGCAGGATTTGGGAATTTTTGATTGAGCCATGGGCTGTGTGGTATGGCGTGCCATTCTGCATGAACCAGAGGTCGTCCAAATTTATGTCTTCAATTTCAGTAAAAAAAAAGTCGGATAACATGGCTGTGTAACGTTCACCGGTGACCGAAACATTGTTCATAGCCTCATTCTCGAAGAAAAATGGTCCAGTGATGCATGCCACCACTCCACAATCCGCACCAAACTGTCACTTTGTGTGGATGCATTGGCTTCTTGATAATAACGTGCGGGTTTTCCGAGCCCCAAATGCGGCAACTTTGTTTATTAACGTAGCTGCCGAGATGAAAATGCGCTTCGTCAGAAAAGATGATTTTTCGCCCAAAATCGTTGTCCAATTCAAGCTGCTCTAAGGCCCAAATTCCGAAGCGATAACGAAGCGGATGGTCCTGCGCCTTCAATTGCTGAGTCAATTGGACCTTGTAAGCGAATAATCTGATATCTTTGTGCAAAATATCGCCTCAGGCTAGTGCGTGAACTGATCTTGAACTGAGCTGATCTTCGTGGAGTGAGTCTCACACTCTCGGCTACCACAGCCACATTCTCGTCTGTGCGCACCACGAGTGTTGTCCACTAGCATGCTAGTCTCACGAACTTTTTGCACAAACTTGCGTACAGCAGGCACGGTGGGTGCTTCATTTAGGTCAAAACTGATTTTCAAAAAACGCACTGTTTGGGCTACACAGCACTCATTTTGGATAAAAAGTTTTCAATATTTCCCAACGTTGTTCAAGCGTTAAGTGACTCATTTGGTTCTGTTAAGATTTTGAGCGGGAAACAGCTTTGAGTGTCAAAATAGCCTATAATTTAAAAAGAAACCACTATATTCCAATCAATTTTTTAGCAATTTAGATCCTGAATTATTTATTAAAAATAATATAATATCGTACAAATTACAGTCAAATGTACTTAAGATTAATTAACGCCGGCTGTCGCTTATTATCATGACCAAAAAAGTTTATTAATGCAAAAGAATATTTCCATACGCTTCTCTCCTATAACCAAAAGTCTGTCTCATCCAAACATCCCCTTAATCGGACTGCTGCCATAGGATACCACAATTGGGAAAATTTTACTGTGCATTATTAAAATTACTGAACCCATATTTAATCAATACACTTTGTTCGAAATTCTAAGCCATATTTTTTTGCTAATATTCTCACATGTGTCCCATATCTCTATTACAATAGTTGGAAGCTAGTATATGAATAAGTAATTGTGCAGCATTAAAAGCTTTTTTAAAAAAAATCCGGTTGCTATTAATATTTCATACGTGTTCTTTGGTCTAAATGTGCTGGTTTCCGTCAATCCTTGTAACTAAAAAGTATTTCATCGACAGCATGCACTATACTCACCATACCTCTTTGATTGTTAGTATGAAAAAACAATGCATATGTGCAAAAACTCAATGTTGGATGAGTGATGCATTTTCCCAATGAACGTAGCATCCGTCAGATCACGTTGCAATATCAATTTTCAATCGTTCATCTTCGATATCGTCGATGAGTGCTATCAACGTAAATGAAACGCTACACTCCATCGATTCAGCAAGAAATTGTTGGGGATGATTTGCATAAACAACAACGAACTAAGCTCCATCGAACAGTTTCAATAACGTTTTCTATTATTGTGTTTTATTTTCTGTACGTACCAATGAATGGATGGATAGATGCACCTACATATATGTGTACAGTATCATCTGATGACATTACTACCAAACAGTCGTAAATCGATGAATGTCAATTCATTTGCTCCTTTCGATCACTATACTCCCCAAGGAATATGCTGCTATCACCATTCATGTATGTATCTATATGAGGTGATACGCTGAGTGATGTATGCATCGTACATTGTTCGAGTTTCAGATGATAAAAAGTTCTGTATGTGAAGTAATGACGATATTTATATAGGCAAATGTGTGTCCCCTGCTGTATCTTTATTATTTACATATTTGCATGATTCCTTTGCTTTTCAAAATATGATGTATGCTCATCATCTACACAGATCTTTAATATACGAAATATTTCGTCATACCCAGTTAATAGGTTAACATTTCCTCAAAACTCTGATTCTTACATTAGTGTGTTATGTCGCAAAATGGTCGGATGTTAATGTGAAATATTTCTTTTTTCCATCTTTGGTGGCTACTTTAGTCGGAGGCTTTTGTGATTTCAATTTTCATAAATTGATTTTGGACTCATCCAGAGCGATATCAAAAACTAATTTATTCTGAGATATTTCTCTCCATGACAGCTTTCAACTCAATTCAACTTCTCTATCATAACATTAATTGATTTTCTTGAAAAAATATCCATCGTATTCCCAGTAGTCGAACATGCAGGCATGTACGAATATCGATTTAATTAAGTTCTATAGAGTTTTCAGTAGAGCACCATCATTGTCGGCAACATTCAGATCCCCAGCATGAACAGGTAATATCATATGCATATAAATCGTACATCCTATGTCATTCTTATTTTCCATTGCTAAAACATACAAAAAAAAATATTTCATAAAATCCAACGTCCCACACGTGGAAATATTCGTGAACGTACCGACAACAAACAGATAGTCACTGAATTTGCATAGCCTTGGAAATCGGGTCGCATAGCGATATTGTGTTGATACCATCGCTAAAAGTTGCACTTCGAACGCTACGTACATTATTCTGGATATTCATTTCATACGGGTCCTGGCGTTATCCTTACGAACAATTATCACTGAAGTTATAGTGAAAATAATAATCAGGCAAAATGGGAAAAATGGAAAAAGTGAAAATCGGAAAATTGGCATGGATGATTTTACGTTTTATCGAATCGTTTTGAATGTGTCGATGTGGAGGATGATCGTCTTTGAAAAAATTTCCATACTGAAAATGTAGAAATTTCATTATGTTCGAAGTGCAAATGAAGCTCAGTGTTATTTTTTCAAGTCATTGATTTCAAAATACCAACCGAACTAGTCGAGAATCATTCCAGTATTTATCAATTATAAATCATTTATGTATTTGATAACATAAACAGTATAAATAGAATGCAATGTTTCAAATTCTATTTTCTATGAAAGTAATTGGTAGAAAGCTGGAAAATATCAAAATGGCTCTACATAATCGACTCGTAGTTTGCAGATAGGATTAAATTTTTGAGTTTTAAACACTTTTATTAACTTTGTCAAGGTTAGGTTAGGTTCCGCGGCTAATACAAAAGGGGCCTGATAGCACCGCATTGTGTACAGCGCAATACTTACTAAGCGGAGAGCCACCCTGGAAACTGGAAACGAAGCCGCTTCGATTAGGTCAGCAAAAAAGTATGAGCCAATGGACTACATCCTTCTTTGATTGAGGGTTGGGCATTCAAACAGGGGGTAAATAACTGTTTCTTCTTCTTCCTCGGATCTACAACTCAAGCAGAAGTCTTTGTAAAGGGCATCCAGCATATCTACCAAATAGACAGTGTCTAGCTAAGAAAAAGCGGAGGGTGCGCTTCCTAAATCGAGAAGTTCCCCAGAGCGACAAAAATCAAATTTTTTTCACAATTATCTACCCAAATCTTTACAGGGTCCTTTAAGTATTTTTTGCCTGATGGTCCATTTAACTGAAGCCACCGATCGGGCGATTGCGGAGCAATCCTAAGAAAAGCGCTTCAGCCTATGCAATTTGGTCCTCTTTACAGTTCCCCTTAATGCTCTTATGTCCTGGAACCCAAAAGATATGTTTCTAGCGATAATCTTCTCGTCCAATCCAATCTACTTGTGATCCAGGTTTCAAACCCCTGGGACAAAAATGGTTGGGTAGCGGTATAATCGTTATCCCCTGGAACGGTCATGCCCTACCAACATTTTAGCATGACCCAGATCTGTCCTTGTCCAAGGATCATCACAATTATGTCTTACCACTGCCCACTTCGCATGTTACAAAGCAAGCAGATCGATAGGAAGTCAATGATGCAGCAAAAATAGTTCATTCGTCGGGGTAGTACGGAGAGTCTGTGTTATAAATAAGGCTGCTAGGCTACGTACCTTCTCTAACATTTTCAGATTTAGAGTCTTAAATAAAAAAAGGTTGGTTCTACTATACTAGTGTAAATCCAGGAGACAGGACGAGGTTGCAGCCACCAAGTTGCTTCTATAGCCCTTTTAAATTCACACTATCTTGTGAGCCCTTTCTGCTGTATTTTTCATTTATAAAAACTTAGAGTCCAAGATAAGTCCCAGATATTTTAGTTTGTTGCTGGCTTATAGGAGTTCCATTAAGCATCAGTGGGTCGAAGCATAGAGCCATAGGCATCCTCGAGTAAAGCAATATTTCCGTTTTGTTAAAGCTAGCTTTTAGGCCACACACTTGACGTTACCCTAAATTTATTGTTATCTCTATAACTTTCAATGCAGTCATTGAAATCGAAACAAAATTCGCAGTGCTGGTTGACGTCCACCTGAAGCAGATTTGGTATACCTTTGACTTTGGTATGCCTTTGACTGATTTGGTATACCTTTGACTGGGATGCTGGTGAAGAGTTGCCAGCACCAGACGTTTGTATTATTTTCGTACCAATTGATGCTGCCATTTAAGACTCATATGACAAAACATCGACAATGGAAATAAGTAGCCAATACTTAAATTTTCAAAGTTATGATAATTTTTTTTTTTTCATCTCTCATCTTTTTTATATGTTTACAACTTTCTTCTTGACATGAAGCAGTTGTGGTAGACTTTTACCTGCGGTGCTGGTGTAATATTGCCAGAACTGAGCATTTTTCTTCATTTATGCTTCGGGAGATTTTTCCCATAATGTATGTTGTAATTCTAAACATAGTCGTATGTTTATCATACTATTATAAATTATCTTTGTAATGAATTATGGGATAGTATTGAACGTACTCACAATAATAAATAATTGCAGTTCAGTGTCATATATAATGTACGTATAAATAGAAATAAAATAACAGTGAATCCTTCTTCTTCATCGGGCTGTAACCAAGTGAGTAACAAAATAAAGTTTATTGCCACTAAACTGGTCTTATTTTCTTCTCGGAAACAAAATATAACATTGGCGACGAGGATGGGATTCTAACTACATCATTATTTGGATATTGAGATGCACCAACGAAGGGTGATGCAAAAGACCTTCAAGGATTAATAATTAGACATCGGGAAGAAATTAATAATTAGACATCGGGAAGATGACAACAAGCAACGTGGAATTGGGAGGAGTGAATGCAGTCCCGAGTAGTTTTTCAATAGAGCCATTCAACCCAATAAAGTTTGCGAGGTGGTTACAGCGGCTAGAAGGAGCATTTTCCATTTTTCGTATTACGGATCCAGGTATGAAACGAGACCTTTTATTACATTATATTGACGTCGAGGCATTCGACATTGTTTGCGATGAAGTTTCGCCCGAGCTGCCAAAAGCGAAATCGTATCAAGAATTGGTTCAAGTGCTTGAAGCACATTATAATCCTAAAACCTTGGAGGTGGCGGAATATTATAAATTTCACCATAGGGTTCAGACAGAAGGCGAGCCCATCCGAGACTACATTGCTGCCTTGCGAAAAATGGCAGTCAATTGCAATTTCGGTTCTTTTTTGCAAACCGCACTACGCAATCAGCTTGTTTGTGGGTTACGTGACAAACGTATAGTTGATCGATTGTTAGAATCCAAAAGCCTGACATTCGAAAAAGCGGTAGAAATAGCCTGCAGTCTCGAAAAATCGCAGCAAGATGCATATCAACTGCTCGGGAATTCGGTTAAAGGTGTTCATTTTGTACACAAACATAGCTCGCATGCGAATCGAAAAATGAAAAATAAACCAGTACTGATAAAAGTCCCAGAAACAATTAAAAATAAAAAAAATGTCAAGTGTTTTCGGTGTAATGGTGCCCATTATGCAAATGAGTGTAAGCATGAAGATAGTGTTTGCTATGAGTGCAACAAAAAAGGGCACATCAGAATCGCCTGTAGAAGTACAGCCGTTAATTCAATACAGCTGACAAGTCCGGTTTCTTACGTAAATAACGTCGCTAGTGTAGACGAAATTCCGAGATTTTGGTTGAAAGTAAATATTAATCATTGTTACGTGAGAATGGAAATAGATAGTGGTTCTGCTGTGTCACTAATAAGTATCCGGGAATATAACAGAACATTTTCTAATTTGCCGTTAATGCCTTCTAGAGTAAAATTAAGAACTTATTGTAACTCCTTCTTAAACGTTTGCGGTACGATTTCGGTAAATGTTTGTATCGGTAGTGACGAAAGAAAAGATGTTTTATTATATGTGGTTGATAGTGACAGACATGCACTACTCGGACGAGACTGGATTCTTTTGTTTGGATGGAGCGTTTTACATCAGGAAATGAATTTGCTTGAGGTAGATTACTGTGAAAATTTTACGATTTCAAATTTGCTAGTGAAATATAAGAAGCTTTTTAATGATGATAGTGGAAAAATAAAAGGGGAACCTGTTCGTTTAGAGTTGAGGGATGGTGCAAAGCCTAAGTTTTTTAGAGCTCGACCGGTTCCATTCGCATTGAAGCCTAAAATTGAAGAAGAAATTGATGATTTAGTTAACCGTGGAATTTTTGTGAAAGTTGAAAGTGATGACTGGGCAACGCCTATAGTGCCTGTTGTAAAACAAAACGGAAGGGTTAGGTTATGTGGAGATTTTAAAGTTACTGTGAATCCTCAACTAGTAGTTGATGAACATCCACTACCGACTGTTGATGAGCTGTTTGCAGTGTTGAGTGGTGGTGAAAAGTTTTCGAAAATAGACTTAAAACGGGCATACTTACAATGGCCAGTCTGTGAAAACGATCAGAACAAGTTAACTTTGTCAACACATAAAGGGTTGTATAAATGTACACGTATGCTGTACGGTCTGAGTTGCGCGCCAGCAAAGTGGCAACGAAAAATTGAAAGTATTTTGCAGGGAATACCCGGGGTTTGTGTTTTTATCGATGACGTCTGCGTCACAGGTCGAAATGATGCGGAACACTTCAAAAATTTAGAAACAGTTTTTGCAAGATTGTTAGAATTTGAACTTCGTGTTAATTTAGAAAAAACAGAACTATTTAAAGAGAGTGTAGAATATTGTGGTTATAGAATCGATAAATTAGGTATTCATAAAGCATCTTCCAAAGTAGAGGCGGTAATTAACGCACCGCGACCGGCAAATATCTCCGACCTGCGTTCTTTTTTAGGGTTAATTAATTACTATGGACGTTTTTTTAAGCACTTAAGTGCACTTTTGGAACCATTCCATAAGCTGTTGCGAGCAAATGAAAAGTGGAAGTGGACAGATAAATGTGAAGACACATACAAACGACTAAAAGAAGAATTCCAGAAAGAAACTTTTCTGGTACATTACTCGCCGGAGCTCCCTATAATTTTGGCTACAGATGCATCGCCAATAGGTGTAGGGGCAGTATTATCACACAAGTTTCCAGATGGCACGGAAAAACCCATACAATTCGCATCACAGACGTTGTCCAGTACGCAAAGAAAATGGTCGCAGATAGATAAGGAAGCATACGCTATAATTTTTGGGGTAAAGAAATTTTATCAATTTCTGTACGGTCGGCAGTTTACTTTGTACACTGACCATAACCCACTGGTACAAATCTTTAATCCTCAGAAGAGTTTACCCCATATGTCTGCATCTAGAATGCAGCACTATGCCATTTTCTTGCAAGGATTTACATATTCTATCAAATATAAGCCTTCGAAATTGAATGGCAATGCCGATGCGCTGTCCAGATTACCAATTGCACCAAATGGCAGCGAAGTGCTAATAGAAGAGGCTGATGTTTTCGAATTGAATCAAATTCAATCTATGCCTCTGACAGCAAATGAAATAGCAAAAGCAACGAGGTTTGATAATCAATTAAAAGTGCTGTTTGCTGGTTTAGAGCAAGGAAAAAGTGTTCCGAAAACTGATAGATTTGGAATAAATCAAGAAGAGTTTTCGATCCAGAGTGGTTGCATAATGCGCGGGTTAAGGGTATTAGTACCGGAGAAGTACAGGAAGGTAGTTTTGAATGACCTTCACTCGGCTCATTTTGGAATAAGCCGATTAAAAGCGATGGCTAGAAGTTTTTGTTGGTGGCCTGGAATCGATACCGACATTGAAGAGCTGGTAAGAGAATGCTTACCTTGCTCTAAATATAAAAAAGACCCGCCAAAGGTAGCACCACATCACTGGATTCAATCAAACCGACCATTTCAAAGAGTTCATATTGATTTTGCTGGCTCTTTTATGGGAGTATATTTTCTTTTACTAATTGATTCATTTTCGAAGTGGCCAGAAATTCACATAATGAAGACTTTAAGCTCAGAAAACACAATTAAAATTTTAAAAGCAATTTTCAATACATTTGGACTACCACAAATGATTTGTTCCGACAACGGTGCACAATTGACGAGTGCTTCATTTCAAAACTTCCTGAAATCAAATGGAATTACACATAAGAGAATAGCACCATATCATCCGTCAACAAATGGGCAAGTTGAGCGATACGTTGGTACACTGAAGCAGAAAATGCGATCTCTGATTGGAGACAGGGGTGAACTGCAAGATAAATTATACGAAATCCTAATGCATTACAGAATAACTCCCCATCCTTCGACGGGAAAATCTCCAGCTGAGATTATTTTCAATTATCGTGTCAAAACAAGGTTTGACCTATTATTGCCCAACATTGACAGGAAGGAAAAAGGTTACCTTGAGGAATTGAAATCATGCCGTAATTTCAATGAAGGTGACCGGGTTGCCGTAAGAAATTACTCAGATAAAAATAAATGGAAATTCGGAAACATTTGTAAAAAAATTGGAAAACTTCATTACAATATAAAATTAGATGACGGACGTTTTTGGCATCGACATGTAGATCAAATCCGAAAGACTGGAACGACTGTACAAGATCCGATTCCTGACACCACGATGACTGACTTTTTAGACGTAGATAGTGACCAAGACCAAGCCAATCAATCGTTGCTTCCGTTAACGCAAAATCAAAATGATGTAACTGATAAAAATGAACGTGGTAATGAAGACGGGTTAAGAAGGAGTTCCAGGATAGTAAAACCAGTTGATAGACTTAACTATCAAAGTTTTTGAAAATCTATATATATTCGTACACTGTATCCATGTAAAGCTAGTGACTAAGTTTTTGAGTTATATACATAAATATGTATAAATTTTTGGTTATGTAAAACACACGAAGTGTTATAAAATAATTATTAAGGTAAAATGAAAGAAATTACACTAAGTGATATGAATTAATGAATCTAGCAGTCAAAACGCCAGTGGCCTTTTAAGAGGGGAGGATTTGTTGTAATTCTAAACATAGTCGTATGTTTATCATACTATTATAAATTATCTTTGTAATGAATTATGGGATAGTATTGAACGTACTCACAATAATAAATAATTGCAGTTCAGTGTCATATATAATGTACGTATAAATAGAAATAAAATAACAGTGAATCCTTCTTCTTCATCGGGCTGTAACCAAGTGAGTAACAAAATAAAGTTTATTGCCACTAAACTGGTCTTATTTTCTTCTCGGAAACAAAATATAACAATGTAGATGACCAAAAAAAAGAATTTGCTAACCAGATCACCGGATGACTTATCACCACGGCGTGTATGAGATTTGACTCACTGTAAAAAGATCGTCTATATGACCAGGAAGTTTCGAGTAGGAACCGAGGTAAGCACTGCTTCAACGCGGTTGCGTTGATTCACCTATCGGTAACCACGAACTTCAAAAACTTCCACGGCTCATGTGTTGTCAAGGCAATCCACCTCCCGCTTTTTGCGCAGTATTTTTTCAACGTATGCTAAAACTGCACGCCAGTTCTCGTAGTTTCGCAGCATTGCATTTACGATTGTCTCAGGCATGACTCAACGGTATGCCTCAAACTTACGAAGCAGCTGCACATAAAGAATGTGTGGTGAGCATCATAGAGCTCAGTCGGCTCAGAACCGGTAGTATAGTGTGTCCGCCTCACCCATTCTATTCAGGTATTTCCTGAAGTAATCGTGCCCCGTCACGAATTGACAAAGGTAAAATTTTACCACCCCATTGCTACGACTAAGCCAATGCTCAATAACCCCAATAATCTTAGTCGTACGACGTCCTTTATCACTTTTATTCCACCATTTTTGCCAAAGTTGGATTGTAAGCTAACGCGCACGCGTCAGAGCTTCAGTTCTGCCCAGCTCTGAGTGAAAGAGATTTCCTTCCTTGTGCTCTCCCGCTAGCAGATCAATTTTGATAACTTCTGATAATACAATCACAGCAACTTTTAAGGCTCTGCGGTAGCTACAGGTGATTCACAGGACACCCCTGCACTGGACACTGGCAATGCGCTTCCAGAACTTCTTAGTTCAAATTGCATCTCCCCAAATGTTGGCTCCATATACGAAGATGGAATTGGTAGCAACCATCCATCTCGCCTCACTCGGTCCGCCGACGATGGCCATTACCCTACTCAGCAAAGTGACGGCTACTGGGGCCCTCTCACATTCCCTGCCAATATAAACCCAATATTTCAGCTTGGTATCCATGGTCACTACCAGATAACTGGTCAACTTGCTGGTCTGAACCCTGGAGGTCCAGACCAATTTCACTCTCTGTCTTTGAGACTGCCAGCTGGAGGCCGTGTTTGGTCATCCACCGACACTCATGACTTGATTTAGTCTAAGTTGAGCGAAATCAGCTGATCTGGCAGGGATTTATGTCGAAAATGAAATCCATAGGGCAGGTTGATTTTCTTGCGAAGAAGTTGCGGTAGACTTTCGCCCGCAGTGTTGGTATAATGCTGCCAGCACTGAGCATTTTCATCATTTATGTTACAATAAAGAAAATAGGTAAAAAGTGTTTTACCTTCCTACATTTGCGATTGTTAACCCTGTAAATATTTTTACCCTATAACTTTCAATGGCGTTGTTGGATCCAAGACGATCATTATCTTCGATTCAAGTTGGCTATAATAAAAAGATTGTGCGGTCGAACATCCATTCAAAATCTACAGAATTCTTCAACTTTTCTTCTGAAATCAGCGTTACTAGCGGTTTCTATGCACTCGATTTTTTTTTTTTTCTACTCAAGAAGTTTCGATAGCTGAGCAGCATTCGCGCTACTATTTGCCGACATTCATTGTTGAGTTTTCGTCCTAATATATCGATGCTTCAAAGTCATCATGAGAAAGCGTATGGAGCCAAGATCACTTCAGTGTTCTGAATGAACTGTTCGGTCTGACTTAAAACGGTACTCGATGTGTTGGGTTCAACTTAAAGTTTAAAAAGTAGAGTTTTCATTGAATTGAATCATGGCCGTCATATAGACCTAGTTTATGCGAGATCTCAATGTAATCCCGATTTGGGATTATACCAGTCAGAGCGTCGTATAAACGGTCAAATTCGGATTTCAGCTTAAACCCAAACAGTTGGGTGTACGCCCGATGACTATGTGTGAGTGTGCATATGAAATGTGTCAATAAAAGTGATTCTTCAACATGACGGGTCTAGTTTTGAGCAAATTTACACATTATACATATGAAATATGTGACGGCGCTTGTTTTGTTTCGTTTATTTTTGCAAAAGAAGACGTTAATCATGATTAAGTGCCGAAAATTACTAGTGCCTGCTGTATTTTCCACAACATTGTGGAACGCCGAATAGAGCATTTGTATTCAAATTGGTTGGAGGAAGTAGCAACATGTAACATACGCAAACAAGTTTCTATGGTTACGCAAACAAGTTTCTATGGTTACGCAAACAAGTTTCTATAAAAAAAGTTTCTATGGTTATACGCAATTCGAATTTCATAAAATCCCAATTCCAATTTTGCCCGTTTATACGACGCGATATTTGGGATAATCCCAAATTGGGATTACATTGGGCTCTCGCATAAACTAGGTCATAGAAGGCCGGTCGCGACTTGCAATCTGACAGGTACTAATGTACTTTTATTGGTCGAACTGGTCGAGAAATGTACGTCGACTGGTCGAAAAAAGGTACATTAAGCACGCCATCTTGGTACGTTAATTGCTTTTGCGACCGGCCTCCTATATGACGGCCATGATTGAATGGTGATGCGTTTTGTGGTTATTTTGTTAATTTCAAATATTATATTGCATAGAATCAATAATTTGTTTTTGAAAATCAGTTCATATTGTTAAATTATTTTTCCTTGCATAAGGAATCTTTAAAAAGAGAAGTATTGCTTCCTATGCGTCCACCGACGAGCCACTCTTGGACTGTGTTAGACGCGTTTTTTTGCTCCTCTATCTAGCACTGGACAAAACAAACGCATTGAAAGCAATAAGACTCCTGTCCCAGTGAATTCACTAGTACAAAAATTCTGTTCTACAAAGGTTATTCACGTGCTGATAGAAAAATGAAAAGCTCATGAGAAGTTGCCTTATATTGCCGTGAGGTAGCTTTGGATTTTTCAAGGTTATGTTGAAAGTTTTGGTAGTTAGGAAATTAGAAAAAGCTCTCATAATCTGTAGAAAGTTAAAAGAGGTAATTTTCTGCTAGTTACTTTTATATTTTCGATCGATTGTGGTAGTTTATACTCGTTATTTTCTCCCTTTATTTTCAGCTCGTTTTCGCGCTACCACAACGAATACAGCAACCTGCAGAAAGCTAAACGAATGCATCAGCTGCTCTGTGATGGATCGTTTTTTTGCGCCATTGTTCTATTCTCCTCCGTACTGGAGCATAAAAACGCACCTATTATTTTTAGATGGTTGATGCCTACACTGAAAAAACACATGGCACCAGGCGCCATAATTTATAGACTTCTGGCGCCATGTACATAGTCGATTTAGGGATAGTGATAAAATATAGCGCCGCACGCCATAATTCATGGCGAAAAGTACATATGCTTATAGCCCTCCACGCCATACACTATAGTCCTCCACGCCATGAACTATAGTCCTCCACGCCATGTACTATAGTCCTCCACGCCATGTATATGGCTTTGAGGACTATATTACATGGCGTGGAGGACTATAGTACATGGCGTGGAGGACTATAGTACATGGCGTTGAGGATTATAGTATATGGCGTGGAGGACTATAGTATATGGCGTGGAGGACTATAGTATATGGCGTGGAGGCCTATAGTACATGGCGTCGAGGACTATGGTACATGGTGTGGAGGACTATGGTACATGGCGTGGAGGACTATAGTACATGGCGTGGAGGGCTATAAGCATAGCATCTGCTCCTATGTACTATGGCGTGTGGCACTATATTTTATCACAAATCGACTGAAATCGACTCTGTACAATGGTGCCAGAAATCTATAAACTATGGCGTCTGGCGTTATGTGTTTTTTTAGTGCACCAAATATAAATTCCACCAAATATCAATTCCACCAAATATAAATTCTACCAAATATAAATTCGATAAATTCGAGTCAACATACTCACTATTGAATGTTCCTGCTCCAGTGTGAAAATTCTCCGGTCGAAGTATCGAAAATATCGCAGCCAGTACTTCAGTTCAAAATGAGTCAATTATGTAGACCCAAGCTCTAATGTCACTTGCTGACATTTATACCTTCCCTCACACAGCATGGCTGCGAGTTATAATTGGAGTGCCATGAGCCATATTACATGGGTCATGGCACTATGTAATATAGCGTGTGGGGCCATAATTTCTGTGCCATGTAATTATGGCGCTGGGAGCCATGCTGCATAGCTCAGGGCACTATGTACATAGCGTGTGGAACCATAAATGCTGCGCCATGTTACATAGGACCACGCGCTATGTAGATTCTGACATTATGGCGCTGGGAACCATATTGCATAACTCAGAGTACTATGTACATAGCGTATGGCGCCATAAATAATGCGCTATGTTACATGGCTCTGGGCGCCATGTGGATTTTTTTCAGTGTAACTAGCCTCTCTTCTATATTGCCACCTGTTATATGATCACCTGAATGTGAAAAACTTTACTCCGCCTCAACAGGTAGAAAATTTAATTCAGTAAAAAATAACCATATAAAATAAGCTATCTTAAAGCTATTAATTGCAATTGATCCTGGTTCACATTTAAGGCAATCATTACCAAGCCACTCACAAATACCGTAAGGACTTACATAGCTAAATAATCTAAATATCCTTACACTAAAAACTATACTATATTACTATAACACCCTATGTAGTTTGCAAAATTTAATAATGAACTATTATATTCGTATTATGTTCTCTTGCTGCATTTTATTGCTTGCTATTTATTTATCCTTTCATGTCTGCCAAAGTCAAATCCTATTTGGTCAAATGGGAAAGCATTTTGGAAAGCTTTCATTTTGTTCCAAGGTTGCTTCATATAGACACGCATAATGCAGCTATGGAGGATCATTGAATTTTGTATTGGGCCTTGGTCATTATATAGTATATTTCTGTGGTTTCCATTTCACTCATTCAGAATGTTCACAACTAGCTCAATAGGTGCATAGACTATTGACTTCATAGTGCCGACTGAATATGTAGACAGTAAAATGATGTAAAACATAGCCATAACTACACGAATAAACCAAATAGTGAAATTTGCCTGAAACGCCTAAGGCAATAACGTAATTTGTTCGCGCGAGGTGCAACTTTAATCTGTTTATAGAGTTACTACATTTCGGAATCGTCCGTCACTAATGCAATTCAAGCGCATTTGAATTTGCGGCTTTAATTTTGCAAATACCGAGGCTTCGAAATGACGAAAACATCAAACATTGACCTAGCACCAGGAAACTTCTGCATTAGTAATGGACGCAAATTTATCTTATCGTCAACTGGACGAAATATGGTGTGGTCCTTATGGCTGTTTCGTGATATGATTGCAACTAAATACCGCACTGAATTCCTATACAAAATTTCTGCAAACATGTGTACGTAGCCATTTGCCTGGCGATATGCGAATACTAACCCCTGCGTTTAACCATTAGGTGGAATTCAGTTGATTGGCTATCTACAATTTAATCTAAATATGTGTATACATCCATGATGTATAATATATGCATGCACACTTGTAGTGCGCGGTGAAAATTTGCGAATACGTAATGAGCTCGAATGCAATTTATGACGTCAGAAAATAATCAGGATCGCCGATTGAATTGGTGCTAAGGTTTTAACGATTATATCATTGACACTTTGTTTTTTTATCGGATTTTAATTAGATTTTCTATGTGATTCTAAGTGAAATATTTCATGTTAACAGCATATGGATTTTTTGCAAATAAATAAAAATGTCTATACAAAATAACTATAATAATTTTGCATATCGCTCTAATCGATTCTGACTTAATTTGCAAAAAAAACAGCCACATTTCACTTTATTACGGTATGACCGGTTGACTGCAGCGGAACTAAGTTGAAGCAGTTAATGAAAAAACAAATATTTTTGTTTTGCATTCTATATTAGTTTTAAAGGGCTGCTTCCGTATATTTTTACAATCTCTTAGCCATAGTAATACTTAAGTTAGTTAGTCTCAAAAGCTATTTTTTGGTAGTTCAAATATTATTTTGTGAATTAAATTTTGAAAAATTTGAATTAATAATTAATTTTCAAAGGATGCGAATAAATCATTCAATTTTCCATATGTTTTCTCTTCTCGGTCTATGTTGACTCACTCAGCATAAATATCATATTCCATAGACGGCACAAGCAAGTTTGAGGCTGATATGGGGAATCTACAGGATCGGAAAGACACTTAATCCCAACTAAGCTTTCAAACCGATTTTTTCATAGCAGACATATTGCTCTTACTATGCTTCGGTCCTTAAAGATTTAAAAATTATTGATCGCTTTGTAATGACATTTACTGCAGCTTCTGAGAAATTTGAATTCCTCCAGCTATCTGTAGCCTCCATAATAGCGTGGAATCACCACATATTCAGGAAAACGTAGTTTCTCAACAACACGATGTAAAAAATATGTTCATATCGCATTTCATTACTTGTACAGTCGGAAATTCACATATGGCGAACGTTTCGTCAAGAGACTTGTCAAGTTACTTGCCAAAACATTCGAAGTCTTCACTCAAAAACCGTTTAATTAAGCGATAAGCCTTTTTCTAATCTCAGTACGCCATAAAACTTGTCCTGCCCACGTTGAGAAGATTTATTTTTTTACATATTTATTTTATTTATTCAATCACAGTTTCACCAACAAAATGGTTACTACAAAAAAATACATTTATGGATTTATTAATAACAATTAAACGGTCGGATAAGACCACACTAGAACATTTCAACAGTAGGGTTAAAGTCGAACATTTGATCCGAAAAGCTTCGGGCTATTGCGCAAGTTGGTTCATTTAATCCATAATTGTTTTTATTAAATGGGATGGATAAGGCGCTATGATGTCTACGCTCCCCGTGACAAACACGAGAGTTCAATTTCGATAATAAAAGCTGAAAGTTCACGTTTCCATTGAGCCACTTAGCAGCAAATAGAGCTTTTAAATTTTGACGTCTAGTTTCAAGAGTGTCCATGGTCAAAAATTGCAAGCGGCTTTCATAAAGAGGTAAGCGAAAAGGATCAGACCAGCGGAAAGAGCTAAAAACAGAAATTAAGAATCTTTTTTCAACAGATTCAATGCGATCTATATACTGCTTATAGTATGGAGACCACATCAAGCACCCATATTCTAGGATCGGGTGAACCTTGAGAGCATAAAGACATTCGGAGGGGCCGAAGGCATGGCCATTTTTCCTCATCACCAGCGACCCCGATGATAGATTGAAATTTTCGGGGCGTAAGTAATTCCTAATTTATCAAATTGATGGGGACATATTATGTGTGAATAATTTCAAATATTCAAATTTTGAATATCGTAAGTGAATGCTTGTTATATATTTAGTTATTCAATATTTTTTAGCTTTCATATTATAACCGTACGAATTCTCGAACCAGGGAGTAAAAATAAGCTACAGCAGGCTGGATTATTCGTTGCTTTGCGGTGCATTAATTGTTTTTCCAGGATAGAAAATGAAAACAGAACACAAATGCATGCGAACTATGAAAATTGTAGAATATACTAATTGAATATTTATTCACCCATAAAACAAAAAATTGTTTTATAAGAAAGTGGCTTAAAAATTAGATGTGTTTATGCTGGCTCAAATCTTGGCAGTGTCGAGTACTGCCGTAGGTGATGACAAAACATTGAATAATATATAATATCATTTTCGTTTTTAGAACATCTAGAAAGTTTTTACTGAGTATTGTGTGTAAAGCAACTGCGATGAATAAAATCATCAAAATCAAAAACAACTTCAAATTCTGAAAAAGGCAAAGTTTATTTAAGATTTTTCGAAAAAAATAAGTAGTCTTCACAGTTAATAGTTCCAAGAAGTCTCAACTTTCCTTATACTATAAAGTAGGCTAAATACAATGATAGGCTGGAGATAATATATTTCTAGGTAATAAGATATTTATTATATTATATTCACACTATCTAATCGTTCTCGACCTACTTCACTAATCCAGTCATTGGCCTTGAGATTATCTAAAAACTCAACTATAGAAGCTGTTTTCTTTTGCCTGCGCTGTTTTTTACGCAAATTTCGGATAATCCAATTTTTTCGTTTTAGCGTATCTTCCAATTTTTTCCTGCAGCTTGATTAAATGCACTGCGGTATTAGGAGCCACTTGGTCTGTTTACGTAGCCTAATTGAAATGATAGTGTTGAATATTAAAATTTTCAAAAGTGTATCATGAACGCAACATCAGCATTAAGCACCTAATGAAATCGCAATTCCCTCTTCTTGTCCATCGTTTATCTCATCTTGAATATTGTTGCCGAAAAGTATCTATATAATTAAGATAATTAAAGAGAAGAATGTTTTGAACATTTTCTTTACTTACTGCATCACTCGAAGATTCTATTCCACTAAAGATTGTCCTCTGTTCGCTTGCTCAGAACTAACGTACTATGACGGCAGCTGTAAGAAAAACCAGAAACAATTACACTTATTCCCTTGTCAATCATCAATTGCTATATACCACGGCCGAAAGATTTGAATAGACCCGGGAAGTATTTTTGATGATCAGCTCAGGAAATCCAAGAATAGAAGTCCAAATGAATATGTGTTGCTCATTTTCTGGAAATCTGAAAAACAATATTTCACACAGCATGCAATACGAATAAATTTTTATATCATTTTATTTCCGCTCTGCCCCGAAACTGTTTATGCGCTCTACTGCTTTGGGTTTTTTTTTGACAGCAATTAAAATGGCTACCAGAAAATTCGCGCCAATATGTCGACAATATTTAAAAGGGCTCAAATAGGCACTTTCGCTTGTAAAAAGTTTGTGAAATTCACAAAATTTTGCAAAACACATCGTTTGTTTATTCCTTACTTGTGATAAGAAACTCCAAGTGACCGGCGTTGCAAACTATTGCCACAATTCGGCACAACTCACTTCATTCCAAAGATTAATGCAATTGCACAGTTTTCAAACACTTTTTTCAAATAAAACTCACGATTCTCACTTCTACACTAACGTTTTTGTGAACCGCACTAGTCGAATCTACACGAAATTATATGCCGTTCACACTACACTTCTAAATCAGGTAGATTTAGAATCTGTCAAGTTAATCAAGTAAGCGTTCACACTACCCGAAGTGATTTAAAATGAGGAGATTTAGAGAGCGAACTGTCATTCGAATTTGTGTGTACAATTTTTTTTCATGAAAGTTGTTCAAAATGGTGCAGACACATGCAAGAGCATTTTCTTTTCATTTTGTACAACTCACATTTTCCTTTTTTGTCCAATTTTTGCTATTTTTGAACGAAATTCGAATGACATTTCGTTGAAATCTACTCTCCCTCTCACGGATGGAATTAAGCACGCTCTGAGAACAATTCAGCCGGGGAAAAATTCACAATAGTACCTGATTTGTACTTGATTAACTCTAAATCTACTTGATTAACTCGGTCGGAAGCCGAAAAAAATGTATGGGTAATCAGGTAGATTTAAGTTGATTTAGCTCTAAAGCGATCAGCTGGTCGAAATCGCCTGATTTAGAGCCTAGTGTGAACGGGCTATTAATCTGTATTTAAAATAAACACGATTTCATTTCCGTACCGACTCAAATTGTTTACATTAGTTTAATTGTCATATTGACAGAAAGGATAAAAAGAGGGGAATTGACATTGAAGATACATGAAAAGTGGTCGGTTTCTCTTCAATATATTTTAAATGGACATCGCCCCTCCGAATGTCTTCATGCTCTCAGGGTGAACCAGAGAGCAGAACAGAATTTTCGTCATCCGAATGTCATTGAATTCTTTAGGCCGTCTTTTTCAGAAGCCAAGTGCACAGTTGGCTTTTATTATTTTAGAGTTAATGTGGTCATAAAAAGTAAAAGTAGAGTTTAATAGGACACCTAAATCACGAAATTTATGGGAACGGGTTAATAGAGTGCCATTTAAAAAGTGATTGAAATTAATGGGACAGGGCTTATGGGGGAAAGAAATAACTGAGCATTTATCAACATTTAGTGAAAGTTGGTTTAGATCCCACCAATTAGAAAAAATTGACATAATGCGTTGCAGGATTGTACAATCGTCAAGTGCTGATATAATGAAAATCTTTGCGTCAGCAGCGTAAAGTAGAATGGATGATCCAGGAGCGAAGGTGATAAGTACGTTAATATAAATAGCGAAAAGAATCGGACCGAGGTGGCTGCCTTGTGGAACACATGATGTGGCAATTATGTCAGTGGATAGAATGCCACGAAATCGGACGTTCTGTTTGCGTTCTGTGAGATAGGATATAATCCAGTCAATATGCTTATTAGGGAATTCAAGAAGATGCAATTTACTTATAAGAATATTATGATCCAGCTTATCGAAAGCCTTCATGAGTTCGGTGTAAATCCAGCCAACTTGTTTACTTTCTTCAATTGCAGGGAGGACTAGATTTGTAAGTTCTAAAAGATGGCCTTGTGGTCGATTTGCCTTTAATAAAGCCATGCTGGCAAGGCGAGATAAATGCCTTAGAGTGAAAAGATAGCACCTCGGCAACTATAGCTTCAAAGAACTTGGCAACGCATGGTAATTTGGCGATTGGTCTATAATTGTGCATGACATCGCTACTGACTTTTTTTTGTGAATTGGAGTTATAGACGAATTTTTCCACAAATTTGGAAAAATATCAGAAGAAATGGATCGATGAAAAATGTGAGCCAACAAGGGTGAGAGAGGATCGGTAGAAATCTATTCTCAATATGAGATATATGCTTTAGGATAGTGGCAGTGTCGATGTATAGGTCTTTCATTCCCACGTTTTTTTAGGGGAGTCGATTAAGTGATTGAAATTAGTTATGTTGAAGTCGCAGAGAGGTATTCCATGGAAGTAATATGCAAACAAGTTACTGATTGCTTGCGAGTTATTAATTTGCCGTCAGAGATAAAATAACAAGGGTATCCGTCATGATACCTTTTGAATTTACAAAATTTCAAAAACGTTTAGGATGGCTTGTAAAAGACTGCCTAAGCTCCTCCATGTAGTTGGAGTAGGCAGATGAAGTTTCAGATATGAATCTATTTTATTTCAGATACGAGTCTATTTCTAAACTTCATAGTCATCTTCTAGAGACGACGAATTGTAAACTTTCCAAGCATTAATTTTCAAATTTTTGAGATTGAATAAATCTGGTTTGATCCATGGATAGCGTTTCAATGGTACAAAGTTACTCAAATGTACACAGCGAGCAAAGCAACCGAATAAGATGGAATGAAAGTTTATGGTAGCAACGTTTATGTTCAAATCATTCTCAAACGAAGAAGTCGCATTCGGTCAGCACTCCACTCAGCATATCAAAGTCAACTTTCTTGAAGTTAAAATTGTAAAGGTTGACAAAGTTAGACTCAGTGAGTTTATCGTCATTAATTTGAAAAGTTATATGATGAGCTGAATGGAGAGATTTTAAGGGTGTGAAGTTTAAGTGTCCAGATATGAATATAATGTAGGTAGGTAGCATTTTCTCTGTTCAGAAATTTGTTTCCAAATATTCCAACAGTACACTTCATACCATCCGTACTCATGCATATTGTTCATGCATATTATTTCCATTCCTTTTTCAATTTTAAAGCAGAATCGACTACAACTGCTGATAAATCAGCTGTGCTCGGCGCCTTAACGGGAAATATCAACGGCCAAATCTCCCCTACTTTAACAAAATGCTGAAACACTAAATAGTAGTGGCCTTGCTCAAGAACGACAACTGAATATGGCTCCGTCTCCATCGATTTCACCTATCAACCACTGTGTGCTTATATTTCAGGTTCAATCGAAACAACTTTGTGCTGACCATTTTGAGCCAGCCTTTAATAGGCTTGCCCTGTCACTTCTCCGACTGATGGTATTCCTTATGGTTACGACTCTTCATTGAATATCATTTCACCGCCACTAGATCCTCGTCACTAGATTTGCCTATGAAACTTCTTCGAATGCCCTAGAACGCTGTGTCTCTAAGGAATTGGTATTCACTCCTCACATTTTTGCGTGTTTGAAATTGACGAAGGACAATCTTCAATGGAGATACGTGCCTTCTTTTAAATTAACTTTGCCTACTAATCTAAAACCGTTGCTACGCGGAGTTTTGACTGCATGAAACTTTGGTTGAACCGTGGAAATTTTCCTTCCAGTCTCGGCAGAAAAACACGCACTCAGTTTCTAGTCTTTCTTCTATTAATTCATACTATCAAAATTTTCGTGGCTTGAGAACCAAGCTTGATGAAATAAGAACTGCTTATATCGAAAATATATCGAAAAAGATTATTTAATATGCCTAGATTTGGAAATGTTTCCTTGCCTTAATGTCTACCGTAGCGACCAAAATAGAATAGCTTATGGTAAAGTCGACGGTGTTTGAATGCTTTGTAGCCGTCTTACCATTGGATATGTCGCTATTTTGTGTCTCTTTCTCTGACAAATCCTGTGTGTTTGCTGATTCACTGTATATTCCGTGTAACTGTTCTTTCCCACCATTGAATACTTTTTCTGTGAACTGTCGTCTTACGTTAATGTTACCTACCCTTCCACTTCAATTATGATCTGTGGTGATTTTTAGCTGTTCAGTGGAACCTCACTTCTCATTGTGTGGAATCTTGTAACAATGTATATATCAATTGCTGACACCACAATCGAAACTAGCGGCCATATGAGCTACATTAAAATCCGAAAGGGAAAACGGGACAGACTTTATAGTAGCCAAGACTTTATGACCAACAGACGATTTAAGCGAAAGCAAGCAACTACTCAGGCTCAGTAGAAACTGTTCGAGAGTGAAATTTGGAAACAGGGCGTTCCCATACTATAAGAATAGAACTTACGAGTAATAAAATTGAGTAATAGAATTAAAATCAAGCATACTCTCTGCGATTACACGGCCCTAAATAATAAACGCCACAGGATTTTTAGTTTTTACAGCGTCCAAGAACTAGAAAAGATGACTGGCACAGTAATGTTGAGTCATCTGAGTTATTTAGTTCATATGAGTCTACTTAGTCGCTCCAACTATTCAGCAGGGGGTGTTAAATGGGCCCAAATTGGTGGTCTAATGAAAGCAGCGTAGGCGTTCTATAACCTAATCGTCAACATGTTTTAGGCCTCCCTAATGTAATTCTTACAAAAACTCTCAAGCACTACATTATTGATTCAGTACAAATTTAACACACCGATCAAAATATCTCACCTCCAAGGTTTAATTTTCAAAATGTTTACCCGGCCAAATAAAGAATGTCACTGGAAGACCTGGTTGGCCAGTCGTGTTGCCTGAACCATGTATTAATCAACCAAACAGTTTTATATGTACGCCTGTCTTTTTTTATCATCTCTAATACTTGCTTTAAAAATATAAGCAAACATAAACAAGAATACCTTCAATCCCAAAAATTCAGCAAAATAAAAAAAATTAAGTGTATTCAGACTGACGGACGTCATTTTCAAGCAACTGAAAGAATATTAATTTTTTACAACGACCAAATTAATTACCAAACAAGCTTTCAACTTCGCGGATCACCAACTCAAAATCAAACTGCAGTTAGTCTGCTAATTAAATTTCCTCCAACGAGAATTCGACCAGAGAACGATTCGAATAAATTTTATAGTCCTAATTTGAGAATAGTTCGTCCGTGATTTATTATATTTTTCCACCCTCCACATCGTCGTTCTCGAATTCATTGCACCAGGATCACCAGGACCATCGTTTTGCCACTAAGTCCCAAAAGGACCACTACAAGGGAATTTTTCCGGTTTTTACTTTCATAAAAGTGTCATCTAAACCTTTTTATAGCTTCTGTCAGTTTCGAAAACTTTTCTTCGATTTTTTTTTACTGCTACTCTTCACCTGGCAGGAGTTTGAATTGTTTGGTGAAAAGTTTGCCTATCACATAAATTCCTGCCAAAGTTAGTCAGGAAGCTTGTGGGTGAGGAACATACATACATATGTTGGTACGTTCATCGCTGAACAGCGGAGCTATGATTCTACAGGAAAGTTAGTTAACTGGTGGAGCTCGCAAACCTGAAAAATGAATGAATCATTAGCGAGTGGTAGAGGCTTTGTAGTAGTTAAGGTAATCTGTTTTATTGAGGTTAGATGAAGCGAATAAAGGGCGATTTGTTATGGTTGTTTTGAAAGTAATTTGAGTGAAGTTACAGGGAATGGGCTAAAAAGATTGACTTTGAAGTTCAAATGATAATATTTTGGTTAGTTTTTTTTTATGATGATTACTCGAACAGAAACTTTAAGTGGTAGGTAATGAAAATTTTCATAAGCTACGTTTAATGAATAATCGATAATACTGATGAGATTTAAGATAATGGTAGATTGATAAAAACAAAATTATTATTTTTAAAAAGTTGAATTCAGATCTGGAAACGCATATCTGATGTGAAACTCATTTGCATCGAGTGGCAGTGCTCTTTGTAAAAATGGTTATGATATGTGTATCTTGAAAAGAAGAAATTACAAAAAATCTTTTAGGGCCTGATGTAATATGCAGTTTTATTCCATAGCCATGAGAGGGATTTTCCAATACACAGCTCATTTATTTCGAATATCAACTAGCTTGCAGGCTTATGGCTGAAACGGTTGATAAACGTTGCAGTGAGTGTCTTGGGCAGTGGCTATTTATCATTCGGCCAGTCTCCGATAAGTATCAGCAAATTAATCGGCTTTGTGATAGAAATATAAACTGCGAAATAAAGGTAACGACTGCTTAAATTTTTGTGTACAAAACCGATCAACAGGCCGAATTATTCACAGTAACCTTTCAATCACAATTATAATTATACACGAGACAATCAATTTATCCCTTAATAGTAACATCGTGAAACTGATCTCATTTCTATCAGAAAATCCATTGGATGATCCGCAACTTACCATATTTACTTTGCCAACATTGAATACTTGGTGTACTTGCTCCGTGGTATAAAAAGTAGAAAGCCATGTGGGCATGGTGGGTGTCCAGCTATATTGTTAAACATCTTCCAATCTCTATATTCAGAATACTCTCTATTATTTTCAATAAAGCCTTGGAACCTCCCCATTCCCAAAGAGGGCAAAAATAATGAGGCCAACAATTCCCGCTCTATTTCTCTGCTTCCGAATTTGGGAAAGCTTGTTGAGAAGATTTGGTTGAAAATGATTTCCACCAACTACAAGACTACCAAAAACTTGCTAATATTATACCTATAAATTTGGCTTTAGGCACAAGCCTGGAACCCGGCTTGCTATCTCGGACTCGCACAGTCGGATTGCTTCGCACCTGAATGAGCGAAACACTTCAATGGTTGATTTCACCTTGGATATTAAAAAGGCCTTTGATACCGTATGGCATGGTCTTCCATACAAGTTGGTTTGGCTGAGATTTCCAACAGTATTGAAATGGCCCGGTGTGAGCTTTCTTAACATTAGACAATTTTATCCAAGTATCAATAGAGCAACTTAAACTTGGGGACCTGTGATATTAGGTTCATTTTCATTGCGGATCTCCTTTTTCCTGAAGATTATCCTCAGACTAAAGTCCTTAAATATTCAGATTACACGCTGTTAGTTGCGTCGAGCCAAGATCCACTCAAGGTGGCGAAGAGCCTAAGAGATTACTTGATCTTCTTAATATTTCATTTTGATAAATGAAGCATTCATTCATTCTTTCCTGATTTTATTTTTGGTAGAATGAGAGTCCAGCAACCTCAGTTTATTCTCCTTAACAGCTTATCTGTTATGACTTTTTCCTATCTTACTCTTTGTTCTTGTTCGTAAATAAACTACGCTCGCAATACTAAGAATTTAATTCTTGATTTAGTTCTACCTGGGGTGTGTTCAATGTGCATGCTATAGCAGCTATTAGCTGCTATTTTAGCAGCTCTGGCTGTCCAATGTTACGAAATAGCTACTTTCTGATGCTTACTATTTGACAGTCGGGCTGTCCAAGATTCCGGCATAGTTGCTAAAGTAGCAGCTATTTGCTGCTCGCAGTCTGGAGGATAGCAAGAAAGTAGCTAAGACAAAATGGCCGTGCGTACACAGCTGACATGCAGTTCAAACGTCATTTTCAATTGGAAATTGAAATGAAAAGAAGTTTTTACGCTTTTTTGACACAGGAGATGAGGAATAAATTTGAAAATAATGACAGCATAAATTAAATACGGGCTTTTAAACACTTCAACTCAACTCGAGTTAAGTCGGCTTTCACACAGTGCAGCCCATCTTGGTTTCTTAGCAGGCGAGCACGAAGCGCAAAAGGCCGGGTGCACTGATTCATGTGCCATCAAATTTTCAACGATTATTTTTTGCTCTTTTTCATATATATGACGTCAAAAGCCGGAAATACTTGATACGTTCTAAATATGTTACGAAAATTTTAATGGTTTCTGCAGCTGTATGTTGAAAACTCCTAAATTTTATACAATTTTCAAAGTGCAATGGAAGTATTGAACTAATCCACGAAAACACAAATATTAAAATTTTAAAAAAAAATTTGAAAAAGTATTTTTGAATTTGCTGACCTTTGTAGCAGCTCTTGGCTGTCCAATATCCATAGCTGCTTCACCTAGCTACTTCAAATTTTGACACTTGCTAAAGTGATGCTATGCTACGCTTTTGAAGCAGCTATAGCATGCACATTGAACACACCCCTGGTATTCTTTCGGGCCATCTTTCTTCTTTTCCTTCTTCATGTGTGCAATCTAATCTTCATCACCCTCTAATCTTTCTTGATGTTGACTTTGATTTACAGGTAAAGAACAAGAATCGACACAACTTTTATGAAGATGTCTATCAGAAAATTTTTCAGGGCATCGGAAAATGAATGTTCTTTGTCAAAGTATCACTCCTTCTGTTCTAATCTTATCTTTGGCTTAATTCCTTCCAAGCGTTTACTTAGTTACGTTCTTTGGCTCACTTTGAAAATTTCTAATGTACTAAATGCCAGAGGAAAAGTTCGTAGAAAACTGAAAAAGTCGAATTCATTCACCGATCATCAGGAATTCTGTAGCTTACATTTTGAAGCGAAAAGAGCGTTCAACCAAACAACTCGTGATTACTTTTTGAGTATCGAGTCTTCAAACTGTTCCAATCAACCAAAATTCTTCATCGATTCCCTTAAGCTAAACTCCTGAGTTCTTGGCTCTATACATCTTAATAACACTTTTGTTATTTACTCTCAGGCTGTTTGTGATTAAGTTGTTGTTTGTTCTTTCCCTTCTTTAAAAATGTATCAATCATCTCGATATCTTTTCGTTTTTCCCGTAACTCCCCCAGCCTATCCTATTTTGTGCCAATTTTTTTGTTGACCTGCCCTGGATTCTAACACTATTTCCAGTCATCATGGTATACACAATATCTTGGTGAAATTCCTCTCATCTTCTCTCTGCGTTCCTGTATCTAATGTAATTGCTTCAACATATCTTCATAAATATTCAAAATTTGGGGGGTCGATCTATCGTTTCCAGCATCATCAGATCCTATTTCTGCTGTTTTAGTAAACTTTTTGATCGCCTTGTTTATGATAGAGATCATCCTCCTATCCAACCTTTTCTTATTTCAGAGCAGCATGTTTGAATCTTAGACTGCTCCACAACGATCACCTTCATGGTGATCACGGATTTTGCCGCTTCAACCTTCTATTTTCAACGTTAAGTTGATGCAATTTACTTGCACTTTTCAAACGTTTTTAGGTCTGTAAAACACAACACAACCGCTTAATGCTATCAAGAGCCTAAAAGATTACTTGATCAACCTTAGATCTGTTTGTAAAAAACAAATTCGATAAATAAACGTGACACAATGAACTTGAAAGGTTCGACATATTTGATCCACTTTTTCCTGGTTTTACTTTTATCTTCATGGTTCCTGCAGAGTCACACTAAACGGCTATATTTGTTTTCTTTTCTTACCACATCCGGTCCCTGGATCCTAGGTCCCTTACTTTTCATCTTCGTTTGTCATTAGCGTTCCTTCTGTTGTCAACCGGCCCTGTTTTCTATAAGCAGATAATTTAAAATTATACAGCGCAATCAAATCTCCGAGCAACTAGCACCAGTTCTAAGCTGATTTGTATGATCTCAACCACTAATGCAAAACAATTTCTTAGCTCTAAACATCTGAAAGTGCCACCGATGTCTTTCTCATATAAAAATGCTCCTAATTGTTTTTTTTGTTTTTGTTTTTTGCTTGTTACATTTCCCCGTCTGTTGCCCAGTGTTCTACATACCTTGGTGTAGTGTTTGATTATAAATTGAAATTTGATCTCGGGAAGATAACAAGACCCCTAAGGGTGCGAGCTGTGTTTTGCGAGCTTCGTATATTTTTAGAAACATTTTTACTTGTGTTCATTTATTTATAACCTTTGTACGTGTTATTCTGGGATGCGGGTGCCGAATTTGGCCTCCCGCTATCAGTATTCATATGACGTCATAGGTTCAATCCAGAGTAGGTTCAATCCTCCGCATTATTGTTTGAATTCATAATACTCTATTGCACCTGCTCTTCTCACTTTTATCTCTTCTCGTCATTATCCTCTATGGAAACACGTGGACGAGTATTTACTTTTAAAAGTTTGTCAATGTACATTTTGGTCATATCCTGAATCTCAGGTAACCATACGCGAATCAAGCCATCCTAGTTGATTATCAAAGGTGTTTTCTTCTCCTTCTGCACTTTCGGAAGCATACTTTGACTCACCTCTGTCGCATCTTTCTAGAATGTATAATGCTCTTATGCTTGGGTCTCTCTACATTTTTTTGTATCTTTAATCTTTAATCCCAAAAAACAATTATTTCAATTTTGTTTTTAGTTTAAATATATTCAATTTTTCTAATGTTTTTTTACTCTCTGCCGTTGAATAATATATCTGTCGCCTGAGTATTACATATGTAGCCAGATAAATAAATAAATAAACCACTTGACACAAGCCTTTATTATTTAATTAGCATAAATGGGGCAACAACTAGAAACTCAATCAAGTCTTGGTTCAGTATTTTAGTTCAGCCTTGGTTCGCCAAAACCGAAGCTGGTCTAGAAATTTATTTCCAACGTTCATATCAATGTAGACTTGGATCTGTTTAATAGACTGTGCAGCCTACTATGCCCGTATGGCCTAATTTGACCAGTGATATAACTGGCGCGATATTCCACGCACATATTTCGTTTTTGTGGCAAGATCCAACCACATAACGGGGCTCAAAATTAATTCAGGGAACCCTCTAAAAAAAATTGCCAAAAACTCACTTTATTACTGATCATTTTACTAGATCCTAAAATGGTTCTTAAATATCAATCTAATCTTACGCATTTCAGGTCAAAGAATCCCAAAGAAATTCATTTCCAAATTCTGTGGAAAATTTATTGCAACCGTCACTGTAAACAACTCATTTTGCTTCAATGATACTTTCCAGACTCAATGATCACCGGCAAAAATCTTCAAGATTACATCCAAGACATTTACTATCTATCTGTTAGTTTCTATTGAACTTTGTTCGTGGTCGCATCGAAGTCGAATCGCCACAAGTTGGAGAATGGAAGTGACAGTGGTGAAAGGTCTTCTGCTTATTCTTGTGTTATCTGCAATCGTCACGCAAATCTATGCCGCACCGAAAAATGTTGTTCTTTTGGTTGGTGAGTTACAAAAATTATTAAGCTAATGAATAAGCAAATATTGTTGCAAATACAATTTGTTGTAGCTGATGATGCGGCCTTCGAAATGGGTGCATACTTGAATAAAATTTGTCAGACGCCAAATCTAGATGCTCTAGCCAAAAAAGGGCTCATCTTCAACAATGCCTTCACGTCGGTGAGTAGCTGCTCTCCGTCTAGAGCTCAGATCTTAACTGGCTTGACAAGCCACCAGAACGGTATGTACGGGCTGCACCAAGCTGAACATCACTTTAACGTTTTCGACTCGGTCACATCGCTGCCAAATCTACTGCGCTCGAAAAACATCATTACTGGCCTCATTGGGAAAAAGCATGTCGGTCCGATGGAAAACTTCAAATTCGACTACGAACAGACCGAGGAAAATCATTCTGTGAATCAAGTTGGGAGGAACATTACACGAATCAAACATTTCGTCAGAGAGTTCCTGCAAATGGCCAAAGACTCAGCCAAACCGTTTTTGTTGATGGTTGCGTTTCACGATCCGCATCGATGTGGACACATAACACCGGAATATGGTGAGTTTTGTGAACGCTGGGGCTCAGGAGAAATCGGCATGGGTACCATACCAGACTGGACACCAATTTACTATGACTGGCAAAACATTCCTTATCCTGAATATCTGCAAGACACTGAAATTGTCCGTAGGGAGTTAGCCGCTCAATATCAGACTATTTCGAGGCTTGATCAAGGTGTGGGTTTGGTCATAAAAGAAGTAAACAATGCTGGCTTCGGAGAAAATAGTCTGGTCATATATACTTCGGATAATGGTCCACCATTTCCGCAAGGTCGTACTAATTTATACGATCCAGGTGTAAGAGAGCCAATGATCGTCTATTCGCCGGAGAAAGATGCCCGACATAATCAAGTGACCTATGCAATGACAAGCCTTCTGGATATTTTTCCCACTGTGCTCGATGCTTTTGGTCTCCCAATAAATTCGAATGAGACGGTGTACTTGGGAAAATCTATTCTGCCACTGCTTAAAAGAGGTGAGCTATTTTCATTTTGTTTTACACTTAGTCGTCTTTTGTTTAGGATGCTAGTATTTTCAAAGAATCAGATTTTATATTTTGATAGCACAAAATATTTCTTGAATCATTTAAAAAATATTATTGCATGCAACTTAAAGATATTTAAAAATATTAATTTTTCACAAAATTTGAATTATAAATTAAAATAAATCTGCATAGACTCACATGAATACATGTGAACTTCAAACATTTAATCATGGGAGTTTATGCAGATTTATTGCACTGTTAATAAAAAAAAAATATTAACCTAGTGTTAGTGTCCCTCTAAAAGTAATCCAAACCGTATTTGCACGCATTTAGTTATGCGAAATTTCAAAAATTATCACGTTTTCCTCATGTCCTGTAATATTATTTAGTAGATTTTTCATTACTTCATAGTCTTCCGAAAGAATTCCGCTGTTTAATAAAAAGTTTTCAAACTAAGTTCAACCACCCTCTTGCAACATGCATTAGAAATATGGTTTTATTTGCGTTTTCAAACCATATTATCAGCACTCTAAAGTGGATCAAAATGCTGGTTTTGCAAAGTTCAGTCTTATTTCAGTTTTCCAAGACACCGTTTCGGTAAAAGTCGACTTGTTTGTCCCCCACCGGGAATCACATCACCAAAGGGCAGATCGTTGGTAGCAAGATTCAAAAGTTGAAGAAAAGAAGCAAAAAAAACAAAACACTCGAGAAGAAAAAAACACTGTAGAAAATGACACAAAAACAAAAAAATCACCCCCAAAAACAACTACCAAAGCACAACTTACTGTATCGGTAACATCGCCTTAGGGCTATAGGGGACAGGTTACTGAATGTAGGTTAACGCTTTTTCTATTCGGGTGTCAACATTTTCTCAGTGAAAAAGGTATCAACTCGGCTCTTTAGCAAGTATAGATGTACTATTTTATTTGGATTACAGCTGTTGAAAATTGTTTTCAGTATGCTTTTCTTACAACTTAATCATCTATGGCGGTAAACTAATATTGGATGATCCATTGTGATTTGCCAAAGCAAAACTATCAAAAATGGTACTGAGGACTGCAAATCTGTTTTTTTCGTGCAGTACTGCCGGATTTCTAGTTTGCACTTAGCAACCACTTGTTGATATAACTCGTAGTAATAATTATCATAAGGTCCCATAAAAATATCGTCCAGAACGCTTTTATTCATGCTTCACCACAACATCATTAATCTCAGCTCAGTTCAGCGTATCATTCAATCTATATTTTTTTACATTGTAGCAAAGCATTGTAGTTTTGTACCTTTCTTCTTTAACAAAAACTAACCACAAATTGCTCCATAGCTTAAGATAGCTAACTTTTGTTGAATGCTTAGTGAGATCAGTATAAAAGAAGAAACCAATCAAGTCTTCGATAATTTACTTTTGGGTTATCAATGTACACCCATTGGTACATAAATAGCATAACCTCGAAATCACATTTACAAAAATTAACGAAAACAAAAATATAGTTTTTAATATTCGAAAAGCTAATTGTTAATTAATTAAATCCATATACAAGCTTTGCAAAAAAATCCTATAAATAGCATTGGAACTTGAAAATGATAAAATGGATTAAAATGCGTCGACGTATAAATAGCACAAAAACAAATATCTTGAAATTAAACCAAAATATCGTTGCAATTTGAGAGAAAAAATATGTTTAATTCAATATCTTTTAGTACTTCATATTGAGTTTTCGATTGTCCCATGTTTTTAACTAGCTGCTGAAATCTTTTCTTTGGAATAGAACACCAAGTTTCCTTTATACTGTTCCACAGCTCATTAGCATTTCTAAAACAGTTTTATCCCATCCTGATCTTTAACATTATTCCATAGATTTGTTATGGAATTCAGATCAGGACATTGATGTTTTTCTTTTGGCAATCAATATTTTACTAATCCAGTTGAATGTTTAGGATCATTATCGTGCATGCAGGCCCAGTTTACTACCTCATAAGAAACTGAAACGCATATAGCTCCATTTTATTTTTTTTTTAATATCTAGGTACTGAAATTTATCCCTTTTTCTCGCTTATTTTAACAAGGGATCTATATTGTCTTCACTGTGTTTGATGGTCTTCTGGGTATATATAACGGGTTTAGGATTTAATGCATGTCCTTTTGGATGATGAATTAAATTAATAAATTAAATTAAAATTCCACCATCAGATCTGGTTGATTATTTTCGTTTAATCACTCTAAAGTACGCTTTTACTGAAATTGCATTCTAACATTATTATTTTTAGTTTTTTAAGAGACGTGTTTTTTCTTGTTACCAATTTCTCCGATACTTTTAACTCGTGTTCTTCATTTCTTTCATTTGAAATTTGCGTTGAAGATTTAAACGGATACCTTTTACGCTTCCGAATTATCGCTTGATCTATAGAAAGTGTAGTTATTGCACCTTTGGCGCTCGAATTTTACTCTCAATTTAATAAACAGAATTTTCATTTGCTAAATCAATTTCATTCTAGACCAGTTTCATGGAACACTTCTTTCTATATTGCAGATATTTCTCCTGGCTTTTTACCATTTTTGTACATGTCGTTAATAAGTTTTTAAGTATCAATGAAATCAACTTAATTACTGTATGATCTGAAAAATATAATAGACCGGCCGGAACACATGATAAATTCGATTTTTTTTTATTACAATTCGTACTACTTTAAAAAGTATACCAGCCAAAATACTCTCCCGTGAAACTAAAACTTAACTGTACAAACACGTGGCAAAGATTACCGTAAAGTATTTTCTTAAAATTGAAACGTACATTCATGATAAAAGTGCAACCACTTACACTGGCATTCGTAAAAATAAAATCTAAAAAAAAATGCCAAAATGTTGTGCTCAATTGAATTAATATTCGGGGACTGAGGAAATGTATTAAACACTTTTGGGCAGTTGTGTAGCATATATTATCCGGTTACAAATGCCTTGTAGTTACTCACAAAATTGAGCGTACAGGCAGCAAAAAAACGCATTTCATTGCAATTAACATGTTAAACAATGTTTTTATCAAAAATCTTTCTGTAAATAAAGTGTTAACCTTATTTCAAGGAATGCTTGCAAATTACCATTAAAATAACAATTCAAAAAATTGAGCGTACACTTCACAAAAATATTATATAAAAAACCAAAAAAAATCCCAAAAACTTAATATTTTGTATGACCTCCTTTTACATCTATAACAGCTTGTAGCTGCCGGGAAATTGATTCTACAAACTTTTTTGTATAAGAAAAAGGAATGTTTTCCCAAACTTCCCGTATCTTGTGTTTTAACTCATTTTTGTTCGAAGGCTTCATACTTTTCATGTTGTTCTTTATTTCATGCCACAGATGCTCGATCGGATTAAGATCTGGGGACTGTGGTGGAGTTTTTAGTTGTTTTGGGACATTGCACAAAAGCCATTTACGAACTATGTGGGAAGTATGCTTCGGGTCATTATCCTGTTGAAAGCAGAACTCCGAAGATAAATTCAGTTTTTGTGCTGATTGATGCAGATTCCGTTTTAGTATATCGAGTTATTTCATTTTGTCCATAGTCGATTCAATAAATTCCAAATTCCCGGTTCCATTTGCAGCCATAGAGCCCCAGAGCATAATACTAACACCCCCCCCCCCCCCATGCTTCACAGTTGGACTAAAATGTTTCTTCTTGAGTTCCGTGTTAGGTTCTCTCCATACTATTTGCTTCCCGTCAGAGCTAAATAAATTATTTTTTGTGTCATCGATGAAAATGACGCTCTCCCAAAAGCTGTGAGGCAAATTTACATGTGATTTTGCAAACTCCAAACGTTTTCTTTGATTTGCGCCAGATATGAATGGCTTTTTCCGAGCAGCTCTTCCATTCAAATTATTTACTTATAACACGACGAACCGTTTCTGTCGAAACTGCTTTTTAAGCGTCGTGAGCACTTCCGCAGTCAATTTCGGAACACTTGTTTTAGGATTTGCCCTTATCTCGCGAACAATGAGCCATTCATCATGTTGTGAAAGAATTTTCTTTCTTCCTCTTCCAGGCCTGTTCTTTAAGGTTCCTTCGTATTTCCACTTATTTATAATTTTTTGAATTGTAGAATGTGTCCGCCTAACAATTTCTCCTATCTCCCGAAATGATTTACCCTTGCCACACAGCTTAACAATAAGCTCTCTAGTCGAAATATCTGTTTGCTTTCGCTTAGCTAATAATTCACTTCCAAATAACAAGAAAATTTCATGAACTCTGCATGCTAGGAATTGAACTTAGCGGTATATTTTAAGGCGATACAAATTCCAGGAATTAGATCAGTGAGTCCATGGTTTTTCCAATTGTACGCTCAATTTTGTGTTTGTGGAATTTCAGTGATACCTGGTTATTCTGTTAACAGACTGAATTATGTTATTTAAAGGACAAATTTTAGAAATATAAACATATTTTTACGGCAAACTTTTTATTACTTCTGAGGAAGTGTAGTTTTTATATGGGTGTACGCTCAATTTCGTGAGTAACTGTATGTTTCTAGTTGTTTTCCTGATAAAATATAAAATCAATTTGGGGTCCCAATTTCTCGGCACTGGTTTTTGAATTAAAAAAAATTGTATATTTAATTTTATCTGAAGTACCAATAAAATGTACTTTCGCCGTACCAGCAGCAGAGAATACCATTTCACTGTGTTTAACTGTGGGTTGAAGATTCTGTTTTTCTAACGAAGTATTTACTGCTCTCCACACTCGCTGTTTTCATATAAATTTTCCTCAATAAATGGGCAATCTTTATGAGAATTTGTGAAAGCAAAGTTTTTTTTCTTATTCGTTTTACTGATGAATGTTTTATTTCCTGGCTATTGTTCCTTTAAATCATTTTGTTTTGAAAACACTGCGATATGTTTAATTATTAACAAATTTGGGTAATCTTGGAGCACTTGCTTTTGAACTTTTTTAACTTCTCTCAATATCATTCTTTCTTCGGATTAAGCTAACAGTTTTCAGCTAACATTTCTTGCTTTATTTTCTACTGTATTTTCACTTTTATGTCTAATAATATATGTATGTATTACAAAGTCGAATTACTTCTTTCAACCTTTTATTTATTTATTTTTAAGTTTTTTTCATTTTCGTATTCAAATACTTTTCCACAAAAATGTATTTTCTTTTTTTTCACCCTTCGTGCATTAAATATAATTAAATCTACGAAAAGTCTACTAAATGTTTTCACAATACTACGCGTACAGCTTAAATGCTGCAATTTGTCAAATTTAACCGCGAATCGTGCATTGTTAACGGCAAATATTAAGTTCCACGGAATTATACGAATATGAGTGTAACATGAATTTCTGAATAATTGCACTTTTCTGGCATTTCTTAAAAAATATATGCAAATTTGTTCAAACATTTTCTTTACTGTAAAACTATATAGAATATGACGATCTTGCTTTAATAAAAACATTATAGTTTCTACTTTGAAGATAAGATTTCAACGATTTTCCTTAAATACTATGCAATTATGATTACAAGATTGAGCGACTGTAGTTATAACGTTAATTTATTCAACACATTTCAACAATCATCGTATCAAGTATATTTTAAATGTTAAGCCTACGTTTTTGTTTGAATATATATTAATTTTAGTTCACTATTTCAACATGTAGAATTTTGACGCTAGGTTTTTTATGCAACTGAAAAATTCGGAGTGGTCTCTTTTACAAGAGAAAAAATATTGTACATTAATAATTAAATACAAAGAAGCAGTTCAAATATTTTTCTATTGCTGTTTGCAATCTTTCGGACAATATTTTTCAATCCCTCGATGATTAAAATGCCTTCTGACCACAATTTTGACTTTTTTTTTAATTGAATTTTTGAATTGAAAAACCTTACAACTCTCACTAATACAATAACTAATACTGTAAATCCAACAGTTCCAAAGAAATCTGACAGAAACAAATCCATAAGGCATCTCCAGATTTTTTTTTTTTTTTTTTACTATACATGCATATTTGCATACAGAGCACAAAAAGGATTAGACTATTCACGAAGATTTAATATGAATAGAATTAGTACCTTTAGCTATCGCGAGCTAGTCAAAAAAAATTCTCTTGATTTAAGTATAAGCCAACGAAATGCATGCGTCGAATTTGAAAAGTATTTGCTGCTTAAAGCATGCGTTACTCTATATTTATCAGAACCATAATTGATACCAAAGTTTAACAAAAGACATCTAAAACTTTTGTACATGTAAAACGCTTTTGAGCTATGTAGGTCAATTTAGTTTTCCTGGTTTTAATTGTTATCTAATTCCGCCAACAAGTGTAGCAAATATTTTTTAATCCTTAGAACCTGAAAGAAATGACGACGCCGTCATATATGGCAGCCAGAATTTCCATGAAATCACGATGAATTACCCAATGCGAATGGTACGGAATAATCGCTTTAAACTAATCCACAACCTGAACTATAGATCAATCTTCACCATTGACAAGGACTTGTATACATCACCCACTTTCCAGGTTTGTAAGTTCCGTTTAATGATTCAATCTGGATCTTACCCTTTCTCCAATTACAGGAAATTCTGAACAGCACAATCTACGAGCGACCTTTACCCTGGTTTAAAAACCTGAAAACATACTACAATCGTCCTGAGTGGGAGATGTACGATCTAAAGCTCGATCCTCTCGAAGCTAGAAACATTGCGGACAAAGCCGGGGTTAAGGATATTCGAGAAAAATTGCAAAAGAAACTGCGAGAAATGCAACTTGCAACCAGAGATCCATGGATGTGCGCTCCGCATGGTGTTCTTCAGGACCAAGGACCATACAAAGGGAATCCAACATGCTTTACTCTGGGTGATAGTATCAAAGTGTATTAATATGAATTCATAGTTACATATATCAGAATACTTCTTTTATTGTACACATTTTATATCTTATTTATAAATACATCACAAAGTTTTATACATTTTTTAAGCTAAACATTTCTTCTAAAATTCGTCGCGTATCACTTGGCGATCGCACTTTATGACCAATCGTCTGAGGGTCCATGAATATTTCGTAGTCGTTCCCGCCATGGTCAGTCTTGTCACCGAAAAAGTGAATTTCTTTGAACTTGAATTTATCTTGCGTTAAGTGTCGCAAACAATAAGTCTTGTCCCATCCATGTGGAAACACGTCAAAGCTAATTTGGCCACCAATACTATATACTAGATCCACATCGTGGAACTCTTTGCGCAAGACATCTATCATTTGTTGTCGAATACCATGCACCTTATCGTACGCCTCGAAATCGTTGCGTTCTTCGCGTGTGCACTGCCTTCCAATTGGACATACATTCAACATACCCGTACGGAATTCAATGAAAACGCCACGTTTAACCGGCAAGATAACATCGGACAAGTAGCGCAGCACGAAATTGATGAATTTCTGCAATACTTCCTCACCTAAATGTTTCTGAATCGATTGTTTGCCAACTTCCTCACCATTTTCGATTTGAATTAGGCCATTCTCAGGGAATACGAAATCGAATTTCTGTAGAATTCGTTTGCCATTCATCTGTTCGCAGATTTTCTCCAGATTCGAGCCACCGACAACAGCTAATTTCGCGTGCGGTTTCACTTTTTCGTAGAGGAATGTTTCGAATGCAGGATCGATATCAGCTCGTGGAGCTGTCAGAGTACCATCAACATCGAATAGTAGCAGAATTTGGGATGGTTCCAATGTAACAGGTTGCACCGGCAAGGTCTCCATACTTGTTTCAAGTTTTATACTAACTTTCCGGGGTCAACTTATCGTTTAAAAGCCTACAGCTACCGACGAGTCATCGCTTTGCAACAGATAAATATTTGATCAGCTGATGACTGCCGGGAAAAAGTGACAGTTCTCATGTTTCGACTGGAAGCAAATGACAGATGTTGTATTGGAAATCAGTTGGAAGTAGATAACAGTGTAAGACAAGGTATATAGAAAAAAGTAGAACGGCGACTTATCTGTATGCAATTGTTGTTGGAATAGATCCTGAATGAGATGCGCCAAAAATTTGCATCTTCATAAAGTAAAAAATCAGTGACGTTAGTGAAATAGTGAAAAACAAACAGAAATCCATTGATATAAAGTGAAGCCGGTTTGTTGTAAAAAGATGAATATCATGAGAATAAAGTGGTAAGTACTGATTTGATTCTATAATAATTAATAGTTCAAAATTAATACCAGAACTTTTTCAAAATCCAGAACTCTTACAAAAATTTGCATTGTACAATCAAAGTCTTTGAAAATAATGTATTTTTGATTATGAGAGTGATCATTACTGATTTGGGTGATGATTCAATTACTATATAGTAAGAAAGGCTATGATGAATGTTTTTATCTAGTAAGTAGATTTCGTGTCCCTAAGTAGACTAGATACAATTGTAAGTACATATCCATATCTGAACATTCAACCACAAATGCAGAAAGATGTAAATGCGTTGAAAGGCTTTTATTTTATTAAAAGCTATGAAAAGTGTTAATTCAAAAAAAAAAAAACCCTGAACATTGCTGTATTGCAAATTCTTTAATTTTTTTAATATTTGTCTTACTTTTATTATTATTATCGCTGAATATTTTAACCTGTCTGGGAAAAAATTGACCCAGTGCACGTATTTTAAGCACAAATCATGTTTTTAATCGTTCATGTGTCTCTATAAAATTCATTTCTATTTTATTTGATGTTACTCCTGGTTCCACGAATGATTTTGAAAAAAAACTAAATTCTCAATGTGCATTTCACGAAGGTGCAAAGTCAAAAAGCATCCAAATTTAAAAATAGGGCGTCTATTTAGGCCATACAAGATGCCCTCTCCTATTACAACAAGCATATCTGTAAGCTCTGCATTAATTACTGAAGTAAAACTGAGTAAGGATTTTATTGAGTCATCCCTATTGTACTTATTTAAAACAGGGCACCCCGTTCTCAACTCAAACCTTGAACTATCTACAAAGAACAGAGCAAATCCATCAGTTTTGTCATTTGTCACCACCATGATACGTTGATTTTTGAACTAACCTTCCAATTTATTCCGAGCCTGTAGATTTGAAGGTTCATTATACACCTCAACTGGCTCCAGCAAATCGAATCAGAGTCTGAATTTTGAATACACTCTACCATAGTTAGAGTTTGGTGGAGAAGATATCGCTCTCTAATACAAGTATGGGTGCATTAGATTTACTTTGAGGAGCTCAGCTGTTAAAATCTGTACTCGGAATTTTGTCGGCATTTAGTTAGTGTTTGCCTCAATAGGCCAGCACATTTTTTCAGTAGTTTACTTTTGAAAGCATCTATTTTCAGAAGTCAGATGATTTTCCAACGTTGGTTGAATAAGAGTTTTGTAAATCGTAAGAGAATTTAATCCGCTTTTTTTCCTGTTAACATATTAAGATATTTAGAGGTTTTGAAGTGCCCTCAAACGTTTGATTTCAATCAGCTTTATATGTATAGTTTGACCGAACAATCTTTTCAAGGTATATAATGGAATCAGAATACTATTAAAACAAATCGGACAAAAAGAAGAAAGGTATGTAAGTATGTAGGTTGAAGTGGCTGTCAATTGACAAACTCCTGTCCATAGACAGACGTAGGCATGAAAGAGGCCATTGTGATACCTCAGTATAATTTTCTCTCGCTTACTCACTGAAGTCAGGAAACCATCTACTTCCTTTGATAAACCGCACTACCCCTTTTAAATTGGGCAGGGATAGTTCGGTCAGATTCGAGAGAAAGGGTGCAGCAAATGCCTCGCCAAAGCCAGGCAATGGCACATGAGATGCAGGACAGACTCCTCCTCGAACAGAACGGACGTCGTTCAACTTGGCGTCCAATCGTTGCGCATGCT
Source organism: Nemotelus pantherinus (assembly GCA_963978885.1). Taxonomy (NCBI): domain Eukaryota; kingdom Metazoa; phylum Arthropoda; class Insecta; order Diptera; family Stratiomyidae; genus Nemotelus; species Nemotelus pantherinus. The sequence continues at coordinate 125,451,796 of OZ022265.1, forward strand.
ATCCTATGAGGCAGTGGCCTGTAAGAATGCTCACAGACCAACGCAGAGCGCTTTGAGTTAAGTCTAATAGCTGCCTGGTGCGATACGTGCCTATGAAGACTCAGGACTACCTTGTTATCGCACAGGAAGATTCATCTGCCCAGGACTTCCTAGCACCCTCGAGATATTTTTGTCTAATGTCATCGGAATTTCTATCATGAAGGGATATGAGACCTCCGGTAGCAAGGCACCAAACCTCGCTAGTTCACTCGCCTCACAGTTACCCAAAAAACCGTTATGTCCAGGTACCCAAATCAATTTTACAGCCGAATGTCTCGACATCTTCCTAAGAGATCCACGGCATTCAGCAACAATCATACCTGTACAAGGACCAGCAAGGGCCTTAATGGCCACCTGGCTATCTGTGAAAATACCAAAATTGACTCGGAGTATACGATTACACAAAAGCGAGTCAATTGCCAGCAAAATAGCCGGAACCTCCGCCTGAAGGGCACTACAGTGATCTGGTAGACGGAGGTACAGCTTGAGATTCAGCTCATCTGAGTATACACCACTTCCAATTCTATTGTTTAGCTTTGAGTCATCGGTGAACATATGAACAAGAAGCGCTTTCTGTAATTTACCTCTCCAACCAGAAGCATTTTCACCAGCAGCTAGTGTGTGAGAGATTCGTTTGCTTATTGCAGAATGTAGACCATGCTAGTGGGATCTCCATGAAAAGCCTGTGTGCAAATATTGCAAATTAAGGGACTGACCACGTCTCCTTGTGGGGACGTGCACACGCTAATTATATATTGGATGTCGTGGTGTGTGTGTGTGTGTGTGTGTGTGTGTGGGTTGGGGGAGAGGTGCATTGGCACCTCTAAGCACTCAGGCCAAAGGACCCAATGTACTCATTTCCCCCCTGCCTACCACAGTTTCACAGACTTCTTGATAAAGTCTAGGATCACTGATAGGGGAAAACATCTGAGACGCGCAAACGCTGGGCATTCACAGAGCAGATGCTCCGCAGAGTCAGCCTCTACTAGGCAGAATGAACAGAGGTCATCCTGTGCAACACCTATTCGGTACATATGTTCTCCTAGGCAGTTGTGTCCAGTCAGAATGCCTATCATGGCCCTGCAAACTTTCCTGCTCTTATTGAGCAAGAATCCTGCAGTCACATGGTTGGGTTCTGAAAGAAAGACTTTCGTGTGCCTGGCCACACCAGCAGTCGTCCATCTATCTATGTGAGCATCACCTACCCACTTTCGAAGAATGGCACGTGCAGATGCGGCCGACACACCCAAGGCGGGTTCAGGGCCCCGTAGTGGATTTTTCATTTCCAATTTCATTTCAATCATTTCAATTTCATTTCCCTCAACACCACAATGTCCCGGTACCCAGAGCAGATGCACCCTATTGAATCTGGCGACAGAGTTCAATCGTGCTCTGCACTCTTGGACAATTTTCGAGTTTGTCAGGGGTCTACGCAGCGCCATCAGTGCAGCTTGACTGTCACTGCAAATAGCAATGCCTTTTCCCCTCCATCTTTCTTCAATTGGCTAACAGGCAGCTCTCGGGATAGCAAATATTTCTGCTTGAAAAACCGAAACGTGCTCTCCAAGAGAAAAAGTCCACCTGTCATTCGATGAATGCAGATAGACACCAGCTCCAGATCTACCATCTGTCCTCGAGCCGTCCGTGAAGAAGATCTCAGAATATCTCCTCGTACACAGATTTGGATCGTCCCAGTTTCTTCTGCTCAAGAGGATTACTTCGTACCTTCTTCCGAAGTCGAAGAAGGGCCCCCGAGCGTCCGAAAGCAAAGTGAGAATCGGAGAGATCTCACGCATCGAACCCCTAATAGAGCAGTGGCCCACATCGTCTTCACCTACCCATAAGCCAAGCTGAGCTAGTCTATGGGCAGAGCTCATCGCCACATTCTGAACTTGAATGTCGAGAAGAGGCAGATTGAAAAGCGCATCACGAACCGCACTTGGAGTAGTGCTCATGGCACCACAGATACCCAGGCACACCGTCCTTTGCAGCGTGGCTAACTTTTTTCGAGCATACAATAGCTTCACGATAGTCCACCACACTACGGATGCGTACGTGATCATCGGCCTAATTATTGCTGTGTAAATCCACATCAATACACGAGGTTTTAGACCCCATGTGGTAGCAAAAGCTTTCTTGCACTGCCCGAAAGCTTTTAAAGCACGAGTAAGCTTCACTTCCACATGTTTCTTCCAGAGAAGTTTTTTGTTCAAGATTACTCCAAGATATTTGACTTCATCTGAAAGTTGAAGTGTTACAACCTTCATGTTTGGAAGCACTAGTCCTTCCAGTTTTCTTTTCCTGGTAAACAAAACAATTTTCGTCTTACCAGGATTCTCTGTTAGGCCGTGCCTCGAACACCAGTTGTCAATCAGATCCAATGCACGCTGTGTATTTCTACATACCACATTCAGATCTTTATCGACAGCCAGTGTGGCCACGTCATCAGCATAAGCCTGCGCGTGCAGCCTTTCTTGTTGCAGTTCGTTTAGCAGGGAGTCAACCAGCATACTCCGCAGGAACGGTGATAGGACTCCCCCTTGAGGGCATCCATTAGTCGCCTCCGTTCTTAAATAGCAGTCAGATCCTGCTTCCGCCAGCACCCATGTCTGCCTCAGCATGGCATGTATCCACTTAACTAAGACGTTATCCACGCCATGAACTTTCGCAGTATCACATAGTTCCACAAATCAATGCCCACCTTCAATGCCCACAAATACCCTCAACGCATACTCACCATTTGAGATTGCCCCCTCAACTCTGGCAACCAGAGAATGAAGGGCCGACTCGCATGATTTTCCACTCTGGTACGCATGTTGCTCATCATTCAATGGGTTAAACTTAAGCACCGTAGTGCGTAAAGGTAGAACTATAATGCAATTAAGTGAACTTAAGTGAGCGCTGAAACTGAACGAAAATTCACTCAATTGAAGTCGATCTGTTAATTTGCCCATAATAGAATTAAGTGAAGCTTCATGAAGCTGCCGCGAATAATAATTTGAATTATAAAAAGAGTGGCGAATAATAATTTGAATTTGCAGGCATATGAGATCAACTGATGTGAGCGCTTACGCAATATATTTGAATAGGTTTTTGCTGCAATTGAAATATAGTTGTCTTCATAGCTTGCTAGCTCTGTTGCAAGAAATCGTAGAAAATTGTAGCTGAGCTGAACCTCAGCACTTTGCTGTAGATTATTAGATCTATAAAGATGGGCTTGGTGCAGGCTCTTAATTTGTGCTTACATTCAAATAAATGTACGAAAGAAATGTTTTTTGAGCAATATTGGTATGCGACCGGAATATATTTAATCAACAAGGTCTTTACTGCTGAAGTTTAATATTCAATAGTGAACAGCTGAAGCATGGTGTGTGGTTATTCTTTGAATGAAAAAAGCTGTGAGACGGCATTTTAAGTAGTTTATGTACTTGTATTTTTAAAAGTAAGTAATTTAAAGATACAAATAAATAAACTACTATATAATTTATTATTTCGTATGTTGTTCAACGCGTTTTCTCTTTGAAATTATGTTTGAAACTCATTATTCCTACCTGCTGTAAAAATAGCATTTAAGTGATCGACGAAAAAATATTTTAGATATCTGTTATTTTTTTACAATGCCACGCAGAATCATATTCGAGACATCTAATTACTACTTCCTATATTGTAAACTGTCAATGAGCCGTTTAACAATAAAAGGTATGTTCGCGTACTACGATTAATTACAATTAATTGCAATAAAGCCGTTTTTGCACTCCGTTTTACTGAAAACGGAAAATTTCCCCTTTTTCAGTAGGGTCTGAGCAACTTAAAAATACTGAAAACTGTCAAACGGTTTTTGGCCTAATGTTATAATATTATGAAGGACGAATATTTTTGTGACGATAATTTATCACCGCTTAGGATGACTTTATTATCATTATTGTTCTCCTGAAAACCGACAACTGACACTTTTGTTTGTCAATTTTCAGGAAATGCAATGTGAGCGTTTTTGTACTTTTCATGAATGTCCCCCACCACATGATTCAGGAAAATTCAGTAAAATTCAGTGACTGAAAGTACGCGAACAGACCTAAAATATTCAAATATTTCACATACCTATTATTGCGTCTACAATACCGCATACGAACGATCATTACTTCTACCTCCTGCAAAAATACCAAACGATCCACGAAAACATAAGGTCTGTTCCCGTACTACGATTAATTGCGATTAATCGCGATTAATTGCAATGAAGCTGTTCCCGTACTCCGTTTTACTGAAAACTGAAAATTTCCCCTCTTTCAGTAAATTTCAGTAGGGTCTGAGCTACTGAAAAATGCTGAAAAGTGTCAAACGGAGTAAATATTTTCAAATGTGCGCGGCAAGCAACATATTTTTTGCGTAATGTTGCTATGAAGGTCGAATATTTTTGTGGCGATTATTTATTACCGCTTAGGATGACTTAATAATCACTATTGTTCTACCAAAAAGCGAAAACTCACACTTTCGGCTGTCAATTTTCAGGAAATACAATGAGAGCGTTCCCGTACTTTTCATGAAATTCCCCACCACATGATTCAGGAAAATTCAGTAAAATTCAGTTACTGAAAGTACGGGAACAGACCTATGTTCAAATATTTTACGTGCCTTCTATTGGTTGTAGTCGTTACGCAAACCTCTTGTCAAATTTACTTAATTGATGTACGGTCCCAGTCGTAGGCCACTTAAGTGGCCCGAATTGAACGAAACTTAACGAAACGGCAGATAAGTACATTATGGGTATGCCGCTTGATTTCTATGCAACCGTACTGTCACTTAAGCTACTTAAAGCTCACTTAATTGCATTATAGTTCTACCTTAAAAGTGTCGTTCGACAAGTCTCTCTAGGAATTTCAACACAAACGAAGTTAAGCTGAGCGGTCTAAAGTTCCTTGGATCCGAATAGTCATCTCTCCCCGGTTTAGGTATAAAAACTACCTTAACCTCACGCCAAGGTGACGGAACATACCCAAAGACTAGGCATGCCCAGAAGATTTCTCTTAAGTCTGCCCCCAAGTGGTCAATTCCCTCCCAAAGCATAACTGGGTAGATACTATCTAGGCCCGGCGATTTGAAATTTTCAAAAGACATGATTGCATCCCTGACCTTTTCACTAGTGACCAGGCCGAAGGAAAGTGTCCATATTTTAGGCAGACAACAATATTGGGTAATCCGTCGATACCGGGGGAAAATGTTAATTTTAAGGTTTTCGAGATAGAACGAATTTCGGATGGTTTACAGCAAGAATTTGGGTGGAAATCATATGGTTAGACATTCAGATTGGAGATTTCATTGCTGACTACATTGGAAAAGCCATATTTTTGGGAGTGTAGCGTGAGTGTATGTGAGTCGTAAAATTTAGAGGCTGTAAGGTCAGCTTTTTCTTTCTCGGTGTAGCCGATTGATCCATCATCTCACTGCAATGGGGGAAGTGTTCTCGATTTGGTTTTTAATAACTTATAAAGCTGCCACAGTTAGCGAGAACCAGTTTCCTGTGTTGACAACAGTTTCTTCCATCGCTTATTACGCAGAGCGAGTAAAGTGAAACGGATCTGATTATTCAGCTCATTAAGGTAAGCCTTAAGGTGTTGGCACCGAGTTCTTTGCCATTGCCTGCGAATTTTATTTCGATGCTTGATGAGTACTGATATTGAGCTATCGAATTTCATTTGAGGATGCTTATATCAAATTTTTGGAGTGGCAGCGTCACGTGCTGACAGAAGCAAAGCCACGAAATTAGGCACACGATCGTCAATCTGAGCATGATTTACTTACATACTTTGCCGGATAGTATTCATAATATTTTGAATTGAGCTCTCTACTGAATTCTATATTTATTTCAAATGAATGAAACAGAAACAATAATTTGTAGCATTGCTTTGGTGGAAGTCGTAAAAGCAATCCCGATACTCTCTATTTAAAGTTCTTAAAACAAATTGTTTTTTTTAGCAAAGAAATTAAAACTATAAACTTACCATAAAAATGTACGCATTTAATCTGGAAAATTTATGAAACTATGTATTCGGCTTAATTATTTACTATTTACTAAGTTTAATTACCGAAAAATATTAAAATTTGACTCGAAAATCTACACACAAAAAAAAATTCGCTCTACTTTATGTGTAGCAAAAATAATAATATCCGTAATAGCCATAATTAACTGTAGTGGGCACAAAATTGCCCCTACAAATATATTTTTGTTCTATTTATGTGTGATACGTAACATATACAAGCAACAGGTATAACTATTGATTTAAAAGGTATTATGAGTATATGGAAATCCAGAGTTATACTCATTTTAAGTAAAATTTGGCTTTCAGGTAAAAAATATAACTCGGGTACACAAAATATGCACACAGGAATCATAATTATGCACGCTACAGGTATAAGTTCTATATGGGTTTCTCTGTTTTCTGGTAGCGAAAGATATGAAATCCATACAGTTGGTATATTATATACGCGACAGGTATAAAATGACCACTGAACAATGTAATATGCTTTTCGTAGATATATGGTTTATTTTCGTTTCTAATTATGGGGCATCTTTTGTTTATAGTTTGAGATTGAGCTTGCAAAAGGGTCGGTAGCTTAGCTCACTAACGCGTCAGTCCGAAGCAGCGATCTACTGCCCGCGGGTTCGAATCCCGCCGTGCCCATGGCTGTATTTGTTCGTCTTATGTTGTCTTAACAGTCAGCGACTGGGCATAATACCAGCGCTCCATTGATTAAGTGCCATATTAAAGCTTTAGTAGCGACTAAGAATAACATTAGCTCTTTAGAAAATAAGAAATAAATGTGGCACTTAGAAGAATAATGGAATAGTTGTTATCGGCTTCTCCCATATGTGTCTCCTTACCGCCATGGCTAAGCATTCGCTTCAAAGGGCAATCCCCTGAGCTTTTTTCTGCTTACATACGATAAATATTTATATTATATCTGCCGTGAATATATTATGTCTTTCAAAATACACCCATATACTCATGTGAGATATATTATATTTCCGTCGTTTTATATCTGTCAGCGATATATTTTTTTTTTGAGTGTATGCATTGGATTCAAAATAATTTTAATTTTACTCAAGAAATATTAGCTGTATTTAGTGAGCTGCTCTAGCAATTTGGTTTCGCTTAACTAGCCCCCGAAGTTGCTCTGATCTGTGTTTCATGACCCTGCTCTAAGTTGAACTAGAGCAATTTAGAGCACCATCTTCTACTCAACTTTTTTGCTCTTGCTCTAATTTTTTTTGCAATCTGCTCCAATCTAACTTGCTTTGAGATGCTCTGATCTTTTTTGGTGGTCATTAGACATAACTAATATGATTTAAATAAATAAATAAACAATTCTGGAATATTTACTTATTGCATCTTGAAAAAAAAGTATGCGCAATCAGCTTAAAATATAATAGATGGATTTACGTATGTATATTTCTATCACAAAACGGCTGACTACAAAAAAAATTATTTATGACCACTTCAACAGTGTTTCATATGCAATATAAATTGCCACTTCTCTTCAATCTCCACACTTCTCACCATAACAGCAATCGCGAAAGCAACATTTCCCATATGATTCCACATAAAAATTGATTGCGTGTAAAAAAAACTCCATACTATCAAAATTGAGTTGTAATAGAACTATCAAAATCAAAAGGAAAATCACATTTTCCCGGGTCTCTCAGATAAAAGTTGGATTCAGTCACGGTTTTTTTCCATTTTTCATTTTCGTTGCTCCTGTGACACAATCCTTTCCGATCGAATGAATTTACTACTATCGGTGCGTGCAATAAATGTTTCATGGATCAAAGAACGTCGAATAGTGAAATGTGTTCGAAGGTGAATGAGAGTCGGGCTGTAAAAAAAAGCAACATAGTTTTTTCGACTGCTGTTGGGAGCATAGATAGTAAAATTTTCACTTTATGACAAATTCTTTTTCACAGTTGTGCGGGTAGTAGTATGAGAGATGGTTTGGCTTTTGCGAAAAATAGAGAGAACTCGAATCGAGGCAACAGTACGAAATGTTGCAATTTGAATAGGGTTTTTACGCCCTTCTAGAAAATGTATGAAATACGCCATAGAATAGGAACTAAAGTAAGCTTTTATGTAGAAATTTTAATGTTTTATCAGTTATTTGCATCAATAACCAAATAAATGTGGCTGATATGAGTCAGTAATTAGAGCTTTTATCACCAATGCGAGAGCTTAAAGTAAGCACATTTTCTGGTTATCTTGAAGGCTACGTATTTGACACGATTAGGGATTCTGCGAAATCTTGTGAACATTGTCGGTTTTTAATTTTTGTACGAAAAATTAGTGCAGATGTGGTTTAAAAGGGGTTTTATTATTATTCCGTTGCAGTAGCTTTTCAGTTATGATACCAATATTAATTTGTTGGAAGCTTTAAAAATATTTATCATGATTAATACTTAAAGATCTCACTTCAGTAATGAGGTTCATAGCTGTTTCAGTATTGATTTGGCTAAGACGTCAGTAATTTCTATGGGTGTTTTTATTCCAGTCCAATCTCACAGCCTTCAATGCATAGTGTACCAGAAACTCATTTCCTTTTAATTTATCCAAGTATTTAGTACAGTCATTTTCTATCAAACCAAACTTTTTATCCTTTGAATATTCCCTGGCAAGTAATATTACGCTTCCTATGGATCAGCATAAAGATCTTGGTGTTGTGCTCGATGTCAAGTTGAAATTTGATCTACATGTATTTTATATTGCCTGTAGGGCATCAACAGTTACTGATTTTGTTTTTCGCTTTCAAAAAGTGTGGTCCCCTCTTTTCGTGTACATGTCGCACGCCATTGAATCTCTCCAGCGCAACTTGAATCGTTGTTTTTCAGTGTTCCTTATTGTTCCTATGAAAAGTGTCTTACCTTCTTGAATCTTTTTTCCCTTAGGATCCGAAGAATGTAGCTTGACCCATGTTTTTATACAAATTGTTTTACTACTTTTTTCCTTCAGTATATGTTTATCTATGTTTTTGCGTGATAAAGAACGACCGTCTAGACACTGGGCTGTCTTCAATGTCTCTTTCGTTCGTACTTTGACTCCCCCTTTAACGTATGCTTTTTAAGGATGATGAGCTCTAGTTTGGGTCTTTGTTCCTCTTTTAAAAAACATATCTTGGGTACATTATGTTTAAGTCATGTTTATTTTGAATTAGACGCTAATTACCTTAATTTAACTTGAACATATTTTTTTATTTCTTTAAAATTGGTCTCCTTTAAATCAGGATATTAAATAGCGTAGTGGATAGAGCATAGGCTTTGTTGGCAATAATATACACTTTCAAACATTTAATTCTTGAATTCTTGTATATTCTAGTGTTGGCAATGCCTTTACACATGTGCTGTAAATTTTAAATCAAATTGAGAATAAAGCTCAGTCTCGCACTGACCGTTGAATTTGGAGCCTCGCGTTATTTTTATTCTGTGTGTTTACAACAGGTTTTCGCACGGGCCACCAACGGCCCCACTAAATTGGTCCTTCGAAGCGGATCACGCAAAAAATGCGCGAGCATTTAGACATGCTGTCAAAATGCAAAAGTCGCCACAAAACCTTGCAAAACAAGTTCGAAAAACTACTTACGAAGGCGCAAAACGTGATTGCAGATCCGTTATGCGTGTGCGAATATGAGAATTTATCGAAAGTCTTGGAGCAGACATTCCTTCAAGTAGGACAAAACCATCGACCTAGTTGGAGCAGACGAAAGTGCATCGGCAGAGGACTTGAAAGTAGAGGAGGAATATTTCGGGCCTTTTCAGGACAAATACATGGTAGTCATCCTTGCAAAACATCATCAGGGTATCCCAAGCTCTCTCGACGAATACGCTGCAGTTTTCGAAACGCACACCATCGTGCTCCTCTACTTCGGATGAAGTGCTAACGAAGCTTTTGGAGCAGAACGCGAAGCTTATTGAAATTATGGCTGAACTCCAATCAGCACACCCTTCTGCTTCGGGGGTCTCGCAAATGCTTCAGCTTTCAACCCTTGAATCTATAAAATTTGGTGAGCTCCAAGAAGATTGGGCATCATTTCGCAGCACATGGGAGACACTCATCGAGCGAGGTAGCTTGACGGAAGAACAGAATATGAAACTTCTGAAAGAAGTGCCGCAAAAAGCCGACTAAGGCATTTTGAAATAAGCGCTGGCAGCTAACAAAGCGCATGGGAAAGACTCTGCAACGCATATGGTGGGCTGAAGACTGCGGTATCAGCGTATATTGTGGAATTTCCGAAACAACCACCGTGCAAACAGGATGATATTGTACTTTCATTGCAGCGCTTGCATGACACGTCAGATGGTTTGATACAATCTATTGCATCATTGGGTGAAGGAGCAATTGATCGTGATTTCTGGTTGCTGGAATTGTTGATGGAGAAGCTGGACGACGGCACGCGGATTGCGTGGTCACTACATACGGCCGGTAATGATAACCCGTCATTTTCGGAGTTGCTGCGATTCATAGAATCGCGTTCAAATGCGCTCAAGACCCAATCTTCGTTCGGAAGAAAATCTGAGGTGGCACGAGGTGAGATTTCTAGCCAGGCAGTATCAATACATAGAACGCATGCAACCAGTGTTTGTTTATGTGCATATTGTGGCGGATTACATCGGGTATACGGCTGTGATAGTTTCAAAGCTCTTTCGACGGACTCGAGGAGAAAGTCGGCTATTGAGAAAGGAATGTGCTTCAACTGTTTGAACACGGACCATTTGCGTAAAAATTGCGCCTCCAAAGGTCGCTGTGCCGTGTGCAGAGGTGCTCATCATACATTACTCCACATAAGCCATGTGATTAGCCAGAGCGCAAATAGCGGTGCTACACTCAGAAAAAAATATGTAAAATTGGGAAAAAACGTAGTTATTCAATCTATTTTTCACTATGAATTCGCGCCATAGAGGTTTCGCTATGCATAGTAATTCGTACTTTCGTTGTATTATCAACAATTTTCTCCATTGTAATCTTAAAATCGCGAATAGGAAATCCAACAGCTTACTTTTATCATTATAACATGCCATCTTAAAAAAACAGTGTAGCTGCGTTGTGAAAATATTAACAACAAGGTCATAAATGTACAATGTAGATTCTTGAAACAACAAAGGCACTCTCAGAATTACTCAGGAATTAGTTAAATTCAAAACCCATGTTTTATTTCTACAACGTACCTGCACTTCGGCTACATTGTCACTCATTAAATAATCATGCTAATTAAAACAAAAATGATTAAAGTAAGATGCATTTACCACTTTATATCATATTCATACTTAAAGCTAATTACAAAAAAAAAAATGTTCACATTCGTTTCGCTTAATAAGTATCAGGTCCTTAAGCTATGGAAACCAATAAATAGTATTTTTTTAAGATTGATTCAGGATTAATTCAGGATAAATTAATTTTAATTTTTAGTGTCTACATGGAAAAAATGCTTATCAAAACTAGTGGCAAACCAACATGAACCTACTATTCATTATAATAATACATTTTCAAAATGCATTTCATAAATTTTTAATGCATATTTCCAATGATATTCATTTCATTTGCGGAATAAAAAACGTATTTTTTATTTTGGAATAAACTTTCATAATGATTTGTTTCTTATGTAAGATTTACCATTGTTTATTATGTACCAGTAGACTTCGCCCATGAACTGAACTATTCAGTAGCACGGTAAGGTTCTAAATTTTGTTAAATTTATTATTTATTCAGTTAGATTATAAGAAACGCTATAAAATAAAGCCTATAATAATCCGCGAACCTATTGAATGCGTTCCATCGTCGATGCCAAACTGAAAAGAAAAAAATACAACAATACTCCTTTCCAAATAAAATATATTAACAAACCTTTTCTTTTTTTCCGTACAAAAAGTTTTTCACGAAACGTCGCACCCAGGCCAATACTTGAAATTGCATCCCTGATATCTTCCTTCGAGAGGTATTGCAGCCTCTCATATGTTATATCACTCTCTGTAACAAAGCATCAGATCAAAATAAAACGCAGTTGCAACAATATGCTCGGATCTATTGCTCTTGCATTTCATTCACTATTCAGTGCATTGATTTTCTATTGGTATAAACTCAATATTATCAATAAACACTTTTAATGAAATAAAGCAAGGAACTGTTTAAAAACACTGACACTTTGTTTTCATTTCGCGCAAAACACTATAACCTCTCTTGTTTAGGAATTGCTATGCATGTAAAACGACTTGTATTATAATGTACTAATGGTATGAGCAAGGCTAATATTTACCCCGCAATGACAAATATAGCGCTTCCAGTTTCCCCTCCAGCAACAAACTATACAGCTCTGCATCGATTTCTGCTGATACTATCACCACACTTTCCGTAACTATTTCAAGATCAATTTGATCACAGATTACCACCACTTATTATTTGACAATAATAATTAATAAACGATTTATCACGTACCGGTAATAACCAATTTAAATGGATAAAATCAAAATGAACCAGTCAAAACAAATCCAAACTATTTATCACTCCGAATGATTTGCTTCCACTGCACGCACCAGATCTTTGATGCGCATTTGATGAATCTCGGAATGAATGCTGAAGGGATCTCGTAAACGATCAAACGAAAGATAAGAATTTACAGCGCATCTTGTTAAATCAACAAATCGGTTAGTTGGTTTGCATATGTAAACCAAATAGCCGCATAGGAACATGTTATGTTTACTACATTCGTGTTGAATTTACATTAGCCGTTTTAATTCTGAAAAATTGTTTGTATTTATGAAAGAAACTTCAACGAATATACAAAGAGACTGAATGCTTATTATGATCATTGTTTTAACATTGGTAATTCTTGATTTTACTATGCGTCTTTTTTCTGAGTGTAGGGTGAATTCTCCAACGACAATGGCAGCTCAGGCATTGGTCGTCAATGAAACTCTGGCAGCGAGTGGTTCTTGGAAATCAGCAAAGTTGGAAAACGATTCAGAAACAACGGGCTCCGACGCGAAAATCGAATGTGCGTTGCTTCCAACCGCCAACAGCTTGTGTGACCTCTGCTCATTTATGGGCGAGCAACTCGTAATCGAAAGCAATACCCTTACAAAGCCTGTGTGGTGTTGTTTGTGTGCATGAGCTCCCACGCGATTCATTTGGAGCTGGCATCTGACCTCACGACGTAAACATTCCTAGCAGCTTTAAAAAGGTTTATATCGTGGCGTGGGAACCCTACTGAAATGTTTTCGGATCGAGGCACGAATTTTGTTGGATCTATCTACTATTGCTGCAGAAGAGGAATCAATGGAAGGAAACCCGGGAAGATGTTCACTCTGGAGATATAGTCGCGGTACGGAATGTGGAGTTACCCGCAACCAAATGGCTTCATGCAGGTGTTGTGCAACTTCATCCAGGTTTGGATGGACTTGTTTGTGTCGCAACACTTACGGATGGGAAAAAATTATTCCAATACAAACTTTCAAACATTTAATTCTTGAATTCTTGTATATTCTAGTGTTGGCAATGCCTTCACACATGTGTTGTTAATTTTGCATCAAATTGAGAATAAAGCTCAGTCTCGCACTGACCGTTGAATTTGGAACCTTTCGTTCTTCTTTATTCTGTGTTCCACAACGGGTTTCCGCACGGGCCACCAACGGCCCTACCAGGCTTCTAGTATGTGGAGTCCTTGGCTCGAAAGTAGGTTTGGACGAGGTACTGCTTACCGAACTTAGCTCACCTAGCGCAAGGTACATTAACTCAAGGGTAAAGTGAGTCGTGAAGCTAATCACTCTACATTCGTACTCACATTGATTGTAAATTTATGAATGAAGCTTAGACCCTATTCGTGGACTTGCTTTACTAAATAGATAAATAAATTTCCTCATAATAAGGAAAAAACCCAACTATTTCAAAACTACTGAGATTTATTACTATCATTAAAACTATTTTCCCTTTGCATTTAATCCAATGTACTTTAAATTCTACTGTAAATATGAACGTTAAAAACATCATATACAGTAAAAGCCTTTCGATTTTCTTGTGGAAAATATCGTAAAATTCCGTTTACATCAAATAATGATTTTTTCGGCAGTTATATATTAGCATGTATTAAACATATCTACACCAATATGCTCCACGTAATTTTTGATTTCATAAACAAAATTACGAAGCAACTCAAAGCCGTCACCCATCACCTCATTGCGAATTTAATAAATTCTTAAACGAAAATCTTTCCCATGAAACCCTGAGAATACGATGAGCGGAAAATCTCCGGTCGTAAATATGAATTTGTATCGAGAGCTGCTTTGCTACGCCACACCAAACCAAAGCATCTTACGGGCATAAACCCATTTCGAGCTGAATCCTTCCGTTCAAATAACGACCACGACAAAATATCATCGTAAAATGTAATTTACTCCGTCATATACATTATGAATGCCATTTCGTCGTTTTTCTCCTCGATCGAAACCGTATTTATTCAATTTATTGCGAATCGCTTCAGTCGACCTGAATCGTATTGGAAGTGGTAGAAACTATATACCGGTAGAAGGGAGGAAGTCTTACGAGGCTCTACTTCAAATTCGGATTATGATGCTTCCTCAGAATCCTTCGAAATTCCGCATGTGCATGGATCAGACGTTTTTATTCTGATTGGTAACTGTGCATGACTTCTTGCTGCGAATGTTTCCAAACCAGGGAAATATACCTAAATGAGGATACAATTTACCGAGCTGCTTCTTTGGCTCTCCAATTTAATGCGAATGCGAAACCACGCGTTCGAAGCAACATGAAGATAAAACAATCTCAACATTTTTCCAGGAACGTAACCATAAACCATTCCCAGGAGTATTAAAGAAAACTTTACAAGTTTTGTTGGTGGAACATCTGATGTTGTCTGTTGCCTCGATGTATGGATTTGCGTCGTAGTTGTACGTGTCAGCAAACGGACTAGAGTGCAAACGTGTTTTTGTTTTGCCTGAAATAATTTCGTTAAATTTCGCTAAAATGCAGCCCGTACTCATAGCTTTCCTCTTAGCATGTTGTTAATGTTGATACAAGTGAGAACAAGTTGAAAAGTTTTGAGTACTGTACGGGAACAACTATAATGAAAATCACATCAGTGATTCAAGTATTTCAAATATTTAGATTTCGAAAAGTGGCAAAACAATGCAAGCGATTGTAGTGGTTGTATGTTTTGGCATTTCGAAAGGACTTTGAATAGCAACGTGTAGTTTCGTTAGAAGATGAGTAGTTCCCAGTTTGAAATGAATTGAAAGTGCATTGTAGCACTGATGTGCTCAGCTATGCAAATGACTTTAATTTCCAGAAGGTGGATTAATGAAAACAAGTTGGATTTCGTTCAAACAATGAATGTGAAATGTATGTATTCAACTTAGGCATGTTTCGAATAGATTTAGGTGACCTCAAGAACGAAAAACATTCGTATGGACTAGCAAACACTTCTAATGCAACACTTACTTTTGGTCAGATTAAGAGAATTACATGTGTCCATTCAACTATTCATTCACTTATCATGTTAAAACTTTCGTATTTATAAATGCCCCTCGAATGAAAATTCTTTAATATCATACAGTTTCACCCACGTTGGGCGCTTAAAAATATCAGCTCTTATAGTCTGTATCAAATCTCAAGACATGTATCGATCAGTATTGTGAGGTTTCCGAGGCTGAAATTTCCTCGAAAAGGGAATTTTATCCTCGATTTTCCCACAGCACAAGATGTAAATTCCCACAAATTTTCCCCAGGGACAATCTGTGAGCTATTCATCACAGTTTTATATTTATTTATTAAATTCAAGATAATTTCAACACTTCTGAAAAAAAAACATCAGTTTCATATATTTTTGCCACACCAAATTCATTTTGACAAGATTTTTAGCTGCAGCAAATTCGTTCGCTTTGAACTGCTAAGAGCGTTTATTGGGCTTTAAAATTCAATTTATTTGAAGATACCATAAATAGGAATCACTCTTTAAATTCTTTAAATTAATGTAAATTATTTTCCTATTTTTTTTATTTCTAATTTTGTATCTTATTCAAAAGACGCTATGAGTTCTTCACATTTTTGTTCCAAATGTATACTTGTATATCCATTTCTGGAACTAAATGCTCTTCATCCAATTCGAAATGTTCTAGTAAGACAATGAAACTAGGTTTCACAGAATTTAAGTAAATTCTCCGTAAAATACTATTGCACTGCACATACAATACGTGAATCAGCAGTCTGAGATGGTGCATTTAACATATTAAAGTAAATTGGAATTGTTTTTGCGGGATGATTAAAATTGAATAACTTTTTATTTACATTAAAAATTTTAATCTACATTGAAAATTCTAAGTATGCACTGATTCTCATCAGACACCAGCACACAGTGCATACTTGACTGGCGTGACCACTTGCAATTGGAAATCATTACATTTTTATTTATGCTAGTTGTGAAAAATTTTCCATCCATGGATATAATTTTACTTAGTAAAGGTAATTGAATTTGATCACGGTTCCCTTCTTGTCTATAAATCAGCATGATTAAAGAGAGATTAAAGCAGATTAAATGATATTCAAGAAAGTAGAAAAGTGCACATTATTCCATATGACAGGCACTGAAGACGCAGGTAGAAAACATATAATCCTTTGTAATATAGAAAGCTTTGTTTCAGTTTTTTTTATTGGACTGACTGATCTGATAATATCTGGCAAGAAATTGAAACATGTCTAGTGTCTAAAAATAATTGCTTTTAAATTTAATATTTGGCCTTAATTGAATGTTTAGTGCCGCGAGTGAAATTTTTAGATGAAAACCGTTAATTCAATGGCGTGAGAAGTGATTCTAGTTCATTTTATTCCTGGCTTTACCTCAAATTCAAGGTTTTACAATGAAATGTAAATTTCGCGTAGATTGTTTAAATTCCTTATATCAAATATATTTGGTGAAAGTTTTACGAAAAAGTTTTATTTCATTCGAATCATATATCCCACGATTTTTTTCAATGAGCAGCATTTTTTCTTTTTTTTCCTTTTTTCAAGTCTTAGAATTTGAACATTACTACAAAATGGGAGAAATCTCACGATCTCACAGCACTGGTATCGATATTGTAACAAGTGGTACCATCAACACATAGAGAGGCTTCTGCCCCCAGATCAGAGAGATTTAAAGAATTGAAACAAGAATATACATATGCGAAATTTAGGGAAGCAATGTTACTAAACAGGTAAAATCTATAAATAGAAGAAATCGAGAGAATTGCTACCTCAAATATTCCCTTTGGCTTCTTCGCTACTTAAATTCTACGAACTTTTGGCTGTAACTTGTCAAACTCGCGTACACATTGCCTACTAGCTCTATCTTCCTATTCGCGGAGGAAAAGTCTGTCAAAACTGCCCATAGTGCCCATAGTTTTCCTTCACTACCACTAACGCTCAGATTGAGGAAAATTGCTTCAATTCTCACCGCTGTTTTCATTTCCTTATATCTCTCTCTTCTGAGCTTCTGCCTAATTGTTTACTTTATTTTATTCTTTTGAGTCAAAATTCAGGGTCCTATTGTGATCACTGACGTGATCAGATGTGTTGTCGATTTCTCATATGAAACCGCTTATCCGAAACATGTAACAATTGTTGTTTTCAAAATCTGGAAATTTGAATAACGAAATTCAGAAATTTGAATAACGTCGTAAACTTTTGCAGTGCAGCTAAAATATAACTAAATTACGCTGTTAATGCTACAAAAAGATTTGGATTGATAATTGATTTTGAACTATGAATAATTTGCTGAAATGTTAGCCAAAAACTATAACAAAATTGTGCAGGGACTTTCAGTGCTCTCCAATTGATTTGTAATAAATCAAGTGGCAAGAGCATAATATGAGTGAAACGAAAAGAGTAAGAAAAAGTGGAAGAGGGTAATTCCTGCATCCTCTCTAGAATTAACACACGAGAAATCGGATACCGATTCCTTCAAATCCTTGCTCAGCGAGAGTGGAATGGAGTCATTGGAAGAACATATCAAGTCACTTCTATAGTAGCTATCAGATAATTAAATGGAGATAAAGATAACTGAGCTGCAATCTATGGCCACTTCATTGCTCGAACAAAATAAAATCCTGGCCCGATAACTCCAAAGTAACGAATCAATCGATTCAAAATATCAAAACCATACCAGTCAAAACGCAAAGCTTTACCGTAACCCCGGTTCCAGACGGTTCCAGACAATATTTAAGAAACATTTCCGAAACATTTCCAGAAATATTTCCGATAATCTTTCTCTCCGTTGGTCCTACACATGTCCAGAAAGTTCATTCATGGTTAACGTGAAACGTAGCTGAAATCACAGCTGCCGCTTTTGAAGCTGCATATCTCGTCAAAATCAAAAAGTAAAACCATCTATGCAGCTCCATTCTTATTTTCGTCGTAAGCAGTGTGGCCAGATATTTGCGAGAAAATATAGCCCAATTTCAAATTTTTCTAGCCCAAAATAGCCAAGATTTCTTATTTGTAGCCCAAAAACCGCCACACCAGATTTATAACTAAATTAATTCATTTAAGCTGATTAAACTATAATATTTAAATCCGTAAAACTCGTGCGAAGTAACATAAATGCTCAAATTTTTGCACAGAAGTCGCTTGAAACAGTCAAAATGTAAAATTTTATTCACAACGTATTTGAAAAGAGAAAAATGTGAATAAATTACAGGAACTGTATGGAAATTTTAGAAAAGTCCTAGAATGATCACACAGAAAATATAAGCTTGCAAAAACAACCGTCAAATTTGGGTGGCACAAAAGCTCAATTAGTATGAGAAACAATATTAATGACTAGAAAGGCTGAATATTAATGTAAATATTTTTTCCGATTTCAAACATTCAAAACTATGAAATCAATTATTTTTTCGATTAGCTGTTAACATTATGTTTAGACGTTCAAATACTTTCAAAAGGAGATATACGTCAAACAATTTCACTTGTGGGTATCCAAGCGACGTTTCGCGAAAAATTGAAGTGTGCTTTGAAATAAAATGAAAAATTTTTAAACCTTGAATTTTGAATGACTGCGATTTGAATTCACTATCTTCGGTTTAAAATTAAAAAAGACATCATCATCCTTTGAAAAAGACATCTACTCAATCTTCCGGGAGAGATTCGTTTGCGGTCGTAAATTGATCGTATCCGGCCAAATTTTGAATGCCTGCTGAAATATTTGAATTATAATCACTTTGAATTTGAACTCTCATCACGATTCCGCTTTGGATCCTCAAATTTTGAGGGAGCCCACATTTCTAAAAATACTTTTGCAATTGTAAGTGGAAACACTTTATTCCAAGTAGATCGTAATTACCATAGAGCTTCAAATATAGAAACTAATTTTATAGGGTCTGGAGAACGCTCAGTATTTTCCAAAGCTCACAATATGAAGTTTATCATATAAGTGCAGTAATTTAGTTTTATGTTTGGTATAACTCTGATCTAAGGGCTGTAAATAGGTGGAAAAAATTTAGCTTGATGTCTTCCAGATTATCAATGCTATCACATTTAGCTTTATCAAAAAAGATGATGATGTTTCGGTTTTGTGTTAGCATTTCAATGTCAAGTGTGCATCCATTCTTTAAAAATAGCACTCGTCAACTAAGATTTTATGTTAGCTCGCCAAGTTGTGTGTAATGTCAATTCTTCCCAACGATCTTGGTCTTTCGGTTTCTCCTGCGTTTCTTTCTAGGTTTTCCATATGTACATTTTTTCTTTTTAAGACGTAGTGATTTTTGATGTGTTGTTCTAAAAAATACTCCTGTCTCATCAAGATTATAGATATTTTCACATAATATTCTTAGTTGTGACTGAAACTTCTGAACTAAGTCTAAATCAACATCAGCTTCTTCGCCACAAAGCGTGCCGTAGTGAATATTGTAGTCCTATTCAACGGATTTTAGCTTTCAGTTTGATGCCTTGAAAACACAAAGTTTTAATTTTGTAGTAAGTTGACGAGCTCTACTATTAAGTATCTGGCCGGATATTGGCAAATTTTTGGAGCGTGTCTTAGAAGACCATTAATACAACAATTTATCTATCTGGTAGTATGGTAACCGCTTCAACCGCTTTCTCCCAATGTCTTCATAATTTTCCAAAGTTATTTAATTTTCGTTTTAGTTGGTTTTTGTTTTTTTAAATACGTTGCACCTGACTCTTACTAATTTTAAAGCTATCGCCAGTTTTTCTTTGGATTAGTAATTGTTTGTCGGATGTATTACTTTTAAGTTATTGCGAACACTTAGATCGTTGTATTTTGCACTCATAGTAGATTTTTTCAGTTGTTTTGACGTTGCCTGAACAAACGTTCAAATATTTACATCATAACTATCAAATAAATTGCATTCGTACTTGCTTAAAGGGAAAACATGCAACAACGCTCAAATAAATTAATATTTTATTATTATCAGAATACCAATAAAACTGAAGCTGTCTATAACGTACCGAATTCTAGACATTAAATAATTTTTCATCAGAAAGTTATGCAGAAATTATGCGAAAAATTTTCTTGGCCTTGAACAGACATTTTTCTGGAAAACTCCTTTTTGCACAATTTTTCATACTGATCTGAAAACCATTTTTGGTCCGATTACAAAGTATGTATTACTAAGCAAATTTTTGTGCAGCTAATCTGGTTCACGGTCCAATTTTAGAGGCTGCCCGATTACAGAGTGCATTTTCTTCAAGATTATTATGTGCAGTGATGTTATAGCTTAATTGTTCAGGTGGTTCGATCATACAGTGTCCCGATTAGTAGGTTTTGCTGTATAGCCCAAATAGAGTTTTTCATAAAAATAGATAGCCCGAAAACCGCCAACCCGCGAAATGAAAAAACGTCCCGCGAATTCAAATTTTAGATAGCCCAATTGGCGGGAAATAGCCAAATCTGGCCACAGTGGTCGTAAGTATCACAGCCATACCTTCTTGTCATCGAGGATGATTTCAATCTGGAGCCCCGACTCTGGGTAAACCAGTGAGGTAGTAGAAATGGAGTGGACATGCCCATAAGATTTAAGCCCTGAAATGTATTCGACGCGAAACGAAACGAAGTGTCAAATCCCATACAAAATCAGCCTGGCGCGGAATTTCGTTTCGTTTGGTTTTGCTGGTCAGTAATGTGTTCGAAGACGTATAACTGCCTTCGAAGACAACGCAGTGACTCGCTCTGAGATGGTGCTGCACTATGTATAAGTTAAATTTCGCGGCCATTTAATGACCCAGGTACCTTAAATTGATGCGAAAAATGTGACAGCTCATAATTCCATTCAAATTTGCGGATATTTTATTGAAAAATGAGTGAAAATGGATGGATGAACAGCGCATTCTTGCAACAATAGTATTTGTTTTCCCGATTATATCATTTTTGATGCCGGTTAGTTAAATTTATATGCACCGAATTCAAATGTAATGCACTTGTTAAATGTCATCAATGGCAATTTATACTGCCCCCGGTGTTGAGGTGCGGAACTTTATTTCGTTCGATTCCGCACAGACGTTTTCGCTGCATTTCGTTCGCCGAATACATTACTAGGCTTTACATTGAAGAGGATGGTAGTTAATTTTTTTCCGTTCATTTTCAAATCTGGTCAAATCCAAGTAGTTCCCTTTCAGTTTGACAATGAACGGTATTGCTACTTTAACATGTTTTGTGCGCGAGAGAATCGAAGGGACTAATGGTGGAAAGTTAAACCGTCGATGTCATCGCCACTTCTACTATCTCACTGGGCTAAATTATTCACTCACTAATCGCATTGGTAATGACCTTTATGGTTGGTAAATGAGCAAATCGATCCGTTGATTAAGCTATAGATAATTCTCACAGTCAGAACAAAATCTTCACAACTACACAGAAAGGCATATACGATTCAATGCCATCATCAAAAAATTTCAAAAGGTTCAGCTTAGCATTTGCAAACTGTACCCCGATTTCAGCATGTGTTGAACTTCTAACAATAGATCTTGGATTACGACGCCTATTTAACCATTCATTTATCATAGCAGCCGTGGATTACGCCATTATCGGTGCAAATTTTGTAAACAATTTAATTTATTAGTTGACTTACGAAAATGAAAACAAATGAAATGATAGCAATCAAAACAACAACAAAATTTTTGATTAGCTGCTTTTCACACCCTTTTGATTCACGCTCTCCCAAACTACTTTCAGCAAAGGACGAGATTGGGGTAATTCTTAATGATTTTCCAGTACTCAGAAAACCTCCTGATCTCAGCACTAAAAGTTCAGCACGATATCGAGAATGATGGAAGGATCACTCTTACCGGCAACACCAAGGCGATTGCATCCAGAAAAATACAAGATTGCAAAGAAAGAATTGGATTTTGATTCAAAGAGGATTAAGTTGCCAATACGTCTGTAGCCTGTCCATTATATATGGTCCCAGAGAAAAAAGTCGGCAAATGAAGACCATGTATTGGCAACTAAATACTGCCAAAATCTTCGATAGACATCCGGTAGAAAATTTGCAGGATTTCTACATAATTACACTATATTCTCAAAGATCGAGTTGTTGAGAGTATACGAATTGGTCTCTGCAAATTTGTACGTATGCCTTTCAGGTTTATCTACAGAGCGCAAACATGTCGATTTGTTGAAACCATTAGAAAATTCAGCGTGAACCCGTCAAAATGTATTTCCTGCGAATAAGCCTGTCATTAATGCTAAATACTCAAAAACTGAGTAGTCTCCTCGCCAAACCAACCATTTGTCTGTAACATCACAGTTCACAAACAATAAAGACATAGTATTCGATGCTTTAGATACGAAACGCTATTTACTTAAGTCAGAAATTTTCACTCTAGCTTTTTCCCCCTAGTGTAGATGGTCAAAAAAAATCTGCTATCACCACGGGATACGTGAAGTGAGACTCACTAAAAAGAAAGACGATCTACAAGCCCACAAAGTTCCGAGTCGGGACCCGCCTAAGCACTGCTTCAACTCAGTTGTGCTGGCTTACCTATAGGTAACCACGGATTTCAGAATCTATCACAGCTCATGGATCAGTAAGGCAACCCTCCTCCCGCTTTATGCGCAGTACTTTCACAACCTATCTTGAGACTGCACACCAGTTCTCTTCATTTTGCAGTATCGCATCTCAGGCGGTACTAGGCTGATCATGGACTTAATGGTGCGCCTCCAACTTACGAAGCGACTGCACATAAAGAATGTGTGCTGAGCATCTTTGAGCTCAGTCACACAGTACCAGCAGTACGTTGCGACCACCTTCCCCATTCTGTTCATGTATTTCCTGAAGCAACCGTGTCCTATCAAGAATTGGCAGAAGTAAAAGTTTACCTCTCCGTGGCTCAGGCTCAATAAGACCAATTAGCTTAGCCGTCCAGTCTCTTTAACATTTTCATTCCAACGTTGCTGCCAAAGTTGGAAGGTAAGCGTAAGCGCGTGCCTCAGATCCTCAGTTCTGTCCTGTTCTTAGCGTTCTTGCGCTAGTGGATCGATCGGGATTACTCCCGACATCAGCATTGCCACCTCTTCTGAAATTGTGCGGTAGCTACAGGCGCTGCACACTAGCAATGCGCTTCCAGAGCCTCCTAGCTCAGACCGCATCTTCCCAAATTTCGGCTGGAGATAGTATCCAACGTTACCATCAGCAGCCTCCGTCTCATTTCGCTGGGCCCACCTTCGTTGGCCATTAGCCTAATCAGCAAACTGACCTCTAGTAGTTGTCACATGCCTTGCGAATATGATCCTATTACGTCCGCCTGGTGTCCAGGGTCACTCCCATATACCTGACCGTCTTGCTGGTCTGGACCTCGACGGAGCCAACTGTCATGGGTATGACAGGTTCTAAGATCGACCCTTGCGCTGCATCTGAGGTGACGGGCCTCCTTCTGATTCCGTCGTCGGTGTGGCAGAGCAACCATCGGTCCTTTTAACTTTACTTAAAGAACAGACACATGATCCCAAATTAAAGAAAGTTATTGGAAATAAAAAGGCAAAACAAAGTTACTCTACATTTCATTTTAAAAAGCGAAGCCGCAGTGAAGTTACAGCGGCAGCGATTGTTGTTGTACTCAATATACTTACCCAAAGCTTCATCATAAAGATCTTAACTTACCTTAACTTACCCTGCCCAAGAGTACAAAAAAACGCACCTATTATTAGGACCTTTACGGAAAGCTTTCACCCAAAGGGTACCTTAAAGACTGAAGTCAATTAGTTAAATATATGGTTTCATCTGGATTGTGCAAAACTGCTTTAAATACGTGGGTTTCCTTGTTCTGAAGAAGTCACCAAAAATCCATATGAAGAAGCTAATTCCTTTAAATTACTCATTTTTAATATAAAAAGTATTACTGACCTAATATTTATCGTTTTAAAGTCATCTTCAAGGATGGCATATCACATTGAACCTTCCATGTAATCTGTTGCAATATTTTGCCAACGACACATATTGGTTGAAAGTGTGACGCATTGGGAAAATTTGTCGATACCGCCGTAAAAACGTTTTATGTGGAATAACGGTGTCGCCGAAAACATATGCCAAGGCGATTTTACACTCCCATATTTCACATGCTAGCGTAAATATATTTTATAGATATCCTTGGATGTAGGTAGGCCACGTGAATATAGTCAGTGATAGTATATAGTATGTGCCTACACCTGATATATGAGTCTGCTATGCTCATATGACTGGTTCTACGCGTAGCGAGTCACACGTTCCTAGGAGCGTGATATTGCGGAAAACCGTAGTCATTTGAAGAGTGCGACGCCAGAATGGCTTTCATTTCAGGACACGACTAATACAGGTTTGAAGGAAAGTTATTTTACAAGTGAGACACTTCAAAGAAATATTTGAGTTTTTTTCGCAGTTCGTCCCTCAAGGTATCAAATAATACACCACAAAAGATCTGAGAATTTGCTTGTGGAGTTATTGTACCATGTGAAGACTAGCGGAAATCTGGCCGCTTTCTCATAGTTAACAAAATAAATAATACGAGCCTCCCTTTTAATTTACCTGGAACTTTTTAACTATAGCAATCTTTGACTGAACATAGAAAACATCTTAAAAGTCCTTAACGATTGTCCAATCAACTAAATAGTCATACAATTTATCATATCACCCACTGTGACGTCCATATAGTGTGAATAGATGGCAAAAGATTATCCATAGGTACTGGTACATACGTGCTATTACCAACTTTTCGAAAAAGAGCACCGAAAAGGATGCGGGCGCCATGAAATGAGATAAAGGTTTCCCATCGAGCGAAAACTGTAAATCGGATTTTTCGCTGATGCGGAGAATTTAGAATGCCAACAAGTTCGCGGATGTGTGAGATTTCTATGCCTTTTCTCGTTACTCTGGCCCGTTTACATGCACACACACAAAGTAATCGGTTGGCGGAATCGGAGCTTTGATTCAATTCCTTTTTTGCCGAAGCTGCCAAGCCTTGTCGTATTTATTAGGTTTCGGATCATTTTTTTTTTGTGCAAATGCATTCATCGTCTGAATGTTTGAACAAAACCAGCATACGAGTTAGGAAAGTTGGCTATTGAATGTTGCGTGTTGATTACAAAATACTTGCAATGCTAGGTTTTGTTTAAAAGTTTCCAATTTCGACGGGCTAGTCATCACTTCTGAAAGCTATTTAAATTGAAAGATGCGTGGGTTTGATTAAAAGTTTAAATGTAGTTCGCGGTTGCTAATGGTTTATAGGGTGTGAAGTGGTATTCGATAAAAATCCCATGCAGGAGCGGAAAGAATGGCTATGACAATTGAAATGACATTGTTGGCAATAAAAGCATGTATTTGGATCCTTTTTGCTTTCGTTTCTGAGATATATTGACATTCGTAATATGTCTTTGATTACCCTGAAAATTTCCTCAAAACTAATTATATTTATCCTTCAAACTTTTCTATCACTTCACCACCTACGATTTCTTGCTAGGTATCAGATCGTGGTGGTGGTGGTGGTGGTGGAAATTGCTTTATTCAAATATATAGGATCTACATTTGATATTATACCTAAGTGTGTACGAATACCCAGAATTAATCTTAATTTAAACGTACATTGCTGCAAATACGTGCCAAATATGAAAATTTCAGCAGTTCGAAACTTTCATGCAGAATTGTTCCCCGGTGAAAGCACGTTTCTGGATATTTTCGAAGTTTAAGCACAAGTGATAGCACAGCAAATGTTCCCGTCATAAGAAAGTCATTTGCTCAACAGACTTCCTCACCAATTACCACATATTTCGTTAATTAATTCAAAACTACCCTCTCTAATCTTCAGATATGGTGTGCATGAAAGATGTATGTGTAGAAATAGGCAAAACACAAGTTCAACCTGAGGCCTAGGAGCATTTTCCAAGGTCAAGAGGCTGACATTCATTTGTGTCGAGAGTGTCCATGGAGATTTATTTCTAGCAAATGTCCACATTAAAGATGAAAATGTTGATTATCGTTTTAACAGCGCAATTGGGATGTGACCTGAAGGATTTGCGAGCATTGAGATATGTGAAGTGTCTGCGAAAATGACAAAATTTTGGGTAAATCACGTGAATATGAATAATACCATAAAATTGCCCATCGGCTTTGCGAACAAAAAATGTTTATGGATGCTTTGGTGACAAGGTCATTGTGTTTGTCCGTTTTCATTATGTATCTCACAGCCAATAATCGCTTGTAGGAGAAGAGGAGCAACTTTCAGCTAAAATGAAGCCATTGAAAAAATATATTTGATAATTAGTAGTTGCATATCAAAATGTTATGAATCCAGCTTGATAAAATTGCACGCAACACAAAATGAGAAGAAATTTATTATACACATTCGATTTCAAAAAATAAGAAATTACAAAGTAAAAAGTTACGCGGGTATCGAAAAAAACTAAACCGTGGGATATTTATCAACAGAATGAGCATATTATATAGTTTCCGACTTAAGTAAAAAAGTTTTCGAGGCCTGAATGAAGTTGTGTTATTTTGCTCCTGTACAGAACGGAATAGAACTATGCCGCGAAAGCAACGATCTAGTACAAAACAGAAGTGCATTCGCTAAGATTGCTATAGGTTGCTGTATTCGGTGTGGTAGCGCAAAACAGCTGAAATTAAAGGGAGAAAATAACGAGTATAAACTACCACAATAGATAGAAAATAGAAAAATAACTAACAGAAAATTACCTTTTTTTAACTATCTACACATTATGAGGCCTTTTTCTGATTTCTTAATTACCAAAACAGTCAACATAACCTTGAAAAATCCAAAGCTACCTCCCGGCAAACAAGGCAATTTCTCATGAGCTCTTCTTTTTTCTATCAGCACATTCTATAGTTCAGTGCGTGAACTACTTATGAGGAATATAATTTCAGTACTATTGAATTCATTGGGACAGGAGTGTTGTTGATTCCAATGCGTCTGTTCTGTTCTGTGCTGGATAGAGAAACCAAAAAACCTGCCTTATAGCTGCAAAATTTCGAATGGGGCGGCGAATTTCAATGCAGTTTTTCGCATTCCAATGTGGTGAACCACATTGGCAGCGAAAAATTCGCTTTCAATTCACTGACAAGTGACAGTTACATTCATGGCGCCAACCTAATTTTTTTGTTCCTCCGGAAATATTTCAGCAAAAATTTAATGGCTTCCTGACTACGCAGTCATCAGCCAACGTTAGCACGATTTTGGGATTTCTCCGTATTGACAACCTAATTCAGGCAGACCTAATTTAACCTAGCGAAACGAAAAAATAGAATGTTGGCAAATTCTGACGCCTCAAAAATTTCGGCTGCCGGCAATGTGGGCATTACTATACAAAACAGTGCATTCTAATTTTTTGCAAGCAAATTGCGCTGACCAGTGCGACATTTCGCAGTTATTGTGTTTCAGGGGTTTAATAGATTGGAACTATCTTCCTTATCTAGTAGCACAGCAGATTTCATATTGAACAACAAATGAAAAAATGTGCCGAAGACACAACATATTTCTTATTTCTACAATAAGAGTTTTTTTAATAATTTTCCAACTGTGCGTGGAAGTTTAAACAGCCAGTGATTATAGTTGAGTCCATGAAAGATCATTGATAATTTACAATGACAATTTAAGCATCTGAACAACAACTAACCAAAGTTTTTGATATTTTTACCAAACGGCATATTAAAAACGGCCACTGTCAGATGATTGAATGACGAAAATGAAATCTTAAGCAAGCTCTTATTAAAAACATTGCTCGAAAATAATCCCGCCCGAAATTGACAACAAAATTTCTGTAGTCTAATGACTGTATTAGCAAAGATGAATGTACTTAGTGCTTCTTAAATTTCCCAACTTTGCGTTCTTTGGCACTTAAGCGTGAGCGTGAGTTTTTCCAACTGTCAGCTGGGTTGAACTTTGTTTTCTTCATCTCGTCCCAAAATTTTTTTTTCGTTTTTCCGCGTTGATTGACCTCCTTGAAAATATATCATTAAACATTATATTGTCTTGTCCATGTATTGTTGTTGCAAACTCTGCCTGTCAAGATGTACGAAGTAGGGACATAAATACTGTCAAACCATTGACAGGCTGCCTCCACTAGCCATTTCCCATAGTATGCCATTCGAAATGGCTAGTAGAGGCGGTCTATGGCATGGCATAAATGGCAGGCCATTTACTTGACCATCTGCCTGGCCATATTTTGACAGTTTTTGATATTCAAAATGGCGTTGAACCGTGGTCATGCTCAGTTTCTTATAAGAAAATGTAGAAATTCTCAATTCACAGGAATTCGACGATGAGTAATCAAAATAGTTTAAAGAATATGAAATGGTGCGAAATTGCGAAAAAGTTAAATGTTGATGCGTAAATTTTGGATAATAAAATTGAACATTTGTTATTTTTGAAGGGGATAATTTTTCAATTTTTAAGGAATGAAACTGCCTATTGAAAAGCGGCGGATTTTTTTTTAATGGCTTTTACTCCATTCTCCCTTCGTATCCCCGCAAATCTTATAATAGTTTCACCTGCATTTGAAATTTCACCCGCTTATCAAAAAAGGGTTTTATGCAACTCGCAGAGTTTTCACCAAAATCAGAATTTCTTCTCTCTTCACTTCAAATAACTTTTCAACGCTCAGATGAAACACACGTCCTCACCGTTCAGAAGCATTTTTGAAATGATATGGCATGCCATAAAATTGCCCACGAATCAGATGGCATGCCATAAATTGACAGTTGTTGCTATCGGCTATGGCAGGGCAAATAGCTAGTGGAGTCCTGGTGTGAACACACGTACTGCGCCGTGAGTATTGAACACATGACGGTTTCGACATATGTGTTTTGATGGATGCTCTTTGTGTTGTTTACAAAAAAAAGCAGTCTCAGTCAACACGTTACCGTGGAGTGGACAACCAGAGAAAACCGCATCGCTTATAATAATAGTAATAATAATAATAATAAAATGTTATTCATTACATTGCACATAGATAACTTAACTAAAGGGGTGTTTAACATAAAATAACTTATACTTAGCGACTATCCTCTTTTGGCCTCCTGGCTTTTATTGGACTTTTATTTTTATATTATTATCATTCATTTATTTTTCGGTTTACACTTATTAAATATTACCCAGGTAGTACAATACCTGGGGTTGACTTAGCTATATCATACTTAAATACTTACTTAATTTACTAAACTAAATCTAGCTTAAGTCTAAATACAATTAGCTTAGCCTACTTAGACCTAAACTTAACCTATGTCTTAACTATCCTCTCCGATTCGTCGGAAGGCCAACATAATTAGACAGCATGTCCACGAGCCGCCGCTGTCCTGCTATTTCTGCTGGACGCATAAATGGCTCATCAGAGCCACTCATACGTCCGATACCCCGGATCAGTCCGTTTTCACGTCCGTCTGTCTGTGCGTAAAACATTGTTGTCAGCTCTACAACCCGGTCCTTAAGCGAACCGCGTCGCTTTAATTGCCCCTCATAATTGCAAAATGGAAAGAGGAAAGATCTTCCGGCTGTTGCAGCCACTCGAAATCAGTCGAAGATTTGTGTATTGGTGTGTTAAATTGGCGACACGAAAGACCATCAGTGATCTGGCCGCACGCGCAATGTGCCCACGCCGGAAACCATGAAAGCCGTGAAAGCTCGGATCATAGAAAATCCACTCCGAAAATAGAAAAAATGGCGCGATGTGAATGCGAAATCCATGAGCCGCATCATCAAAACAGACTTTGGTCTAGGGACCTATACACGCCGCATCGAGCAATCACTCACTACCGCTCTGAAGGAAAATAAAACTTAAAAAAAATGCAAGCGGCTGTTGGCAAGGTATGCAGATGGGGCTACAAAAAAATCCTTTTTACGGACGAGAAAATCTTCACCTTGCAGGAGAAATTCAATCGACAGAATGATCGGGTGTACGCTCGTTCGTCATTGGGAGTGTCGCAAGTCATTTCGCGAGTCGAAAGAGGCCACCATCCGGCGTCAGTCATGGTTTGGTCTGGCGTAGCCTATGATGGCACCACGGAGCTATTTATTTTCTTTTGTGTACAAACCTCTACAAAAGTGTATCAAAAAACGGTTTTGAGCCATATTTTGAAGTCTTTCAGCCAAACAATGTTTCGGAATCAGCAATGGGTGTTCCAGAGAGATTGGTCATCGGCTCAAAAGGCAAAAACAACGTAGGCCTGGCTTGAGCGGCACGTACCTCCATTTTTGAGCCCAGATGATTAGCCTTCTGGCAGCCCCGACTTGAGTCCGCTGGATTACAGGTTACGGATGGTTTTGGAGGACATGGTCTGCCATAGAAGATACAACAATATTGAATTCCTCAAGTCTGCCCTGGCCGACGCTGTTCACAATTTTCCTCTATATGAGCTAATCTTCAAAAATTACTGTAACGTGGCTTCATATTCTGCAAAAAGTTTTCCCGCTGCTCTTTCCTTAACATTGAGACCTGGTGGCTGATGTGACTTATCAGACTTTTCACTTTCCTTATTAAGCTAGGGTCTCTTGTACACCTAAATCTTTTCCTAACTCGATTTCTTTTTTGAATTAGCTCCGAATTAGCCCGTCAAGAACTCGTAAGCTCTATCAGAGTTTTAGTGGTGCATTGCAAGCTGTGTCGTTACTCTGCGGTCTGATAGTCTAAGGCTTGCACGAAAAAGAGAGCTTATTTTCCATTTGAATTCATATTAGCGCCTGCAAGGCACAATTTGAATCATATTGAAATAAAATGAAGTGATCGATTCCAAAATCATTAAGTAAGATCCAACATAACAGACATATTATTTCATTGAATACGAGTTCTAACGAGTTATAAATACGAGTTATATACAACGAGTTATAATAATATAAAGCCAATGATTATCACACTAACGACCGTAATGCAATAGAGTTTGTATTAATTTTTGTTTTCAAACAAACTCTTCGCATACATTCTTTTGAGCACAAAGAACCGCAAATAACTGTACCAGCATCCATGACCATTCTAATGAAAATTCCAAAACGAAACTTTACTTGAAATCCAATACATTTAATGTCCTGTGCTCTGACAGTGGCTTTCGACATGGCATAAATGTATTTTTCATGCAATAAATTTGCAGTTGCTTGGTTTTTGAGTTCCCAATACTATACTTACGTACATACATACATATGTAGATACTACTGGTCGAGATGTGTATTTCAGGGTATTACAAAAGTCTGGATTGGATACGACAAACAGCGTGGACAGGACTTGTCACGAGAAGCTATCTAGGGAGTAGTTTTCTAGTTTGAACTTTTGTAGCTTTTGGTCGTTTGTCAATTGTTCCCTTCGCTCTAGTATGGATTCGAATTTGTTAGACGAACTGACCGCTCTGAATTTTCCTCTTCCATCTCGACGTAGTGGCAATCCGTTATCGCTTTTGAGTTTCCAATCGGTTTTCAAATAGTCGAAGACAAAAAAAAAACAAATTCGTGAAGCAGTACATAGATACGTATGCATCTACGGTAGACGAAAACTGATGACATAAAGGTCTAGTCGTGAAATGGCCATTTTTCTATTCTTCCATCAGGTCAACGAGAAAAATTGTTAAAAGTTTGAATTCACAAGATAAGTGACTGTATTTGCATTTGAAGGAAGAAATTTATATTTGTGTTATGTATGTATGTAAACAGAGAGCATGGTTGTGTGTTTGGTGATTTTAGCAAGTCTAATTTTTTATGCTTTGCAATAACTTATTAAATATAACGGTGGATAACATTGAATAATGTTTTTTGGCTGATTTGCCCATAAATTAAGTAGAAACTATTTATTTCTTTATTTTCATGACAAATCAGATGATGTAGTAGATCTGAGCTAAGCTTGTGAAAAAACACTAATCGAAGAAAATACGTCAAGTGAACAACGATCCGAAGGTGCTGTTGGCTTAATCGGTAGGAATATTCTAAAAGTGGAAGATTATGCTTAAATAATAGTGAACGTGAAAATTTTGCGTTCACAAGATTCGATGGAATTTTGACCACGAAATTGTTGAGGAGACCATCCAATAAATGGACATTCAAGTATGGATCTGATCAGTGATGAATGAAGGATTAGCGAAAGTTTAGCTGTGGAAAAATATTAGGAAGACCTCAGAACGAAACCAGAATGTTTGGAGGTTCGATTGACAATATAACGAATGTATGAATCAAATCTGAGATGACTGTCAAACTTGACCCCAAGCTCACGAACATTATTCAGAGCTAAGATGAGATGGTGATTCAGCGAGTAAGTAGAAGTTATTGAATTGGTCGTGGAGGTTTGAATCATGCTATAGTGTTTGTTTTGTATTTAAAACTAACTTGTTCACTTGACGCCAATCCAATCCACCAGTCCTTAATCGACCTAATTTTGGAAAATAGTTTTGGATTATTTGCAAAGAGAAAACATACGGTAGAAAGGAGTGGAAGAAAGTACTTGATGTCAAATAAAAACAAGATTAAACCAAGATTGGAGCCTTGAGGAACACCAGAGCATTGTCTGAAAGAGGCAGATATGCAAGAATCATCTATATTGCGACAGATACGGTCAGAGAGGGAGGACTCATGCCATCGAAATATAATTGAAGAGAACCAAATATTTCGTGGCTTACTAAAGAGGTGAGGAACTTTTTGATTTCATCCTTGCCCACGATTTTATCCTCGCCAGTACTGGCAGCGAACCAACCTTTCTCAGGTCAAACCGTAAAAAGGTTCTTGACATTACCTTGGTCAGTGGGTGGCACTCGCATTTTCTCCGTGACTGGAAGGTTTTACATGAATGTTCATTCTCTGATCATAGATAAAAATCGTTCAACGTGGCTGGCCGCAGCTCAGCTGGGCAGGTAGTCTTTATTAACACAAAGAGGATGGACTGGAGGTTTTTTATATCTCTGATCCAATCTTCACAGGAAACATAAGAGCATAGATCAGTATGGCTGATTTGACATATTGACAATCGATCATTTATACAATTGATAATCGAGTATAATCCCATGAATTGGGTCAGACGGCAGACACCCTTACTAGTTCTCTCAACTTCGCGTCTAAGGCAACATGTAAACCACCTAGAGTCAGGAGAGCCCTCCAGGTGTAATATGGAGATCAGCACCCTGCGAACAGAGTGTAGGAAGGAGCTCAATAGCTCGAAAAGGTCTAATCACTGGTCGCTGTATAAAACGAAGCCGATGGTTTTTAAGAGGGCCTCATGGAGATCTTTCTGTAGAAAAGTTGATAGTCTCAGCGAGGTAAATCACCTTCGTAAGGTTTTAAGTACGACAGCGAAGGCTTCGGAGCGCATCATGAACCCTGTGGATATTTTGACTAGTTCGAGCGCAGATACTGTAAGCGTTCTTATGGACGCACATTTTCCAGGCAATTATTGGAAAAAGTTACCAGCTGAACGCCATCGTTCAGAATATCAAATTCTCAACTGAGGTGGGCTATTAACTCATTTGAACCATTTAAATCTCCGGACCCTGATGGCGTCCTTTCTGGTGATATCCAGCCGTCCATGGAAGTATCGTTTTCATGGCTCAGAAAGATTTAAGGCTTCTGCGCTTCTCATATGTTTCAATCAGCTGGCGCGAAACTAGAGTTGTTTATCCCTAAAGCAAGAAAAGTTTCGCATATTTAGCCAAAGGACTATCGTTCAATAAGTCTTAACTCTGTCCTGCTTAAGATTTTGGAAAGAATCATCGACTACCATATTAAAAGACCAATAGATCCTATGTTGATGTCGCAGTCACAGCACGCTTATACCAAAGATAAGTCTATTGAAATTGCTCTTCATGTCCTAATTGAGCAAGTCAAGAAAATCCTTGCTCGTAAGGAACATAGGTTTGCCGCCTTTTTGAACATCGAAAGGGCCTTCAACAACGTTAAATCCAACGCAATTGTTGTGGTACTCTCAGTGCTGGATGTGGACGAGCGGCTATTGCTTTTATCGTGCATCTTCTCAAAAATAGAGTGGTAATCTCTTTCCTGCGGAATGCTCGCGTACGACGAGGGGTCAGGACGGACATACCCCAAGGTGGAGCTCTCTCTCCCCTGCTGAAGAATATTACGATGAATACTCTCCTAATGAGGCTGCACCGTACCGGCTGCAAAGTGATTACTTATGTGGATGACTTAGCTGTAGCAGTGTCGGGAAAGTATTTATCGACGCTGTCGGAGAGGTTACATCACTGGCTTGACATACTTTTACGTTGGAGCCGTGAGTGCGGCTTGAATTTGAATCCAAGCAAAACGGAGCTAGTGCTTTTTACAAGGAAGTTCAAAGCTCCTTGTTTTGACCTACAGAAATTAAACGGGGTCTCCGTTGGGCTGAGCCGGAGGGTCAAGTATTTAGAGTTCATCCTCGATTCGAAGCTACTACGGAGCTACAATATAGCAAAAAGAGAGCGGAAGACTTTCAACGCACTTTACTGCTGTAAAAGAGCCATTGGGGCGAAATAGGGACTATAGCCTCGTATTGTTCTTGGCTTTAGCCTTTATACCGCTGTGGTTGAGCCAATCCTATTGTTTAAGGCGGTGTTCTGGTCGCAGGCTGCTCTTAAAGCTACCAGCAAACGGCAGCTTGAAAAAGTGCGGACGATGGCTGCACTAATTGTAACTGGAGCGCTCTGCTCCATCCT
Organism: Nemotelus pantherinus; assembly: GCA_963978885.1. Classification (NCBI taxonomy): domain Eukaryota; kingdom Metazoa; phylum Arthropoda; class Insecta; order Diptera; family Stratiomyidae; genus Nemotelus; species Nemotelus pantherinus. The sequence goes on from OZ022265.1 coordinate 125,486,969, forward strand.
TACTAAGGCACTTTTTGTGTTGCTTCTACTCAAGCTAATCTTGGTGGTATCAGACTACATTGTATCTCAGCATGAAATTGAACAGAGTTCAGCTATGGGATGTTTTGGCCGAGGGAGTTTCCGCTCCAGCGGGTGTTGACTACACCGCTCCGCACTTTCGACTAAGTTTGGAGTTCACAGCTTGCATTCCTGGTAGAGATGAATGGCTGGATGGTGTCACCCTCGAAAGTTGGCTTATCCATCACTACACCGATTGCTCAAAGCTAAACAATAGAGTCGGGAGTGGAATATACTCAGAGTAGCTGAATCTCAAGTTGTCCCTGCGTCTACCCAACCACTGCAGTGTCTTTCAGACGAAGGCTGTGGCTATTTTTTAGGCAATTGACTGGCTTCTGTGTAATTGAACATTCGGGGTCAATATTGGTATTTTCGCAGATAGCCAAGCTGCTATTAAGTCCCTTGTTGGTCCTTGTGCAGTGTCCATGATTGTTGCTGGTACTTGCACAAAAGACAGGTTTTTCATATTCAAGAATGATGTAATAGAGTATGTAGTTTTTGAATCCAGTGCTAGCTCAAAAATGAGAAAAATGCAGATAGAACGTTTCTGCTTAGCAGGGGCTGTATAATTACATATAATTTTCAAACTCCACTCTAACAAGGATTTTGCCACTTATAATCAACAACAGGATTTTCTATTCTCTGGATACTGTCAACTCTCTTTCAATTATTTTAATTAGCGAATATCTTGTTGAACAGCTTTGACTTAACCCTAGAAATTGGTTGAAAAGTTTGAATCGACTTATGTGAGTGTACTAGGATAAATTTCAACAAAATTTCAATCAAACATGTACTTTGTATGTTTCAAACGAGTACATACACATAATGTACACAGTGAGAAGCTCGTATAAAGGAATATGCAAGTCTGCTTGTGAAGCAAACGATAAATTTTAAACGAAGTTCGCACAAACGTACCCTGCTGCTTATCATATGTTTATATACATTTATACGTACATACATAGGCAGTATGTTCAAATGCTGCTAACGGAATACAAATACCCAGTCACTTTTGAGCGATAATTTCGTTTGAACGGAACGAGCAAATTTCTGTGTTTGAGTTTATTATACATAATTTCTTTCGAGAAGAGCAAAACAGTAAAAGTGTCGAAAAAACGAAACGTTTTTTTTTTGCAACTGACGAGCATGTGAAGTTAAAGAGTGCGTAACTGCGCGTTTACTTACTAAATAAATATTAACTAAGAGGAGTTGGTGATATATGTATGTATATGACAAGACAATTCAGCTCATACATTTTACTTTAAGAAGAATATTTTATTAAAACATTGTTTGCGGGAAACGAGAAAATACGTCTTTGGCATATTTTCACTTGAGAGCGAGAGCCGTCATAACACAAGTTTTGCGAACAAATGGCAGGGTGCCGGAAACAGAAAAACGGGTATGCATTAAAGTAAAAATCAACATCAGATTTGGTCAGACGTTGCTTTATGAAATGGCTAACTATTCGTGGAGTTAGGTTTTACCCGCTTAGCGGAAGAGTCACCGTCTGTTCGTGGCAGGTGATATGTAAAATTAATACAGGTTTCCCTTGAGTAACGCAAATTTCGAGATACGTAGAAACAAATTGTGGTATTCTCAGAATTACACTGTTCCTGCTCTATGCTTTTTCAAATAATTTTGGTTCAAAAGAATAAAAAACATGTTTATGTGCATATAGTGGTAGGTCGCTCAAGAGCGAGCCAATTAAAAAAAGCAACTCTTTTGAAAGAGTTATGTGAGCCAGCTCTTTAGAAAAAAGAACCACTCTTTTGAAAGAACTATGTGAGCCAGCTCTTTAGGAAAAAGAGCAACTCCTTTGAAAGGGCTGTGTGATCCATCATTTAGACCTGCTGTGCACACTTCATACCTTCACTTTAGTCGCAAGACCGATATTGCGGAGCCACTCGAGCAAATAGAGCTTATACATATACACACGGCAATACTTCATTAGACAACCGTGTGTAGTTGAAGCGAAATTTAGGCTATTCTAACGTGTTTATAAGTATACGACTATCGTATTGGAAAGAGCCAGCTCCATGTAAATGAAGAAAAAATGAAAGCACTGAGCCAGCACCGTGTGCAGGGCGAATAGAATGTATGAATGATGGTACTATGCGAATGATAAGAACTGTACGAACTATGAATACTGACCGTGTGCGGTTGTTGATGGCGATATTCTGTGAGCACACAGTGTGCGTTTATGTGGATAAATTTTTCTATAGTTCTCGAGTATTTTCGCTTCTTTTGTCGTTTGTCTGCTATTAGGCGGCGCATTTGATTTTATAAGTGGATTTGGTTTTTTGAAGGCTATGCTGAATGTTTTTAACTGAAATTTTCAGGATACATTTGTATATATATTACATTGATCCAGGTTCCCCCAAATGCTAACTATCCTTAACCCTTTGGCATTCAAGTGATATTTTAAGTATCCTTATAATTTGATAAACAAATTACTTATTTCGCAAAAATAATTCGGCGAAATGCATTTTAAACTTGTTTTAAATATAGACATGATAACGTTTTGGAATTTTTCAACCCAGTGTGCCTAAAATGAAGCTTGAGTAGCCTAGTGGGTAGAGCACTGGCTTCTTGCGTGTGGGGTCCCTGGTTCGAATCCAGGTTCGGACGAGGGTCCGCGCACCAAGCTTTGAGCTCACCTAGCTCTGATTAGGTAACTGATTTAAATCAGGGGTAAAGTGAGTCGTGGAACTAATCACTCCACACTCGTATCCACAATGATTAAAAAAAAATTGTAATGAAGCTCTCTACCAGCTTCAACCCCTAGACCCGTACAAGGGTTGTCGTGGGATTGCTTTACTTTTAGTGTGCCTAAAATAAGGAAAACCAAGGAAAGATCCCTTACCAGACTCTTTCAAACGAGTTGAAAGAATCTTGAAAGAGTGCAAAGGGACGATTGGAGAGATCAACAAGCTGCGGGTCTCAAACCCGGCGTTGCCAAGAATTAGGTGCCTACTGACGATACGCAAGGAATGAAATGAGCTAAGGGAAATTGTAACCGCTGCAAACGGTCTGACAAGGAGAACCGCAAAGTAGTTTGTAGACGAGTGTAGGGCCTTAGAGAAGATTAGCGATAGAACGGTTAAAAATCGTGACGAGGTGATAGAGCAACTTGGAAGAGTGGTAGCAATAGGGGAAGATGAGCTAGTTGCATCATTTGATGTCAAGGCTCTATTCCCAAGCGTGCCGGTAAAATAAGCACTCACGTTCTTTGAAGACTGGCTATTAGAGAAGAATAACCCACCGGAAGAGAGGAAGAGGGCTAAAGACTATTTGAAACTTGTCTCGGTTTGCATGAATGAAAGTTACTTTACTTTCAGGGGGAAATACTTTAAAGCTATGAAAGGTGTTGCCATGTGAAAACCTTTATCCCCACTAATGAGTGAGATATTTATGGACACACTGGAGAAGAAACTTCATGAAAAAGGTTTGTTTCCTCGTGTCTGGATGAGATATGTGGACGACATTCTAGCCATCGTAAAAAGAATTCTTTGGCAGAGACTTTGAAGAAGTTGAACCAAGCACATAAGGATATCCAATTTTCAATGGAAGTCAAAAACAATGGGAAACTACCCTTCTTGGATTTAATGGCCATACGGAAAGAAGGTTTTCTTAGGTTTAATATTTACCGGAAGTCCACACACGCCCAGAGAACAACACCTTCCACGTCTGATCATTGGCATTCCCAAAAAATGGCGCCCTTTAGCTCGATGATCCACCGACTATTAACAGTGACCATGGATCAGGAAAGTTATAAATCAGAAGTAAAATATATTAAAGATACCGCGAGAAAAAATGGATTTGACGAGAAAATAATTGGAAATCTTGTCAAAAATAAGAAGGCCAAAATACAGCGTGATCTGTTAACGGTGCTCTTTATACAAGAAGAACAAAAACCAGCCATAAGAGTTCCAATTATTTCTACGTCAATATTCAAGCAAATTCAGGAACTTCTTGAACGCTTTGACATAAAAACAGTTCCAACCAGTAGGGTAAAAAAATAAGCACAAAATTATTTCACGTGAAAGACAAAAAAGATAAGAAGGAAAAATGTGGAATATACAAAATTACTTGCCCAGAATGCGACAAAATATATATTGGACAAACGAAACGGTTAGTTGGTGTTAGACTAACCGAACATAAGCGAGAAGCAGCCTTAGCAAGGACAAGGAACACAACGGTAGTACGATCAGCATAGATAATTAGCTGGTAATGAGTATTAGTCAATTCTTTAAAAGTAAGCACCTTAAGTAAAACACCTAAGTTATTTTAAGATTAGACCAATAGACACTGAAGATGAGGGCAGATTACCCGCGAAATATCGATGTAAGTCGAGTAATCCAAATAAATCTAGCTTCGAAAGGGAAAATTTGTTTAAATTAAAATATTTTTGCAAGCTAGGAAACAAAAAAATGGTACACAATAAAAGCAATCAGAAACCTGTTTACGGGAACCCAACGATTGAGTATTCTGGCCACTCCAGTTCCTTGCGAACGAGTGCTTTCAAAAAGTGGATCCGTGCTAGAGATGGGCAAAATGTCTCATGACACAACACTGATCGCTTTTTTTAGAGTATTTTACAGTATTGTGCCGTACTCTCAGTACACTGTTCGCTTCGCATTTCATTAAGTTTATTCCTCAGAAGAGAGAGATATAAGGAAATGAAAATGGCAGTGAGAAGTGAAGCAATTTGCCTAGGCTGAGCATTAGTAGTAGTAAGCGAATTTGACATTCACTTACTGTGCCGAACAGAAAGATAGAGTGCGATAGATAGAGAAAAATAGTTGGCCATGTGCACGCGAATTTGACAATTACTAACTCAGCAACAACAAAAGCTAAGGTATAGGGGAAACCCAGGGGGATATCTGAGATAGCAATTCTCTCGATTTGTTCTATTTATAGATTTTACCTTTGTAATAAAATTGCTTCACTAAATTTCGTATATGTATACGCTTGTTTCATTTCCTTAGATCTCTATGTTATGAGGTTTATTCACAGATATAAGAGAAAATGGATTCGAAATCGGCCGAGAGAAATGTGCCAATTTTCGACTTTCTGCTTACTGGTGTGAGAAGGAGGTACTTGTGTGTGCCCTACACAGTTCATATGGCAAAGCTATGTGAAAAAACCACGAGAGATCGCCATTTTGAAAGTCGTTTGACATTTCTTTACCAAAACCGGCGAGTGAAGATTAAAATACTCTTTGTCAATGAAATTCATTATGATTTAACACAAAAACTATACGAAATTGTTGCCAAAGGTTTATTTTACTTACCCGAAATACGATATCCCCTGCGAAGCACTTCGGTAGCTACTTTTGCAGCCTGTAACGCGGCACTTCATTGTCGCACTATTTTATAACTTTTTACCGCTAATTTACTCGCGAAACCGACACAAATGATCGCGCACAAACGTAGATGTACGTTTCCATCGAATTCGCCGAAAAATTTCTAAATTTTATTTGAAAATTTTTGACTGAAAGTCAATGCTCTCAGTCCCCGACACAAACCAAACTGACGTTGACGTTTCTTTCCGTGTTGCCCGTTGCACGCTTTTACACCGATCTGGTGTTCCCAGTATTAAGACACAGCATTAAGGCTTTTCGGTTGTGAGTGCGGTAGAAAGGGGTGCACTGAGCGGAATTTTTGAGAGAGAGCAGTGTTGTGCGTGTATTAAAAAAGGCGCATTCACCTACGGGTACACGGATAGCCATTTTGTATCCATATTCTTTCATATCTATGAGTTTATTCAAACGAAAGCTTTCGCTCACAGACAATGCTGTGCTTTTTTCAAACGCTGCACTGTGATGTGGCAAATACATATTGGCCGAGACCAGGCGAGCCGAAGTCAGACGAGACCGCAAACATGTGGACGGTATTTGACAGCTCGTTCGAAATCGCTTTGACTCGTGCTCAAAATCCATTCCGATCGGATGTGGCACGAGCGCCGGCGAGCCCTGTCAAAGTCGCTCGTCTGGACCGTCCACACACTCGGGCTCGCCAGATCTCGCCTGGGCTCGGCCAATATCTATTTGGCACATAAGAAAGAGCTATGCCTCATGAGCCATGAGGCATTTTGCCCATCTCTAATCCGTGCTTATGCCAAGTACTATACTCTTCGCGAAACGAATTCAACGGTCAAATCCCATACAAAAAGAGTTTTACTGACGAATTGAAAAGCTCTTTTTGTATGGGATTCGACCGTTGAATTCGTTTCGCGAAGAGTATAGTACTAGGCATTACTGAAAAGAGATTTTGCATATCGCCAAAACGAACATCACAGGTGTTAGTTTTATACTACAAGTATAATTTATAAGATAAACAGATTTTCATAAATGATTATTATTATTAACAATCCGACTGATTTTTGATTCAAGGTTTATTTTTAAATTTATGATATATGATATGTAATATTTTCCAAGTTATGTTATATTGGGTTTTGGTTTGTTATTATTATAACAACAAAAAACAGCAGTTGAGTTTACACATTTGCAAGCACGAAAAAAGTTGCTTGAAATGGATCTTAAAGAGCAGCTCTTTAAAATGAGTTAGTTTTACGGAGCTGGCTCACTTCAATTAGCCATTTTGCCCATCACTATGTGCAGACCAATGCTTGGGTAACTTGAGAGACACCTGTAATTACAGAGAATTTTCTTCCTACTACAGCAAATATCAGAGAGAAAACTAAGGAGCAGAGTGTGTACAGAATACTATGTAACTTATTAATAACGACCGCTACTATTCTTATTTAATACTTTGTTGAGATGACCAAGTCACCTTCGAGGTCATGCCAGTCGCTAACTAAGTCACGTTCTTGTATATAAAATGACATTGTTATTAATTACATTGTTTTGTTTACGGTTTCCATTAATCTTGCTCCCGAAATACACATTAATCAAACCAATTCCATATTGTTCACCGGTCATGATTGAAAACAATCGGGTCCTCTTGTCTGTGTGTATTCAAGCTTCCTGGTTTCGTCTCATTTCAGGTGAATAGCTCTGATTACGTTCAGTGTATTATCAGCAGTGCTTGAATTTTATCCGTGTGGGTTAGCTCTGCAGGTGCTAGGAGTTTAATCTCGAGCCGTCGTGATTGACCCGCTCGGCAACTTGCAATACGTAGAAGAGTCAATCTGTCATAATGGTTCGTGGAAGAATGGCAGGTGGGTATCTGCAATGGTGATTAATTTATGGTTGGCACGGCAACGATTCTCTTTAATGGAATATCGATGGGATTCCTTTTGCGTAAACTGTGCCGTATGTGTGGGAGAGGGTTTTTCAAAAAGTGTTTTCTCTCAAACTTAGTCGAAAAGCACGAGGAAAATATTGAATATTTGAAAGGTCAACAATTGTTTTGCGACTACAATAAGATGGGGTATTCGTTCGCTTCTGTGCACATTTACTGTATGTTATTTCTAAAAAATCCTCTTTACTTCATGTTGTATTGCCGGCATGTATCATGAAAGCGTTTTTGGGAAATGAGCTGCAAGTTTGGAATGAAAACGTCTGAACTAAATCGTTAGTCATGTATCAGAGCAGACGCTTCTTTGTTGGTTGCAGACGAAAATCAAGCTCAGAGCCTGTTTTAGCAGAGCCTGTTTTACCACAGAAATCATTGTTTAGTGGCCGAATTTAGTCAATTGTACTGCATTAAAATTGAAAATATAAAAAAAAAACAAATTAAAGGCTGAGATCGAAGCTTAGTGAAGAACAATAAAATATTGTTTGAATAATAAATGCAACCGAAATGAAACAAACATCTTTATTTAAGGAAACACCGTCTTTGCAATCAAATATAATTTGCTTTGCCCAAAAAAAACAACACCATAAACCACATTAGCTCACCATCAATGGTTTACTTCAACGAAATATAAACCACTTCAAATTCTAATCACTTCCCTTCATAATTCAAAAACGCATTTAGATTGAATTCGTTTTTGGGGCGAATTTATGAGTTTCACACCAAACGTAGTCGAACGAAAATAATGCGTTTATGATATCTAATAAAAAGGCGATGAATAAAAATCCGATTTGAATACATAAAATTGTGTTGCGGTTGCCGTTCAACAACAAGTTGAATTGAAATTCGTTTGGAATGAACAACTCGCCGACGACCCCGAACTGGCCCACGCTGGGCGCGTACCAATTATTATTATGTATTATTATTTCAACAGAACCATGAATAACAAATCGAATTTTGAATGCCTGAACGCGTACTTATTTGCATAGGATGAAATAGGATAATTGCATTGGCGATTTAGAGAACCCACGGCATTTTTAGACGTCATTTCACGGTGTCAATAAAATGGAATTAGCAGGACGTAATTAAGTTTGGTTTTGTACTAATCTGAAAATAATTGATGGAAATGGTTGAATCATATTTAATCCTATAAATGAGTAATTTAAGCGAGTTGATTGAAATTATGGCTGTTTAATGCGAATCAATAAGTATGAGCATTGAAATAATCAGTACTCTAAACTAGTCAAATATTAAACATGGAAAAATACTCCATTATCAAGTGGTCTCATTAAACCTCAGTTATCTGGCTGCATTAAAATTAATTATGTTATTTTTAGACATCAATCTATGAAATATTGTCTGCAATTTTGACATTAGATGGTATGATGCAAAAATTAAGGAGAGAATTTCTTAGTAAGAAAAATCCAACCCTTAAAATGAAAAGTGTTTACTTGCGTGCTTTTTTGCTTATTTTTTTATATCCAATTATTTTCAGCTTAACGTTATGATGAAATTTGAAGGTTAAGAAAAGGAATCAAAAGATTTAAGATCTTGGGTTTTGAGACTAATCTTCAAGAAAACAAAATCAGAGCTCTGAGATCAATACGATATTAATACTTTGGAAAAGTTAGTTTTTAATTTGAACTTAAAAATAAACGGGGAAAAGTTGCAACAATTATTAAATACTTTGCAACATCTGTTAATTGACCACCGTGCAACATAGTATTATGTTGATGCCCATTAAGAAGACATGTATACCTAGACCGCCTTTCTGAATTGTTGAGAATGATATCAGATCTCATAGAAGATATGTCGCACAGAAAGTGTCTGATTGATCCGAAATAGACAGATTGAACAAAAAGGGTCCTAGGTGGCTGCCTTGTGGTTCTCTGGAGGAAACAACACTAATTTTTAATACCAAGCATTGAAATTTTACATACTGATTTCAATATCACATATAGGAATCCAACAAGTGTAGCTTGTTCTCTGAGATGCTAAACTTTTGTAATTTGAATCTTAGAATGCCGTCATCAAAGGCTTTGATAGAGTTTGTGTCAATGGTATCAATTTGATGTGCTTTTTTAATAATGCAGAGAATATCTGAGGCAAATATCATGAGATTGGAAGCTGTTGGCCCATCTTCCCTGAAAGCATGTCGTTATTCATGCAAGAGAGGTTCTATTACTATTGTGAATTTGTCGCAGATGATTTTTTCAAAAAATTTTGGCATAGCTGAGAATAAAACGGCCCTGGAACTTTCAATCGAGGTTTATCAGCACTTTTTAGTGCTGACCTTGTTAGATGAGAAGTTTTCCAATAAGTAGAAAATACACTGAATCACGGTGATTCGCCGAAAGATTATATGAAAGAGCATAGTAACTGTGCTGAAGTAGGTCAGGTCCCGGGCCTTTCTTCAAGGTGATTTTCCTATGGGTTATTTTGTTCAAGGTGATTTTCCTGTGGATTTTCCTATGGGTCCTATGTTTGGCTTAATTAATTCAACTCCGCCGACAATGAAAACCTGAAGGAATGGAAGAAGTGCGCGATAGGAGAGTAATCGAAAATATTGCTGTCACAAAATGCTTCCTGAAAATGGTCGGCAAAAAGAAAACAGATTTCTTTGGCTAGACATAAAGAGGTTTTTTTTATACATAGTGAGAGGCGAAAGGGCCATGTGTCCTCTTAGGTTGTTATAACCAGCCAGTATGCTTGGCATGATTCTGCAGAGTTTCTTACTCTCGTTGAGTAGAAATTCTGCAGTCGCGTGGTTGGGCTCTGAATGGAAGACCTTAGTGTGCCTGATCACAGCAGGAAATATCCCTCAATCTCTGAAAATATCAACTGCCCACTTTCGAAAAATGGCATGCGCAGATGCGCTCGGCACACCTAAGGTGCGAGTTCAGGGCCCTGTAGTGAAAGAACCTCCTTTAGGACATTCATTTGTCGCCTCCGTTCATAAGTAGCAGATTCCAAAAGTAATAAATCAAACTGAACTATGTGCACTGGGTCGAATGGCAACAATTTCTTGAGAATGCTGTGGTAATTACATCCGATATCACTAGAGACTTGGCATTATACATGAAATACAATTTTGCATAAATTTGTCAGTTTTACGCCTCTAGGGAAGGAGTACTCATATTTTATTATCTGTCATATTTTTTCTACACCTTGATGACCAATTAATTTGTGAGACAAACAAATCACATTGTTAAGTTTTTAAATTTTAAAATGGTTTTTTCCCATAATTATATGGCATTCGAAATCTTCGAAGCTAAAATTCTTCAACTTATACAGAACTTAATGTCTTACACTTATACGAATAAAAATCATTACGACTATGTGCACTAAATTGCTAGTTATATTCATTGGATAGGCTTGAATTGTCCTCTATTATTCAAATATTATCATTGAGCCACTAACGTCGTGCTGCACTTTGCCGAATGTCATGTCGTTCCATTGAATACCTTAACTGTAAATTCGAATGCTGAAAGTCAATAATTTTCGGGTAGTTGTTGAACAATTGTGTCAGGGGGGACGTTTTCAAACTTCCTCAGAACCTTGAAGGCTGCCCTTCTAGTTCCGTAAGCCCGAGATTTGGCGGAGGAGCGTTGCGTGCCTGAAGAGGAGGCGGCACCGGAGCTAGCACTTGTCGACGGCCGGGTTGGCTCATTCGTCATACTCTTTCCATCGCATTGGCCACAAACGGGCTTCTTGGCTTTCCCGGGGCCAGGGTTGGTAACCAAAGCTCCGGAAACACCTGAAACATGGTTTAAAGAAGAACGGAAAGCCCGTGGAGCTGGACCATTCGTCATATCTTCACAGCTTTCTGCATATTTAGCCACTTTGCCGGTAGGCAGTGGAGCTGACTCAATTGCCATGTCTCCGAGAACACCAGCAGCCTTATTCTCAGTCTGCGAAGCTGGCTCATTCACCAGGTCTCCACTTCGTGGGGTTCTAGCAGCAACCAATGGCACAGCAATCTTCGACCACCCCTTTACTTGAAAGGATAGATTTTCTTCAGTGCCAGGCTTTTGCCTGACAAGTTTAGGTTTAGGTTTATTATTTTTGTTCATACGAAAAGAATCCCCACTCAAAGCTGCTATCTCCGTCCAAATGTGTAGTCACCTTAATAATCCCGTGGCTATCTATGCAAGCAAGGAGGCCATGCGAGGGTTGCCACTAGCCCTTATGGGGACAAGTGGTCAGAGCCGGATCCGTGTTAATCAGGAGTCCACCTCAACTGAACCTACACCACCAACTTAATGACGACGAGACTGAGAACGTACTATGAGGCCTGCCAGGGTTTTAACGGGACGGAGATGATCGTATTAACCCGGAGCCATTCACGAAGCGGATTTCACTCCGTCGCTACTGCGCCTGAAGACGACTAGGTCCGGAATGCTGCGACCACCAGCCCAAAAGCAACAAACGAATCGTTAGTCAGAGAGTAGTCCGTGGACGAAAGCGGTCGTGAAGAGAGTCTAGATCATTTAGCGTAGCCCAGGATGCATCGCGAGGAGGCGATCTAGTTACAAAACATATAAAAACATTCTTAGCAATAAGAATGTTTTACTCTTATCTATTCTTCATAATGACGACAAAACAGACGGGGAAACAAATGAGCGTGCAAATCCAGAAGTGATTACTTTTTATAACCTAATGAAATCGAGTTACTCTGTTTCCCGAGTAAGCTGCAGATGACCCGCCTACCGTATTTTTCACTCTTTTGAATGTTGGAGGAATTAATTGCCATATAATATATAACCATAATACAGGTATGATTGAAGACAGAAGATAATTTCTCAAAAGTTTAGCTTTGGACTTCATCAATCCACACCTTTTGAACCGCCCGCAATTGACCATAATGCCCCTTGTAGAAAGAGACAGAATGAGAAGAATTGCTGGCGTAGAAAATGAAAACCTCACAAGTTCTGGCTGTAATATCCCATCACAGTTTTGTGTTTATTGTCCTAAAAGAAAATAACAAAAAAATCAAAAAGAAGTAGAAAATGCGACAAAACAGTTTGCAATGAACACTCTTCAGTTGTATGTTTTTCTTGTGCTGAAGAACTTTAATTATTAACATTTTGTATAAATAATTTTTAAAGTGATTAAAAATTGCGGAAAGGCGTATATTTTTATTAAGATCTTAGTTTTATGTTGCATGGTTTTTTAACATTTTGTGTCCCACGTAATTAAAAAAGAAACATGTTTCTATAAATAATATTTCATAAAAACACCTGTGCAAAAAATTTTGAAAATTTGTTTACTTTGTATAATACTCTTATTTTGTGTTTGGATCAAATAAAAACTCGTTTTAGTTAAAAGTATTTCATTTACTAACATCTTTTGAAGGAAAATAGGTAGTGTTAGTAAAATTCTCATGCGCGAATTCTGAAGTCAAACAATTCGACGCGAGCTCTGGTTAATATGTTTGTTTTTTACCCACAAAACAGTCTCTCAGCATTGAAAAACTCGTGCATTCTAGATGGTAAAGCACTAGTTTCTAGTGTGTGGAGTCTTTGGTTCGAATCTAGGCTCGGACGAGAGACCAAGCACCGTGCTTTGATTTTACATATAGCACTGACTAGGTACTTACGTTAAATCAAGGGTGAAGTGAGGCGTGGATGAATTGGCGAATGAAATTCTCTTCCAGTTCCAACTCCTAGATCTTACAAAGGGTTTCAAAGGGCTACTTTAGTTTTTAGTTTTTCAATATTAAAGTTAGTCTTGATGTCTTTTTTCTTCAGCTGCTAATTATTCAATGACAATTTCCCTCATATGAACTAATAGATATTGCCAGTTTAGTTTGAGCTGCTATCGGTTTTCGAAAATGGTGTGTTTAGCACTACTGGTTGCAATATGGTTGGTGAAAGGCTGGCAAGCTACAGAAATGCTTAAGATCGGTTCTAGAATTATTTAAAAAACTCATAGACATTTTTTGACACAAAAAAGAGAGAACGAAAGAAAAATGATGAAAATTTGAAAGCACACGAATCTACGTATCTGCCCGTTCACACTTCACCCTCGTTGTCAAAAAACTCTATTTTATTGGTATCGAAAAATGCTCACTTAAGATGCAGAAACTACACAATATGCAGAATAATGTTATAAGCAGTATGTACCTTTTTCAGTGTCTATCGTCGCCTTCGATTTCATATTTATTGTCTTTGTTTTGTTTTTGTCATATGATCATATGATAATCATATGATTAGGTGCGGCGTAATTCCCAAGTCTCAGCGTTCGGTGTAAAGAAGTGTTTTCACTCTGGGCCACTCGATTATTCTATCTTCATGGGTACGGTATTAGCAGACACTATCAATCTCTTAGGCTCCTTTCACATTATCCGGTTCCGACCGTACAGCAAAAAACCGTACGGCGATATTTTTCTAGTGGTGTGAAGAAGAGTATAGCCTCTTTCACATTTCACGGTTACGGCAAAATGCCGTGGCCGTACCGTGTAGCAGCCGTACACTGCCACTGTAATTCACGGTGCCCGAACGGCAACCGGACGCTCAGTGGTGCACGCGACCAAGTGCATGCTTTCACATTAGACGGTTTCAAACCGTACGGTCAATCAATCTCGAGCCAATTTAGTTGCAGTTTAGCAAAGTGTAAAATGTAAAGTGACAAAAGAATAATGACAGATATAGATGCAAAAGTTTTGATTACACTTGTGGAAGCCAGACCTGAGCTGTGGGATAAATTTCTGGACACCTACAAAGACAGAAATGCAACGAAAGATGCCTGGCATGAAGTCTGCATAGAAATGCACCCAGATTTTGGTGCTCTTAATGCCATAGATAAAAATGCGTTTGGTAACAGCACACCATTTAATCACAAACTGAGCTTGTGGCGAAAAAAAACCGCGCATAAACCGTATAGTGTGAACCTGTTGCTCATTCGAATTTTCACCGTACGGTTTTTCGCCGTACGGTCGGAACCGTATAATGTGAAAGAAGCCTTACTCAATCTGTATTTCAGCTTCTCCGATATGGTCCCTATCTCATCCGCTCTCAATAACTACTCAAACTTCGAATTCTGATTTTTATGAGATGATTTGAAACTGATGTATTATTTTTACGTATTCAGATATGCATTGTCAATTTCAGGTTTTAATAAAATGAAATCAATTAGCTTACTAAATCCTCATAGCAGATGCATCCTTTACACCATTCGCAAAAAAAACAAAGCTCTACAGACAAATCATAAACTTTTATCTTTTACAGAAGCAGTCTTATAGCATTTTGAGTGTAGAAAAGAGCTGAATGAAAAAAACACAATATCCTGAGAATAGATAAAGGATATCCCTCGGGCTGTCTCTACTTGAAAACTGAAGTAAAATGGAAATAAAAACTACGACAAAAGTGTACTTGTCTTGCTATATGATTACCTTTGCGTGGCTCAGTTTAATTTTCATTTTATTTCCATAATTGAATGCTCACCGTGGCATTTTTTTCGTTCGCATTCTATTTCTTTCATCGTATTTTTGCATATAATCCTCCCAAGGTATGCACATATAGGTCCGCTGATTAGGGTCAAGAGCTCCTCACGCTGTTTAACCATGATAAATGGGAGTGAATGTAAGTAGCGGAAAATGCGGAATATACATGAAATTACGGAACAAGAACGAACCGGAGATCTGTGTAGTGCTGATGATGAAGATCTAATGAATGCATGCGGAAAAATTGCGAAAATAAGAGCTCGCTGAATAAATAGCAGTAGCTTCATCGTTTTTATTAACGTGGTCAATTTAATTTTTTTTTTTGTTGACAGGAATACCTTGTTGCATTTGGGATATCTCAAATGAATTTGAGAGGTGAGTGATAATAAAAAATGGATTTCTGATGTTCGGTTGCACAAACAAAATTATGTTTTCTCCCTCTCTCTATTATGCATAATTTATTAAAGATTTGATACTTTTGAATAGAAATATGGTGCAACAAATATTAATCACTTTTACTTTTTGGAATGGATGTTTTTTTTTTTACAAAAAATCGAGATTTTTGTTTCAAACTCTAATGTAAAATGTAATAACTACTCCAATATTAGATATAAATATTTGATTTCAAAATGTTGAGAATTATTAAAACAATCTAAGCTCTTAGAATCATTAGCATTTTACATTTCTATTTCTTCTTTTTCATGTTTTCCTGCACGCGTAGGCTTTTGCTGATGACGTGGCCGCACTGGCTGTCGGTAAAGATCTAAATGTGGTATGTAGAAATACACAACGTGCATTTGATCTGATTGGCAGTTGGTGTTCGAGGCAACAGTGAATTGTTTTGTTCACCAGGAAACTGTGTGAAACTTGTTTTGTTCACCAGGAAAAGAAAACTGGAAGGACTAGTGCTTCCAAATGTGAAGGGTGTAACTTTTCAGCTTTCAAATGAAGTCAAATATCTTGGAGTAATCTTGGACAAACAACTTCTCTGGAAGAATCATGTGGAAGTGAAGCTTACTCGTGCTTTCAACGCTTTTGGGTAGGGCAAGAGAGCTTTTGCTACCACATGGGGTCTGAAGCCTCGTGTAGTTATGAGGACCTACACAGCAATCATTAGGCCGATGTTCACGTACGCATGCGTGATGTGGTGGACTGTCGTGAAGCTATTGTATGCTCGAAATAAGTTAGCCACGTTGCAAAGGACGGTGAACTTGGGTATCTGTAGTGCCATGGCCATTGATGCGCTTCTCAACCTGCCACCTCTCGACATTCAAATTCAGAGTGTGGCGATGAGTTCTACCCATAAATGAACTCAGCTTGGCTTATGGGCAGGTGAAGACGATGAGGGGCACTGCTCTATTAGAGGCTTAATGCGTGAGATCTCCCCGATTGTCACTCGGACGCTCGATTGCCCTTCCTCGACTTCAGGAGAAGGTACGAAGTAATCTTCTTGAGCAGAGGTGACTGGAACGATCCAGATCTCTGTACGAGGGGATATTCCGAGATCTTATTCACGGACGGCTCGAGGACAGATGGTACATCTGGAGCTGATGTCCATCTGCATTCATCGAATGACAGGTGGGCTTCTTCTCTTGGAGAGCACGTTTCGGTTTTTCAAGCACACATATTTGCTATCCTGTGAGATGCCTGTTGGGCAAATGATGAAAAATGGAGAGAAAAAGGCATTGCTATTTGCAGTGACAGCCAAGCTGCAGTGATAGCGCTGCGGAGACCTCTGACTTCTTCAAAAATTGTCCAAGAGTGCAGAGCACGATTGAACTCTATCGCCAGATTCAATAGGGTGCATCTGTTCTGGGTATCGAGGCACTGTGGTGTTGAGGGAAATGAAATTGCTGACGCCATTGCGAAGCAAGGTTCGGAACTTCCACTACAGGGTCTTGAACGCGCCTTGGGTGTACCGCATCTGCACGTGCCATTCTTCGAAAGTGGGTAGATGATGTTCACAAAGATAGATGGACGATTGCTGATGTGGCCAGGCACACGACGGTCTTCCTTTCAGAATCCAACCATGTGACTGCAGGATTCTTGCTCAATACCAGCAGGAAAATTTTGTAGAGCCATGACAGGCATTCTGACTGGACACGACTGCCTAGGAGGACATATGTACCGAATAGATGTTGTACATGATGACATCTGTTCATCCTGCCTAGAACTTCATGCATTTTCGATCTTAAGAAGAATGAAGTTCTTGGAAAATATCTTGGTAGCTTTCATTTTTTTTTTGTTACGAAGAAAATTAAATGAATTTAAAAATTACTTTAAATATCTTGATACGAATCAAAGCGTTTAAGCCTGAGTAATTTTACTACTCATTCCAAACACATGGTGCTGCGTGCAATGCTTGTATCTTAAAATTTCTTCATCTTTCCATTTACTCCAACAGCACCTTGTGTATTTTATTTTCAAATCGTGCTAGCAGGATGTACAAGCTACAAATAAATGAAATACGGAAAATAAATTTCCTTAATATTTCGAATTTAGAGCAGTTTCGATTCAAAGCACACAGCTCGTATGCCATTCAAAAAAAAACCCTTACATCATTCAATCAAAAAGTAATCAGCAACGATTTACATATTTCCCCGTTACGTTTCCTTAATATCCCTGCTAGAATTCAAGAGCAAGACCTTATGATTCAATCGTTTTCGTTTTATGTATGTATGCAAGCTCTATCCTGCTACGTTTCGTTTGCGGGTTAGATGTTGTTTTAAACATTTGACGTCTCAACGTTCGCTAAATACAAGGAGCGCGTGGAAAGCAAAAGCTATAAAGCGTGCTGTGGATTTATATTTCTTAGGGCGTTTAATACCCAGGAATACAGGAAGTATAAGGAAATATCATATATGTATATATTTCTGAGGCAATTTGATTCTGGGAATAACATACGCTCTAGGTATTTCTGTACGTTTTTTATGGAAGAATCGCTCCAGCTTCGCGAATTGATATGAATTAATTTATTGCATATTTTCAAAAGACGAGTTTTAAAACTTATATGCTCAGAAAACAATTCGAATTGATACATAAATAGCATTTAGTGTAGAGTGCGGAAGAAAGTCAAGAGAAATAACAAACACGTCAAAAAGAGTTTGTTAAACACTGTATCCACCAATGATGATGAAACTTAAGAGATTGTGGCAGTTCAAACAACGATAGAAATTTAAGAGATTGTGGCAGGTCATAATAAGGATTCAATGATAATTTTAGACTTGAAAATAACAAGCTTTTTACCGCTGAGCATTATGTACACTTACTTGTATTAGCTTCGATTAGTTCTTGTCTCATACATGACCCTATTTTTATTCGCTCCTGTAACGCTAATCGGGTCATATAAAGGTCGTCCGAGTGTGTTGATGATTTATTTATAGCACTTCTAGTTTGAAGCGCTAAGATCCCACTTTTGGTATGTTTAAAAAAAATGGCATAGGTAGCTCGTTATGGGCTATCACTTGCACAATTTCTCAATTTCACGAATCAATGACATCCATTTTCTTCACATTCGGCATGTTTGCACACTTATCAACAGAAAGTTCGAAATAGGATGAGGACTAAATCTGCGGTGGGTGGTGCCAGGGTTTTTAGAGAAGTATATAGAGAGAAGTTTCAAATAGATTACCTTAAACTATTTTTAAAGTGATGATATGCATATGAATTGTACTTTTATATGGCTTGAAAGTTTGGATCTTTTAAGTAATTTTTATTAGTTATTTTATCTCAATTAGTCTAGCTATGAATTAGATGTGATAAAAAAGAGAGGCAAGAGTGTTTCCAGGAATCCAGAAACTACGTAGTTCGAGAGAGTAGGGCGTTCCAAATCTTAGGTAATGCCGTCTATTGTCAGGTTGCGTACGCATCCTGAATAGCCGTCACTTTTGGGGATATGTGTCCAGTTCAGTTGCGTACCAGAAAAAATTCCAAGTTAAGAGGCGTGTCTCCTAGATGCAGTGGGGAATGGACGTTCAAGAATTAATTCGGTCCTTGCGGAGCTCCTAGGCTCATACGAGTCGATAGTTTACCATTATCCACAGTCATTTCTATACTAGATTTTTATAAAAGAATGTCAATCGCATATGCCTTTCGATCCAGTTCCATAGTCCACCGTCAGAGCTGGGGAGCCCGTTGACTAGTTCCGGTGATAAGGAGTCACTAAACGGTAAATATCTGTTGTAGTTCACCGGGCCGGCGTACTGGCCCAGTCCGTTTTCCGGTTGAGGTGACAGTTCCATAGCGATTTTCGTATTGTCGCAGGCACTCAGTTGCGGATACATTGCATAGCCGTACCCATGGAATCCTATGGTTGCACTCACAATTGTCATCGTCATTGGTGGCCCTGCCATTCAAACAGAAGCTTCGCTTGCGTGGTACCCAAACTAACTTAGTCTGCGTAAATGCATTGACCCCCACAACTGAGGCACATTCGACTTCCAAGGTATGTTTGTACATGAGTTCTTGCATTCATATTTCTCTATATGGCGTTCGTCAATGTTATCCATGAGCATTTGAACGCCCAATTGGTATATCGTTCGTTTCTCTTCGGGCTTCAAGTTCCTGCTTAGTCAGTCCTTTCCGACGTTCGGCTTCTGTAAGCTAGGTTCGTCGACCAGCGTGTACCAGTTTCGGATGCTGCCATGGCTCCTGCCCTACCGAGTGGTAGTTACATACAAGCTCAGTTAGTGAGTGGTGGAAATTTGTATTTGACAGCAGGTCCCGGAGCCGGCTGTTCCTTTCGTTCTTTTTGACCACACTAATCATCGTCGTATAAGTGAGGGTGGCTCCTGTTACCACGTAACAAGTAGCATTCAAGTTAATATTTAATTTCGAAATAATATTGGGATCGATTTTATTAATTGCTTCACCTTTGAAAGAATGGTGGAGTTTGGTTTGAATATACAGGTGATAAGGTAGTATTTTTGGGGCTACTTGGCTCAAACATGCTTAGGGATGATAGTTAGCTGGGGCGACAGCGAGGGTTAAGTCTAATGTCCAGGTATTAAACGGTTTTTGAATGGATAAGGGGAAGGTGGGGTTAGACGCAGTAGCGGGCAGGACGGGGTACCGGGTCTCTTCGGTCGTACGAATGACCAATCACAGCCGCTCTGGCTCGTAATGAGGGGCTATTGTGTTGTTTATCACCCAGGGCTGTGACCGGCTTATGAGTCCACGCGTTTTTTCCGTAACACCAAAAACTCGATTTTTGTCAAGTTCGTTGTGATTTTCTTGTTCTACGTTGCACGTGTTTAGTACCTCAACATCAGTTTTCTAGAACTGACTGAAAGCTATTCTTGTTTATCAATGATTACACCAGCAGGTAAGATATTGCTTTCAATTTTATTGTGATTGTTTCCATATTCTATTTTATTATTTAAAGCATGTTATTTTAATCAAATTTGCATGGGGGGGTAAGTGGTACCCGAATTTTCCCTTCGAAGAAAATTGTGATTTCTTCATGACACTTTATAATCCTTTAAATTTAATTTTATCTTATCTTAGTATGGTAAAAAACAGTAAAAAAAGCGTAAATGGGGAATTGGAGTGAACAGAGGAAAGGAAAAATGGATTAAACATTAGCATCAAAAACATATTTTGTGCCAAAAACGACCCTCGAAAGGAAAGTTATAAAAGCTCGTGTAGCCCTAGAAGATCTTGTTGCTCCTGCAAGTTCTGTGAAAGTTCCTTTAATCTCAGAAAAGGGAACATTTTCTGTTAACGAAGAGAAAGAACTTTGCAACTATATAATGGATATAGAGAGTCGTTTTTATGGGCTAACGACAAATGATTTAAGGGCTTTAGCATACACCCTGAGGTAAAAAATGCGAAGCAACATCTCTTTAACTCTGAAAAAGAAGATTGGGTTCGGTGGTTTTTAAGCAGGTATCCGGAATTGTTGACATGAAAACCAGAAAGCATTTCAGCTGCACGTGCCACTGGATTTAATAAACAAGCGGTTGAACATTTTTTAACTTCCCGGGAACGTTTATGATCAGCACAAACTTTCGCGGGGCAGAGCTTATAATTGTGATGAAACGGCAGTTTCAGTTGTAAACCAAGTCAATTATAATTGCACGAAAAGGCAGAAAAAAAGTGGGATCCATAACTTCTGCGGAGAAATTTTCTACAATAACTATAGAAATAATGCTTAGTACAAGTCTCCAATACATGCCTCCAATGATGGTGTTCCAAAGAGAGAGAATGGACACACAGCTACTGCTGAATGCTGCTCCTGGAGCTTGGGGTGTTTGCAGCGATTCTGGCTGGATGACAACTGAACTATACCTTGGCTGGTTTAAAACGTTTGTTGAATTTAGTGGAGTTCTTGAATTTAGTGGACCTGTGCTGTTGTTGTTAGATTGCCACAGCATCCACACACAAAACCTTTAATGAAGCTCATTACAGCTCAATCACATTAATGAAGCTCGTTCCAATGGGGTTATTATATTATGCTCCCTCCTAATAAGAGTCATCGAGCCTATATTCAGGCTTCTACAATGACAATGGCGGTAAATGGCTTCAAAAAATCGAACAGCTTTTTCCGATATTGATTTTGCTCTATCATTGATGACAGATATTCCACATACAGAGAGATTATTCATCACTAAAACATTGACGGAAACCACTACGTTGGACAATGGAGCATCAGCTTTAAGTAGACCATTCGCATCAGACGACACTTCAATTGTCCCTGAGACGATAACCATTGCAACAATACCTGCAAAGATAACTTCAGTTTCGACAGTTGAATATTCTGATCAGCTGATTTTAATCAGCTCAGGTGGAAGACCAGCAGCTTTACAGGCCATGTTAAATTTCAGTCGACTTATGGCTCTTAGTACCTTACTTCTTACCATAAAGTCTTCTTGTTGAATTGATGGAGCCTCCAATTCTTCATTGGGCTGACCGTTTAGCAATTTACTAAAGTGCACCTCCCATCGCTCCAGAATACCTTCAGCTCAAAGGTCAAGGAGTATGCTACTAGCAAAATTGCGTCTCAATATTTTACATTCAGTTATCTTATTAGTTTCCTTGATTATAATACAGTCATGGACGACTTTTTAAAGAATTCTTTTAATTTATTATTAACATGGGCTCTGGTCTTGACCATGATAAGAATAGGCATAAATGTTTTTATGATAGTCAAGATCAATACCATGGCATCAATTTACTCGAAGCAGAGATTGATAAAAAAATACTGAGAAAATAAGCTTCAACATCAGCGGATAATTGCTACTAGGTAACCTTTGCGTAAGATATAAAGAGGTCGGATCTGCGGTGAGAAAATTGAAACCAAGCTCCAGTTGAAAGCAATGCTAAGCTGGCTGATGTTTGGACTCAGCGGCATGAACTTAGTATTCGGAAAGTACGTATTAGACTCAGGGACAAGAGCTAAAAGTCGATAGCTGAAGAAAAAAAAGAAAAGTTGGTTCTGGCAGAGAGATGGGTTAAATCGTATTTGCGTTACCCACAGTTGCCCTCTTCCAACGATGTTAAACCAGCTCTAGGATTTTCCCGATATCCTAAACAAATTCAAATATCATAGGATGTTTTCATCGTAAGAAGAACCAGGGCTTGACCTTAATGAAAGCTAAATTTGACATATTTTTTGGTTTAAAAGTTAGGATAGAGCTGCCAGATAAAACAATTGATGCTACCATGGATCTTTGAACTCCTGATTTTTGAATGTTGAACTAGTCCCAAAGTAAAATAACAATGTTTGCATTTCATAAAATCTATAGTTTTTGCGAGAATTAAGAGGTGTCCGAAGAATCTTCTCCTACGTCGGCATTCGGCACTAAAGCCACTTAGAGATCGAGCTGTAGAATATGTGACGATATTCTGCGGACTGACAGGCGGACATGAGAACGGACTAATTCGGTCACTGGGCGTACAAGTGACTCCAATGAGCCATTTATGCGCCAGCAAACCAGCGTCTCAACGGCAGCTCATGGATCATGGATCATTTAGTTATGTAGGCCTCCCAACGAATAGGAGGGGTCGATTTTAAGGTTAAAACTTAGGTCTATTTAGTTATATGTAGTTATATGTTATATGTAGTTAGGTATGAGTTAAATCTTATTCGTTGTGTAAGGTAGTTTTGAGTAAATATTACCTACATGAAACCCAGCCCGAAGTTTCTCTGGTTTGGGTTCATGAGCCTGCTCTAAGTTGAACTAGAGCAATATAGAGCACTGTTTCCTACTTTACCTTCTTTAGTAGAGCAACTTCAGGCAAGTAACCAGCTGCTTATCAGTTGTCCAGAATTGACTGTTAATAGAGAATTTTGGCTGAAGTAGAGTTTTTTAATAGACGGGAATTTACGGGAATCTCAGATAAGCAATTATCTTTGAGAATTGTTGGCTGAAAAGTGCTCCTTAAGATTTCGTGCTCTCAATCGCTCTTAGTTGGTCTACTTTTTTTGACAGCTGCTCTACTCTAACTTTCCTTGCGAAGCTCTGCTTTTTTATCTGGGTCATTAAAAACAACATATAAACTTAGCCATCAAATTGCCATTGTATAAAACATATAGCATTCACGTTTTGTCAACTGTTCTAAATGAGTCCGAATTTCGCTTGAAAAATTCTATGTTTAAAGCTTTATTTTGCATTTGTGCGTTTCGTATTAATACTTTTTACTAATGTTCGAAGAACATTAGTATTAAAATCGATTCGGCCAAAAATTCATATTTCCATATATATATATATATATATATATCAAAAAATTTCAGTGAGATAATCTCGGGAACGCGCCATCCGATTGAGCTGAAACTTTCAGGATACATTGGTGTATATGCAGAATAGGTCCACGTCTCTTTAAATGTCAGTTATTGTTAACCTTTTGGCGCCGGCGGCCATTTAAGTGATATTTTTAATATACCTATTATTTCGTGCACAAATAATTTTCGCAAAAATAAAGTTAACGAAATAAATTTCGAACGTGTTTTACATATGAATCGGATAATGCTTTGGAATTTTTTAACCCTATGTGTGCGCTGGGTGCCTAAAAAGAGGACGGGAAAATTTGAAAATTTTTAAATTGCGATAACTTTTGACAGAGCTATTCAATCATTACGAAATTTTCAACACATATAGGTATTATTTAGTTGTAGATTTGTGTAGCTTTTAATGAGCGTGCTGGCAACCCTGTAGCTAGGGCAGGCACTGAAAGTGAAAACCTCCAAATCATCGTCTCTCTTGAAAAAATGCCGTTTCTTCAAAAAAAAAGCCACTCATATGTAAATCTTGTGCTTTGTTTACATAACCAAAAAAAAAAAAAAGATATGGTATAACGGGCACGCCTGGTAACCCTTGCCCAATTTACCTATATTTTTAGCATCAAAAACTTCTGTTCACGGAAACTCACGATCCGATGAGCAGAATTAATTGAAATTTGCAGAATGTATTGGTCTTAAATAGGACCAGGTCTGATAGAAGTGATTTTGAAATGCGGGCGATTCTGTGCCAGTGGTGCCATCTTGAAAAACCACTAAAAAAGATAACTGTTTTTAGCCCTATAAACTCTGATTGAATCGTACGATTTTGACGGAACTCACACAATTGCTGGACCTTACTTTAAGCCACGTTTGGTAGAAATTTGGTCGAAAAACTCGGTTGGAGTTGCCAGCTATGATAATTTTGGTGTCTTCATTTTGAAAAAAAAAAATTTGGAAGTGAAAACATTCAAACCATCGAATATTCAAAAAAAATGTCCGTTTTTTTACAATAAAACCAATCTGTATATAAATCTTATGTTTTATCTACACGTTCGAAATAAAACTTTGGAAATTTCATGTCGGACAAGAACGGTAACCCTCTCCCAGTTAACCTATATTTTTAGCATCAAAAACTTCTGTTCACGGAAACTCACGAACCAACAATCAGATACAGCTAAAATTTACAGAATGCATTGGACTTAAATAGGACCAGATTTGATAGAAGCGATTTTGAATTGTGGGCAAGTCTGTGCCAGTGGTGCCAGCTTGAAAAATTACAAAGAAAAAAAACTGCTTTTTGCCCTATGAAATGTGAATGAGTTACCAGATTTTCATTGAATTGACACAGTAGCTCAGCCTTACTCTTAACCCTGTTTGGTAGAAATTTGGTTGAAAAATTCGATTGGTGCTGCCAGCTATGGTAATTTTTGTGTCTTTGGTTTTGAAAATTCGCTCAGGAAAATAAAACTTTTCGCACTATAACTTCCAGTGCAGTCATGAAATCAATACGAATTTCATACAATTAATGAAACCTGTCATAAACATTATTCAGGCCAAATTTGGTTGAAAAGCCACGATAGGGTTGCCAGCTATTGTTGGTTTTGTGTTTAATTGCAATATCTTTACTAAGCGGTTTTATCGTCAAATGGTAATGATATTGTAGTGACAATAAACAGCAAATATTAAGCTTTCGATTATTTGAAAAAACTCGCTGCAGGCAACTCTAAATTTCTTTATACTCCTTTAGCTTCTAATGTAATATAACAACGTGAAGCAGATGTGATATATTCTTGGCTTTGATACTGGCAGAAGGTTGCCAGCATGAGTCGGTTGTGCTACTTTTGTACCAATAAATGCTTACAGTTAGTATTCATACCGGAAACATTTACAATGAAAATAAATAACCAATGTTTCAATTCCCAAAGTTCTGCAAATTTTTCGGATCGCAGCCCCAAACACCAACTTCAGTTACAGTGCTGCAGGCACTGAGCATTTTCTTCAGTGATGTTATATGAGATGCTGCTTTCAAAATTATGTGAAATAAGCAACTGATAACGAATATAATTAACGCGTGTTTTGCTCTCATAAACGTTGAAAATCATGCCAGTGGTAATATCTGAAACCTTCCACCATATGAGTTATAATGCATTCTTGAGACCAAAGTAAAACGTGGCATTTGAAACAGTTTGGTCGTAATAAGCAGCACATGTGGTGGAATATGCA
This sequence comes from Nemotelus pantherinus, assembly GCA_963978885.1. Taxonomy (NCBI): domain Eukaryota; kingdom Metazoa; phylum Arthropoda; class Insecta; order Diptera; family Stratiomyidae; genus Nemotelus; species Nemotelus pantherinus. The sequence goes on from OZ022265.1 coordinate 125,512,668, forward strand.
CTCAAAACCTGCACGATTCTGCTACTGTTCTTCGAACATTAGTGTTTCTAGCGGTTCAGGTGCGCTAGAGTTTTTTTGTTTTTTGCTCTTTTGTTTTTAAATACTGAAACTGTAACAAAATCTAACCTAATTATATCTTCATCCGATTTGCTTTTCTCTTTCTTATCAGTCCTAAAGCTAAGATTTTATCTTTGTTTTCATAATAAAACAACCACAAACATTCTACACATGTTGCCTCGTCCTAACGCTCACACAACACATATTCCCCAAGCAATTCTCTGAACAATTAACTTAATGGTATCGTTGTCAAAGCATTTAATTAGTTAAAGTGTTGATAGTAAATTGACAAGATATCCTCATTTTGCAATAAAACACAAACAGACTTCGCAAGAGTTTTTACAGCTTAAATCCTGCCCCGGGACATGAACTAACAGAATTACTGATATCTTCCAATAACCGGTTTGTAATTGAGAAATAATTATTGCCTTGCTAGAATATGGTTTGTCACTGAGTAGATGAAGAATTGGTTGTGGCAGGCAGGGTTAGTTTGGCTTTCATGCGACATTATAGATTTGTTTGGGATTTGTAGTCCTGCATCTAGGTCAAGATGTCTGTCTCTCGGCACTAATGCCATAGATTTATTTGCAAAAGAGCTTGTGTCTGTCCATACGTATCAAGTCATTGGCTACTGACAAATATACATATTCGCTTTTGTATGGTATCATTGAAATGGATTAAGAACGTGCTTTGACTATCGAATCGATCCAAAACGAGGACCAGAGCACGAGAGAAGGAATCGATGATGAAGCAAGCAGAATTTGGAAAATGCTATTTACAAACAGAAATGTTTTGATGAATTGTTCTGTTCGGATTGATAAGGTGATAAGCAGTCTGAATGGTTTTGCGGATAAATAATAAAACGAGAACAATGATTACGATAAAGGCTCATCAGTTGGTTTTGACTTTGGAAAATTCGGGTTTTCGAGCCAATGCAACGATAGTATTGGTAACAAATTTATTTCAGTACAAAACCTAATTTTTTATTGATTTATTTATTTATTTATTTAAATCTATTATAACAGGCTTCTGCCCAATTACAAAAATAGAAATATTGTACCGTATCCGTAGGTAGTGAAAATAAAACACCAATTCTATTAGAAACTTAATATATTTGAATTCGTTCGTTTAACAACTTCTTCTCTATCGGATGACTCTCTGACGACTGACTGTACTAAGACTAAACAACTCATACTCTGTCGTATATGCTTATATGTCTATCTCTTTTCTTTTTTACATTTCTGTCTCTTAATACTAACATGCTGATTTTAACCCTACAGCTCGGCCGTCCTGACTTCTGATCGTCCTCGAGCAGATCCAAGGTTTGACGTGATTGGGCTCAGCCACAGCAACGAACGGTTTTTGGGAATATTGACATTCTTTTAAATCAGCAACTAATAAACGGTCATTTGGAAAAACCTTCTTAATTTTGAATGGGCCCTTGAAACGAGGTCTTAATTTTTGATTTACACCAACTTCAGTAGAACGTTGGCGTAATGCGATAAGATCACCCTCTTTATAAACGTGAGGTTGTATTTTATTTGCATTATATCGTATCTCATTTTTAGATTGCGATCTATTTATATTTTCGGCCACTCTTTTCCGTATTTCTATCAAATCTCGGGCATGTTCATTTATCGTTTCGACGAAATCAGATATGAGGTCAATGTTTGAGCCATTTGCGCGTTGTCGTATTCCGAATAAAACAACGCTTGGAAACTCTTTCGTCGTACTATTTTCGGAATTATTCAGCGCAAATTCACATTGTGGACAAACTAGGTCCCACTGTAAATTTTCTTCACTCAACTTTGCTAAAGCCGGTCTAATTGTGCGGTTGTACCGCTCGGCTTGGCCGTTCGCCCTAGGTGTAGCAGTAGCGTTAAGTACGTGTATTACGTTATTTTCTTTTAAGAAATTTCGGAATGGCGTTGACGTGAAACAACTCCCTCGGTCGGATATGATACGTTGTGGACGACTATACCAATTGAAGTAATTCGTGAGATGTTTAACAGCCTCCGTGGTCTTTGTCGATTTGCATGGAAATAGCTTAATGTGCTTAGTAAAAGCATCTATAACGAGTAGAATGTGACGATTTTTTCGTTTCGTTTCTTCTAATGGGCCAAAATGGTCAATGTGAAGTGTCGAGAATGGTATTTCTCCTTTATCGATGCTACGAAGAAATCCTTCCGTTCGTCCATATTTGGGTGAGTGAACGGCACACTTTAAACCTGAGGCTATGTGATCAGATACCTTCCCGACCATATTCGGAAAATAGTACGAACGTTTCAAAGCACTCATTGTTTTATGCACTCCTACATGACCCATCTCATCGTGGTACTTAAATAACATATTCCGTTCCATACACTCCGGGACAAAAAATGACAAATGACGTCCCTTTCGTTTATAAAGCAGCTTATTATGAATTTCAAACTCACTACTTCTATCTTTAGGTAAGTTTTCCATAATTTGTTTAATGTTAGAATCGTCCTGTTGTTTTACCATCAAGGTTCGAGTTAAAGGGCAATCATCGATTAATGCACATTCTAAACACTCGTGAACTCTGCTCAGAGTGTCTACGTGCTGCATCCTTTCAGATTTGCGATGTTCCATTTCAAAATCATACTCTTGCAAGAATAACACCCATCGTGATATTCTTGCATTGATATCTTTTTTTCGCATAGTGAGTGCCAGTGAATTGCAGTCTGTAACAACCTTAAAAGTAATGCCGTGAACGTAAGGATGAAATCTTTTGATTGTATTTACTACTGCCAGAGTTTCTAACTCAAACGAATGAAACTTCTGTTCCATAGGTGTCGTTCGTGAGCTATAATACATTACAGGATGCATTTTTCCATCTGGTTGTCGTTGCAGAAGGACTCCACCATATCCGTGCTTTGACGCATCGGTGTGTACTTCTGTATCATACGTCGGATTATATATTTTCAATAAAGGCTGTTCACACATGCGTTGCTTCAGGACTTTAAATGAGTTAACATGTTCGCGATCTAGTTGAAAAATGCCAGTGCTATTTTTCAGCTTCTCAAGTGGCAGAGTAAGATATGTGAAATTTTGAACAAAACGCCGAAAATATCCACACAAGCCCAAAAACCTTTGCAATTCGTGGACGTTTCGAGGAATCGGATACTGTTGTATGGCTTTAATATGGTCGTATTTGGGTTTGATGCCATCATAACTGACCTCGTATCCCAGATACTCAATTTTATCAAATAGAAATTTGCACTTGTGTACGTTCAATCTAAGTAAACTCTCTTTCAATCGTTGAAATACTTCACGTAAAACTTTGATATGTTCTTCATAGTCGTTAGTAGCACACAAAACGTCATCCATATATACGATAACATTCCCGTCGGCAATAAGATCCCTGAATACAGATTGTACAAAGCGCGAAAACACTGCAGGTCCGTTCTTTAGCCCAAATGGCAATTTGTTATATTCGTAGTGTCCGGAATATGTAGAAAACGCAGTATATTTCTTAGAGTTATCGTCTAGGCTTACGTGAAAGAAGCCGTCTTTTAAATCGATCAAACTGAATACGCGTTTGTTTCGTAGCCTATCTAACAAATCTTCAATCAACGGAATGGGATAACTATCACGGACAGTGAGTGCGTTTAACTGCCTGTAATCAATGCACATACGAACACGACCATCTTTTTTTCGTACTAATACTATTCTGCTCGAATATGGAGATTCACTTTCTCGTATGATGCCTCGAAGTAGTGAATCTTTAATGATATTTTCGATCTGCGATTTCTCTGCGACGGAAAATTTTCTTAACGTACTCACTATTGGAGTTTTACTGTTTATTAGATTGATAGTCATTGAGTAATCGACTTTTGGCTTGATTGGATCGGGAGTATTCAAATAATTGTTATATATCGTCAAAAATTCGGATTGGATGAGGGGACAAACCGTTTGTTGCACGTTTTCTTTTATTTCTATGTCACCGTTTATTTCACTGTTATACTCAATGCTAAGAATGTCATTCCAACCAACCTTGTTCGTTTGTGGCATCGTGACTTGAATATGACCTTGATCGTTAACCTTTATTTGAATTCCGGTAATTTGTAAAAAATCTCTTCCTAAGATTAGCTCGGGACGCATCGAGTCATCAGGCACAACGTGTAATGTTATTCTGTAAGAAAAACCATTGAATATTACACAGCCTTTTGTGATACCTAAGACTATGAGAGGAGAACCATTTATTCCCTTGAAACCGTTCAAAGTGCTACTAAATTTAAAAGCACCTATAACTTTCGAAACTTTAATTACGTTTATACCAGAACCCGTATCTAATAAAGTTTGGATGTCCATGGTTTTCCCCTTTTCGAAAACTACGTTACAAACAAATAAATTTTCACATGAAATGATCGTCTTCACGTCAGCTTGAGCTGTTGTTACAGAATCAATATGATGTACGGCTCCATACTCTGGTCTATTGCGACAATTTTCCTTCGTGTGCGTCGTACGTTTGCAGATTTCACATCTTGCTTTCCATTGTGGCGCAGTGCAATTGATTGACATATGTCCCTCTTGCTCACAATTAAAACACTTAATTGTGCTCCTCGTACTCCCGTGTTTGTAGCGATGATTCATATCATTACGGCTGTTATTGTGTACATTTGCTTCGAACTTCGGTGTGGTTGCTAGTTTTGTTTTGGTGTCTGTTTCTGCTTTTGACGGATTGTTTTCCAGGAATCTCTGGATAGCCACATACATTTCACTAGTTGTATGATAATGCACACTAGCAATGGCTGTTTGCAGAGACGTATGTTTGAGACCGTTGCGCACATATCGATTTATATCCGCGTCTTGCATTTCGTATTTTCTTCCCAAAGCCGAAATGCGATGAAAATACTCTAGCGGCGATTCGTTTTGCTTCCGGACTGTATTTGCCAATTCTAAATGATGATCAGCATTTGTTTTTGTGCTAGGAAATTCTCTTTGCAGGGCAATCGCAAAATCTTCGAAACACAAATAAATTTCTCGCGTTCCGTCACTCCATAATTTCGCTATACCCTCCAGGTTCGTTTGAGCAGCAATCAGAATTGATGTATCGTCCCAGGCATAATTTGCTGCAAATCGGCGAATTTTTGCCGTGTACTGTTCTGCAGTTGGAGAAACACTATTACTTGGATCGAATGATGGAATTAATGCACAGATCTCTTTGGTAGTGAACTGTTTCGTTGTCAGTCGATTGCAGGCGATACCCGGCGACATTCGAGACGCTGATGCAAATGCGTTGTTGGCGTTTGATTGTGGTGCACTCAGGGCCGTCGTTAGGTGTTCGACCGTTTGTCGTAATAGCTCCACACTTTGTTGTAGAGACCGCCCGTCGTTTTCGTTACCGGCACCTCGGACTGTTGTATCCACATCGGAATTTATTTGCGAGTCGAGACGTGTGCTGCTTAATAGAGTCTGGTTTAGTCTAGCGACCAGCTGGGCCTTAGTGCCGTGTGCGCTAAGTCCTCGAGATCGGCATAACTCGACCAATTCACACTTCTTCTTGTTACTAATGGAAACCGCAGCCACCTTGGAAAACTCGATCGTACCACACTGATACGTTTTAGAAAATTAATGTTTCTTTCGTTCGTTTATTTTTGTATTGAGTTTTTTTTCACTCGAATCCCACTTCTGATAAATGTACCGTATCCGTAGGTAGTGAAAATAAAACACCAATTCTATTAGAAACTTAATATATTTGAATTCGTTGGTTTAACAACTTCTTCTCTATCGGATGACTCTCTGACGACTGACTGTACTAAGACTAAACAACTCATACTCTGTCGTATATGCTTATATGTCTATCTCTTTTCTTTTTTACATTTCTGTCTCTTAATACTAACATGCTGATTTTAACCCTACAATATTAGATAAAGCCAAAAAAAAAGATTTTGAAAAAGAAAGAAAATTAACAAATAAATGTAAATATTAGACAAATACATATTTGTAACATCAACAAATTAAAGCTAATATACAATTCAAAATTGAAGATAGTGCAAAAATGGTAAAAAAAAATTAAAAAGAAAGTCAAACATTATAAAAAGTATTAAGAATTATATCTTTGATTTGCGACTTAAGGGGGGAAATACATGTAAAATGGAAAAGAAATTGCTAATTTCAGATTGACTTAAAATATATATATTGTTTATTCAGAAAATTTTTAATATTAAATCCTGAAAGTACATATCCTATAGTAAATGAAAATATTTTTTTAATAACTTTTGAACACAAAATGGAGGCGATGCGAGCAAATGAAAAAAACACATCAAAAACAGCCTCGTACAACTTAACGCCTTTTCCGAGAAACTTGCAGCGTTCAGAGAAAAAAAAATATGCTAATGAGATCTATAATTCATAGGTGAACCAATAAAATTTAGAAAAAAAAATCAAATTTTTACATTAATATTAGATTAAAAAAAAATCGATTTTTTTTCAAAAAAATCACGTTTTAAACATTGGTAAACTAATTATTTTTCCGAAATTACAAGAAAATGTAGGTTCAACGATGAGATAATACTCTTTTGTACATGTGATATAAATTTGAGCCGAATAGGTTCAATATTTTTTGAGATATCTTGTACGGAAATTGAAAAAGTACTACTTTGAGAAAAACGCGTTTAAAGTTCTAAAGCTCCACCGACCTGGGGAACGCCGCGCTGTCTATAACTGGCTATAACTCGAGAACTAATACGAATATCGCTTCAAAACTTCTTTTGGTATATTTTAAGAGTATTTTGAACACTTTGATGCAATAAAAAAAAATCGTTTTTGATTTAGCAGTTACATGTATCTCCCCCCTTAAATTGAGAGAACGTTAACGGAAAAGGACCAAGCTGAACATCGTTGTGCTTCCTGGGGATACACACTAGCGGTGAGTTAAAATAAACTTCAAATCGCGCGAAGAGAAGAGAGAACATTAATTGAGATCTATCTGATCGATTGACGTTACGTATACACAGCATATAATCAAGATCGGAGAGCATAGGGCAATAGAGTAGCTTGAAAAGTAAGCACTCGTCAAGGAACACTCGTCGGGAATCTAATGAAGAAATTTGGAATAAGGAAAGACAATCCCTATAACCACAGTAAGGGATGTTTTGTTTAAACAACAGTGAGCGAGTAACCCTACGCTGAACGTATTCCACTGCCTCAATGAGATATTTATGACGGGGAGACTACACTTGACAACAATACTCTAGGATGCTACGAATAAGTGAAAAAAAAAACAGATGAAAAGAGGTAGCGGTGCTAGTAAACGAAGAAGAGCATCTAAAAATGAAACCGGACAAACGAGAGGCCTTGGCGGTTATATAGGCAATGTGCAGGTCATATTTGAGCTTTGGATCAAAGTGCACACCAAGATCCTTAAAATTATCAACAGCCGTAATGGAAGAGCCGTACAAAGTATAGGAATATATTAAGGGCTACATTTTGTACGTGTAGAACATCTGATGACATTTGGATATGTTCAAAGTAAGTGAATTTTTAGAGCACCAGTCGCACAGAGTACAAAGATTGTTTTGGAGTTGGAGGCAGTCATTGGTGGATTCAATTATTTTGAAAATCTTGAAGTCATCAGCAAACAATAGGCAAGGAGAACGAATAAAGGAAGGAAGATCATTTATAAAGACTAATAATAATGGACCGAGAATGGAGCCCTGAGGAACACCGGAAAGCGGACAAAAAGGGGAGAGGTGGACGATTGCACAGATACAGCACAAGAACGACCAGAAACATAGGATGAAAACATAGATATAAGAAGCATGGATACGAAATGGGCCGAGAAAAATGAAGCAATTTTCGACCTCTGGTCGCAATGTGTTTGTGTAAAACAACAACAAATTTCATGCAGAAAAGTTGATGTATTTGGAAATTTGTGTCCATGTATTAGTTTCCCCGGTATCCCAACCACCCCGTAGATTGGATGGATTGAAATGAATGTTTACATAGAGAGTCTACAGCGCTGAGGGGTGGTGCGTGCGGCATTGAGGGGAAAGCTGTTTTATAGAGAGTAAAATTGCATGTGTAGTAAAATTGCTTCATTCACGTACGGGTTCATGCATTGTGATTGCGTGTCCATTCTTGATATGTCTATGGATGAAAACCAAGACAAAAGAGAACCCGACATCCTATAACTTCGAACCTTTGCAAGAAAAATTATGTGATCAACAGAACCAAAAGCTTTTGAGAAGTCGGTATATACCACATCCACTTGTTTCCGTTGGGCTAAGGCAGAAACAACAAAGTTAGTAAAAGTTATAGGATTAGAGGTAGGGGATCTACCTTTGACAAAACCATGCTAATCCGGAGCAAGGAAGGAATGGGCGAAAGGAAACAGCCTGTTGGAAACCACTCTTTCAAGAACTTTTCCAAAGCAAGGAAGGAGGGAAATTGGACGGTAGTTGGAAACACAGCTTAGGTCTCCAGACTTGTGGATGGGGGAAATATACGCAGATTTTCAACTGGAAGAGAAGGAGTCGGAGAAGAGGCTGAGGTTAAATATAATAGACAAAGGAACACATAAGGCAGATTATAGTGATTTGACCAACAGGTTGGGGATACCATCAGAACCACAACCGACATTGACATCAAGACATTCGAGTAAGGATTCAATTTCAAGAGGAATGGTGTAAGTGGAAGATAGGGAAGATGAAGCAACATGAGGAATTTTACAAGGCAAGATATGATTATGTTGAGAAAAGAAGGAAGAAAAATAATTTGCGAATAGATCACAAATTTCACGTGGATTAGATGCAGTAGCATTATCGAAGAACATGGAATCGGGGAAACGATGGGAACTTTTGAGAGAACGGAGATACGACCAAAAGGGTTTTTGATTATTAGAGCAGATAGAGGACTCAATGCTGGAAAAGTAATCTGGGATAGCTTGATTTATGGCAGTTTTGGCAGAAGATCGTAGCCTTGAAAATTTGAGGAAGTCATCATGAGAGTCTGTATGTCTAATTCTAGCTCGAGCGACATCCTTAGCTTTCAGGGCTGACGCCACATCACGACGAAACCAAGTAGCGTCATTAGGCTTGCGAGTAAGTCTGGAAGGAGTGAAACGGGAGATAAAGTTAGATAGGAAGTTGTGAAATTTTATGACAAGGTCATTGACAGTGAAGCCGAGAAAAAGAGAACCAGTTGACCGAGTTCATTTCAGCCATCATACTTACGAAGTCAGCTTAATGGAAGTTACAGCGCACGGCTCGAGAAGGAGCTCTTAAGGTCTGAAGGTCAACGTGAAGTGCGACTGAGAGAAGAAGGAACACATCGGTAGTGCGATCAGCAGTAGCGAAACACATCCTGGAGGAGGAGCACAACATAACATGGGATAGCGTGGAGGTGATTAAGGAAGTACAGAAGGTACGAAAACTGGATGCGTACGAAAGCCTGAGCATATGGAAAACCCCGATGGATAGGCGACTAAACACAGACCAAAGAAACTGTGTATCATCATTATTCAGGTTAATTTGAACATATATTTTATGTGGAGGAGAATAATGTAATTAATATAGATAGTTAAATGTACTTAAGTATGTAATTAATAGATAATTAGTTGGTAATTAGTATTAGTCAATACTTTAAAAATAAGCACCTTAAATAAAATACTTAAGTTATTTTAAGATTAGACCGATAGACACTGAAGAAGGGCTCAGATTACTCTCGAAATATCGATATATGTCGAGTAAATAAAAAATGAATAAAAGAAAAAAATGGTTTAAATTAAATTATTACGATCTAGAAAATTTGAAAACTTTTGCGGGTGGTAACCTTAAATTTATTTGTATCCCTATATTTTTCAATACTGTAATCGGATCAATACGAAATTTGCAGAGTAGGTTGACTTCAACATTTGCAATGAAAATAAGTAAACAACGTTTAAATTTTGTAAGGTCCGCACATTTTTCGGACGGCAACCCCAAACACCTTTCTATCGTTGTAACTTTCGATAAAGTCATCGAAATTAAATTGGCTTAGGGTCTATTATGACTTAGGGTGCATTGGTCTTAAGTAGGAGAAGTAGCTAGTGGTAGAATTTTTAGGTGCCCAGCAAACCAAAAGCATCGTAATTAATTCATAAAAGAGTCATATTTTACGAATGTTTTTGTCGTTAACGAGCTCGCAAATGAATCGAAAACGTTTCATTGGTCCTACTAAAATGGCCATCCGAGAAGAATAATTTTTAACGATTCGTAAATGAGTTAGAAAAAATGTGATTTTAGCGAGTATATATCACCTACATATATACCCGTTAAAAGTGATACTTTTATGAATTATTAGCGATAGTTTTAACGATTTCAAATTTATTAGCTTTTATGAATTGAAAATGAGTTAAAATTATTTACTCATAGTAGAGTAAATTTGACAGACTGGAAGAATGGCTGCTAAAGACGAACATAAAACATCGTTATATAAGAACACTGTTCAGTACAGACGAATTCACAGTACAGTCGAATTAAACTAAAATTTTGTTTGGGATACCGCGACCAGAAAACTAGGGGGAAAAATCTATGTAAAATCTGCTATTGAGCCGCATAGGCCAAAAGGCACATACACATGGCTTGCATTATTTATTGCGTCGGTCATCCTAAGCAAAATTATTGCTGCGTATCGTTTTACGAACAGGCTCGGTTTCGTATGAGGGATATGTCTGTTGACTGTCGAAAAACTATCGTTTTTAGTGAACGCCAACTAAATTGTTTGCTGCACAAATCTTGTTCTGTTCTTCGAACATTAGTGTTTCTAGCGGTTCTCATGTGCTAGGGTTTTTTTAAACTGTTTTTATTTCCAAAGCTGATTGTCAAAGTGATTAAAACTGATCTGAATTGATAGTTAAATAAGTAAATTTCATTATGAGGCGGTTGCGATAACAATTGGATTTTGAAATAAACTGTTATTTTAATGCTCGCCCAAGTGACTCCCATTACCCTTTTCCACCCTAAAACAGCTGTGCAAAGAAGGCCTGGGAATGAAAACGATAATATATCTGTTCTGTTGGGTTTTAAACTATCGCCAGCGTCGTTATTCAAAAACAGCTCCAAGGGAAATAGTCCAAATTATTGTTCTTCTTAGTTTTCGTGAAAGGTCAATAGTATATGAGAAAAATGAAACTCAGCTGTTCTTTTTCATTGCGAAAGTGTGAAAAAATAACTAAGTCGCTCAGTTTATTCATCCATACCACTTATTTGCTTCAATCTATCCGAATCGCCTGTTTGCTACGCAGAAAACATTCACCAACGATTTTTCATATCATCCACATTAAAATTTTATTGGTCACGTATTCGGCCAATAAAGTCAATTGTTCGATTATTGATTGCACCGATCCTGAATAAATGCTTGGCTATTTCTCACTTAACGTAATGAGAACATTTCCTACAATCGATTTCTGTGCCCAGTTTCATTTCTCTTCCTCGGCAAGGAAAACGTCCGACCACTTCTAAACGACGACGACAACGACATTCGATCTGATTAAATTCCACTAAGCCTAGCAATAGATGGAACGTAGAATGTCGTCGCGCTTAAGTGAAGCTGTTAAAATTCACTAGAATCTCGAACATGTCGGAAGGACGTTAGACTCCGTGAAATCAAACTACGACACTGAATCCATGGAATTAAGTTGAAATTGATAATAGATGCTGATTTCGAGTTTCTTGTTTAAGTTTGAGTGGGAAGTTGGAAAGGGAATTTCAGGCATCTGTTAAATTAAAGTTTATTGGTATCGATTAATTTTGTGAGATTGGGAGAAAGTGCTCGCGGCAGAGAACTGAAGACTGGCACCGTAACATTGACCGTCATTTTGGGAAATAATTTCCGCATGAAATTTTAATTTGATTCGGTAATTCTACATGAAGTTCATAAAATTTTCCGATATGAAATGTGATTACTCTCCGTTATTTTACTTTCCAATAGCCATGGAAAAATCAGAAAAATACTGCTACCAAAAAACAATAAAACGACACACTCGCCACGTCCATAACTTAAGTTCAATGGACAGTGGTAATGCACTAAACATAATTTCGCCTTCATCATCAGAAGCAATAACTCCGATGTTCATTCTTCGATTATTTTCAGTCGAATTGAGAACCATATTCTCTCTTGGTTTGCTTGGATTCTTGTTGTCCTCCACCCAGGACCTGAACAGGCCATCAGGAGAGCAAAGCCACAATATGTACTACTGCGAATATACTCGTTGGTACCTACAGTATATTTTATTGATCACATCACATTTTATAGCTGCAACTATTAACATAAATAAGCGTACTCGAACGGATGCTGAAACAGCATTGTATCTGTATCGGCAAACCTACTAAAATGTGTACGTGAATACATGTTTTAATATATGAAACAGAATAATTGAGAAAGTTTCAGGAAGAATTGGCAATCGGAATTATATATCGGGGTGAAGGTTTATAGAAGTGTGCAATTTATGGAATTGCTTTTTACTGATTTTCGAGGAAAATTAGTATTAGATTCACTTCGAAATTTGGAACAAAAAACAAGTAGGTATGCAAAATGAAAGCTGATTGGGTTCTATGCTTGACTATGAAAGCTCTTGAGAAATTTCTGACCCTATTGAAAAAAGAAGAATAACGACGATTTGAAGAAAGTAAAAATTAACCATATAGCAGGATGAAAATGGAGAATATGTGGCGAAAATCTCCACGCAAAGTTGAATTTTGTTATAGGCACCCCTTTCGATTCACGTGGTCGTCCCGATGATAAAGCGGTTATCAGTGCGATTTTCTGGGCCAACTTCATCTACGTGGAGGTTCATATTAACTATTGATTTGGGCTTCTATAAAAGAGCGTGTCTGCAACTACATTTGACTTCCCCGTACGTCATGTTGATGCTGTATGGCTACACATTGCCATTGTGCATCTGTGGGGACACGTTTGTTTTTTGATCTCTAGAGTGAAATAGTTTCTATGTCTGGTTAAAACTTTAAATGGACCGTCATACGGTCGAAGGTGTGGTGGATGAACAAAAACGAATCTAACAAAGACGTGACAGCAAGAGTTGAGTTGCCTGCAGATGAATATCTTCGATGTTGTGTGATGTTTTGCGTCAGCCGGCCGGAGTTTTGCCATAGATGCCGAAAGTTCTGAGGGATAGTCAGTTTGACTAATCTTCGTAGGAGTTTCATGAAGAAAATCATTAGGAAGACGTAGGTTCTCTCCATATTGCTGATGACGCTGTAAATTCTTCACGGACTAGAGATCATAATCCAAGAAGAATTAGGGGCAATGTTCTGGTCCAGGACGCATCGTTGTGAGCCATGATAGCCGATTTTAGAGTACGATGCCACCTTTCTAGGAAACCTTTGACCTGAGAGTGGTACGCTGTGGTACGATTGCGTTCGAATCCCAAGAATCGACCAAGCTTCGCGTGGAGCGCTGACTCAAATTGTTTGCCCTGGTCGGTGACAATGTATTGAGGAACTCCGAATCAAACAATTCAAGTGCTAAGCACAGTCATTGGCAGTAATGCTTGCCAAAGTAATTGCTTCCGGCCAACGTGTGGAGCGGTCGATGATTCTCAAACAGTATGAGGAATATGAGGTCATATAGTTGGGCCAGACACTTCACAAAGATTGATTGTTTCTTGAAAATGAATTTCGAGTCCCTTAAAATCTTCTGAAGCTATGTAACGAGGCTATTGCGGCAAAGTCGAGAGTACTGGGAAGAATTATTTTTTCAAGATTAGAAAGCGTATCGTAAAGCGTATTAGCTTATATAGCTTAGATGTCTAGTTGACGAAGTGTGGCCTTTTCTGGCTCTTGGTAAAAAGAAAAAGTCAATGGTTTTTGATCGGTGCGTAGTGTGCGTCTTTTGGCCTCCAAAATTATCTGAAGTAACAAATGCTCTGATAAGCCGGTAAGAGCTCGTGGTCGTATGCACTCCAATTCCTTTGTGCGTCGCTTGAGAACCAAGGGATTGCCAAGAAGCTTTCCATTTTTGCTGCAAAGCAGCCACGCTACGCGACAACAGCAACACTACTCCACACGAACCCGTTACGCCGCAACAGCCTGCTACGCAGCACTGTTGCAAGATTGGGCGATTTCTCGCCAATTGGGCTATTTTTCCGTTGCATTTGGCGACGGAATTTAATTTTGGGCTACTGGCGACTTTTTGGGCTCCACTGACAAGCCCAGGTTTCAATCGCTAAAAATATATAAAGTTGAATTCGCAACTGATTTCCTCAATCTTGAACGAACATCTCTTCTCTTCATGTTTTAAATTTTGGTTGAACCTAAGCTTTATTTCTACTCTATTATTTGACCGTCTGCCTAAGTAGTCAGCAAGAAGATTGGAATTTAAAAATGTGCTTGTTAAACTCATAAGTATGAGCGAATGATAAAAAAAAACACTGAGCACGGAAATAATTCCAGCAAAAGCTAATGAAGTAAAATCTGCTGCTGGATAACAAAATTTCAAAGAAATATGTGAGCTCGATTTTTTATTACTATATCTTCCTGCATCTAATAAAATAGTCGATATATGTTTTACTATGATAAATTACATAAGGACTAAAATTTGAAATAAAGTGCAAATAAAGTTTTTGGCATCTTTGATGAAAATTTTAGTTCTCTTGAATTTCAACAAAATATGTTGCAACGACTATGAAATACCACCAGATATGATACAAATACTGGATTCTTCAGTTTACACGTTTACTATATCAGAAAATGAAATTGTTAAAATATAGGCGACTCTGGGGATAGCGTTATCTTGAAATATTTTAAATCAAAAAATACATTTTTTCTCCATCACTTTCGATGCAGTCATCAAATTAAAGCGAAATTCATACAGCGGGCTGATTTTATTGTAAATCAAGTTTGACAGATTCTTGGTTCTGAAATTTGGATAGGGCTGTCAGCTTCAATGATTTAAATCGTTTTCGCACTAATATATGCTGCCAATAAATTTTAATTTCTAATCACGTTGTAAATGTGTTTGAAATTGGTAAATTCAGATTTTTTTGCCGGCGGCAACCTAACAAATTTCCTTCTCTTACAACAGTCATCGGGTCAAAGCAGAATTTGCAGAGCAAGATTTCTAAACATACAGTCAGCGACAAAAGTCATGGCACCTGAGTGCACTTATCGTTGTGCAGATACATATCTTCTAAAACATTAAAGCCATTCCGTTGTGTTTTAGAAATAATAAATATTTATTAATAAAGATTATGAATATGTAAAAACAAATCAAATTTCACAAAATTAATAAAGCAAAACCACTTCGTTTATACAAAAATTCTACTTTTGCCGCGACAAAAGTTATGGCACTTGATTAGAAAATTGTATCTTTTAATAGCAGTATATTGAAATTAATATTTAGTTGGATATCCTTTGGATTGTATTCCCGCTTTCAAGCGCCTTTGCATTTATTGGACTAATTTTAGCGTATATGAATTGTTGATATAAGCCAATTCTTGCCGTATGATGTCCTTCAGTTGTGCTTTCGATGTTATGTCATGTTTCCTTAAGTTTTTTCCAATTCACTCCAAAGATTCTCAATCGGATTGAGGTCTGGTGACTGAGGAGGTGTAGCCAGCATATGAGGAGTGTTATAGATTATCCATTGTTTCAAAATGAATGCTGTATACTTGGGATCATTATCTTGTTGAAAATAATAATCACCACTCAAACCCAATTTTTCCGCACTATTTTGCAAACGTTTCTTCAAAATGGCTAAATATCCAAAACGATCCATTGTGCTTTCTATAAACTCCATATTTCCCACACCGTTTGCAGACATGCATCCCCATATCATAACGCCAACATGTTTCACTGTAGGATGTATATGTTTCGGCAGTAAACTTTCGCCTTATCGACGCCGCACTCTTATGCGACCACCACTTCCAAAAATATTGAATTTCGATTCATCGGAAAAAATTACCTTGTTCCATGTGCATTTAAGCATTTTTTGGCGAATTCTAGACGTTTTTTTTATTTGCCTTGCTTATGAACGGTTTTTTGCGAACGACACGTATGACTCTTTGAATACTCCTTGGAGATATTTTCTTTCCAAATTCAACTGAAACTGCCTGGCTTAGTTGACTTCAAAATATTTTTGGATTAACCTTGACTTTGCGCATTATAATCCGTTTATCGTTGTCGGTTAAAACTTGGGGCCGGCCCGTTCTTGTCTTGTTTTTAATTCTGTTTTCTATTTCCTTTCGTTTTATTATATTTCTTACTGTTGACTCCTTTGTATATATTCTCCTATTTCCTCATAAGTTTTCCGATCTTTCCTCATATTTAACACAATTTTCCTTTCTTCACACGTTGTTTCTTTCCTTGACATATTTTTTAATCACGAAACACTTTAAAAATTGACTGAATCAACGTAAAACTTTCTCAAACTAAAATAAATAGACCACCAAATTGATATTTACTTCCAACAGGCTACACAGTTCCTGGAAATTACTGTTATTGAATAAGCAACCCACTGAGTGCCATGATTTTTGTCGCGGCATTTGTGTACTACGCAACAAATTTTACGCTTCATGGACAAACGCAATGCAATATTGAAATCCCGTGAGTGGAAAAATATAGCTGCTATTATAAAGATTATATTTCGAGTATTTTACTTTTTAAAATTAGAAACCATACTGAATGGTACTTATTGTTTTTCTACACAATTAAAGGTGCCACGACTTTTGTCGCTGACTGTACTTCGCTTTCAAATGTTTTTCACGGTTGACTCTGAGTATGAATGTGTGGTTTTTCTTCGGCGTGTTTGAAAATTGTAGAAACCTTATTTGTTATCATTCCAAAAAAAGAGTATTTCTCTAAAAAATTACTTAAAAATTCGTTTATTTACACATGGATTCTTACAAGGTACGGTTGTTTCGTGACCCAACCCATAACATTTATAGCTACAAGTACTACCAATTTTTCGTTCGACTGGGAAACTTTTCCTAACAAAGGAGACGATTTTTTCAGAGCTTTTCGCAACATTTCTTTCTCTGGTCACTCATAGAATGAGTACCAATACCTCAAGATTATAGTTCGTTTTATTTTTAATAAGTTTTATGTGAATAGCAAATTGCGGAATCACCAAAACAGCTTGCAAACCTGAAAAAAGTGTGAAAACGTATGTATACATTACTCTGCAGTACGATTGTAAAATACTCTTAAGCCGAGAAGTTTTTTGCCACTTGAAAAATATTACATCCTCTGTGCAGTTAGTTACGGCATGAGAAAATTTATTTACATACTAAATAATGTAATATCGCTAAATTATAACCTGTACTTCTAGAAGCTCATAAATTCCGCTAGTAAGATCTTCTATTTAAGTGTTGCTCTAGCTAGTCTATAATGAGTAAAATTTCAGACGAGCCATTATCATACTTTTAATTGCCATGGTATTATACTACAGTCCTTCAAATAAAATTAAGTACACTAAAATACTGACTTCACAATGCTAAGCATTTCTTCGCACCCTGGAAAAAGTAGTTTCTTCAAATCCACTTACTTTCAACAAATGCATTCATATAAATACATATACAAGTACCCTTCGTGTATTCACTAGCTTCAAGTAGAAACGGAAAATGTAATAAGTTTTCTTCTCTTTTATTTGAAACAAGTGCAAGTGCGAAAGTGCAATGTAAAGGCTATGTAATGAATATACTTGACTGGATCGAATGAAATGTTCTTGTGAAAAGGAATAGAGCTCACATTGTTCACACATAAAAACTTCAAAGTGCTAACATGCTCGGTGCTCGCAGAAGTGTAGCTGCGAACAACATAAAACATTACATCGTGCCGTAATTAGACTCAGTTAGTAGTAGGAGTTTAAGTTTCTTTACTTCTTTATTGCATGCGAAAACATTGTGGCTTTTTATACAGGTCGTATTTCAGA
The DNA here is from genome assembly GCA_963978885.1 of Nemotelus pantherinus. Taxonomy (NCBI): domain Eukaryota; kingdom Metazoa; phylum Arthropoda; class Insecta; order Diptera; family Stratiomyidae; genus Nemotelus; species Nemotelus pantherinus. Next base: position 125,530,617 of record OZ022265.1, read on the forward strand.
CTTAAGAACACTTAATTAGTCTTGCCGAGAGAAATAATGTAATATGCGTCTGCATAAATCTCGATGTGATATAAACTTACCCTTGCCAATAACTATCTTCTTAAACCAATGATTTTAGCTTTATCCACGTGAGCTACTCAATTTCCCCAAAAAGCCTGTTATCCAATTTGCTTCGCTAAAACTATTAGAAAATAGTTTTCTACCCCCAGCCAAATCATCTTGTCTTCACTGCAGCTGCAAATGTTTGCATCACAATGCTGGGATCCTCCAATGAATCATTCTCAAGCCGACTATGAGTGTGGAATTCAATCAAACCGCGAAATCGATTTCACGTAAACTACCGAAAAGTGGATTTCCAATATTGACAAGGAAAAGCTGGCGAACGTGGCGAAGAAAATAAAGCCGCAATCGATTTATGCTAAACGTAGCTGCTCTGATACCTATAATCACCATTCGTTTCGGCTAATAGAATTGAAAGACTTGGCCACAAGCATCATCAGCAACGAAGACGTATCAAAGAAGGAGCAAAGAAGACAAAGAAACCAGCGCAGTGACATGAGACAATTTCGTAGCCGAAGTGAATTATTACTTAGTAGTGGGAAACTAAATGCACTGAAATCTATTCGTAGTCTAATTGGATGGATTTCGAAGCTAAATGGAAAATTCTCGTCGGTTTACCGTTCGGATAGGAAAATCGACTTGAAATGGAATTTCAAGTAAGATTCAGGTGGATAGGATGCCTATAACTGTTCAGTAAGTGGATGAATTTCCTGGTCGGATTGAATGAATATAGGGTATACTGCAGGAGCGAGATGATGAGTAAGATTATGGTAAGTTCAAAGGTATAATTGAACACATACCCGTAAAAATGTGATGAACAATTTCTAGATATCAGTTTCTTTGGTTTCAAGTGGGGTTTCAAACGTAAAAATGTGGCAAAAGATGCTTTCCGAAGCAATCTATGAAATTATCATGCTTATTGTTTAGTTTTGATGGTTTCTTTATTGACAAATTTATGTAAATATTATTAGATAAATAAAACTAAAGATTTTGGTAAAGATTTAGCCGTGAATCATTTTCAACACTTTAGCAATGATGATTGGAAATCGTTTATTATGCTTAATTGATCGATTTGGACAGATTTGTGATTATACTATGTGGCGCCCAGTGTGGGTAACACTGCGTGCAGAAAATGTTGTATTTGCAAAAGCATTATTCGATACTTCCGTTTTATTGGCGTATACAGTGTAGTATTTTGCACTCAAAATATACTCTTTCTCTCACGAAAAACTCAATGAATTTCATGGTTCAAGTTGGTTTTAACCGCATTTTATACTTTTATTCGATAGCGTGGAAAAAGTTTAATGTAAGGGTCAAGACCTATCAATCTGGCTTGTTCGAAAAATCATGATTTGATTGCTGACTTGTTGCAGCATTAATTCTGAGATTGAAATAGTTATGTTTTCTGATCGGTTTCCATTTCAAAGCTGCTTCACTTTTTGATTTAATTCTTTAAAATTTCTACCAAGACGTCAAATAAGACATTGATTTTCGTTTGTAAGCTTTATTTTTCACTAATGTTCGAAAAACATTAGCATTAAAATCGATTTGGCCAAAACTCATATATCCATATATTTATATTTATTTATTTATATATATATATATATATATATATATATATATATATATATATATATATATATATATATATATATATATATATATATATATATATATATATATATATATATATATTTATATGTATATTTATATAATTAAAAAAATTCAGTGACTCTTTTTCAAGAACGCGCCATCCGATTAAACTGAACCTTTCAATATTCATTTATGTACATGCAGGATAGGCGTTCAGATAGATAAGATAGGGGTTCAGTGAATTCTAAAATGGCCGGCGGCCATTTTAGTGTTATTTTAGATATGCCTATTTAGATATGCCCGTTACTGAGATATTTAGAAAAGGTAATTTTTGGTGACCTAAATCCATTAGTGCTCCGTATCAGCATGGTTTCATGAAAGGTCGTTCAACCACAACCAACCTGCTTGAATTTTCTCACCAAATAGTCAACTCAATTGAAGCTGGCCTCCAAACTGACTGCGCCTACACAGACTTGACGAAAGCCTTTGGTAAGGTTGATCACTCTATACTTTTAGCTATGCTTCATTTCTTACAATTCCCTTACTTGTTTTTAAATTGGGTTGACTCTTACTTGACGAATCGAACCCAACGTGTATCTTTTCGCGGTGCCTTGTCATCTGAAATTAAAACCAAGTCTGGTGTTCCACAAGGTAGTCATCTAGGCCCTTTACTGTTCGCCTTATTTATTAATGACGTAGGTTCTATTCTGCAGTCATCTTCTGTTCTTCTTTATGCCGATGACGCTAAAATTTTCAAAGTTGTGAAAAACCTTAACGTTTGCAATGATTTGCAGCAGGATCTAAACAGGTTTGCCAGCTGGTGTTCCGATAACAATCTCCTAGTTAATCCTGATAAGTGTACGATTATATCTTACACACGCAAAAATAATCCTGTAATTTATGAATACTCACTTTTGAGTACATCTTTAAATAGATCAGCAAAAGTATTCGATTTAGGAGTATTGCTGAATTAATCCTTCACATTTACGATCACATCGATTCAATCGTTGTGAAAGCTAGCAATGCTTTAGGTTTTGTCAGAAGACGTTCGAGGGAATTCAACGACATTTTTCTAACTAAGACCCTCTTTTGCAGCTTAGTCAGACCTAATGTCGAATATGCAAGTATTGTATGGGCACCATATCAAAAAGTCTACATAGACCAAATTGAGTCCATTCAAAAGAGGTTCTTACGTTTCTGCCTCCGTGGTCTTCCATGGTATGATCCTTTACATCTACCTCTTTATCAAGACCGCTTAAATCTTTTACGACTGGATACCTTGAACTCTCGACGCTAAAATTTCAAAATCTTATTTGCCGCGAAAATTTTGGAAGGCACCGTTGACTCAGACTACTTATTAAGCCAACTTAATTTTAACACTAATAATAAACGTGTCAGGCGGGTTAACTTTTTGTCGATCCCTCAACATCGCACCAATTATGATTGCAATGAACCAGTCACTGCAATAAGTAGATGCTTTAACGAAGCTTATTATAAGTTTGATTTTCATTTATCTACAGCATCACTTAAACGATTTCTGCATAAGAATAATTAATTTTTATTGTATGTGTATAGTCTGGATTAGACGAATTTAATAAATGAATAAATGAATGAAAGTAACGCAGCACTCGGATCAATTTGGACTTTTGACATTTTGTTGAACACGCCAGTACCAGCTTTCCCCTAATTTTTCCGAATTTTACTGGACTAAATGCTGAAAGTCTTCTCTTGTAAGAGCATTTAGGAGCTCCGACAATTTTCGCTTTACTTCCTTTTAAGGCGGTCTTGATCTTCGGAAACAGATAAAAAAATCACAGGGTGCTAAATTAGGCGAGTGTGGTGCCTGTTCGAGCACTGGAGTGCCTTTAGCGGCTAAGTAAAGCTTCACAGACAGTGCGTTTCGGGTAGGTGCGTTGTGATTTTTTTGAGATCAACTTTGCACAGACTTTCGCCATGTTCAATTCGTCATGTAAAATTTTTCTGTCAGTTTCTTTATCGGCGTTTACAGTCTCAGCAATCTTTCCGCACTAATTCTTTGATTTTGGTGACTGTTTGCGGAGTTGAAAAAAAGACAGGTCGAACTAGACGTTGGTTATCTTCGGTGCTCTATTGGCCTTCAGAAAACCGTTTACACCATTTGAAAACACACGCACAAGTTAGAGAATTTGGCACCATAGTCATTTTTCAACAACTTATAGCACTCAGATGGATTTTTTTTTCAATTAACGAAAAATATCACAATAATCCGTTTTTTGGAATATTGAGATAAAAGTCCTGCTCTGGTCATGATTATTTTCGAACTAATAATTCAATTCATTTTTACTAATGTTCGAAGAACATTTATCATTTTAGTGAAATTTTTAATATACCTATTATTCCGTACACAAATAATTTTTGCAAAAATAAAGTTGACGAAATAAATTTCGAACGTGTTTTACATGTGATTTTTTTAACCCCATGTGTGCGCTGGTTGCCTAAAAAGAGAACAGGAAAATTTGAAAATTTTTAAATTGCGATAACTATTGACAGAGCTATTTAATCATTACGAAATTTTTAGGACATATTGGTATTATTTAGTTGTAGATTTGTGCTTTTAATGAGCGTGCTGGCAACCCTGTAGCTAGGGCAGGCACTGAAAGTAAAAACCTCCAAATCATCGTCTCTCTTGAAAAAATGCCGTTTCTTAAAAAAAAAGCCACTCATATGTAAATCTTGGGCTTTGTTTACATAGACAAGAAAAAAAATGTTATATGGTATAACGGGCACGCCTGGTAACCCTTGCCCAATTTACCTATATTTTTAGCATCAAAAAGTTCTGTTCACGGAAACTCACGATCCGATAAGCAGAATTAATTGAAATTTACAGAATGCATTGGACTTAAATAGGACCAGGTCTGATAAAACGATTTTGAATTGTGGGCAACTCTGTGCCAGTGGTGCCATCTTGAAAAATTACAAAGAAAAAAAAACTGCTTTTTGCCCTATGAAATGTGAATAAGTTACCAGATTTTCATGAAATTGACACAGTAGCTGAACCTTAACCTAAACCGTGTTTGGTAGAATTTTGGTTGAAAAATTTGATTGGTGCTGCCAGCTATGGTAATTTATGTGTCTTTGGTTTTGAAAATTCGCTCAGGAAAATAAAACTTTTTGCCCTGTAACTTCCAGTGCAGTCATGAAATCAATACGAATTTCATACAGTGTATGGAACTTATTATAAACATTATTCAGTCCAAATTTGGTTGAAAAGCTACGATAGGGTTGCCAGCTATTGTTGGTTTTGTGTTTGCAATATCTTTATTAAGCGGTTTTATCGTAGAATTTTCAAATGGTAATGATATTGTAGTGACAATAAACAGCAAATATTAAGCTTTCGACTATTTGAAAAAACTCGCTGCAGGTAACCCTGAATTTCTTTATACTCCTATAACTTCGAATGTAATTAAACTACGTGAAGCAGATGTGATATATTCTTGGCTTTGATACTGGCAGAAGGTTGCCAGCACGAGTCGGTTGTGCTACTTTTGTATCAATAAATGCTTACAGCTAGTATTCATACCGGAAACATTTACAATGAAAATAAATAACCAATGTTTCAATTCCCAAAGTTCTGAAAATTTTTCGTATCGCAGCCCCAAACACCAACTTCAGTTACAGTGCTGCAGGCACTGAGCATTTTCTTCATTGATGCTGTATGAGATGCTGCTTTCAAAATTTTGTGAAATAAGCAACTGATAACGAATATAATTAACCCGTGTTTTGCTCTCATAAACGTTGAAATTCATGCCAGTGGTAATATCTGAAACCTTCCACCATATGAGTTATAATGCATTCTTGAGATTAAAGTAAAACGTGGCGGTTGAAACAGTTTGGCCGTAATAAGCAGCTCATGTGGTGGAATATGCACTCAAAGCCTGCACGATTCTTCTACTGTTCTTGGAACACTAGTGTTTTTAGCGGTTCAGGTGCGCTAGAGTGTTTTTTAATTCACTTTACTATTTTTGTCTTGTATAATAAATACGAGCTTAGCAAAATCAAAGCCTGTAAGTGTACAGTGTGATGGATAGAACCAAAAAATAGTTTCACCACAGTTTCATCTGGAAAAGGACTCTATACTTGATCATATATCAATGACTCAAAATAAACGTAATAATAGAATTAGCCTTCCATAATTCGAAGCTCAGTGCATGCTTTAAACACCATTATTCTATCATTTCGAATGCAATGAAGTTTGTAGTAATCAAATCAAATGCAACGATGACGATCGATTTCAATGACCTGGCTACAACTATCGACAAATTTCACGGAACGACAAACTGTGAAACCGCTTTACTAGCCACCACCCAACCATCAGCCAATCGTTCACGATACCCTTCCAAACATATTTAAGAATTCAATGTGAAAATGGAGCTATCAGCTCTTTAAATATTTGCACAGCCAAACAATTTCCAGCTTACAAAAGCAAGAAAATTTGCTCTCTCCGAATAGTGAACAGTGAGCAACGCCACCACCACCATCAGCGTCACCATTCGGGGGTGTGTGAGTAAGGAGAGCTACACAATTTTCTTGTCTCGATTGGGTGAAGATTTTCAAGTGAAAATGAAATTTGCTTCCCTGAATATTTCGGAATTCATGACAATCGCCTGAAAGGATGTTTCGCATTTAGATTCAAGTGGATGAAGATTTCGTAGATGGATGTTTAAGTTGTTTAGTGTGGCAAAAGCAATGATTTCAGAAGTGTGTTTCAGATGGGGGAGAGAACTGTTGTAATGGAACGAAGGTTGGTAATTTTTAAATTTTTTCTTTTGCTGAGTATTTGATTCAACCACTTTTCAGCGAATTCAATAAAAACATTCTTTTGATATGTAAGTTGAAATAACATATAGTAAAATATCCGGGATCTCAGCGAAAATGGAAACGCATTGCTTATTGTTCAGAGCAGCTGATAAATGAATAATGGGGCAATGTTAAAAAAATGCTGAAAAATAATTCGCATTTCTTCACATTTAAGAGGAGCATAATCAGTTGATTAGGTTGTAGGTTATGATGAAAAATATTAATAATAACGCCGTGATTTTGAAAGTTGCATATTCAGGTTGATGGACGCTCCATTTCAAGTATTCGCAGTCATGGAAAACTATAGTCCTCACTTTTGACTGCTCCCCAAATTTTTTTCCCATGGTTCTAATCAATCCTTCTCTTTGCTCATGTTTAATTCATATTCATGTACTCTTCAATCCTTCAACTTTATGCGGTCATAGAAATTTAACCGCTATTCATCTTAAAAAAACTTCACAAAACTGAGAACATTTCAGCATATTCACTCATTCAATCAGTGCATAGACGAAAACTTTGTTTTGAAAATGTTTGGCACCATGCCATAACCAAGAGCGTGTGCAACATCTTGAATATAACGGTTATGTCATGAAAATGCATTTCAAGGATGATTCCTTAAGGCATAGTGAAGCTGTTACCGGCAGAAATTATCTCTAACGATAAAAGTCATTGCAAATGTGTGAACTAAATGGTCACTGGCCCGAAGTGAAGTGCAGCGATGAAATAGTAGCACGTGTAAGAGCTGATACTCTGGTGGCAAAGTATGAATATTTATTCACAATCTATTTAGTTAACGCAGACATATTAGATTATGGTTTCATTGAGTTTATTTGGATAAGTTAAGCTTTAATTATTACAAGTTAGGTTAAATTTAACTGGCTGGCACATTGCCGCACATAGACCCATTGGTCCGTAGCGATACCAGATAAATGGACCCGGAGAAGGAAAGTTCAGTCCAAACGGCCATCGAAGGTCACGGACTTTTTTGCGAAGTGAAGAATGTCCTTCAGCCTCTGCTCTGCTATGTGTGAGAGATCCACCAGCCAGTGCTCACCGAAGCAGCGCTGCCTGGCTCTCCCCAGTGCCGGGCAGTGGCACAGAAGGTGGTGGATTGTTTCTGAGACTCCCGGCTCTTGACACTTCCTACAGGTGTCGCTGATTAGGCGTCCCATTTTCATGGCATGAGCTGCTACAAGACAGTGGCCAGTAACGATGCCGAACAGCCGCTTGCACTCAGTCCGCGTTAATTCGAGCAGGTACTTAGTCGCTACGAGATCGCACGACCCGGACATGATTTTGGTTAGCTTGCAGGTCTAAGCTGCACGCCATCTGGACATCGCACCTTGCATCATATTGGAGTCGATTGAGTATTTGATTATTTGGATTAGAGAAGAAATGTCAACCGATCCTGACAGGGGGAGGCTAGCCCCGTGCTTGGTTATAACGCGTCCGCCATCTCGTTTCCCTCAATGCCCTTGTGACCAGGAACCCAGAAAATTCTGACCATTTTGTTGTTGCCCAGTCTATTCAGGGCCTGAATGCTGTCAAGTACACACTTCGATTTGTATGTGTAAGACATCAGAGCTTTAACCGCCGCTTCACTGTCTGTAAAGATATTGATTTCCTCGTTTGTGGTATCTCTGGCGTATGCTAGGTCTGCGGCTTTACGTATCGCGAAAAACTCCGCCTGAAAAATACTACAGTGATTAGGAAGCCTGAAAGCTGCTTCCATAGTTGCATCTGCAGAAAATGTTGAAGCACCCACTCCGGCAGGCGTTTTAGAGCCGTCAGTGTAGATGCTAAGAGTTGCTGCGCCCATTTGCTGATTGCACTCCTGCCCATCCCCCACAGTCGCCTGATATCCCCGCTCGAAGTACAAAGTGGGGACCAAGTAGTCGGTGCTACCTACGTACTCCCGCTCAATTCTGCTGTGGCTGGAGGATCGTGGCCAGTGTTGTCGTTGTGCTCCGATCGGAGTATTTGTCCTCCGTTTTCAGTTACCGTACTACTGTACCTCCCTTCAATTCCAAAGTACTCCCTTTTCATTGGGAACACATTTAATGCTCATACTGTTTTCAAATATCAAATTTGAAATATTGTTGCTTAGCACATGTCATAGAAACCCAATTTCGACGTGAACTTTTACGGCGTCCACTCTCTATTTCTAAGAAGAAGACTAGAAGAATTTAGTTTTGCTGTGTAATGCCCTCCAGCGTGAACTGTTCTTAATTTTCATTATAAATTATGTGGGAATCGACCGACGGTGCGATAGCAATTGCTTGTTGGTGCCCTCTGCTACCATCCGTCGTGGCAGGGTGAGGTAGAGGGCTTTGGCGTAAAAGAAGTGAAGTGATTTGAATCTTTCTTTAATTTTTGCGAAACCATTGACTTTGCTTCATCGCGTAAACTGTTTTTCCTGAAGTATTTCGGAAATTTCTGTGAAGAATATTTCAGCTGCCTGTTTGAAGTGAATGATGAAATCAACGGTAATTTGAGAAGATTATTGGAAACAAACTTGCAAAGAAATGCTCGAATTTTCGGCTTGACTTCTACTTACCGTACCACTTACCGTACCGCTTGCCGTACCGCTTACCATACCGCTTAACGTACCGCTTACCGTCCCGCTTCCCACACCGCTTACCGTACCAATTACCGTACCGCATACCGTACCGCTTACCATACCGCTTAACGTACCGCTTAACGTACCGCTTACCATACCGCTTACCGTACCGCTTACCGTACCGCTACCCGTATCGCAACCGCACCGCAGCCGCACCGTACCGCTTACCGTACCGCTTACCGTACCGCTTACCGCACCGCAGCCGTACCGCAACCGCACCGCAGCCGTACCGCAACTGCACTGCAACCGTACCGCAGCCGCAACCGCAGCCGCACCGAGACCGAACCGCAGCCGCACCGCAACCGCACCGCAACCGCGCCGCACCGCAACCGCACCGCAACCGCGCCGCACCGCAACCGCACCGCAGCCGCACTGCAACCGCACCGCAACCGCACCGCAACCGCACCGCAACCGCACCGCACCCGCACCGCAACCGCACCCCAACCGCACCGCAACCGCACCGCAACCGCACCGCAACCGCACCGCAACCGCACCGCAACCGCACCGCAGCTGCACCGCAACCGCACCGCAACCGCACCGCAACCGCACCGCAGCCGCACCGCAACCGCACCGCACCCGAAACCGCACCGCAACCGCACCGCAGCCGCACCGCAACCGCACCGCAGCCGCACCGCAACCGCACCGCAACCGCACCGCACCGCAACCGCAACCGCACCGCACCGCAACCGCACCGCAACCGCACCGCAACCGCACCGCAACCGCAACCGCACCGCAGCCGCACCGCAACAGCACCGCAACCGCAACCGCACCGCAACCGCACCGCAACCGCACCGCAACCGCACCGCAACCGCACCGCAACCGCACCGCAGCCGCACCGCAACCGCACCGCAGCCGCACCGCAACCGCACCGCAACCGCACCGCAACCGCACCGCAACTGCACCGCAGCCGCACCGCAGCCGCACCGCAACCGCACCGCAACCGCACCGCAACCGCACCGCAGCCGCACCGCAACCGCAACCGCACCGCAGCCGCACCGCAGCCGCACCGCAACCGCACCGCAACCGCACCGCAACCGCACCGCAGCCGCACCGCAACCGCACCGCACCGCAACCGCACCGCAACCGCACCGCAACTGCACCGCAACCGCACCGCAACCACACCGCATCCGCACCGCAACCGCACCGCAGCCGCACCGCAACCGCACCGCAACCGCACCGCAGCCGACCCCAGCCGCACCGCAACCGCACCGCAACCTTACCGCAACCGCACCGCAACCGCACCAAAGCCGCACCGCAACCGCACCGCAACCGCACCGCAGCCGCACCGCAACCGCACCGCAACCGCACCGCAGCCGCACCGCAACCGCACCGCAGCCGCACCGCAACCGCACCGCAACCGCACCGCAACCGCACCGCACCGCAACCGCAACCGCACCGTACCCGCACCGCAACCGCACCGCAACCGCACCGAAACCGCACCGCAACCGCACCGCAACCGCACCGCACCCGAACCGCATCCGCACCGCAACCGAACCGCAGCCGCACCGCAGCCGCACCGCAGCCGCACCGCAACCGCACCGCAACCGCACCGCAGCCGCACCGCAACCGCACCGCAGCCGCACCGCAACCGCACCGCAGCCGCACCGCAGCCGCACCGCAACCGCACCGCAACCGCACCGCAACCGCACCGCAACCGCAACCGCACCGTCACCGCACCGCAACCGCACCGCAACCGCACCGCAGCCGCACCGCAACCGCACCGCAACCGAACCGCAGCCGCACCGCAACCGCACCGCAGCCGCACCGCAACCGCACCGCACCGCAACCGCACCGCAACCGCACCGCATCCGCACCGCAACCGCACCGCAACCGCACCGCAACCGCACCGCAACCGCAGCCGCACCGCAACCGCACCGCAACCGCACCGAAACCGCACCGCAGCCGCACCGCAACCGCACCGCAACCGCACCGCACCGCAACCGCACCGCAACCGCACCGCAACCGCACCGCAACCGCACCGCACCCGCACCGCATCCGCACCGCAACCGCACCGCAACCGAACCGCAGCCGCACCGCAACCGCACCGCAGCCGCACCGCAACCGCACCGCAGCCGCACCGCAACCGCACCGCACCGCAACCGCACCGCATCCGCACCGCAACCGCACCGCAACCGCACCGCAACCGCACCGCAACCGCAGCCGCACCGCAACCGCACCGCAACCGCACCGCAGCCGCACCGCAACCGCACCGCAACCGCACCGCATCCGCACCGCAACCGCACCGCAGCCGCACCGCAACCGCACCGCAACCGCAACCGCACGCATATATATATTTTACAATTGGACCGCACCGCAGCCGCACCGCAACCGCAACCGCACGCATATATATATTTTACAATTGGACCGCACCACAGCCGCACCGCAACCGCACCGCAGCCGCACCGCAACCGCACCGCAGCCGCACCGCAACCGCACCGCAACCGCACCGCAACCGCACCGCAACCGCACCGCATCCGCACCGCAACCGCACCGCAACCGCACCGCATCTGCACCGCATCCGCACCGCAACCGCACCGCAACCGCACCGCAGCCGAACCGCACCGCAACCGCACCGCAACCGCACCGCAGCCGCACCGCAGCCGCACCGCAACCGCACCGCAACCGCACCGCAACCGCACCGCAGCCGCACCGCAACCGCACCGCATCCGCACCGCAACCGCACCGCAACCGCACCGCAGCCGCACCGCATCCGCACCGCAACCGCACCGCAACCGCACCGCAACCGAACCGCAGCCGCACCGCAACCGCACCGCAGCCGCACCGCAGCCGCACCGCAACCGCACCGCAACCGCACCGCAACCGCACCGCAGCCGCACCGCAACCGCACCGCAGCCGCACCGCAACCGCACCGCAGCCGCACCGCAGCCGCATCGCAACCGCACCGCAACCGCACCGCAACCGCACCGCAACCGCACCGCAACCGCACCGCAACCGCAACCGCACCGCAACCGCACCGCAACCGCACCGCAGCCGCACCGCAACCGCACCGCAACCGCACCGCAGCCGCACCGCAACCGCACCGCAACCGCACCACATCCGCACCGCAACCGCACCGCAGCCGCACCGCAACCGCACCGCAACCGCAACCGCACGCATATATATATTTTACAATTGGACCGCACCGCAGCCGCACCGCAACCGCAACCGCACGCATATATATATTTTACAATTGGACCGCACCACAGCCGCACCGCAACCGCACCGCAGCCGCACCGCAACCGCACCGCAGCCGCACCGCAACCGCACCGCAACCGCACCGCAACCGCACCGCAACCGCACCGCATCCGCACCGCAACCGCACCGCAGCCGAACCGCACCGCAACCGCACCGCAACCGCACCGCAGCCGCACCGCAGCCGCACCGCAACCGCACCGCCGCCGCACCGCTGCCGCACCGCAACCGCACCGCAACCGCACCGCAACCGCACCGCAGCCGCACCGCAACCGCACCGCAACCGCACCGCAGCCGCACCGCAACCGCACCGCAACCGCACCGCATCCGCACCGCAACCGCACCGCAACCGCACCGCATCCGCACCGCAACCGCACCGCAACCGCACCGCATCTGCACCGCATCCGCACCGCAACCGCACCGCAACCGCACCGCAGCCGAACCGCACCGCAACCGCACCGCAACCGCACCGCAGCCGCACCGCAGCCGCACCGCAACCGCAACGCAGCCGCACCGCAACCGCACCGCAGCCGCACCGCAACCGCACCGCAGCCGCACCGCAACCGCACCGCAGCCGCACCGCAACCGCACCGCAACCGCACCGCATCCGCACCGCTGCCGCACCGCAACCGCACCGCAACCGCACCGCAACCGCACCGCAACCGCACCGCAACCGCACCGCAACCGCACCGCAGCCGCACCGCAACCGCACCGCAACCGCACCGCAGCCGCACCGCAACCGCACCGCAACCGCAACCGCAGCCGCACCGCAACCGCACCGCAACCGCACCGCAACCGCACCGCAACCGCAACCGCACCGCAACCGCACCGCAACCGCACCGCAACCGCACCGCAACCGCACCGCAGCCGCACCGCAACCGCACCGCACCGCAACCGCACCGCAGCCGCACCGCAACCGCACCGCAACCGCACCGCAACCGCACCGCAACCGCACCGCAACCGCACCGCACCCGCACCGCACCCGCACCGCATCCGCACCGCAACCGCACCGCAATCGCACCGCAGCCGCACCGCAACCGAACCGCAGCCGCACCGCAACCGCACCGCAACCGCACCGCAACCGCACCGCACCCGCACCGCACCCGCACCGCATCCGCACCGCACCCGCACCGCACCCGCACCGCATCCGCACCGCAACCGCACCGCAATCGCACCGCAGCCGCACCGCAACCGAACCGCAGCCGCACCGCAACCGCACCGCAACCGCACCGCAACCGCACCGCACCCGCACCGCACCCGCACCGCATCCGCACCGCATCCGCACCGCAACCGCACCGCAGCCGCACCGCAACCGCACCGCAACCGCACCGCAGCCGCACCGCTGCCGCACCGCAACCGCACCGCAACCGCACCGCAGCCGCACCGCAACCGCACCGCAACCGCACCGCAGCCGCACCGCAACCGCACCGCAACCGCACCGCATCCGCACCGCAACCGCACCGCAACCGCAACCGCACGCATATATATATTTTACAATTGGACCGCACCGCAGCCGCACCGCAACCGCAACCGCACGCATATATATATTTTACAATTGGACCGCACCACAGCCGCACCGCAACCGCACCGCAGCCGCACCGCAACCGCACCGCAGCCGCACCGCAACCGCACCGCAACCGCACCGCAACCGCACCGCAACCGCACCGCATCCGCACCGCAACCGCACCGCAACCGCACCGCATCTGCACCGCATCCGCACCGCAACCGAACCGCAGCCGAACCGCACCGCAACCGCACCGCAACCGCACCGCAGCCGCACCGCAGCCGCACCGCAACCGCACCGCAACCGCACCGCAACCGCACCGCAGCCGCACCGCAACCGCACCGCATCCGCACCGCAACCGCACCGCAACCGCACCGCAGCCGCACCGCAACCGCAACCGCACCGCAACCGCACCGCAACCGCACCGCAACCGCACCGCAGCCGCACCGCAGCCGCAGCCGCACCGCAACCGCACCGCAACCGCACCGCAGCCGCACCGCAACCGCACCGCAACCGCACCGCAGCCGCACCGCAACCGCACCGCAACCGCACCGCAACCGCACCGCAACCGCACCGCAGCCGCACCGCAACCGCACCGCAACCGCACCGCAGCTGCACCGCAACCGCACCGCAACCGCACCGCAACCGCACCGCAACCGCACCGCAACCGCACCGCAACCGCAACCGCACGCATATATATATTTTACAATTGGACCGCACCGCAGCCGCACCGCAACCGCACCGCAGCCGCACCGCAACCGCACCGCAACCGCACCGCAGCCGCACCGCAACCGCACCGCACCGCAACCGCAGCCGCACCGCAACTAATTTCAAGTTTTATGAGTTTTATTTTAATTATAGCTCTAAGGTGAAAATTTCCAATACATGGAATTTTAACTTGGAATGTCACGCACGATCAATAATAGCTTTCCATGATGAATGCCATCTGTCAACTAACTCATTCAAAGTTTGAATACGTGCGGGAAATCACAGATTATTCTAAATCTATTATTATTACTAAACATAACATAATTTTTACTGCTACTTATTTTCGCCGGCACTCTCAATATGACGCAAAGTCAATATATTACAATTTGCCGAAATATTTCAACGATTTAAATATTTCGTTGAAAAACTTAGTGAAATTCGCTTCAGCCGAAGCTTCGGTTATGATGGGTAATAAGCAAGGTGTCAAATTCTTCCTTGAAAAAGATTTTCCAAATTTGTGTGTTACGACCTGTATATGCCCAGCACCCGAAAAAAAACTGCCCCAGCACATTGAAGTCTTGGTCCGCAATATTTGCATTTTTTTCCACAGTTCTAAGCGGCAAACGGAATACAGCCAATTTGAAGAGAGCTTTAACGTTAAAATCCATAAAACACTAAAAACATCTGCGACCAGAAAACGTGGTTTCCAAAATCTTATCTCACCACCACTTCACATACGAACAGCTCATAACAATAATTGAGCAAAAACTTGCCCAATATGCATGCCACTTTTCTGGCAGTTCCGATATTTGTGTTTGGGTGCAACATATGCTTTGCATGGCATGGCGCATATACGTCGCGTAACCAGTCATAACTGGTTGGACCTTTATTCATCCAACTTACGTGAAACCAGCAAGTCTAAACTCATAGAATCTGTTTGACTAGCATTACATAAAAAACTATTGTACTCCCTTTTAATGTAAAGTACTCCGTTTGGATTAGGAAATATACTCCTCTGAAAATTTTCAAAACGACAGCACTGATCGTGGCTTGTAGTGTCCCGGCAGCGCCCCTAACGAAGAGGTCAAGCGGAGGGAGATGAAGCAGGAGATTCAGAGCAGACGAAGGAGTTGAGGCTAAGGCACCTGTGGTACAGAGAGCCGCCAGCCGCTGAACTCTGTTCGTCATGCTGGCAAAGGTAGTTTTATTCACTGCTGACCACATTATAATTTTATGGTATTGAGCCATTATTTTCTTTAGGTTCTTTTCAGTGTTTTTAGATAGTAACTCACAAAAGTGTTCAAATGAAGCTATCACAGGGTGTTCAACAAACTTGTGCAAATAACGCACAAAACTATTTATTTTGAAAAGGAATAATTGAGTTGTGTAGCTTATGAAAAAATATCGCTTGGTTCCCTATCCAATATTTTTATTAAAAGTCAATTTAAAAGAAAAACAATAACTAAATACAATACATTTTTCTTAACAATACTCATTCAATTTCTTTTAACTGTTCAAAATTTCATTTAATCTACTTGACTTGATTGATCTACTCCATGTATTTTACAACAAATAATTTTTAAAATGGTACTAGATAAAAAGTACCGTTTGTATGCGGTATGCTGATGGCTTGTTTAGCATACGTACACACCATACGAATCGGTAATTTCTGGTGCACCTTACAATTGCAGTATTAATTTCACAATTTACTAAATTTAAGACATGTGTTTTATTCTTAATTCACTTCACTGCACGTCTTAGTTCTAACCACGTTTAGGATATGCTATTAGAGCTGCAACTTGAATATTGTGTGAAAATAAAATCGGTATGTATTCACACCTATACGAAGTTCCAAAGGAAGAGAAAGGTCAAGAGAAAAACGAGACAACAACTAGCATATACTAACCAAGATGCCTGTGAATGTTTTGCTTGGATGGTCATAGTCACAATAGAATGATTGTAGAGTTCGCTCTGCCTTTTATTGGGTCTCAATTCTCCAAAGTAAATGGGGAAATTTCTCCATACGTATGTGATTATCACTAAATTCGGCTCAATTATTACCATAATTTTATTCTTACGGCAAATGGTGACGTTTTCTCCACTTTTGGTTTGCTATAATTTGAGTCGAGCTTGAGAGATGTTGGAAGATTCTCATGTCTTTCTCCTTGTCATTTGTTTTCATGTACAGTTTGAAACAAGGCGCCATATTTAACAGAAACGAAAGATATTTATTTCACTCATTATTTGTAATTTAATTTTGTGTACATTCTTCATTTCGATGTACTTTAATATAAGTTTTGTAAAAATATAAGTGTTCATAATTAAATTCGATTTCAAATGTAAAAGTAGTACTAGTCTTACGGAGAGATGTTACTTGGTTTTCTATAATTTTCTTTCACTTTAGAACGCCATATACATTTTTAAAATTTGTTTTCACTATTACAATTTCGTTTCAGTTTGATAATATAGTATATATGAAACATTATTTATCTATTCTGCTTCCAGTGTTTTTATTTTTTTATTACAAAAAAGAATTGTTCATTATATAAGCTGAACATGATCATTACAAGTTACAATGCAAACATAATGCAGTTAGTGATTCAAACCTTTGTTGAATATTTTTTTAAATAAAAGAAAACGCTTTCTAAAACTTATTCAAGTTGCTGAATATCCTTGAAAATTGAAAACGAACCCTTCACGTTTAAATAGCAAGCTTGAACTCGTTCTCGTTTAACATTATTAAATTCCACTGCAGCTCCTTCTCAACTTCAAATTCGTCCCGATTTCTTTTAAGACTATGAAATGTATTTTCAGTTAGTCATTGAATGTTATTTACCGGAAGTTTGCCTTAGAATAAAATGCTTCAACATTTTTCGTGAAATTTGCAATATGAAGTACCTACTCTTATATTAAGAAGTCTTACTATCCAAGTTCCCATGAAATCAGTATGTAGGTACATAACATTTTGAAGTACGAAAAATATGTATTTGAATAATATCTCGGTACAGTACCTGTTTTGTTTAACGGAATTTTCCAGGAGGTATGCAGATTAAAATGAGATGGGTCGTACATAATGGAATTTTCTTGTTATTTTTCAATAAAACTTTTACCATTTCGACGTTTTCATTACAAAAAACAGGACTACTGGCGTGGGTCTAGAGATGATGTCTATGATGTGCGGACATGATTTTTTTCGTGCTTTGAGTATACATGCTATAGTGTGTCACGCGGTGGAATATTTTTTACGATGTATTTGAATTACATGGTGGGGCACGCATTAGACTATTTTCTTAGCTGAGCTTCTTGAGTGCTGTCTGCTGCGAAATATATGTAGTAGTAAAATAATATTTTGTATTGTGGTCTCTCTAAAATGAAAACTATATTCATTCAAATGCGTATTTTTCGGTCTGAAAACTTTAAATCTTAATTTTTTTTTTATATATATTTTTCCCTACATAGTTTTTCATATTTCAGTATCTTGACAGTTTGTAACAGAGCTATAATTACATATTATTTCACTATTTCTCCTTTTAAGGTAGAATACCTTACATTAGGAGTCTAAAGTTGTAAATAAACTTTCATTTCAAATTTTACAAAACAAGCGAAAAAATTGAATTATTCCGGTTCATTCCCAATCAATTATAGGTTTCTTTATTACATTAGAAAAATTTACAGTTTTAAGAACAAAATTATGCATAGTCAATTAATTCTCTTACATAAATAAGATTAAGAGTCTAAAAAACAACAATTATTAGGAAAAAACACACAGAATAGAAGAAAATCTGCGTTACATTAGCCACAATACGATAAAAACGGCCAGACTTCTAAAAAGTGGAAATAATAAAATGGAAGCAATAACTTCAATAGCTTAAACTATCAATTAAGTTAGAAAAAGAAGCTACTTCAATATATACACACAGTTAGTTAAATCATGGAGGATGTTATATTGTAGTGTCAAGACCAAGAAACAAAAAGAATATATTTACTAATTATAATAATTTTTTTTTTTGTTTCTCTTGAACATTTCTCTTGATTAGCCTTTGTAATTAAAATATTTAGTTCCTATCTACAGTGGCTCACAGCTTATTTCAACCAGCACGTAAAAAAAACTTTAGCTTCCTATAAAAACTAAACTAAAGAAGATATCAACATTATTTAAAAACAGGTTATTAGTCTAATGTTTAAACTAATCAAATATTACTTCTTGTATTTATTTTTATTTGTTTAGTATTCTAAAACAACGAAATACGAAAAACGTAACCAAAAATAATGCCACAGCTTATTTCAACCAAATACTTTGTAAGTGTGCAATGATCCGCTATCTTGCAATGCAGCAATTATTTCTTTGTCTATGCTTTAGCCATTAAATTTGTAATGTGTTCAAGTTCAGTTATGTTGAATTCTTTGAAAAGATCGTGCAGAAAAATTAGTTTTTCGAAATGGGACCACGTACGACAATCGATCAGCGAGAACTTGTTCTCACTAATTTTAAAAGTGGCCATTCGCGCAGGAAAATTGGTAAGATGGTTGGACGAAGTGATTCTACAGTGCAGAGCATCATATACCGATTTATCCACGAAAATAGAACGCTCGATATAGGGAGAAATGCCCCCAACAAAATTTTCAATCAAACGGACGCTTTATTGTTCGGAAAATCCAGGAAAACCCAAGGCTATCGGCTCCGAAAATTGTAAGTGAAGTGAAAGCTGAGTTGGGCAAGTCCTGCCACCCGGAAACTATTCGTCGTGTGCTACGAGAGCATGAATTCAATAGTAGAATAGCGCGTAAGAAACCATTTATAAGTGCCAAAAATCTGAAGTGCCGTTTAAAATTTGCCGAGGAACATTTGCATAAGGATTCTGGATTTTGGAATACTGTTATATTCGCTGATGAGTCGAAATTTAATATTTTTGGCTCTGATGGAGCCTCATATGTTTGGCGTAAGCCAAATACAGAATTGCAAAACAAAAATTTGAAAGCTAGAGTCAAACACGGAGGTGGCAGCGTTATGGTTTGGGCCTGTATGTCCGCAGCGGTAGTTGGAAACTTGCAATTTATTGAGACTACAATGAATAGGTCTCATCGTCTTGAAATTTTGAAGTCCAATTTGATTGAAAGTTCGGAGAAACTGGGCATTCGCGATGGCTTCAGATTTTATCAAGACAATGACCCGAAGCATAAGTCGGGTATTGTACAGACATGGCTGGTTTGGATTTGTCCGCATGTTATGCAGCCACCGGCACAGTCACCCAATTAATATTCCGAAAATTCATCCGAAAATTTGTGGGCCATTTTGGATACAAACATCCGAAAACGGAAGATATCCAACAAAAGCGACCTCAAAACTGCATTGGTTGAGGTGATTCTATTACTTGGTTGAAATAAGCTGACATTGTTTTTAGTTACTTTTTTCGTCATGAACTATTATGACCTATTGAAACAAAATAAAAATAATAATAAACTGAATAAATGATAATTGTGAACACTAGTCTAACAATCTGCGTTTAAATAATGTTGATAACTTATTTCATTTCGTTTTTATAGCAAGTTTAAGTTTTTTTTACGTGCTGGTTGAAATAAGCTGTGAGCCACTGTATGTGTAATTGTTCTGTCCTATTTACCTTGTGCGGTTCGGAAAAAAAACGAAAATTCATCGCTACTACCTCTCCTTCGATTTTGTATTAGTTTGGAGATTGCCGAATGCAAATTCTTTAAAGATTTGTATCATAGATTGACTTGTTCGACTGTTAAACAATTGATTGAATGAAAAGTTGTTCACTGCTAAAGCGTTTGGGATTGTGAAATAGGATTTTGAGTAAATAGACTTCTGCATTACTTTCAAAGCGTTTAAAGCATTTGTGATGCTCAGCCCCATGCTAAAATTGCACACTGAGTAAAAAAATGACTAAATGCAAAGTAAAATATTCAAATTGCTAGTTTGCTCAAGAAAGAACGAATCTCGAAGCATATAGGGATTATTTGTCTTAATTTTCAATAAGAAGATCCCACTATAAACTTTGGTTTATGATTATGCCCAGATATTTAGTTTTGGTAGATCCCTGCAATGGTAGGAAAAGACAGTCCATCGAATGACTCATTACATTCAGTTCTATTGTGGGCTATTGAGTGGAAGCAAAAGCTATGTAGTATGTTTTTTGTACATTTAAGATGAAGGAACTATTACTTAGCCACTCATTCAGTAAACAAATACTATATTCTTTGTTTTACTTTTACTTTTTATTTTTTTACTTTTATCTCATTCCAGCTATTTTATTCTATCAAAAGCATTGTATCATCAGCAAAAGATACTATGTTATCAACGATATCATTTGCATGGATATGAAAAAGAATAGGACCCAGTATAGTTCCTTGTGAAATTCCGTATTAGGGAATTCCGTATTATTATAAACTAGGCCCTTTATTTAAATTTTCAGCAATTCAATAGTTTTCAATTCTTTTTTTGAGTTGCAGTTTGCACGTCAGGGGGGACTGATCTCTTGATCAGAATTAAGCAGAGTTTCGGCAGTGAAATCAAGTCTATCTGCTGCCAGGGTACAGGGCTTTTATGCCCTATACCCAACATAACTTGGTGAGTCCATTCCATATTAACACTATCTAATTGATGGCTATCCGTGATTGAGACGATAGTAACGCTTGATTCGCTCAAGGTCAATATTGCAGGCATAACACTGCTTTTGACTTTGTTCGGATCGTCGTGGATTGTTTTGATCGCGTATAACTGTGAGTTTCCGTTGCGTGTTACACGTTTTGTTTTTCAAGTGTGCTTTGTTTATGTTTTTATGGATTTTTTGGCGTTATTGTTATACATGATATTAAATTGAACTTCTTTTCGGTCTACTGTCATTTATCCATACAAATTCTGGTAATTTGGGCACTAAGTGAAACTAAGGTCGTTTCAAATACTGATATTAATCAGTATCACGTACCTAGCTATCATTTAGTGCCCCGCTTCTCCCCCCAAAGAGGGATTGCACTTTATGTGCGTAATGATGTGCCGTTTATCACCATTATCCAATTCATTTCTGCTAAGAATGAGTGTTGACAGAATTAATTCGTGATATTATCTTGTTTGTTCATATTCCTATTCTGTGCATAACGTCAGAGGGCCATGATACGAGGTCTGAACAAAAAATTCCGAGACTCTTAAAATAGCGCATCAACAAAGCAACGACGGAAAACGCGGTTAGCAGCACTGTTTAGAAACGTTCTCCTTGAGCACAGTTGTTTTTTTAAATCGTCAAAAAGTCGTTCAGAAGCGGAGTTATAGCAGTTTTAGTAAACCAACTTTTTTGTGTTTGGCGATTTTTTAGTTTTTTTTTGTGATGGAAGGAAAACCAGAGCAACGCGTGAGCATCAAGTTCTGTGTGAAGTTAAGGAAAATTTTAGCCGAAACATTTTGCATGTTACAAAGGGTTTTTAAGGACCAGTGTTTAAGTCCCTCGAAGTGTCACGAATGGTTCAAGAGGTTCAAAGAAGGCCGCACATCAACAAAAGTTTTGAAAGACGATGATCATGTGACCCTAGGGAATGACCTCGTTTGTTCAAATCGTCGTTTAACCATTCAGAAAATGGCAGAAAAATGTAACATTTCATTCGATTGATGCCTAGAAATTTTTACCGAAGAAACTACACATGCGTCGAGTGGCCGCAAAGTTTGTCTCAAGATTGATGACCGAAGATAAAAAACAACGCAGAGTTCGTGTGTGTGAAGAACTTTTTGAAAAAGCAAATTATTATTGGCGATGAAACA
This sequence comes from Nemotelus pantherinus, assembly GCA_963978885.1. Taxonomy (NCBI): domain Eukaryota; kingdom Metazoa; phylum Arthropoda; class Insecta; order Diptera; family Stratiomyidae; genus Nemotelus; species Nemotelus pantherinus. The sequence continues at coordinate 125,552,901 of OZ022265.1, forward strand.
TGGGTGTATGGGTACAACGTAGAGACAAAGGTCCAATCATCACAATCGAAGACTCGCACTTTCCTTTAATCCTTTAATTTATCTTTTTATATTATAAAAGAGCTTCTTCTTCTTCTTTGCATGTTATTTTTTTATTTTTCATCTTTTCCACTAACTTCACATCAACTAACTCTATCTTACTTTCTTTATTCTCCATTTATCCTATTTATGTTTTCTTTTTAATTATTATATAATTTAATTTCAATTTAAATGTGTCGAGAGTGTGGTTTGGGATTCTTTTCCTATCCTATTCCCTTTCGGGGGATGATGATAATTTTAATTGCTTGTTTCTTGACTAAGCGGCTTACTGCTGCTAGGAAGAAGAGGCTCTGCAATAAAGCTGACCCCATTGGGTGTTATATTGAAGCAGTTAAAAAAAAACTCGATGGAAGAACTGAAGAGCATTTCGGAAGAAGATTTTCAGAGGGCCTTCTTGCAGTGGAAACAGCATTGGGAAAAGTGTATATCTACTCAAGAAAGTGCCTTGAGGTGGGATTGAGTTTTGTAATGTTCATCTATTACCAATAAATTTATATAAATTAAGTTCCAAAACGTTTTCGTCAGATAATTTTCTCCATCTATCCTGGAGTGTGGTAGAGATATTCGTTTTTATGGGCCTCTGAAACATACAAAAACCAATTGACAAATATTCCAAGTCGTAATCAAAGTCAGATAATAGAAACATGCCGTTGAGTTACAACTGGGTAGACTAATATACCTCAAAAACGATTATCGTTACAAGAAAAAGCTTTAAATTTTCTTTGTAAGATTTTCTAAGCTGAAAATTCGTCATACATTGTTTTTCTGTAACAGTGATCATACTGAGATATTAACAAAAAAAAATCACTTTTGGTGACCATTGGCTCTGTGTAAAATATAAGGCAACGCTCAGATCGATGTGGGCTTTTGACATTTTGTTCAGAACATCAGTATCAGGGCTCATACCAAAAGTCAGCATTCCCCTAATTTTTCCCAAGCACCTTGTCAAGTTTCCCTAGATTATATAGGGGTAAATATATTTTATAGGTTACCGCCCGTAAATAGAGGTTCTCTTGGGGGGGTATTTTGATACCATTCAATTGAAGATGAAAGTTGTAATTTTAGAAATTGAAACGTTGTTGCCTATTTTTTCTCAGATCACTATAATTCGGAAATTTAAGGGTAAAATCTCTTAGTAAAAAAAATAACAATACGGCTCTAACTGTGTTACCCACATGGCCTATTAGGGGGGCAGCGACATCCAACTAGGTCCGTTTGGGTCCCGGAAAGTTCAATCGAAGATTGGGCGTGGGCGCCACTCACTCACCGCAATAAAGGACCTAGAGCCGTCGAGTGAGGTTCGACTCACAGGTTTCAGTGGGGCACTGTACGAAGCCATGCCAGACTCGATTTTCCCTTACGAGTCAGCACACTCTACTCCCTTCCGCGTCCTTAAGTCGCGCGATCGCTAACGACAGCCCCTGGAAGTATGACCATATCCCTTGCCATTCCAGCAGTGCTCCAGACTTCTCTGCAGTGGCGCTAGATCCATTCCCTCAGAGCAGGCAACGTAGGCCAGATCCGGCTCTAGAAGACGTTGTTGTTTCCGGGTCGGAGTGGGTAAACAAATTAATTTAATCCACTGATACCCGTGTTGCGTCCAGCGAACGGCCCACCCTGATCAGATCTGCAATACTATGGACCGGAGTCAAGGCCAGTTGCGTTTGATAGAAAAGGGTTATATTTTGCGGCAGGATGCGCAGCTTCTCCTCCTCAGAGCACTGGACGGCACGACGCCTAAGCAACCTCTACATTGCCGTAACATATACGCGCCACATATACTCGCATGTTTGGGCACGGTAACATACCAGTGCTTTTCCCTCGAACATTTCTACCGCTGACTGAAACAAGGCCCGTGGTGACACTCCCCTTGCTTCCCGTAGCTTCTCCACCTGCTCCAGATATCCGGAGTCCCCACTATAGCGGAGTCCCCATTTGGACACCTCCTGCCTTTTTACGGCCATTATTGCCCCACGCTGGGCGCCAATTGGCCTATTTGGCGGGTAGCGACATCCGGCTAGGTCCGTTTGGGTCCCGGGAAGCGGGACCGTTTTCGTTTTCTAGTTTCATAGCCAAAGTTCAACCAAATTGAACGTACTTTAAGATCAACCTACCGTGTGAATTTCGTTTTAATCGGATAGTAATAGAGCACGGATGGATAATCGGGCAAGATGGCACTACAGTCACATGATTGTCAGTAGATTCAATAAACTTTTATTAGACCTGGTCTTCTTGAAGACCAATATATTTTGCGAATAAAAATTGGATCTGATTTTCAAGTCATCATTTTTCGCGAAAACAAAGTTTGTTTGCTGAAAAATTGAAAATTCCTATCTATAACAGAACAATGCTAACCAGTGCGGACGCACTCCCCTTATCCATAACCTGAGTTGTTGTTCTTCCCAATGCGTCTGTACTAGCTACCATTGTTCTGTTATGGATAAGGGGAGCAAAACACACGCCTTTTTAAGCAATTTTTAAATTGACTGCCTACGTCATTATCGATTTTGCCAATCATTTGTATTGTTTTGCAACAAACTAAAAATATTTCTCAAGGGTCGAGATGGTTTAAAGGATTTATGTTTACATACCTGCCGTAGCTACTGGATTGGCAGCACATTTCTCAAAAACCATAGAACCATAAATTTTGTGCTTATCATTGAGTCCCGGAAATTTGAAAATGATTTGATGATATTGTAAGGAGTTATCATAATTTGAGATTTCACAAACTTTTTTACCTACTTTTAGGCACTTAGCACCAGCATGGGATTAAAACTATGGTCTGCCCATGATGTAAAATGCATGCGATTCAATTAGCAGATTCCCAACTCTACTAAATCATCCCTTCTTGTTGCCAAAAGCCAAGCTCTGAAAGTGTGATGGTTTTTATGCGATCAACAATTTTCAAAAGATTGAACATATAGACTGCAATTAAGAGAAAAGTGATAAAGGATATTTCATAAGCCATCAAGATCATGAGTGTCTAGCTCAAATACAGCCCCAACTTTGTGCATTTGAAACCATTCATTTTCATCGTTACCATCTACTGTACCACACACACGGCAAAAATTGCTTCAGCTAGGACGTTGGAAAAATAACACCGAAAGCCACTTTAGAGTGTTTACTTTGATGCAAATTCGTTTTGGGGGGATTAACAGGTGTGTTTGTTATTTGATGCGGTCGGTGTAACCGAAAGTAGATTGTGTGAGCGACAGGAAAACTTTCTCTTTATCCTGTTTGTAAGCTACGATGGCTCCTATCCTGTTCGTACACTTGTTCGACATGTATAATAGACGCTGTGATATTCATGGTGGGAACATTTACATGCGAGGCTCTTATGACTGGCGACAGGTGACGTTGACATCGGTTTGCGTAGGTTAGGAGCTGTAGACTACGCGACAGGTACAATGAGTTTCCAAGGTATTTACTGTCATACGGTAATTGATGGCTTACAGTGCTGTTTCATTAAGGTTTTAAGAAACAGCTTGTTGTATTTCGATGAAATTTCAGGATGCGTGAAGTGTGATGTAAATTATACTTTGACGCTGTTCAACGTGTCTGTAAAATTCTACTAAATAGCTATGAAATTGGAGGAATTAGCTTTCGCAAGTTAATGCTTTGTGGTTCAAATGGTTTTCTCACAATCACTGATATGGGATTATTGTGAAAATATATTGTAGCTCTTAGTTTTTACAAACACTTTCTAAAACAATATTACAACAATTTAATGCCAAGATTTGACATGATACATCAAACGTTTATGCAGTCGATTCTCTCTCGGCAATGTCGATGGTTTCAAATCTGACTGAATCGAAATAAAACTGAGCTATTTCCTCAGAAGAGAAAGATATAAGGAAATGTAAATGGCAGTGAGAATTGAAGCGATTTGCCTGAACCTGAGCGTTGGTAGCAGTGAAGGAATTTGACATTAATCTACTCAGCGAACAGAAAGATAGGGTGAGATAGAAAAAGAGATGGATAGAAAAAAAAGTAAGCCATGTATACGCGAATTTGACAAGTAACATACTTACAACTCAGTAACAACAAAAAGATCGTAGAGCTAAGGTATAGGGGAAACCAAGGAGAATACATGATGTAACAATTGTCTCGATTTGTTCTATTTATAGATTGTATCTCTGTAGTAAAATTGCTTCACTAAATTTTGTATATGTATACGCTTGTTTCATTTACTTAAATCTCTCTGTTCTAAGGCTATTTCATATTTATTTTAAATATTGAGCTATTTCGCGTTAAGGCTATTTGTTTTCATATCATACTAAATTTGACGAGAGTATGAATTGATTTTCATCATTGAAACCTGCAGGTAATTGAATTGAAAATTAAATTTTCCAGCACGTACCCAAAGTATGTTAAATTAATCATCACTTCTTTTCAGCCACAATTTGAATCTTGAGCACTTAATAGCGCCAAGACTTTACGAACGGTTCTTATCATTTTACAAATATTTTCTCTTAATTACACTTGCAAAATTTTAAATTCCATTATCATTTTTCCAACTTCGTCTGAAATTCCTTTTCAAAGGAAGGAAAAAACAACCTTTTTTCGCAAAAGTGTAGTGTGTGCTTTTGCGGTCAGTAGAATGGGTTTGATGTTTTCAAGCTTCATCATTCAAAGCGCATTTGTTCGGTTGGACACCTTTTAATTTTTAAACGTGTTCAGGCAAGAAGGCACTTCATTACCACCAAAAATATTATTCTTTATTAAATGAAGAATCAGTTTAAAAAAAATTGCGGTAGGTCTTACAAGTTTAATGTACTTGAAAAATTTGTGATGGAAGTTATTTTGAGGTGAATGATTCAAGCATTGCATTGTGTTCGATTAAGTAGTTGTATTTGTAATATATTCAATTACATTGCTTCAATAATTATGTTAAAGTTAAATTACTTATTGCTATTTGCTTTGATTTTAAAATCTTTTTTATATCGATATATTTTTCTTTGCCGAAAGATTACCAAAGGATTTGCCGTGTAGATAAATACGTTATTTTGATGTGACCATGTTACCGTAATAATATCGCACCTCCTATAATACGTTGACTTTTTCGAGGTTTAGGTAATTTTTCATTCGAAAAAAATTAATTCGAGGATTTTAAGCTAAGAAGATATGTGAAAATATATTTTATATATGTATTTTGTTAAAATTTTTGCATTAAATAATAATAAATACAGAAAATAGCAATAAAAAATTGAGCAGCTCGATAAAAATGAAATATATATTGTTCTATTCAAATAGGGTGAAAAAAAACAAACTGTCCAATCACTGACCTTTTTCAAACCAAGCTATTCTGTAGATTTCGTTTTGTAACATAGCTGTAACAAAAACTGTACGAGTAGAAATATTTTGAGGATTTCACCCGTAAAAGTAAACATATTTTTTTTATCTTCATTATGTGATATTTCTTGCACGAAAATCTCTCAGTACCAAAATGACAAATATGATAGCTACTGAAAACTCCTTGGTGGCACTATGTCATATCTGCTTTAGGTTGAGACCAACCACGTCGGCGAATATCATTTCAATCCGATGGCTGACACCATTGAAAACAGTCTCTAGAGTTTGGACGAAAAAAATCGGACCGCCAAAAATCGGAAAACCAAGAATATTTTAAGAATCTTATAATATGAAAAACTTATTTTTGAATGAATGTATGATTTTTTGCAATTTTGCATGGATTTTTGCATTTCTAAATTGCATTTTCAATTCAAACATAGATTTTTGATATTTTTTGAAACCCACGTTGGGCGCAAATATTTTTCTCCCTTTTTAGCATGTATTTAGCATCGCTGAATCTTTTCAACACGGTACATGTCAGTCATGCTTCGATTTAAGCAAGATTTAAGCATTTTGCAGCCAAACTCGATTCTTAGCCCACGTAGGGGAATGTTTTCGGCTAAAAGCGTAGGAGTAGATAATGTTTTCGGCAAGGAGCGTGGGAGTAATGTTTTTGGCTAAAAGCGTAGGGGTAATGTGTTTGGCTAGGAGCAAAGGGGCTTTGTTTCATAAGATTCTTACAATCTATGAGAATCTCTCTATGAGAAACTTATTGCGCCAAAAATAAGCCTACTAGCTTTTGAAGATTTTACGATCAAAATTCCAATTTTGCAGCCTCAAGCTACTCAAAAGCTCAGTTTTGAAGACCATAAAAATCACGTAATCTACTCTGTAGCTCAAGAATTGAACGTTAAAAAAAATAGTTTGAATGCTACAGAAGCCTTGTTATGAGAAAATACTTTTATCACGATTTAATTGCTATCGCAATTGAAAAAAATTAAAAGATTCATCAGAAAAAATTAAAAGGTTCATCAAAAAATTAAAAGATTCAGCCAAAACGACGGCTAAGTTAAAAAAAAAATCTACTTTAATTTACCCACCGGTGTTAAGGATCCCATCTTAGTTATAGGTCTTTTTGCATCTCAACTTTTTTTTTTGATTCGAATCATTTTTTTCTCAATTTTCTATTACGCACGTGAAGTTCAATATGCCGAGCATTTTCAGTCGTTTGTGATTTAGTTTTTTTTGTGTTCAAAACAGTTTTAGTCGAAGTAGAATTAAGCTTTTTTCAATCCCAAACAGACCATCGATGTGCGATATATCTTTGGAATTATCTCCGAAGTTCATTTGAAATGGTCTCAGAAGAAACTTTGAATCTTTGACAATTTTCATCTGACTGTTAATGTCACATCACAGTCTACAGATTCAATGTAACATGAATTTCTAAAGCTTAGGCGTAACCTCTTGGTTTTCATTTTTTCAGTTGAAAAACATTTTGATATTGGAACTCTTATCAGGGAGTTCAAATTAAAAAAAAAAATAATTCTGATAAGCGGTAGAAACAAAAAACTAAACATTGCGGTTTTTATGTAATAGGATTTTATTTGTTTTATGGGAATTCGTCATCAAAAAATGCCACCAAACGCGCATTCAAAAAGCAAATAAAGCCAACGTCCTTCATGATTCTTATAACTACACCTTACTTTTTTCAATCAAATCACAAACCATTCCTTGTATTCCAAACCATTCCTTTAAGGCAGTATTCTGGTCCAGAGGCTCGATTTTGAGATGGTTTTACGGACGCAATAAAGAAAACCATAAACATTTTTAAAATATATTTTTTGATCAGTTTTTTATTAACATTTTAAAAGTATATACATGTATTTAATAAGTAAAAAAGAAATCAAAATTGATGTAGATAAAGGCCGGCGAAATGAAGGCTCAAAACAAAGCTTGTCTCATGGTTGACATGATTCCAACATTCCTGGTGGTCTGAAAAATAAATTTTTGGTGAATTCTGTAACAGAAAAAATGTAGTATTAGTCTGACGTGGGCGATTTGAAAAAAACTTTTTTTTTCACAAAATGGCGTTCATGTAAGAAAAAGTCGTTTTTTGCCTCATTTTATTCAACTTTGGGAATTTTTCATAAATAGTAGATTTTTTTCAAAAATCCCTACGTCAGACCAAATCTAATAGTGTTTAGAGGGTTGGTGCGAAATTTCGCGTCAATCGGTTCATTACAACTAGAGATATAAAAAAAAAAAACTCATGTCGACCGTATCGAAAAAAGTAGTTTCGAGAAAAACGCGTTTAAAACTTGGAGTCTCGTTTCGGGCAGTCTGAGTCGTTTAATGGTATGTTATACTTCGATTATTTTTAATCAGAGGAGCTATTTCAGCCATACGAGCAGTTTGAACTTTGTTAGAAGCTTGAGAAGCTCATAGCACGGAGCGGTTAATTCGTTGTTGATCGCGTTTTTTGGTTTAATTGACGTGTCACAAGAATAACTGTTCCGAAAATCCTTTTAAAGCTTATTCCTGAAGGTATAAACTTTGAAAATATGCAAACAAAAAAAAAATCGATTTGATCAAATTTTTAGACCAGAAAACCCCATTAAAACTATCAATGATCAGTCAATACTGGTTTGTATCAGAAAGGATCAATCGTCAAGTACTGGAATATGAAGATGTCAAGTCTAGAAATCAATAAAAGTTTTCATTTTCATGCACTTCTTCTTATCCGTTAGATATCATATACTGATTTATTTAGATATCTATACTTCTAATTATTTTCTGTACTTCAATTTCGTTATTCCTAGCTGATATTAATGTGAGTTTGAAATATCTTTGACTTATTTGATGTCCGAAAATTTACCAATCTAATGCACATTTATACTATTTCTGCCGTTAAAATTGCTAGACAAGAATTGGAAGACAAAATTTTTTCCACATGCCTTGAGAAATTATGTATATTTATGCATAAATATGTATTTTTGTTAAAGATTCTGTCCCTTTCTCGTACAATTCTTTATTCGAACAGCGTCACTGCTTCTCTTACTATCCACGGATCATAGATACTGGTAAAATTCAACTTGGCATTCGAATGCATTTTTGAATTAAATTTTATTACTTCGCTCCATCCTTGCACAAACACCAAGATATTTATTAACGTAAGATTCCACAACAAAAGAAAACAATATTGGATATTGCGGTCGAAACCAGCTTAAGAAGAACAGAAAGTACTGTAGTGCTTTCGTCGTCAGTTAGCTGTTTGTACCTATGTATGTATGTAGTGCAGACAATAGAAGTTGCATGGGTGAGTCTCGAGAACTATCCTTTAAGCTCAGCAGAGCCACTTCTGGTATTTCTTTGCTGTACCTCCTCCGCTTTTGAACTCGCGTAATCTAAGTGAAATATTAAAGTTTATATGCGTACAACTGGAAATGCATGGATATGAATGTGTGTGTCTAGAAATATTTTATGAAGAAGAATGCATTATATTTGAATCATACCAGGAAAAAGTCGTTACCAAGGAATGGAAACAAAAAGGGAAGAAAATTAGACCAACAAGATTTTCAAGATATTTTTTAGCTCATGAATTTTTTGACATTCGTGACTAGATTTAATTTTTTTTATGGTGAGGAAAGTGACGAAACCAATTGATTATTTATTTTAGATAATTTTGCCTAGAAATTCATATTTCTATGTGGATATACAAATATGTACGATTATATATGTATTTATCAACGAAAAGTTTCAATGAGATCATCTCAGGAGAGTACGTTCTGATCGATCATAAATTTTAATGCATATAAGGTGTAGTAATAAGTATATAATGCTAATCAGGATATAATAAATATGTATTTAATTCTCTGATACCCAAGGGTGTTTTAGTCCATTTTCGACGGACATTTATATAATAATAATAATAATATAATAATAATAAATTATATAATAATATAATAATAAGCTTATGTGATTTGCGCTGAATGTATAAACATCCATGTAGCTTCAGCGGTCTACTGAAGAAATTCTTCAAACCATCGAGTCTCCTGACTTTTTTTTATCATCCCTTGTGTAATAAATTTATTTACATTGGCTCAGATATAGACAATTTTCTGTGCGAAAATTCACCAATTTACTTTACCCTCCACATTATTTTCTTAGGTCGGAGATTAATAGAAGAGGTGTTTGATGAAATTCCGTCATTATAGATTACCAGATTATACTCTCAAAAATCCTTAACAAAACTATTTAAATTAAAAAACTATTTAAAAGTACAATCTAAAATTTTATACGAAAATGCAATTTTTTGTTAAAATGACTTTTATTTTTTCAAAAACAGATTAGATTCATTTTTCCACTAAGGTCCTCAAAACAGTAAACGTGTGCTTAAAATTAAAGAGAGCGCCAAAAGGTCTAAAGCTCTATGGCTAAGCACACTTGGTATGATTGATGCAAACACCACTGCAGCATTGTACCCAGTTAATACACTGAAAAGAATTATTTTATTTTGTAAAATGAAACATAGAATAACATAGAATAAGTATATGCCCCAATAAACTTTTATTCAGATGAATCTTATATTAAATTTATTAAATTTTTTGATATCTCAAAATTTATAAATACAACCACTTGGCTTAACGTCAATACTAGCTTGGCTTAACGTGAATGAAACTTTCTTAAAAAAAGTCTAACATTTTTCGCATTTAATATCAAGCTCACGGTGTTCATCTATATTAGTGAACTCTATTGCAAAGGAAACAAGTTTAGTATAGTATGAATTACTTACCGGGTGATCACCAAAGAAGCATCCTGGAGAAGGCGCCACAGTGCCAACGATGAAAATTGTGTAAATGACAAAAAGAGTCATCAAAACGGCAGATAAAAGGGACGACATTTTTTCAGTACAGAATGAAAGCAAGTATTAATGCAAACAAACTGCAGAATGAGTTCTCATTGTACAGCCCAACTTTTATAAATAAAAATGGGTTGTAGTTTGACTAAGTGAAAAATTGATATTCGTTCCAGATTCATTAGATTTGAACAAATAATTAATTACCTTGTGAACATTTCCTATAATAATTGATTTATTGGTAGCAAAAAGGCATAACATAGTTAGATTTTTAAATACAGAGATTTTATCAATAGTAATTGATCAGTTATAGGTTTACATGCTTCTTTATTTTTTTTTTGTTGTAGTTATTTCGTTGTGTTTATTATTTATTTAAAATCACATGTTGTATTTATTTCGCTTGATTGAGAATGGAAATTGATTTCATGAAGACGTGTAAATGGATTGTAGTTTTTCTAAGTGGAAAATTCATATTCGTTCCAGATTTCTAAGATTTTAACGGACAATTTATATTCTTGTAAGCAGTTATTATGATAATTGATTTGGTGCATGCGAAAAGCCGCAGCGAAATTAGATTGAGTATCGAGTTTTTATCATTATTAAATGGCTGGTTAAACTTACGTTTACACGCCTTTTTCATCCTGGAAAATTACATGTAAATATTTCGCATGATCGATAGTGAAAATTGATTTTATAATGAGCATTGTTGAACAATGAAATTTCTCCAAATGAATTGATTCCAAAGCTGATAGCTTCAAACCAAAACTACCATCAATAAAACGAATGAAGCCCATTCAAATTGTTTTAAAAGTGTAAGGCAGGTGAAAAATGGTGTGCAGTAAAACAAAATTTAGCGGTTTTGAGCATCAATATATACGAGAGATCACAATTTTTATTTGAAAATATATTCGGAAAGCTTAGGAAATTTTTAGTATATAGTAAAGGTAGTACAAAATGTTCGTAAACAGCTTATACAGTAATTACAGATTTTAGATTATTCAGATTGAGATTATTTTATTTATAATTAAAGATTTTAAGTGATTTAGCCAATCCATAAAATTTGCTCTTCAAATAGTTATCTGATTGCTGATTCAAATTAGCTATTCCCTTCAGTTGTCTGAAGTTTTTATCTTCAAGTAATTTTTTACAAAATTTTTCTTGGAAGGATTCACCTATTTGAATTTATTCAAATGGCCTTGCTTAGCGATATCTCGTCATTGTATGCTTTTTTTGAGTAGGACGCTGGCTTTTTCTATGTGTAGGTAGGGGCTGTTTTTTTCTCCAAAAACGGGCAGCCACGATCGAACATTAAGCTTGGAAGTAGAATATGAATCATAAATTACGGTTGCGGATTGTAATACCTCCCTTAAACTTAATGGTTTCGGTGTTTTTGGTCCCCTCCTCTCCTTGTTTTCCTCCTATCTTCATAGCCGTCCCTGCAGAGTTACTTTTAATAGTTCCATTTCCTTTCCTATATTTACCACATCCGGAGTTCCTCAAGGTTCTATCCTAGGTCGCTTACTTTTTACTTTGTTTGTCAATGACTTTCCTTCTGTAATCAATTCTCCCTGTCTTTTACATGCGGATGACTTAAAATTGTACAGAGCAATCAAGTCTGCGAACTGTTTTCATCAATTGCAAGCTGACTTGTTTGCTCTTAATCTCTGTTGTCAAGACAATTTCTTGCCACTGAACATTTTGAAGTGCCATCAGATGTCTTTCTTGTATAAAAATACTCCACATGTGTTCTCTTATTCTTTGTCTGGTAGTTCCCTGTCAGTTTTTCAGCATTTTAGAGACATGGGTGTGGTGTTTGATTTAAAAATAAGATTTGATGTTCATGACATGAATATGACATCCAGAGCTTCTAGGATTGCTGAATTTGTTTTGCGTTCTTCGTATATAATTACCAATATATCCTCCTGTATTCATTTATTTGTCTCCTTAGTACGCAGTATTTTAGAATACACGTGCCAAATCTGGTCTCCGCGTTTTCAGTATTTATCTGACGCCATTGAATCTGTTCAGAGCAGGTTCACTGGTTTGCTTCTTTTTAAATTCAATATCCCCTATTGTCCCTACTAAAAAAAGCAAAGCAATCCCACGACAACCCTTGTACGGGTCTAGGGGTTGAAGCTGGTAGAGAGCTTCATTACAATTTTTTTAATCATTGTGGATACGAGTGTGGAGTGATTAGTTCCACGACTCACTTTACCCCTGATTTAAATCAGGTACCTATTCAGAGCTAGGTGAACTCAAATCTTGGTGAGCGGACCCTCGTCCGAACCTGGATTCGAACCAGGGACCCCACACGCAAGAAGCCAGTGCTCTACCCACTAGGCTACTCAAGCTTCTATTGTCCCTACTCCTCTTGTCATTCCCTCTTTCGTATGTCTTTGTTGCAATCTCGAAGATTGTTCCTCGATGAGTGTTTAAACTTTGCCAAGGCATTTTCTTGACAGATCTCGGTTCACAGTTAACCAGATGTAAATCTAGTCGTCCAAGTCGTTCTTCTGAGGTTTTCTGTGTTCATTTTGCTCGTACGGAAGTCTATTTCCATTCACTTTTGCTGCGTCTACCCAGAACGCATAATGGCCATGAGTTTTTTTTTAAAGAGAACACTTAAAATTTAAGGGAAGTAAGGGCTATCACATGGGATCTTATATCTTATAGTTAATTATTTCAAAAATATGGTCTCAAAATTTAAAGTCAATCAGAGCAAAACTCTTGAAGTTATTGAATACTTAATTCCATCTCCTCTATTATTGTAGGTCCGACAGCTCGGACTTTAATGGTCATTTTCTCAAAATAACTTTTTAAAAGTCCGTGTTCACTGCGATTTAAAAACCACATTATCGATTCATTCCAAACTTGGCACACACTTTTTACATTGAAAACATTTCCCCCCCCCCCAACGATTAGTTTTAGAGTTTTTTTTAGATTAAGGGGGTTTTCCACTTACAAAAGGCAAAATTTTTCGTGGATAATAGCAATTTTCACTTCAAATAACCACCAAAAACTAAAAATTAAAAAAATAGAAATCAGAGAACGTTGGGTTAGGATTTGATGATACTTGGGCTAAATTTTAGTGTTCTTTGATTTCCGATAATTTTCAGCGGAGATACAATGAATATCAAAAATCTTTTTTTCCAAAGACGATCTGAAAGAACTTTTGTCATCGGTTTGTTTGTCGATGTTTTCGCATAAAAAAAATTACCCAATGTTATTGAAATGATAATTGATATGTAAAAATATACAAATAATATTCAAAAGGTTTAAATAAATGTGCTCTGTCCATATTTCTAAAATAATCGCAAAAAAAGTGTACCTACTTACGCTGAAATTCTTACCCCTCCCAAAAGTCTGATTACATAAATTAAGCAACCATCCTGAAATTTTTGCAATTTTGGTTTTGTTGACATGTTCAAAAACCTTGCTAAAATTTGTGCAAATAGGATCAACGCCCAACTGTTTCCTTCTATCAAACAGCTACTGCTGAGAAATAATTGTTCGTTCACAAAAAGTTTTTCTTTGCAAAACTGTTTTTCTCTGTAGAACTGTTTTTCTACACCAAACAGTTTGCCACTGAAAAACAGTTTTGTTTGCTGCCAAACTGTTTTAAATTGCCAAACGGTTTTTCTCTTTAAAAAACTGTTTTTCTCTGTCAAACAGTATACCGTTAAAAAACAGTTTTTTTGATGTCCGTTTGCCGATGAATAACAGTTCGCCGATACGAAACTCATCGTTTTATCTCTTGGTTTGTTTTTTTGTAGGCAAACTGTTTTTTCCAAACGGTTTGCGGCTCGTGAGCCCTTAACTAGATGTGACAGATGTTAAGTTGTTTGACTTCATTGCAAAGAAATTATTTTGGCGCAGAGTAAGTGTGGAATCGGAATAAAATATTGGAACAATTTTTTTATATTTCCTTATTATTTTAAAATATTATGAAGAAAATAAAGTAAATTGAGCTTACTGGGTTTCAGGCACATTGTGCAATTTTTCAGGGTTGTTGTTCAATTATTTTGTGCTGCACTGGTGATAATTGATCAGATTTGAGTTGGATGCAACTGTACGAGGATGTAAAAATGCTGCCAGTTTTCTGCTTTTCTTGACTCGGATCAAAGGGGCATACCAAATTGCCTGAATTTGAGCCTCTCTCATATTTTCTGCAGAACAACTACCATACGACTGTCTTATAGATAAGAACATTTGGTAATCAGGAAACAACTTTTTTAAATTGAGCTTCTTTTTTCAAATAAGCGAAACTAATGATAATAATAGGTTCAAGGTTACAATTCCATCAAGGGACAAATGGAAGGATGGACCACCTCCATCGTACAAAGGAGCGCAAATGTGGTATACGGATGGTTCAGAGATAGATTGTGGAGTAGAAGCAGGGATCATAGGTCCCAAGTGCAAAATGCATTTCCCTCTCCCAAAGGAGGCCACAATCTATCAAGCAGAACCATCTGCCATACCAAGAGCCTCACAAACCATAAAAATAAGGAACACTAAAAGGGTCAGAATTAAGATCCTATTGGATAGTCAAGCGGTTCTCATGGCTATAAATCGCGATCAAATAAATTCAGCTACTCTCCTAGAGGTGAGAGAGGCCCTAAATGAAATATTGGCACAGAACAGCCTCGAATTGATATAGATCCCCGGCCATGAGGGGCACCGACGAAACGAGGAAGCTGATACCAGAGCCAAAAAAGGAGCAAAAATGCCCTTCATAGGTCCTTCTTCGTACTGGGTTTTTACATAGACAGATACGAAAAAGGAAATTAAAGCATGAAGCAAGAAAAAATTCAAAGACTACTGGTTTAAGGGGGGAAATACATGTAAAATGGAAAAGAAATTGCTAATTTCAGATTGACTTAAAATATATATATTGTTTATTCAGAAAATTTTTAATATTAAATCCTGAAAGTACATATCCTATAGTAAATGAAAATATATTTTTAATAACTTTTTAACACAAAATGGAGGCGATGCGAGCAAATGAAAAAAACACATCAGAAACAGCCTCGTACAACTTAACGCCTTTTCCGAGAAACTTGCAGCGTTCAGAGAAAAAAAAATATGCTAATGAGATCTATAATTCATAGGTGAACCAATAAAATTTAGAAAAAAAAATCAAATTTTTACATTAATATTAGATTTAAAAAAAAATCGATTTTTTTTTAAAAAAAATCACGTTTTAAACAGTGGTAAACTAATTATTTTTCCGAAATTACAAGTAAATGTAGGTTCAACGATGAGATAATACTCTTTTGTACATGTGATATAAATTTGAGCCGAATAAGTTCAATATTTTTTGAGATATCTTGTACGGAAATTGAAAAAGTACTACTTTGAGAAAAACGCGTTTAAAGCTCTAAAGCTCCACCGACCTGGGGAACGCCGCGCTGTCTATAACTGGCTATAACTCGAGAACTAATACGAATATCGCTTCAAAACTTCTTTTGGTATATTTTAAGAGTATTTCAAACACTTTGATGCAATAAAAAAAAAATCGTTTTTGTTTTAGCAGTTACATGTATCTCCCCCCTTAATATTGAGGGTTTAAAACACTCAAAAAAATACCTTGGCTCCGATAACAAAAGAGCAAAAGAAGCAGTGGCTCTCTGCTAAAATGGCATAAAAGCCCTATTCGGAGCATTGACAGGACATTTTTCATGCAAAAAGTACCTCTACAGCATAGGTGAGGAGCAGGACGACCGCTGCAGATCCTGTGTGGAAACGACAGAGTGTGTAGAACATCTGCTCACAGTCTGTCCAGCACTAGCGAGAAGAAGATTCGAGCTACTTGGGTCTGCTCTTCCTTCCATCAGAGACATCACAAATGTCCCGTCAAAGAACATATCCAGGTTCATTAGAGGCCTGGACATCCTGTAGGACATAGCGCAGAGGAGGCACAATAGACCCAGGAGGCCGCAGTGCTAGTATCCCTCTGGACCCACTCCAGGCTATCATCATCGTCATCAATGATATAATAATAAATACAAAAAGCCGCCATTGGTTTTTTTTTCTTGAAATATGTATTAATTATTTATTTATATATTCGAATATTCATCACAATAGAATACAAATTCCAATGAATAAAAATAAGATTAATGTTTACAAAAAGAATATAATAATCTAATTACCCAACGCTCAGGTCTAGAGCAAATACTTTTAAACATCTTTTAAAGTTATAGAACGATTGTGGCAGAGTTCCAAGTCCCAATTCATTATGACGTCTAGGGATTCTGACGAAAGGAGATGAGAAGTACACATTTGTACGCGCGAACGGAACAATGAAGACTTCATGAGACCTTTTGCCCCATAACGAGCTGCGAGGTCGGAATGAATCGGTGCAGCCAAATATAATACCTTGCTGCGATTTGAATAGGAAGCACTCGTCAAGCAACAGCCGGCGTCACTCCAAGGAAGAAATTTGAAGAAAGGGCAAACGGGAAACATATGAGGAGTAAGGGATATTATATTTAAAAAATAAAGAGCGTGTAAACCTACGCTGCACACACTCGATGGCCTCTGAAAGGTATAGGAAACGTGGAGACCACACTTGACAGGCATATTCGAGGACACAACGAACTAACATTAAAAAAAGACGAACACATGCACGTATGTCAACGAATTTAGAGGCAGAGCGAAGTACCAATCCAGAGACTCGGGAGGCTTTAGCGGTATCTTCCGCAACATGAAAATTGAATTTTATTTAGGGTGGAAAGTCACACCCAAGTCTCTGAATTGATTAATGGACGACAGATAGTTAGTGGAAACTGAACAAGAAAAAAAAATTAGGAGATGATTTGAGGGAAAAGGTCATATGTTTACATTTGCGAACATTTAAGGACAAGGAATTGCGGTTGCACCAATTAAGAAGAGTACACAGATCATTCTGGAGAATAATACTGTAATCAGCTGACCTGATGACTCGAAACAATTTCAGATCGTCAGCATACAGTCGACAAGGGGAATCGATAATGGAAGGAAGGTCATTAATAAAAATTAAGAAAAGTAAAGGACCAAGGATAGACCCTTGTGGAACACCAGGAGAGGGATGAAAGGGAGAAGAGAAAAGGTTGTTAATAGTAACTTTGCACTCACGGCTCCTGAGGTAGGACAAAAACCAAAAAAGGATAGGCCCGAAACAACCAAACTGTGAAACTTTACTGAGTAATATTCCAGTATCAAAGGCTTTAGAAAGGTCTGTATACACTACGTCCACTTGTTCCTGATGATCTAAGGCAAGGGCAACTGTGTTTGAGAAGAGGATAAGGTTCGTCAAAGTAGACTTACCCCTCACAAACCCATGCTGTTCTGGAGCTAGAATAGAATGAATCATGGGATACATTCTAGAGAAGACAATTTATTCAAGGGTTATGCTAAAACAAGGGAGAAGGGAAATAGGAAGATAATTGAAGACGGAGGAAACATCGCCAGCTTTGAAAATTGGGTAAATATTAGAAACTTTCCAGGCAGAAGGAAAAATACCGGATGATAGGCTCACATTGAAAAGGATAGAGAGGTGGACGCACAATGAGGAAGACATAGACCACGCATAAAAATTAGGAATACAATCAGAACCGCCACCAGAATTTCGATCTAGGCTGAGCAATAAATTCTCGACTTCGATCAGATTAGTATAGATAAGAGAAAGAGAAAGAGGAAGGGAAGGAAAAACCAGGGGATGTAAAAGAGAGGTAGAACTTTTAAAGGAGGAAAAAAAGAAGTTAGCGAAAAACTCACATACATCTTGTGGAGACGAGGAGGTAGAGCCATTGAAAGTTACTTGGTTAGGGATGGAAGAATTTTTGAAATTTTTTTTAAATTTAGTCATGGTTGCTGAGTTCCAGACTGACTCTTTTATACCTAATCCTATTATTTCTATTATTCTAAACCCACTCCTATTAGACTAAGTGAGCCTGTTTGGCATTTTTAAAATGAACAGGTTTCACTCTTCGATACCAAAGTGCCATAGATATTTCATTTCACATCATTTTTTTTTTACAAAAAAAAAACAAATAACCTGTACGACTAGCATAATTATTACACAAAATCGCAACAAAACATACGTACTCAACCGAAAATCGGTCATGATTTTAGTGCCTCTATTGAGAACGGATTAGGATAGTTGCGCATGGGAAAAATCAAACGAAACAAGCCACTAGACCCTGCTTGATTTGGTTACGTCAATGATAAGCTAAATGCTTCAGTATGGCCCGAATTATAACCGAATCGTATTCGCTGCAGAATTCGAATCTGATCCGGACTAGGATTAAGCCTTGAACCTATTTATACGTACTTCCGGACTTATTCTCGAGCCTATTCGTATTCCAGATCAGGTCAAGGATCAAGTCGAACCTGATGCTGTGAATACATTATGTATTTTGTATTTAAGTTCGGGATACTCGGACTTTTCCAAAGATGAATGTTTTTCAATCTTGCTGGCAAATGTGAATAAGGACCAGCCAATAAATAAACTAGGGATTAAACTTAACATAAATAGTTTCACTGTGTTAGTAAAACTTCAAAGGGAGCGACTGTTTCAGGCTTTAGGCCTGTTGTACATAGAGGTTTATAGAGGCGGACAAAACAACGGTTACACAGCTCCGCGTAATGCATGTCAGATCAATATCATAGGTAGTTTTCAATTCAACAATCATCGGCATACTATTCTCATAACAGTTCACTACATTCAAAAGCCTACTACTGCCTTCAGGTATTCAACGGAAGCCTGCAGATATATAGCATATGAAGTTGCATTGCGATTCTAAATGCTCTTACTGTGGCTCTAAGTACAACAGCCCGAAATTTATTGAAAATACAGTTGAGAAATCCACAGACGTAAAATATTTGCATAACTGAACAATAGTTCCTTCCGTTTCAAAAGAATCATCCTCGAGCATATCAGTCATTTTGTTGTAACCTTCGTACATGTAAATAATCTATGTCAGATTGGAGCAAGAGGGAGAATCAGGTACGGTTAGTGGCATACTCGTTTGTGTCAGTACTGCGAACTCATCTATTGCCTCAGATTGAAAGCATATTCAGGATTTTCGAAAGCAAGCAAGTGCTTCCATCAATAATGCAAACGTCTCTCGATGGCATGTGATGCGAAACATTCATTCGCATCACCGACAACTTTTCAGTATGGAAATGAATAGTATCTGGTTGGTGCTGAATTATACTGTTAAGAGCATTGTTTGAGCGGAATGAAATTCTCATACGAAGTGCAAATATGTACGGGCCAATGTGAAGCGTTCACTTTAAATGCAGACTCGATCAATTTTGATAGGTTGTTTTGGTGAGTGAAATAATGGGAACATTGTTGGGCGAACCATGTTTTTGTAGATGTTGACAACTGTGATTCTATCGATTGAATTTCAGGATATATGTCAGTGGATTTAAGAGCAGAATGTGAGGAATTGTGCACTGCCATAATATATCGTTGCATATCTTGCATTTTTATTGATTAAATTATTTTCCAAATTATTTGAAGACCTCAGAAATGAATAAAAAATAAAACGATATCATATAAGTGCTTGTTCATCGTCGGTATGATGAATTTTTTTTACTACAACTTTAAGAACAATTCAGCCTCAATGATGCTTTGCGAATACCATTTTCTTTTTTCACAATTCAACATAATTATCAAAAAGCTTTTGCAAGTTTTCTCCCGTTATTTCGTTCATTATCTGATTTACGTTTTTCGTTCCGGGTTGTTCAAAATGGTTTCACCGTTACATACCTACCATCCCAAAATTAATTACATCGTTCTGTGGTTTGTCGGCATCTTCAGCTGGAGGATGTGAATAATTCTGGTCCAGCAATACCTACGAACTGAAACCGTAATAGTAAAAAAAATACCAAGAAGATTAAATGTGTAGTTTCGTTTTTGTGTGTATCGAATGTGATTAAGTGCCATTTGATAATTGGAAATAATCAAATTAAGTTGTGTAATTGAACAAGGAAGTGCTGGAAGTGGGTGTGGAAGTAGGTGTTAATGGAGAAAAATTGCTGCTCGTGGGAAAGTTTGTGGCTTCGAATAAAACGTAGAAAGTTTTGCAAGAAGGTTGTCAGAGGGCATTTCGCCTACCTTGATGCTTATTCAATTGTTGCACATCTGTATGTCCTTAGAATACTTGTTTCGATTTTAACTTTTTCATTGCATTTAATTGCACACATAGATTTCACAGGAAAAAATTGATTCAAATTATTTATCAAGTCAAGTCAGAATGCAATGATAACGGCCATCGTCTAATTGACTTCGCTTGCAGCAGGAATCTTGTTATAAACTCAACTTACTTTCCACAACGTTGCATTCATAAGCAGACCTGAAACTCTCCAGACGCACAAACCGTCAAATAAATCGACCACGTCCTTATCAGCAAGACATGGGCGTCAAGTGTGATGGATGTTCGGTTGTACCGCGGAGCTAACTGCGACTCCGATCATCACCTGGTGAAAACAACATACCGGTGCGGAATTTCCTCAGAGCACCAATCGAGATTCAGCCCTCCCAAAACCTTCGCGGTTGAGAATCTGCTGAACGAAGATACGGCGGTAGCATATACGGCCGCGCTGGAGGAATGAATTTCACCAATGTTGCGCGACTCCAGCAACGCAGGTGTCCACGAGTTGTGGCAAGAGCTCAAAAATACAATCAAAGATGTGGCAGTAAACGTTGTAGGATACAAAGCCCGACGAGCGCGAAGTGAATGGTTTGACGAAGAATGCAGAAACCCACTTGACGCAAAAAACGAGGCCTACAGACAATGGATCCAACGTGCAACGAGAGCCAAAAACGTAAAAGATGACGAGCTACGGCGAATATCCAATAGAATAATTAGGCGTAAGAAACGGAAATACTTTGACGAGCAGTTGCTGAATATTAATGTCAATCTAGTTAGTAAGAGCACCAGACAAGCATATAGGCTAGTATGTAAACACTATTAAAAAGGCTACCAACCCAGGACAAGCCTCTGTAAGGACAAATATGGAAGTATTATCAGCGACACCGAAAGTATTAGCAAACGATGAGCATCGTACTTTGAAGAGCTTCTGAATCCGCCATCAAACATCCTGGCAGCAGAAGCTGAGCTCCATGATGATACCGTTGGGCAACCCCCATCCACACAAGCCCCAACAGTAGAAGAAGTTGATCTCGCCTTGCGTTCACTGAAAAGGAACAAAGCGCCGGGTGCTGACGGGATACCAGCTGAACTACTCCAGTCTGGTGGGGCGGGTTTATTGAGTGCGCTACATCAACTACTGCAGCGAATATGGGAGACTGAGGTGATCCCAGACGATTGGCGCAGAAGCATCATCTGTCCCATACATAAAAGGGAGATAAACTGCGGTGTGAGAATTATAGAGGCATCTCCTTAGTCTGTACGGCCTACAAAATCCTGTCAAAAATTCTGGAGTATAGGATTAAACCGTTCGCGGAAGAAATCATTGGCGAGTACCAAGACGGTTTCAGATGTGATCGCTCCACAATCGACCAGCTCTTCACGATCAAGTTAATTTTGCAAAAGTACTGGGAATACAACGTCGACGTATTCCAAACCTTTGTCGACTTTAAACAAGCATATGACAGCATCGACCGAGGCGCACTATATAGCATCATGCTGCAATTTGTTATAACGGCCTAGTTAGTGAGACTTATAAAGATGACGATGACCAACTCCGTTTCGCAGGTCCGGATCCAGAATAGATTGACGGATACTTTCGAAACTCTGGTTGGCCTGAAGCAGGGCGATGGAATAGCGCCCACGCTCTTCAACCTGGCACTTGAGTTCGCTATTCGAGCAATGAACCTGAACACCAGCGGCACGCTACTTTTTAAGTCGGCACAATTGGCGGCGTACGCGGATACAGTGGGCTGGGCACGTGCAACGCATGGATGACGATCGCATGCCAAAACGTGTCATGAATGCAAGACGAGTCTACGGAGCGAGGCTAAGAGGAAAACCAAGAGCTCGTTGGGAGAGCTCAGTATATGTGGACGCCGAGCAACTATTGGGGTTCCAGGACTGGAGGACGCGGTCACGTGACCGACACAATTGGAGTTGATGAACGTTGATGAAACAATCTTCTACATAGTTGCTAATAGTGATGTACTGAAACCTCCTACTTTCAGAGGAAAAAAAGATATTTAACCAAAAATGCGACGAAATACTTTAACGTAAATTTCAAACAACCTATTGACCTACCTCCTTGATTATCGGCTGCTAGTATGTTTTTTTTTTACCAAGTATTGGTATTATTTTACCTGTTTCCAGTATAAAAACGTAATAAGGTATTAAGAAAGTTAACAACCATTTAATTTTAATTTCATCTTATATCTTTCACACACGCGTGAGGTTGAAAGAAGTCTATCCTTCTTCAATTAAAATTCTAGATCTTAGAAAGTTTTGATTGTTATAGCGATGATAATTACAATAATAACAATATCATGATATTTAATACAATTTGAAAAAGCTATATATACTTCATTTATCATCAGCAAACATATTGCTGATATCAAAACAATTTCCGGTTTATGTATTCAAGCGATGGATTTAATATCTGGTTGAAAATTAGTCATGTGAAATCAATTATTTCAAATGGTTAAAAACTTCGAAATTAATTAGCAATAACCTGCAGGCAAAATTTTTACTGGAAAATTTATGTTTCATACTCTGACTTTGTTACATATCGTTAATGCCAACCAAGCGTTGGAAACATTATTCGTTTGATTGAAATATCGTTCATTTAAAATATTATTATCTTATTGATTCGAACTGATTCGATAACATTACACAGAGTTTTTAGTGCGCTTTCAAAATTTGTCGACGAATCGCTGGAATAGTGATTCAATTAGAAAACAATGCAATAAAAAAACAATGTTAATGCGGGATTATTCAGTGGCAACAATGAGTCTAGTAGTTTAATTGACTAAAACAAAGGTACAAGTTATGTTAAAATATATGCACCGAAATATATTTGAAATTGAACATAAAAACAGAGATATTTTAACTGTAATTTTCCGCAGAATAGCATATTAACCGTAATAGCATGTAATTTTCCGCAGAATAGCATATTAAATGATAATATAATGTAGAAAGTTATATGACTTTTATGATCGAATCATAAATTTTTATCGGACTTACTTGCTTTTTATGTGCATATTTTAAAATGTATTTCCGATAAACCATGATTATAAATGTAAACCTAGAAAAAAACATGTATCAAACATCAGTGAAAAGTGAACCTTCAAGGTTTCAAACGACTTTGAATTAAAACAAACCAAAACGTCCCAGAAACTTGCGATCGAGTTGACAGAGCTGACGCGAATTGATACCGCAGTTTATCTAATGGACAATATAGGACCTTTTCTTTTGGGGCAACAGGTGTAATTATATAAGGAATGTATTCATTTACATCCTTTTTTATCTCAGTAAACTGGTTGAAAGACTAGTTTACAGTAAAATCTATCATTCTGCCCAACCTTTTATAGCCCCAGAACAGCACAGGCTCATGAAATGCAAACCTATTTGCTATGTGTGACAAAACGCAATTGCATCTGCTTAGAATCAAGAAAAACAGGTCAATGTAACGTATTCAAATTTTTCCAATGCTGCCAGTCATGAGTTTCTTCTTTTGTAGTTAAAAAAAATGATATTTCTGTTGGTAGACTCTGCTCCTTCGTTTCCTATATTGTTAGTCTAACTGAAATGTAACTGGAAGTTCGCGTACCTATGCTGAATTTTATTCTATCTCAAGAGCTCTGCAAGGTTCACTTCGTTCCCGATTCTTGTTTGTACGGTTCTATGGTGATAAATTTCAGATGTCCAGATTAATCAAAGCATTGGGGAATTATAATTGAGAAATGATTGGTGCATTGCTAACGCAATTACTTAGAATCTTGCGAAATTTTACCACATGTATTATACGTAGATATAAGATGAAATCTATAATCTTCTCTTTCTCTATTTCAATTTTTGGGGACCTTTGTTTGATATTTAATTGAAAACTCAAATTCAATCAATATTGAAAGCACAGACCAGCCAAGGCGGATAGATTATTTGCTTTTAACCTTAAGTCTTCAAACCATTTTTCAAACTTTTCACCAGTTTGCATCTTTTCCTTTCATTTGTCTGTAGTCTCGTGGAATATTGTTGTCAAGTTTGGTGTCCCCATTACCACTACATAGTGCATACTTTAGAATCTGTCTAGCTTAGATTAACTCATTCATCGTGCTACATCTACACTCAGAAAAATATGTTTCCGAAAATCAAAGAAAATATTTACTTGTTTACGAGATGTGAAATCTTCCACAAATCAAATAAACTTTTATTTGATATCAGTAATTTGTATACATATCATTGAAAAACTTCTTATATTCAACGAAATACAATTTTTGCTTTACCTTATTTCAAGTAAGTAATTTTCCTCAAATCTTGTAAATTACGTCTATGAATTTAGTAAATTATATCTACACCGCGAATATTTTTTTCTATGTTTCAACAACAACCACGCTTCAATATTCGACGAAAAAATTGATAGTTTTTCTGTCTTCTATCAACTTTTCCTCTACACAAATAAAGGGTCGATAGCTTAGTTCGCTAACGTGTCAATAGTACAGTAAATCTGTCGAAAAAAAAATCGATTTACGGAAATTAGTGCCTAGGACGTGAATCTTTTTTTATTCGATGACAAATGAGATTTACTAAGCAACCATGGGGGTGGACCAGTTCAACCCTTAGCGGTCTTTTGAAAAACTCAAAAAAACAACCAAAAAATTTTTGAAATGCGTTTATCTCGTTTGCTATGCATTTCACAGAAAAATCGATTAATGATAAAATGTAGAGGACGTTAAAATCTACAATTTATGTCATTGGAGCAATGCTGTACAACAAAAAATGCACACGGTAGGTGGCGCCAAAGTATCCAAAAAAGTGTTTTTCCACTTTTTCGTCCTGAAAATATTATTTTAACGCAAAAATGTAAATGCAAAAGTTGTTCCTTACATTTTTATCAACAACTTTTATTTAAACATTTTTTATATACGACTTACCGTTTCAAAGTTACAGTGCAATATAGCGCAGCGTATACAGCACCGTGCTGTTAATGGTATGTAATTTCGTCGTACCTACTGTGACTTTCTCCGGCGACGTTGGCATAGTTCTAACAAAAGGGACTATTCGACCATCTGCCCTATTGACTAAGGACCGTACATTTTTCAGTTGCCATGTGAGTTTCGGAGAGTAGAGACAGCAAAACTTAGCTCTCTAAAAATGAGTGATAATGTGTCGATTTGTTTCGTTTGTGGCGAAAGTGTTTTAAATAACGTCCGTCACGTGGGTGTACCGTATTATTGGAATTTTCGTACTTTTGCAAGCTGCAGCTTTGAAACGGTAAGTCGTATTAAAAAAATGTTTAAATAAAAATTGTTGATAAAAATGTAAGGAACAACTTTTGCATTTACATTTTTGCGTTAAAATAATATTTTCAGGACGAAAAAGTGGAAAAACACTTTTTTGGATACTTTGGCGCCACCTACCGTGTGCATTTTTTGTTGTACAGCATTGCTCCAATGACATAAATTGTAGATTTTAACGTCCTCTACATTTTATCATTAATCGATTTTTCTGTGAAATGCATAGCAAACGAGATAAACGCATTTCAAAAATTTTTTGGCTGTTTTTTTGAGTTTTTCAAAAGACCGCTAAGGGTTGAACTGGTCCACCCCCGTGGTTGCTTAGTAAATCTCATTTGTCATCGAATAAAAAAAGATTCACGTCCTAGGCACTAATTTCCGACCTCAACCTGCAGATTGACTGTACTACAATCCAAAGCAGCGATCTACCGCTCGAGGGTTCGAATGCCGCCGGGCTCATGTCATGGTTGACTTTGTTCGTCTTCAGAGTTCCTAACTCCATTGATTAAGTGTAACATTATAGCTTAAATTGGCGACTGGGCATAAATAATACTAGCGCTTCAGAAAATGAGAAAAAAATATCGCACCTTAAAAAAAGGAAAAAATGGTAGTTTTTTTTTCAAAGTTTTTGCGTGCCAACAACATGCTATGCTTTCAAAGCGGTCCCCCATCTAAGTAGTAACCGCGCCCAGCACTGCTTAACTTCGGTGATCGTACGTGAACCGACTTATCCCAGATGCCAGATGTTCTTGAAATTATATTAAATTTTACTCAGGGCAAGTGCAATATCAGTGCTTGAAATGAATAAATTCCTTTCTTTCGATTGAATAAATATTTCTTTGAAACTATACCAAGTTTTACTCAGGGCAAGTACAATATTTGTTCTTTGAAATGAAGAAATGTCTTTCTTTGGATTGAGTAAATATTTCTTTGGCGCAGAATCATTACCAATTTTCTTTGATAATGTGTTCATTTTTCTTCAAAAAATAGAAGTATTTTTCTCAGTGTATGTATATAACTCTTACAAAGCTATATGTTTATAACATCGTATGTTTCATTATTGTAAAAGTAGGATATTAAGCAGTTATAAAGCGAAATCCTCAAATTTAAAAACAATTCTTCAATAAATTTCTAACGCAGTTAAATTTTCAACTACTAGTTCGTTTTAATTCTACTTTGCTTTTAATCCATTTTTGGAGTAGTGGCGGCTCGTGAGCTTGAAAACTGGGATTCACATAGAAACTTAGAAATAGAATCAATTCTTCAATTCAATAATTCAATAATTCTATTTTCATATTGTCAATAAATCAAAATTAAGACTTGTTCATCAAAATGCTTGTATAAATTTTTATTAATGTTCGAAGAAGAACAGTAGTATTGAAATCACTTTGGCCAAAAATTCATATTTATATATATATATATATATATATATATATATATATATATATATATATATATATATATATATATATATATATATATATATATATATATATATATATATATATATATATATATATATATATATATATATATATATATATATATAATCAAAAAATTTCAGTGAAAATATCTCAGAAACGCGCCATCCGATTGAACTGAAATTTTCAGGATACATTGGTGTATATGCAGAATAGTGCCAGGCTTCACAAAAAGTTGATAATCTTTAACCCTTTGGCGCCGGCGGCCGTTTTAGTGATATTTTAAACATACATATTTTTCTGTCAACAAATAACTTTTGCAAAAATAAACTTTATGCAATGAATTTTGAACGTGTTCCAAATGTGAATATATTATTTTTTTTTAAATTTTCAACCCCATGTGTGCGCTAGGTGCCTGAAACGAAATTGGGAATATTTGAAAATTTTTGAACTACGATAACTTTTGACCAGATTATCAAATTATTACGAAACTTAAAGGGCATATTAGTAATACTAAGTTGTAGATCCTTGTAGTTTTTTATGATTGTGCTGGCAACCCTGCAGCTATGGCGGGCATTGAAAGTGAAAACCTTCAAACCATCGACTCTCCTGAAAAAATTTTGTCTTTTACAGTGAAAGCCAACTCGTATAGAGATCTTATGCTTTGTCTATACAACCAAAGGATAACTTTTGAAATTTCACATCGGACAAGAACGGTAGCCCTCTTCCAATTTACCTATATTTTAAGCATCAAAAACGTATGTTCAGAAAAACTCATGACCCAATTATCAGATACAAATGAAATTCAGAGAATGTGTTGGTATTAAATAGGACCAGGTCTGATAGAATAATTTGGGAATGCGGGCAACTCTGTGCCAGTGGTGCCATCTTGAAAAAGTGTAAAGAAAAAAAACTACTTTTTGCCCTATGAATTCTGATTCAGTTGCCAGATTTTCATGCAATTGGCCCAGTAGCTGAACTTTACTAGAAGCCGTCTTTGGTAGGCATTTGGTTGGAAAATTTGGTGTCTTGGGTTTTGAAAATTCGCTAAGGATTATAAAGCTTTTTGTCGTATAACTTCCAGTGCAGACATAAAATCAAAACGAATTTGATATAATAAACGAAACTTTTTATAGGCATTATTCAGAAGGATCCTGGTTAAAAAAACCATGATTGGGTTGCCAGCTATTGTTGGTTTTTGTATTTATTTGCAATATCTTTATTAAGCGATTTTGTTGTAAATATTTTAAACGGTAATGATCTTGTAGTGACAATAAACATCAAATATTAAGTTTTCGAAATTTTGAAAACTGTTGCGACTGGTAACCTTAAATTTCGCTGTACCCCTGTAACTTCCAATGCAGTCATCGGATTAAAACGAAATTTGCAGAGTAGGTTGATTGCAATGTGAAACAGGTGTGATATATTTTTGGCTTTAGTGCTAGGAAAGGACTGACAGCGCGATGCGTTTTTTGCTAATTTCGTATCAATAAATGCTTACATTAAGTATTCATATCGCGAACATTTACTATGAAAATAAGTTACCAATGTTAAAATTTTCTAAGTTCTAAAAATTTTTCTGTTCCAAACACCTTTCGTTTTTTGATCCTAAGCATCTTTGTATTCCTGTAACTTTCAACGTAACTATCGGATGAAATCAAAATCGATGGAGTTATTTGATTTTGACGTGAGGCAATTGTGGGAGACTTTAGGTGTCAGTGCTAGTAATGTGTACTAAGCATTTTCTTTATTTATGTTATGTTATGCTGCTTTCAAAGTTTTGCGGTGTTTGGCTTTCCTAAATCTTGAAATTCCTCAAATCCTTTCCACCCTATGAGCTCAAATGCATTGTTAAGATGAAAGTGATTTTGGACTCGAAACAGGTTGGAGCACGTGTGGTACAATATGCTCTCAAAATCTGCACAATTTTTCTACTGTTCATCGATCACAATTTTTCTACTGTTCTAGCGGATCTGATGCGCTAGACTTTTTTATCTTCTGACGCAAGTGCGAAAAACCCGAGACACCAAAATTAACCAAACTTGAGTGTCCAGAGAGTAGGAGACAAAATAACAAACTAAATAAAATAGTCGATTGGATACCCCACAGACACTAATCGTTTTTGTCATAACATACATCTTTTGAGTTCGCGTGTTTTAGATTTGTTAATTTAAAGTATTTGTGAATCAGATGTTGGCCTGCCGTTGGCTTTAAGGGGGGAAATACATGTAAAATCGAAAAAAAATGCTAATTTCAGATTGACTTAAAATATATATATTGTTTATTCAGAAAATTTTTAATATCAAATCCTTAAAGTACATGTCTTACAGTAAATAAAAATGTTTTTTTAATAATTTATCAATATAAAATGGCGACGATGCGAGCGAATGAAAAAAACACATCAAAAACTGCCTCATACAACTTAACGCCTTCTCCAGGGAACTTGCAACGTTCAGAGAGAAAAAAATATGCTAACGAGATGTATAATTCATAGGTGAACCAATAAAATTGATGAAAAAAAAATTAAATTTTTACATTAATTTTAGAATAAACAAACAAATTGATTATTTTTCATAAAAATCACGCTTTAAACATTAATAAACATATTATTTTTCCAAAATTACAATAACATTTAGGTTCAACGAGGAGGTAATACTGTTTTTTAGATGTGGTATCAATTTGAGCCGAATCGGTTGAACATTTTTTGAGATATTTTGTACGGAAGTTGAAAAAGTACTACTTTGAGAAAAACGCGTCTAAAGTTCTAAAGCTCGACCGACCTGGGGAACGCCGCGCTACTTATAACTGACTATAATTCGAGAACTAATACGAATATCGCTTCAAAACTTTTTTTGGTATATTTTAAGAACATTTCAAACATTTTGATGCAATAAAAAATAATCGATTTTTTATTAGCAGTTACATGTATTTTCCCCCTTAATGTGTACTTTTTTTCCAGCGCTAAGCTCAAATGTGGTATTTTTTTCAATTCCGAATCTTTGGCCATCATGAACGAAATTAAGTGCTTTGAATATATAACTATGGATGAATAAAAATTTGCCCTGTCTTTTTATATACACTTTATGCCAACACTTACATTATTAATAATGCGCAAAAGAAACATAAAAGAAATGCAATATGATGATCAGGAGAAATGCAATATGATGATCAGGAGAAATGCAATATGATAAACAGCAATTTTACACTCTGATCGTAGCTAGCAAAATGCGTACCTATCACTTATCACGAATTGCACCAATATGCATCGCCCATAGAAGCACAGTGCGGGTGTGATCTTATTGTAGCGAATTTCTAATTCGCTTATATAACTTATATAATGTGTTCAATTCTACTATATATGGTGCTCCAAAATGCTAAGAGATATAGTCCGGGAGCTAGCGACAGTAAAAACGTGCCGATTTCATCGTCAATGAAAGTATATCATGGTCTTCAATTTGTTTGTGCTTATCACAGTAAGTGACCACTTACATCGCACCTCGAGACCATTTGTTGTCAGAAGTGTTGACAACATGTAATAAACAATAGAAAAAAAACCTGATTTAATCGTCGTTCACATTTTGAGAGGAAGTCAATTGATATCAGACGTTGTCGAAAAACGACCACTTACAATTATTTGGCGGGACAATCAACCACTTACAAGCGCGCAAACGTGCAAAAATATTTTCAAAAATTGACTTATTTCATCGTTGCTCAATTTTTACATGGATACCGAGGACCATATTGCACATGGAAAAATATTGTGCTTACAATCGATTCGTAGGACAAACCTACTTGAAGCGTTCCTCAAAGTCGCCGCTGTAAGAGTCCGCCCGCGGTTCTTTGTCATCCACGAGTTCACCTTGAAGGATTTTTTCTGACAAGAAGCCATGTTTTGTGAACAATAGCATTACTTGAATCATAAATTTATACACGAAAAAAAATTTGACAAAATGAGCATGAAATTCTTAAAAAAATCAATATTTACCAAATTTATTAGTGACTTAATAAACTTTTCATTATACAATGACAACATATATTGCCACTGAATCCATTGTAAAAAGTTTATTAATCATAGATATAATGAACTTAATACTAATCTATCTTTGTACGCCATTGGCCCTTGGATACTTTATCATCGATAAGGAACACACAAAAGTGATGATAATTGACGCAATTACAAAGGGATTCTACGATAGTTATACGGGCAACGTAGTCAACTTTACCAGACTCCAGCGCACTTGTTTTCAAATACCTCTTTTTTGTTGCACGTGGTTAAATTTTGCTTTAAAACAACTCAAACACTTTGTATGGTATTCGTCGTGTTGAGTGACTGTCGCGGGCAGAGAGACGTCGCCCCATTTTGCAAAGCAAATTTAACGAAATTTCAAACACTGAGCGAGATTTTCTACTGAAAAGATAAGTACTTTATCTGATGCGTTTTTTGCAAAAACAAGAACCCATTTTGATTTGGACATTTTGCGCGTTTTATAAACAAATATATTTCACAAAACGTGCATGCATTTGAACGTTCAAACTCTGAGTGAGCTCCAGGAAATGTCCAAATCCTGGATTTTTCAGTTTTCCCGGTGAGTTACTTATGCTGGTTGTAAGTGGTCGATTTTCGTTACCAACTAGACCTTATTGAGGATAATTACATACTTTGATCGACGATGAAATGAGTCGCCAAAAAATGTCGCTGGCTCCCGGGCTAATACTGAGCCACTTAATATTTATCACGACAGCTTTTACGCCAATCAAAATGTGGAGTAATGTAGAGGCAACATGACAACAACCCAGAAAAAAATATAAATGTAAAATCCTTTTTTTTTCACTGAATTCAAATTAAAAGATTTTACATCGTAAGATATTTTCTTTCAACTGACATAAATTAATTATTATTTCCCAGAAAAAAATCCTGCTTTCACATTCTTACAAATATGTTCTATCCTCACCACCCACAAATTAAAGCTATCTATTTCCACCGACAACATGTTTCGCGTTGCACCTGCATTTCAAAACCGAACAGATAATAAGGGAAACTAGGTTGGCCTCAGCACAATATGCTGCTGTGGTACCTAGTCAGCATATTTATCCACAAAATATTCTCTCTTCAGCATAGAGTTAATTCACTTTCATGAATCCATTTCTCCAAGCGAACAGCAGCAGCAGCAGCTTCAGATTTTTGCTCCTCATATTTACACTACTCAGATTAAAATGGATTTTCCTGTGGCACATGCTCCTCGTTAGCACGTGAACAATTTTCTCGGTCCACAATGAATTCCGACAATTCATCCAATCATCCAATGCAGTTCGTGCTTGGGGAGCATGAGATGTGTTCAGCATCCAACATCTGCTCTGCTCCAAACTTGGCTCCAATTTCTTGTAACGACGCGGACTAACCTACATCTGGACCGTTTCGGTAGCTGGATCTGGATGCTGAGCATCGGGCGTGTATCAAATAGTGGAAGACGTTGCAAAGGTTTTTCAGTCTTGATTTGCCGTCGATGGATGTCAAGCGTATTTTTCGCGTGGTATGCGTGTTGGATACGTATAGAACAGTAGTAGAAAATATAAGTGACGTCACTGTGCTTGATTGAGAATATCCCAACTGAAATTTTGTTAATTAAACTTAAAGTATTATCAAGGATTTCTGAAAAAAGAGTGGATTTGATTTCATTAATTAAAACTTAGATTCAATTACTCATTTAACTGCTATCCGAGGATAATTATTTCTCCGGTCCTGATTGTTAGTGGTTTCAAGGTATCAATGTTACTTTGATAACAGTGCACCCTCGCGTTGAATTAGACCGTTTCTGGGTTAAGTGTAATCCGAAAACTGAAGCTCTGGATTTGTAGGGTTCTCAGTGTTTATTGCAATCCTGGGCCGATTTGGATTTATGGACGGCCATTTATTTGTAGTATGTGGAGATTAGTTTCACATCGTATTTGTGGTTCGGACGGTTCAGAAGCCATTTAGTATCTACACACGACTGTAAATACATACTGGTCTAGTGATAAAAATTAAGCTGGATTTAATTCGACCGGCAATTTCCCCGTTCATAGTGTGTTGCTCGTGCTAATATCGTGTAATTGGTTGTGGTCCATAGAATTTAATTGAGTGCTTTGTTGTGCAGTCATTATTTTAGTGTTTGTTTTGAGTGATTTAAATGTAAAAGAGAGTGGCTGTTCAGTGACAATGAACATGAAATCGTTTTAAGCGGATGAGGTAGGAGTTTGATTGTGTTTTTTCACAATAGCAAGATAATTTTAGACGCTTAGCTTCTAAGTGAATTAAATGTCATTTAAAATGTTTTGAAAAAATATTTCCGGATACTGTGTCACGAAATTTTTCTCATTCTGATGACTAATTATTGAATAATAATAGGTTGAATCAATTTTGTACTAATTTGATGATTACCACTAAGTACTACAATAATATGGGACAAACTTCTGTATAGTTTGGATTTTGTTAACAATTTATTGTGGTCTTTACGAAGTTTTATTTGCAGCGGTTGAAATAAGTGTTTGACATATTTGTTAATATAGTATATAATAATAGTAATAAAGTATATAATAATAGTCCCGAAAAATTACCATGCATGTTTAATTTGTGAAAATTTTACTCGTATTTTATCAAATTTATTCAATGCACGGTTGTCATAACCTGAGTAACAATTTGGAGCTCAATCATACTCTCATACTGATGACTAAATGAAATGAATTTGCTTCTGCAAAAGCATGGGTGCTTAGGAACGTGAAAATGAAGCCGCTCATGACAATAACGCAATCTTTCTCAACGAAGCATCTAAAGAAAGTATACAACAATTATCAACTGAAAATGAGCAGAAATCTGAAAGTCTGTCAAAGAAATGAAACGTTCAGCAATTTGTTGAAATATCAAACACATGCATTTGAATTTTTTGCAGGGATTGCTTGTAGAAGAAGGGTGGTTTCATTGATGCAAGATAAATATTACCTACACCTGATCCAAGCAAATTACAATGCATTCAGACTTTAGGAAACGGCAAATATCTTCATTTTGAAGTAGTAAAGTCACTCAAATTCATGTTAGATTGTTTATCATCAAATGAAGTTGGCCCGCCTACTTCAAGAAGTGGGGACGCAAAATTTTGACTGGCATTAGAATGCATAAAACTTTTAAAAGTAGTTGAACCAATAGGGAAATCTGATGATTCCAATCAATTTACAAAACCTGTTAAACTTGATGTAATAAATATCGTAATAAAACATTATCAACATTCGTTCCTGTTGATTAACTAATTTTGAAATATTATGCTTTCGTAACAGCACGTCATAACATCTATAGATAGAATATAAAATCAACTGATTGTCAATCACTTTCATTATAGCTGTGTTTAATGAGCTGCTCTAGGTTGAGCTAGGTTGAGATATTTCAACAAAATGTGTTTAATGAGCAATTCGGCTTCTCTAACTTGCTCGAAGTTGCTCTGATTTGTGTTTCATGAGTCTGCTCTAAGTTGAACTAGAGCACTTTAGAGCACGGTTTTTACTCTACTTTTTTTGGTAGAGCAAGTTCGAGCAAGCAACCAGCTGTTTTCCAACTGTCACGGAACCGACTTTCAACAAAAAATTGTTACTGAAGTGCAGTTTTTTGTTAGTGAATTGACAGGTTCACCTCCTGACAAGTAATGAAATTTGAGAATTGCCTCTCAGCTGCTCTCACTTGCTCGACTTTTTTCTGCCTCTCAATTGCTCTGATTTGCTCGACTTTTTTTGACAGCCGCGCTACTATGACTTGCCTTGAGATGCTCTGCTTTTTTTTCGTGCTCATTAAACACAGCTTATAAATGTTATGTGACTTGTCCAAAACGTGTCTTTGTAACAAGCTATGGACCCAGACTTAGAGCCACAGTGGTTCAAAAAGTGGTTTTCACTTAAAGTTAAATCTATTTCAAAATAGAATCAGCTTACAGTTGACGTAAAATCGAATGGCAATCAGTTTCATTAGTCGGATACCTCCATCTAACGAACGAAATTATTTCACGTGAGACACAAAGCAAGATTGCTAAAATATATAAATGGAAATGATGTTAGAACGAAATCGGCTGGAGGGAATCAGCAAAAATGGGCAATAAATATGAATAAACGATAATAAATTAATAATATGGAAGCACACATAATTGTATTAGTAAAAGCTTTCAAACACTCGCTTGAGGATATTTAAAAAAAAAAAATTAATGGGCAAAATGACTCTGTTGGATGAGCTAGCTCAGTTTTGCTCACTTTTCCTACTGAGCCGCTCTTTTAGAGTCATTCAAAAGAGCTACAATCAGCTAGCACATATTACGGTTGAACTATGGTGATGTCATGATAAACCAACTTATAAGAGCTTATCCAACCTATGACGTCAGTCCCCTCCCGCAAACAATCGTTTACCAGCTTGCCGCTCATATTTCTTTACGGTGATCATTTGATCATTTACCAAATCGCCGTTCTTAATTCTGTGCGATAACTTCCTTTCAATGCGAATTCAATGCTTTTTGGCGATATGAGACATTGTATACATATTTCAGCGGTGTGAAATAGGTTTCTGAAATGTGAATAGTGTTTTTTGGTGACAACTAAGAACTGCACGTAAATGGTTTCGGTCAAATGAAATGTGTTGGCTCAAATAGCTTAACTAAGTGAGTGGCTCAACGCATTAGTTAGTGATGTGCTGCTCTTATTCGTCTCCAAATAATTATTTACGATTATTTTCTCAGCTTTTGATTCGCTTAAAGAAATTAAATGCTGTATTAACCCTTAATTGGGCGCGTCAAAAAAGTTACGTAAATGGTCGCATGGGGTGTGCTACACCTTATATTTATTTATAAAAATAAAATACAAAATGCATTCAAAATCAAACTTTTATTTATGTAAATAATAAACTCAATATGTCAACTAACTTATAGGCCTCTTTTAAAAAATACAAAGCATCATGAAAAGCTTAAAATATAATTTCTTAGAAAATTACTTTTTCTCATCACAATTGTGACATACGACAATCATGTGCTCATAGCACACATGTTTATTGCCCTTGGAGCATTCAGTTTTTGTCTTCATATCCTTTGCTCTTGGGCATATACAGCACCTTTTGTAAGAAATTGATCGGCAATTTCCTGACTCAGATCTAGGGTCTCCATTTTCAACATGCAGTTTCAGTCGTTTTTGCAAATTTCGAAGTAATCTGCTAACGCTTGCTCTTGTTGTTTGGTGTGGTTTTACCAATTCGACAGCCAGCATCTTCAGAAATACCGTTCGGGGTATACCAGAGTCTACTTTGGCCTTATATATCACAAAAGAGTTGATTCCAGTAACATTGAACGGATGGAAAAATACCACCATGGGCCACCGCTTTGTTCGTCGTCCCACATTATAAATTGCACACATCTGATAATTTGTGTCAACTCCGCCTTATGTTATGTTATAAAAATGAATAATCTCTGGCTTGCTTTTATCACTCTAAATACGATCATCATGATACATGCTTGATATAAAAAAAAAACTGCTTTTGCTTTTTTTGGGATATATGAGCACAATGTAACTTCTTTTGTACAACCAAATAAACTGGAAGTAACTTCGCGAATCCTTTGAGGTTTAAAAGACTTTGGTATTTCGGGCTTTTTTTTTCTCAATGTGACGACGTAGATCTCACATTTTTGACTGTAATTTACTTTTTATATTTTATTGTTAATCCATTAATTACCAAATGATGAGATAATCTTCTTGAATAAAGCTAATGAGCTCGACATGAACATATGTTTTGAAAACATAAGATATAAATTCAAATTTCTATTTACTAAATATTGTTCACACAACAAATAAATTTAACATAATTGTTAAAGCAATAAAACATAATAAATAAGTTAAAGAGAGGGGTAAACATTTTTTTCAGGCCAAATACATTAATATATCATATTGAAAACGAGGTATAGTACCCCGCACTCAAATAAATAAAAATCTAATAAATATTAGCTTTGCAAAGAAAAATAAGCTATCTAATATCCCAAAACAAAAAAATTTAGAAAATAATATTCTCATAAATAATATTCTAGAATATTCAGCTTAAAAAATTATTGCAAATCCCCCGCTGTTATATTCTACATGAAATCTGAAAACCAGTTCTGATTCTTCTTCAGCAAAATAAAAAAAAAAATCGATTGGTTTCTGCTAAACTAGAAAGATAGAGGAAAGACTAAACAAAAAAATAAATTAACCAAATTTTTGATAAAAATAAAAGTCTATAAAATTAAAATCCCCAATTATTCAAATAAAATAAAGTAAAATTAGTCTAATTTCATAAAAAATACATAGTTTGAGCCACCGAACGAAGTCCTCCTAACAAAGCATAATTAGAATTAGAAGATCGACCCGCAATCATAATAGTATAAACACCTAAAGAAAATCTAAAACACCTATATTAAATGAATATAAATCTTTTAAATAAGGTATAACTATTCAGCCCGGTAAAGAAAGAAATAGAGAAAAAATTGGTGAAAAGTAATAAGCTGTGTAGTTTGATGTTGAAGAATAGGTCTGCTCTTCAGTTTACAATTTTACTGCATCAAAAAAGGTTGAGAAATTTCAGCCAACTCTACTTTATTGGGACCTTTACGTAACTGAACATAACTTATAACCTTAAGTTCTAATAAATTAGCAAAATATACTCTAACCAGCCTGGCTTACAGATCATAGAAGAATTTAAAAGTCGAACAGACTTATTTTTTTGAGGTACTGCACCCAAAAGTATCTCCTAATCCAACTTCGAGGTCGCAATATTTTCTATCGATAAAAACTCTTTATAAAAATTACATTGTTCTTCCTAAGGTAACTTAATTTATCAACCACTAATAGTGGATCGAATATTCACTAATTTATGTAAAAAAAAATATAAGAGTTAATTCAATCTTATTATCACTCCAATAAAATAATTATTTACATTAAATTAAAATTAGTTTGTGTAAATATAATATGCAAATTACTAAAGTCTATAGGGTCTTCTCGTCTTTCAATATAATCTTAACTTTTTAACTAAAAAATAAAATAAAATAACATAAAAATATTTCGTCCAACCATTCTGTGAATTTGGCAATGACTTGATGATTTTTTGATAAATTTTCACTATTGGAAATTTGACTAATTTTCCTTGTCAACATTTAAGCACTTAAGCGACCACATAGGGTTAAAAGTTTCTAAAACTTCATCATATTGAAGTTAAAAGCTTGTGCATTTGTCACTGCATGTTCTTGATTATTTCAAATGCCATTTCTTGATAAGGGTATCTAAAATATCGCTAAAATGACTGTCGAAGGCAGAAAGTTAGCGGTAACTTAAACTTTGATGAAACCTTGACCTATCCCATATATACGTCAATGTATCTTGGTAATTTTAGATCAATGGGGCAATCATGACGTAGTCTTTAATTTTTTTTTACAAACATTAATGAAATTTTCGGCAAAGTGATTCGAATCGAAATTTTCTTGGAAAATCAGTAAACGAAATTCTGGCCAAAAAGAAAAGCTAGAAATACAGATTTTCCAGTAAAAATAGAAACTGATTGATCAACCCGAAGGTCATGTAGCACTTTGATGCGATGACAGCATCAGGAGTCATAGGGTAGAAATATTCCCAGGGCTCTTACTCGCAATAATTTTGAAATTGAGAAGTATAAACAAGTGTTACTTTTTTTGGTGAAAATATATAATGTCTTTAAATATGATTAGGGGTTTATTAAATTATCACCGCCGCCAAAGGGCTAAAAATATTTTAATATAAATTTCAAAAAATTTATAGCTCTTGAAAATTTCACCTCGATCAGATCACTCGATTTGAAGGAAAGCCTACTGAAATTTAAGTAGATATATAGTTAAATTTTTGTCGCAGAGATAGTATAAAATTACTGGGCTATATATAACTTAATTGATATTTGGTCTGTTCCCCAACTCAGTTTCAGTTAAGTTTATCCAAAATATTTTCCCTAACTTTACTTTAGCGGAAAAATGGCGTCATTTTTACTGACGCCAGCGAGCCGATTCATTTTTGTGTGAGAATGAGTGAAAAGTAGATATGAAAGGATTCGTCACTATTGCTAGTTTTCACCGAAAATCTTTTCCTTTACGCTTGTGGTTTTAAGTAATTTTTACCTTAACAGAACTACATGTTTAGCTCAGAAATTAAGGGAAAAACCCTAATACCGGCTTAAAGCTTAACACTGTACAAATCACTGACTAAAATAGCTCATTTCGCTTCATATGTTTTACACATAGTTAAAGTTTTCTTAATATAGGAACCATACAAATTGATATTTAATCTTAACTTTTAATTTTATGTACTCATTCTCATTTCTCTACCCTAATCGAGCCCAACAGCAATTTCCATCGTATACCACCAATATACACGGCATGTCACTAAGTTCATTTTCAAAAGCAACATAATCAGATGCCATCCCATGATGAGTACCGGAATTTTCATTAAAAAAACAAACGGTAGTTTTTGTTCCTTATTTTCCAACTTTTTCTCGTTGTCACACTTTTATCAGATGAGCAATTTTGCATATGACAGTGCGACATAGTACGTGAACCGTTCGTTCACTGGCTGAAAATGAAGTAATTAAAAATGTTCAGTTTTTTTCACATCTTTTCAAGCTTATGTGTGACTTGATGTGACATTCTGTGTTTCGCAGAATAAAATTGTGAAATTTGAAAAGGCATGGTAAATTACTTTGAAGCATACACATATTGGCTTGCCTGATGGCAGAAAATGTACCGTTCAGAGCTTCAAAGCTACGTGAAAAGACGATTTTTCTGTTTGCATGGGATACATATAGAAAAGGAAAAAAATGAATGGAAATTAGCTTCAAGTTATTTTAATGCTCAAAAAGTAACAATTTAATTGAAAAAGTTTATCTACTATTTTGAACTAAAACGATTTATTTTCACTTACATATATTTATCAAATAACCGTAGTTAATATACATTCCTATAACTACAAATGTATCTGCTTCAAAACTTTTTATTCCGTAGAATCATTTCAAAAATTTACTTTGTTTCGCTGCCATAATTCTTCTGTTGAAGCTTATTCTGCTTTTCCTCGAGACAATCGCCCTAGTTCAACTTTTCTTTCAACCACGCTCACATTGTGCTTCGTGCACTTCCGGTGTTGCGTAAAGACTACAACCACTCTAGGCACTCTTGCTTCTTAAGTAGCTCCTAGAACTCGCACTAGGACGACGGTTGCGGGTTCTAATGTTCCGTGTTCATGGCTGCATAAAAGTTTAAGAGGTCACCTTATGACCCTGGTGAACAGTTTTTTTTATTGCCTTCATTTAGTTGTTAATGACAATGACTTTGTTCTTCCACTTCTTAGCACTAGCGGCACATGAATAAAATAAGCATGCACTTGTAACGTACTGCTTTTACAATAATAACGGAAAGCAGGAAGTACAATGTTGAGCCGTTTAAATTAAGATTGTTAAGATATTGCAAGATTGTTACAGTATGCTTTCAAATATGGCGGTTGAAGAAGGGTAAGTAAATAGGTCGTAGCTGGTGAATTTGATGTTTTCAAAGAAGGATTCCTGGGAAGTGGATGCTGTGTAAAATGTGGGTCATAGGAGTAACATTGACCTTATCCTAGGTTGATTGCCCTCCGTTATTTTCGAGCGAGAAAACTATTACCAGAATGAAGTTTGCGGTGAAATTTATGTTTTCAAATAGATTTTTGAAATTTGGGGGTTTAATTATTTTTAGAAAAAAGCTTAAAAGGATCTTTGTTTTAACACTAAACCTACCAGCACCGGTCAATTTGACTGGTAGCAAACTTTTGTAAAATTTACACATATTTAAACGTTATAATATGGTTATCAAACTATAACAAACACAAACTAAACACTAAAATATGCATACAATATATTCTGCAATAATGACTTGAAGTTGTATTTGCTTATTTCCAAGAAATATTTGTTTTGTGCACTACCTACCGCGGTCGGTCAATTTGACCGCTGGAGAAAATACTTAGTTTCAAGTATAATCTCAACTAGATTAGTTCTAAAGCATTTTTATGTGATTTTTTTACGATTGCATTTTTGAAAAATATCAAATAAAGGATCGAAACTTTATAATATATAATACTGTAATATTCTGTGGTCAATATTTTCCGTAAAAAAATCAAAACGTTTCAAAATTACAAAGTGCTTAGAAGAAATAACGGACATAGAAGAAGCGTCCTCAGTGTGTTTGAGCAAGAAATTTCCGGAACTGAAAAATACTTGGAAATATATAAAGCGCTACTTACAACAAGTGAATTGGAATCAGACAGCGAAAATGAAGAATATAATATTATAAATAAGCGTGGAGGTCAGAAACGATCGAGATTTTTATCGATATTCGAAAATGAGGCAGATATAGAGGACCAACGCATCAAAACTGCGGTGGATGGAACTGTTTGGGAAGACACTAAGAAATTTGCAATGGCATCTACAGTTGATGAGTAGCTGGTTCCGTCAAAGACTAGGTGCAGATTTACCCAATATATGCCAAATAAGCCAGATAAATTTGGAATAAAATTCGAAGTGGCGTGTGGTGTCAATAGCAAGTTTATAATAAATGGGTTAAACTATTTCGGAAAGGATGAAAGAAGAGAATATCCAATCCCACTTGGGTGGTTCGTTATTCTAAAGTGAATTGAACCATTCACAGGATCCGGAAGGAACGTGACAATAGATAGCTTTTTTATTAGTGTATCATTAGCCAAAAAACCACAATTGTTGGGATGAAAAAATAATTTCCAAAGTTAGCCAAAGTACGAAAAGCTAAAATGACTCGGTTCTCCAGCAAATTGTATAAATCAAATGACATTACTCTTACAGGGTAGAAAAGCAAACAAAAAAAAGTTGTTATCCTAAGTTCCTTACATAAGTCAATAGAAATCGAAAAAAGCATACCGGAAACTATTAGGCTTTATAATGGAACGAAATTTGTTGTAGATGTGGCAGAACAGATGGCAAGGAAATACAGTGTGAAGTCGAAAAGTTGTAGGTGGCCAGGTCCGATTTTTTTTCAACATTTTGGATCAAGCTGAAATAAATGCCTAAGTTTTGTATAAAGAAACAACGGGCGAACACATTTCGAAGCAGGAATTCTTATTCCAATTAGCTTCAGAGCTTAGCGCTTCACATAAAAAATCACAGGAAAGAAAACTTTCACTAGCACCGTCCACAATTCCGAATTCTTTCGGACGAAAAACTTACCAAAGTAAATTTTGTAAAAATAACAAAACTACGAAAATCTGTTCAAAGTGTGAAAAATATGTATGCGTCAAATGTACATTTCATAATAAAATAATATGTAATAAATGTTGGGAAGCCGAATAAGATAATTGAATATTAATAATAACAAAAGTTTCAGTTTTTTTACATAAATAATTTTTGACAGGAATAATATTTAGTTTGGCTTCTTATAAGGGAAAATGAAGTTTTATATTCTTAAGTTTATAATTGAAATTATATAAAAATAAATTTAAACTAAATTTCATGAAAATCCTTGTAATTTATATTCAGTAATAAATCAACCATTATCTGCGTTGAATGCCAAAATCGCCAAATCTTTAATCAACGGTCAATTTGGCCTAGCGCGGTAGGAATAGATATACAAGAACTGTCGGTAGGTTTAGTGTTAAATTTATATAATCCCAACAAAACTCAATAATTGTTTATTATTTACTGGAAGCACCGTTCATAATTATAGAAAGTTTTAAATCCAAAAGCTAACAAACAATACTTGGCTCCAACATGCATAGCTGAATTTTGAGTGAATTAAGCGAATTTTCGTTGATGAAATCAATCAAGGAGACATTTCAAAGTAATTCAGGTTTGCACCTAAACTAAATTAAAGTCGGAAACATTACCTCAAATTTCTGAAGCGGACAAATTATGAATCTGGCTAATATATTTTAAATGATTTGCCTAAATGTTGTCACTTCTCGTTAAAAGTCTCTAGAATTGTACGACCAAAAATGTAAGAGCCAAACCAGGATAGGAAAGGTCCGGCTATGGCATTGTTTTTTAGTTTTCAAAGGAGGTCAGTACATAACATAGGAAAGTCAGTATATAATACGTCGACTTGCTTTTGATGATCAATACCGAATGCGACCGTGTTGCTCGTGAGCTAAGATAGGTTGGATAAACGA
Source organism: Nemotelus pantherinus (assembly GCA_963978885.1). Classification (NCBI taxonomy): domain Eukaryota; kingdom Metazoa; phylum Arthropoda; class Insecta; order Diptera; family Stratiomyidae; genus Nemotelus; species Nemotelus pantherinus. The sequence continues at coordinate 125,596,186 of OZ022265.1, forward strand.
GTAGACTCTTCTGTAGACCACTCTCTCAAAGGGACAAACTCTCTCGATTTTTTAAAGGTTTGCCCGAAACGAATGTGATTCAGGGAAAGATGTGGAGAGAAAATATTAGGAAGGAGAGGAGGAACGTTGTTGTGAGAAGAAAGAGGGAAAGTTAGATGCAAAAATTTCTCACACATATAGAGTGGAAGCAAATGCATACCATTGATAATTCAAGGAGATATTTATAAGTAACAGATGAATAACCACAATCATTTCGGTTGGTTTGGTTTGATTTATATTTCAATACTTGCAATGTAGGTGCGCATCGATTGTCTGGCAGCACCTTTCGTTCTTGTTAAGAAGATTTGATTTCGTTAGTATAGAAGTTGGTCAGCAAGGGGACCGGATCTTTCACATAAATACCGTTTTCATTTGGTGTCTGGGTGCATATGCAACATCTTTGCTAAATCAAGGAGCATCATTCATCAAAGAAAGAGAGCCAGTTACGCGGTGTCCTATAAATTCGAATACAAAAGTGATTCACTGTTTAAATATGAAACGAACATTTTTCTTTCTCCTAATTTCAAATAGTCCACATGGTATAAAATTAAAATCAATCCACATGCTTTAACAAAAAATACAATTTGTATTTGTCTTAATGTGAAGTGTGATGGAATCCATACGTGAGCTAATTGGTAAAAAAATTATCAAAGGAATGAAACCTTGTGAAATATTTCGAGACCTGCGAAAGGAAGAGATGAAGTGGGATTTCATATATAAAACAATCGAACATTATAGGGAAACATCCTCTATTAAGGATCGTAAAAGAAGTGGACGTCCACACACTGCACATACTAGGCAACGAATTAAAATAGCTTAGAAATTGGGAATCTCAAAGTCTTCAGCACAATAAATACTAACCAATGATCTTGGAGCAAACCGTTACAAAACAACAGAAAATTAATGGAGTTTTAGCCTCATCCACAGAAAAAAGAGATGCTGTGTTGAAACCATACTTGCTTGGTACGGTGATGATGAAATCGTGTTTTCTGATGCGAAACTATTCATTTTCGGGCAACTACACTATCCTCAAAATGATTGTTTGAGGGCAATCAGAATAGAGGACTTTTCCGAAAACGAAGTTTATGTGCCCAGATATCAAAACGTATCCTCAGTCATGGTTTGGGGTGGTTTTTGGAGGAGATGCATAATAGCCCTTGTGACAATCAAGCTGTACTGATGGCACTGCGTAGACCCCTGACTGCTTCGAAAATTGTTCAAGATTGGAGAGCACGGTTGAACTCTGTTGCCAGATTCAATGGGGTTCATCTGCGCTGGGAACCGGGGCACTGTGGTGTTGAGGGAAATGAAATTGCTGACGCCATTGTGAAGCAAGGTTCTAGACTTCCAATACAGGGCCCTGTACCCACCTTGAGTGTACCGACCGCATCTGCACGTGCCATTCTTCAGAAGTGGGTAGTTGATGCTTAAAAAGATAGATGGACGACTGCTGATGTGGCCAGGTACACGAAGGTAGTTAGAGCCCAATCATGAAACTACTGGATTCTTGGTCAATAAGAGCAGGAAAGTTTGCAGAGCCATGACAGGCATTCAAACTGTACACAACTGCCTAGAACGACATATGTACTGAATAGGTGTTGTTCAGGATGACTTCTGTTCATCCTGCTGTTCATCCATTTGCTCTGTGAATGCCCAGCGTTTGCGCGTCTCAGATATCAATGCCTTGGCTGGGGTGTTTTACGCATGCAGAAGATAGCCTCTTTTCCCCTATCAGTGATCTTAGACTTTATCAAGAAGTCTATCGAACTATGGTAGGCAAGGAGAAATGAGTACAATGGATCTTTTGGGCTGAGTGCTTAGAAGTTTTTATTGAAAAAGCTGTGAAGTTCAACGCTGAATATGACCAGAAGCAAGTTCTTGGAGCAGCTCTCCTTCCAAGTGCAAAAAGTTATTCACCTCATAAACGTAGTTCAGAGGTGGTGTACTGATCGCTTATCCAACTTTTTACCAAAGAATGAATGACCTCCAAGTAATCAGATTTAAATGCCGTGCATTTTTTTGCTTGGGGCTATAAAACAGTGAAAGTTAAGGTCCGAAAAATCAATCGTTTACAGCAGTTCAAGTAAGTTATCTCCGAAATTTTGAAGGAAATGCCAGTGAAAATGTTCGTTCCCCATTTTTTCAATGGATGATTTATAAAAATTTAAGTGAAATGAAACACAAATGTGAACGAATCATTAAAATATCTCTAGAAATGAAAAAGTTATGGGACTTTCAAGTTTCACTGCAAGAATCATTTCGTTACACGCAGTGCTCGAATTTGTGACGTCACGCGACCCAAACGACTTGGTTCGTATTAACTGAATATTCACTAAGCGACGATCTTGGATAGGTCAGACTCCGTCACAGGCGAACTTAAATAAAAAAGTCCAAAAATTTCAGTTATTTATTAGTTTTAACTCCATTACGTTGTATTTTCAACATTATGAAACTTGTCAATTACCTCTGACGGGCAAATTGTTTCGGCCCGACGACCGTATCGCCCAATTTTTAAATCCGAAGTTTGACAAATGTTTCCTGGATTACGCTACTTGCTTTCAAACTCAGAGAAATTAAGAATAAAATTGGGCCCAGGACTGTCTCTTTGGACACTCAAAAATTTACAACGTAAATTGATTTTAACCAATTTTGGACACAATTTGGGTTTGATTGGATATAGTATATCATATCAAATACTTTGTTCAAGTCTGGAAAAATAATTATTTCAAGCAGGATAAATGTACTTGAAATGGTCGTAAGTGTAATTTGTTGTGTTGGAGACGCTTTGGAAGATTTATATTCTAGGTTTTCACTGTTCAACTGATCTGATCACTCGTGTTTCACCGTGGTTTTTATAGGAAATGCTACTCGTATGTGAAACTACTGTCTTCTCAGTAGACTTTGATTTGGTTTCCAGAATATCCAGATTTCATTTTTGAAATATCAATTCCGTTGCTGTTGTTGTTGTTGTTTATTGCATTCGACTATAGTATAAGAAATCGTACATATTTTAGTTTGTTACGGTCCCGATTTGGGGCGAAAGGATGGCCGGTACGCGAAGGTCGATCTGGCAGCAGCGAGGCTGAAATCGCGAAGGAAAACATCAGCGCGTTAGATAAATTGTATTAGGTTAGGGCGTAGCTTTCGCGAGACGTCAATGTACGACGACCCTGTGGATGAAGCTGTTCGAAATCTTCAGGCCAACACAATCGTGGTCGATAATCATCACCACAACCGGCGTCTGCCTTGATCAGCTGGTGGACGAACCAGTTGGGTCACATAGCACCGTAAACAAATTGAAAACACAAACCTCGAACGCCGATACTTACGGATGTGCAAAACTAAATATCCGGTGTATTTCAGTATGAATGATATTTGCATCGTCAAAGTCATTATTGGAAGTTTTTACTGTGAATTTATTCTGTAGATACATAGCAACAACATTACATCTTTTCATGTTTAGTTCTTTTGTTATACATTTGATACCCATCAATATTGAAACAGATAGTATCCAGCAAGCATGTTTTTGTTGCCAAAATAACGTGAAACACGGGCTTCAAGTTACATATTAAAGTACACAGCTCACGAAAATGCTTTGGGAAGCTCTTAATATTTATGTAAAGAATAATTAAAGATATATCAGTGGCAGTTGTAAATTACCTTGGTTCGGGCATACCTGCTGCATAAAATAGTTATAACATTCTTATGCAATTCTCTCAACCACATTTGATGTTAGAAATATTTGTCTTAGTAGTATTTACAAATGCAATGATTATTTTAAAACTAAACCTAATATATCATCCTTATTCCTAATTAGTTTTAGAATGCCGGTTTCATCATTTCTCTCGCCTTTCTTCTAAATTTGTTTGCAAGAATTGGCTTTCAGTTGAGCTTTAGTTTAGTATTAGTAGCCTACTAGTTTTTGAATATCGCTATACGCTAAAAAAAATATTACATCAAAATCCAAAAAGGTTTATATCATCGGATCAGTTGGCCTTTTAACAAACCTCCAGCATCTCTAGATTACGTCACATACTTTATGGCAAACATAATCAATATTTCATTGCTGCTGTCAACAAGCCTTCTAAGCATAACATCATTAGTAACGCATTTATTTCTCTAAACCGCACATCAAATACAACAAAGTCAACATCATTCCTCAAAGAAAACTCCACATATATACCTACATATGTATGTTCATATAAAAACAGAAGTATATGTCAGATACAGTTTCCAATTACTTTCACCGACGATTCAACCACTACCTCAACGTTTTCTGTACATTTCATCTTTTTTTTCACTTTGAAGCAAAAACCACACATTTTCTGGAACTAATACTGAAATTGAATCACCCACCAACCAGCCTATCCAACAAAATATCGTAGCGTATAAATTCTCAAATTGGAGATGAAAATCGAAATCAGGTCAAAGGCACCTAAGATGCTTTAAATGAGGAAGCACCCACGCTGTCGAAGAGTCAGGCCCCTGAAGTTGTCGCAGTCGGTGGTGGTAATAGAAAGTCATACGGCTATAAACACGATTGTCCTATTGCTCTGGTGGTTTTTTGCGCCGGGAAATTCTTCGAACTGCTTTAGGCATCGCTCGACAGAATCATCATACCATCATGTTCTTCTCGTTTCCCTTTTTCTATCAAAATTCAGCTGTACAGAGGTACAGAGCCTTAATATATGTATGCTTTTAAGGAACACATTTCGGATGATGCAAATTCAACAAAGTTTATGGGCTCCTTCGATTTATCTCCATCGAATTCGATCGGCTTTAGAATGTAATTTAAATAAAAAATCGGCAACGTGATGTTTGCTGTCGATATAATTGGGATGACATGTCGAAATGATTTTCGTATTTAGATTGTAGATATCAGGTTTTCTGCGAATTATATTTATTTGTTAATGGTGCATGATAACATTTGTCCCTGAGGCAGTTGAGAAATCATAGCCTTGACAAAAAAGGAATTATATTCGCGTGTTTTGATCTTAGAATACTGGTACATATTTTCAATGGCTATTACAATGGCTATTTTCAATATTCGATTCCGAAGAGTTGTTGCTATAGTGATTTAATTAAGTCACGAATTCTGGATTATAAATAAAAACAAATTTTCCGATTCCTTGAAATTGTTTACTATTTGTTTTCTTCTCTAAATAAAAAATCTCATTAGATGATACATTAAGATCTAATGACATTTTTTGTCTACTTATTTTACGGATAAAGATCCATTAAAATAAGTGCATGATTTAGCAAACTCTTTACAAAAGTTATCTAGTTTTATCCAGCGTCGTTGCGAAATGTATAAGATAGGAAATTGAAACATTTCCTTGCTCTACAGAACTTATCGGAATTTTTGAGTGTAATAATTTTAAGTTTGAAGGTTTATTCATTGTGTGTGCATAAATAGGTTACAAATTTATATTAAAATACTTCTAAACAATCAAAATAAAATATTACAAAAGTCACTAACGCAAGTTGTAAGACTATGCATAGATTATTTGGTCGTTGCGACTTACGAGGCATGATCTTGGACTTACGAGATCTATCGACAAAAAAAAAATGCATTGATGAGCATGCAAATGAGCTTCAAATTCTGTTTTTCATTGTAATACGGCCTACAGACACGGAGATCTGATTGGCGACTTGGTTGGAGACTTGCGATATTTGCGAACAAACTAGATCTGAGACTAGCCCACAGACAATGAATTTGGTTGCAGATATCGCACATCTGCAACCGAGTCGACGACCAGATCTCCGTGTCTAATTTACGCTTAAGGAAGCAATTTTGTTGGTAATCTATGAAATTATAAATTACAGTACCGCAAAAAAGTAGTGTAAAAATTAATTTAAGAAATTAATGACCCAATTAGGAGAATTTGAAGTTTTTCGTATTCAAAGGATATACATATATGGCATAGAATGAACTAAATTTTGACAATATTCTTGGATGGTATTACGTCACTTCTCTTTTATTTTCGTCTTATTTCAGGCAAATATATTGGGCTACTGATCGATTTACAATATCTTTCCGGCCATTCTCAATTGGATGGAAATTGAGTTATAATGGGGAACATTTTAAGCAATCGTTGACATTATAAAGCAACTACATTCTAGTTTGGAGTGTAGTATGCTTCGGATAGTTATTGTACCTGCATAAATATGAAGTTTGGTCCTAATTCCAATTTCTGTACGATACATTGAAGATTATCCTTCGAAATGTTGATGATATATTCACCCCATAAGCACTCATGCTTCCTGAACCCGAGGTAGAACTACCATCAGATTTTGCAGTTTCTTTAATAAACTTTATTTTCGGTTCCGCATTCGGTTTTTTGCATACCCTTGCGCATACATCATGAGTCACATCATTAAATTTAACCTCATCTGTGATTGGCTTACGTTTTAGGAACATTACCTTGTAAAATTAACGATCTTTGACAAAATTAAACCTTACTATTAAAAATTAATCTAAGACTCGTTTCGCAGAAAATTCATATATTTATTTGATATATATATATATATATATATATATATATATATATATATATATATATATATATATATATATATATATATATATATACATATACATATATATCAGCAAATAGATTAAGGGAGATAATCTCTGGAGCGCATGATCCGATTGAGCTGAAATTTTCAGAGCACATATAAATATGTAAATAAGGACTTTTGAATTTTCAGCTGTATCAAATTTCTTCAAAAAGTGTATCAATATTGGTAAAAATGTATCAAAAGGTTCCCAAAAGTGTATTTGGGTCGAGGTACTGAAACTATAAATTATAATATAAAAAAAACTTAGTTTGGAGCTACATACTATATTTATTGAATAATATAGAGCCTAAAAAATATCACAAATTACTTCCGCTCTTTGTTTTCATCTGTATATTGCCATTAATATTGAAGCCACACAAAATACAATGTGGGTTCTTTGCGAATGTAAAATTTTGTTTTCACGAAATCTACACGGAGCGCTGATTATTTTTAAGGGAAGTCGCTGTTTTAAATTTAAAAAAAAAAAACAACTATTCTTCGGCTTTAAAAGGAACCATATAGCTGTCGGAATACTGATGGTTTGATGAATATGATGAATAAAAGGATATGTTTTGGGCAGGTATGTCATACAGTGGAACCAAACATTGCTTGGTTTCTTGCTTCCCAAAATTTCTCTTATCTTGTCTTTTTCAACTCTGATCAGTTCTTTCATACATTGCCATCCAAGTTTGATACAGAAAAACCTCGTTTTCAAGTAAACTATAAGGTACAGCTATTAAAGTCAACATGAAGAAAGGCAGCAGATGACATTGATTCACCTAAACTGTTTTCAACCAAACTCGGTTAATCCCAAATACTTCAACATTCATTTTCCCGTAATTATTTAAATAGCTTGAAAACTTCAAATCTTCAGGGTAATCACATATTATATATCTCTCGTAGTTTAGAGTGTAAAGTAGATTGAAGTTGGTAATTTTTACTGCTAGAGAGAGGAAGTTTGGTAGACTTATGGCAACAATATTAAAAAAATTGAATTTATTTGCTGGATAACAAAATGAATCATTTCGTCATAATTTAGTGAGTTGCTGTATCGTTGTATCAAAAATATAAGTTTCAAGTAAAAATGTATCAAAATGAAACAAATGTATCAAAAGTGGGAGCCCTGACTACTGCAGTAATTAATGAACATTAAGATATCTTTGACCCTTTGGCGGCGGCCGGCAGTTTACTGAATTTTCAGGTGCCCCTATATTTTTCTGCAGAGTATATTTTTGCTAAAACTACGTACTGGAAATGAAAATCTAATATGTTTTATGCTTGTTCATTATAAAAATTTGGAAGCTACAAACCCTATCTGGGCACTAAGTGCCTAAAAATAGGCAAGCATTTTTTTTCAAATTTCGATTTGTCATAAATTTTGACTGTAACATTAGATCATCGTGAAATTTGCATAGCCTATTGATGTTGACTGAAATCGTACAAACGTAGACAACCCTGTAACTACGGCAGGCAGATGAAAAAAAAACCTTTAAAGCGTCGACCTTCCTGGAAATTGTTTGCTTTTTGAAAAGCAATTCAAATTACTGATAAATTGTAACTTTTGTCCATCATGTCAAATTGAAAGTTTCAAAACTGCACGTTTCACTAGAACGGCAAACCATCACCAAATGACCGTTATTTTCAGCACTCGAAATTTTCGTTCACGAGAATGACGACCGGATAATCCGATGAATATGAAACTTATAGAGCAAGGTCTGCTAGAAGTGATTTTCAAATGCAGGCTATCTTGTGGCAGTGGTGCCATCTTGAAAAATCGCTAAAAAAAACTGTTTTTTGGCCCATAACTTCCGATTCAGCCTACAAAATTTCGCGAAATTCACACAGTCCAGTCAACAGACCAAAATAAAATTCATGTATTGAATGAATCTTATTGTAAGTCAAATTCTTCAGTAATTTCGTTGAAAAATCATGAAAGAGCTGCGAGCTATGGTAATTTTTGTGAAATGTTCTTTTCTTTACTTTGTGACAAAGGTTACTACACCGCAATACTAGGCTTGGCGAATTTAACCGCCGCTTTGCCAGTATGGGCCAAGTGAACCAGCGAGTCTTATTTTTTTTTTAATCAAACAATAACTTCGCTTTTCAAGTCCGTATAGGTCGCCTAACAATACTGGCCTACCAAAAACAGACTGACTTTATTTCATTTCCCTTCTCCTATTTATAGGTGAACATTTTGTAGAAAGCGTAAATGTATGGATCGGTTCAAATTTAAAAATTAATTTTTATTTAATTGTTTTTCGTTCTGACCGCTTGGTGGTCAGTAGTCGCTGCTATCGATGATGAGCACGAAAGATGGCTGACATTGTCAGTTTGACATTTGTCATCTAGTGTACACAACATTTGTAATATTTTGTCCTTTCTTTTCTAAGCGATGTTGTCATTAAATTTTCAAATGGGAATGATCCTGAAATGATAATTAACAGCAAACATTTTGGTTTCGAAAACTTAAAAAGTTTTGCGTTTGGTAACTCTAAAGTTCTTCTCACTCCTATAGCTCAAGCGCAGTCTTCCAATCGAAACGAAATTCATAAGGTGAGTTTAGCTTTACGTGAAGCAGATTTGGTATAATTTTTGACTGTGGTGCCAACACAGGGTTGCCAGCACCTGACATTTTCGTAAATATTGCACCAACAGATTCGTCCATTATGTATTCATAAGCAAATCGTTTACAATAAAATAAGCAACCAATGTTTGAATTTTCCGAGTTTTGGAAATTTCTCGGATGGCTACCCCAGACATAGTTTAATTGCTGAAACTTTCGATGATATCCTCGGATAAAAACGAAACACAAAGGATAGGTGGATTAGATAATGAGCTGTTTATGGTAGACTAAGTGCTGCTGCATTGGAAAAATGTTGCCATAATTGAACATTTTCATCATTGAAAAATGCCGTTCGTTGAATTTTATGTACATTTGCAACTATCATTCTTTACTAAATCCACTAAGCTTGAAAATAAAAAAAGACTGCCAATTGTGACGTAACATAAAAATTCGACCGAGAAAAAGGAATGTTATTTGATGAGCTTCTATAACAAATTAAATGTTTGATTATTATTGCGCATTAAATCGATGTTCCCATAGTTTCATTGCAATAGCCAATAACAAGTAAGAGCTAACCTTCGTGTGAAATAAGCAAAAAAAAAAAAAAAAAAACACTAAGCTTCACTAGAATTTCTAAAACTTTCTCGCAAAGAAAGAGAAGGGATGAAACCGGGAGGCATTTATTTGAAAAAAAAGTGTATATATTAATATATATTGTATCATGCCTTGTTTGGCAAATAACTAAATAAATAAAAACAGATGTATAGAACGAAGCATAATTCGTTAAAACTAGGTTTTTTCTACATAAATAAAAAAACTGCTCCTTGGCAACTAAAGACCAATGCAAATATATCCCGATTTTGTCGTGATCTTTTATTATTGTATACCAGGGGTAGGCAAACCTAATACTGGTATGATCGACATTAATTTGTTTAATTTTAATCGAAAAATGGGTTAAATTAATAACAAAAAAAAAATTAATTAATTATTGATATTAATATAATAAATACATTGTTGGGGAGACCGAGGAGGGTTGTGACAATTTTTACGTTAACTAACATAAGTCATCTAATATTACTGGTACGTCTATGAGCTTTTCTATGGAAGAAAGCTAATTTAATACACTATTTAAATTAAATATAAAAAGAAACAAAAAAAGTAAGATCCATGAGAAAATTGAGATTAAATGAAGTAATCCTCAATGTCACAACTCTCCTAGTACCAAGGTAAGTTGTGACAGGGTTCGAGGTAAGTTGTGACAGGGCTCGAGGTAACTTATTTTTGATGGGCGAGTCAGTAAGAACAGCGGATTTGATCTTACTTCTATTTGGTTGGTTGCCTTTTCTTGGAGGTCCTTTTGGCAGTGGCCCGAGCACTTCCGGTGAAAATAAATTAGATTTAATATGGCGTAGATTAAGAGATTTAGTTGTGGACGCAATTGGTTACAAGTTTGTTGGTGGTGGATTATAAGCTTGGGATGTGGGGCAACAGGTTCTATTTCTGGATGCTGCGCATTACAGATTAGAGATCTGGAGACAACGGAGTCAGCGTTTACGTGCTATATGGATGCTAAGATGTGGAAGCAACTGGTGCAAAGCTATCGTATAGAGGGCTGCGGTTCCTGAATGCAGAGGCAACAGGATCTATGTTTTCGGATCCGATAACATCATTCAACAGTATGTATAGACTGGAAGAACTGTTCTTATGCATCAACAATTATGTTTGGAGTAACTGTTCTTCCTTGTTGATCTGCAGTCAATTCGCGGTCTGACATTGGATCGGTCCAAACTCGATCAGTAAATTGTTCAGGCCAAGTTCCTGTAGCTGCAAAACCAACGCTGATGTTCCTTGCCGTGATCGTTACGTCAAATGCACTTTTTTTGCATTATTCATAGCCTTTTTCAGAGGACCTTAAATAGCACGATCCATTGGTTGTAGTTTGTTACTACAGCAAGGAGGAAACGTGAGTAAGATTATGCCATTTTCTCTGAAAAACTCGATATTTTTTAAAGCCATGTGTGACAAATGGTTTGCTAGTAATAACAAAGCTTTTTGTTCTTTTGACGATCTGACATGGTTTTTGAAGTGTTCCAGAAACGTATGAAAATCATTCTCTTGCATCCACTCTGAGCCGTTAGCTGTTAAGTTAGCTAAAGTTAGCTAAATATCTTTTTCCGGAAAATTTATGTATGTTAAAGACACATGTATAACTGGAGAAAAATATCGCCACATTTGTTTGATTGAAGCTCGTTGCCCAAGCCATACTTGAGCCAATCTTAGTGATAAATTTGGATCGGAAAGTTCTTATTATGCTTATGTGCTAATCTGTACGCCAAGCTTTTCGTTTCTTTAGTAGTAAAGCCATAATCTGAAGACACACAAGTCAACAAATACTCGCATAGCATATTTTCTTCATCTTTGGTGAAGACTGTTGGAAAAGCATACCCAATAGATGGTGGTTTTTTCGTTTCATTGGCCCCTTAAGCTTTTTTCTTCTTAATATATCTTTGACATTATTTTTAAGATTGTTTTCACCTAATGTAACCTCCTCACAAACTAATTCATATATTTCGATACTAGACACAGATCTATTATTTTTTCTTGTATATTTATTTGGCATTCTCAAACAATATATAAAAATTAAAGTAGGTGGGTAAAGCATGCAGACCCCCACCACAAAGCATGTTGCCGAAAATAGATTTGCTTCTAATTAGGAGAGTTGTGACAAGCTGTCACAACTCTCCTAGAAGCAAAAAAACATGCGTCGATCAGAATAATGGCTCATAACCTAACAAATATGAAGCAAACCAGAAAAGCTATATCAAGGTATGAAAGTAGAATAGTTACTGCATATCAGTAAAAATATCACAACAGCACTAGCAATACGTATATAAAATAATAGAACACTGAATTATTGACCAAAAACTTACTTTTGGCATTTTTTTTTACAACAATGTCGTATTGACACTACCACTTGCAGTGCCGGCCTGCGCGAAATAACATGTAATAACTCGTCAAAAAAGCAATAAATGCGCAGTGTTGCTAGCTTTCTAGCTGTCATAGGCTCCGAGAAATCTAGTATGTCACAACTCTCCTCTGTCACAACCCACCTCGGTCTCCCCTATTACTACTTTGTGCAATATACTTTATTAATAAGTATTTTGGATTAATTTTTGATTTATATGCGTGACTCTCCATTTCATCAAAAAGAATTGTAGAGTTAGGCTTGTAAGCACTGATGCACAATCGATTAGATGCCATTAAGTGGTCATCAGTCAGAGAACTCTTAAGTTGCGATTCGATGTGTTTCATTTGAGAAAACGTTGTTTCACATCGATAATCTCAATAATGGATATCTTTTATGGTAATAAAATTCAAAAATGCTATTGTTAAAGTTTCTAACTCTAGATCCGATGAATTAAGTTGAAAAGTATGAGCTAGATTTGATGAAATATCCTCGTTATCGAATTCTCTAAAAGGAAATGAAATAAATTCAAAAATCGGATGAAGGTTATTGAGATTTGCAAATCGTCTCTCGAATTCTTGTTTAAAATTTTCCAGTTCAGGACAAAACATTTCAATATTACATACACCAGTAGGTTAGGTTAGGTTTTACCAGTTGGCACAAGGCCACACATGGACCTATTGGTACATAGTGATACCAGATAAATTGGCCAGGAGAAAAAAAAATTCAGTCCAAGCGGCCATCGAAGGCCTCGGACTTTTTCGCGAACTGAAGGATGTCTTTCAGCTTTTGCATCATACATTCACCAGTAAGTTTAATATGTTTGTCTAAATATGGAAAATATTTAAAAAATTTGCCTATTTAATTATGGAGCAAAAGGTTTTAATATTACTAAAAAAAACATTAACCGAACTCAACAAGACAACAATATTTTCCTTTTCCTTGTAATTGTTAATTTAGCAAGCTGTAAGGGCCCATAAAATCCGTAAGAAATGCCAATTTCTTTACCCATACTGGATCTTCCAATTGTTCATGTTTTTCTCCCAATGTGTCAAAAAATGTAATAATTTCAGGCAAAAGATTTAGAAATCATCTAGAGCTTAGTACTGTTTTCGATTTCACGTTAAATTTTCATGCAAATTTTCACGTCAAATTTATTTCGGCGAAAATTTAGCAATCATTTCGCGCCAATTTAGTATGTGCAGTTCATTCTTTAGGCTACTACTGATTTAATCGTGAAGCTAAATTTTGACATGTATCCGTTATCTGGTAATTCTTTCGAACAAAAATTTTGAAAATGCAGAAAAGCGGGGACACTTATCATTTCTGATGGATAAGATGTCAAGAATTGCAATGTTCGAACGATTTTGTTATTGAAAAGATATTTACACAATTCAATTTTCAAATTCAAACACCAAATGTCACTTTTTAGCTCGAAAGAATGAACTGCACAAACTAAATTGGCATAAAAAGATTTTAATTTAAAATTTTATTTTATCTGAAATTGAGATTAACCTTTGTTGCGCTGTGTGTGACAATTTACTATCTCGATAGCAGGGAGACGAATGCAAATGCAGGCAAGGTGTATAGCGGGAAGCAAAAATATAAAGTGTGTACTTTAGAACACAGAGGTTTAAGGAAATGAAACAACCGTATACGTATACGAGATTTAGTGAAACAAGTTTACTAAAATGATATAAATCTATAAATTGCACAAATCGAGAGCATAGCTATGTCGGATTTTCCCTTTGACTTCTCCGTCACCAAGGCTCTGCGAGCTTTTGTGTGAACTGAAACTACGTGGACTGTTCGATTGGATCTATTAAGCAAAGGCCCATTCCAAAATGTACTGAATAAATTGTCTACTAAACTTTTAGTTCACATTTTAAATTAACCTAGTAAATTATTAAAAATGTCTGTGATCGACTGTCCAACTGTTTGCGATCGACCGGTCGATCGCGATCGACCGTTTGCCCACCCCTGTTGTATACGATTTATCATTTGAAGTATGATGTTGTTTGAACGTGAATCGATTCACCTTGAAATTTAGTCCAAATTGCTTTCGATCCTCAGTTTTTGATGATCCCTTATTTATAGAATGCTTTTCACTGGTACATATCGCTTCATGGCTATCACATCGATCACCTTTTCTGCATTTCAGTAACATACACCACCTAATCAGCGAGTGAATCGACGTCGCGTTAGATCTATTTTTAGATTAAGCATTGTGCATATCTAAATATGGTCATGAGTGAATTGGACCGTGAGAGGAGTAAGTAGCTTCAATGTGTGAAGTGTCGGGTCAGGTTTGATTTTAAGATTTGAAATGCTGCTTGAATTTTATGTACATATTAAACAATGAAAAATTGAATAATTTTGCAAATATGAGCAATACAGTATCAAAAATCGAATGATTCATGCTGTCTAAAAGATTAGTTTTCATAACTAACGATAAACTTGAAAGAAATTCTGAGAAAACTTTGAAAATAAAATACATATTGCTAAATGCTTAAATTGTATAACGCATAAATAATTATTTTAGGTTGGACACGTATGCGTAAATTATATCTAAATACACGATGTAATGCAGGTTATGCATGCCAAAAGTTATTTCTTACATCGGAAAAGAAGAACAAAAAGGAATTTGAGAAACCTAAAAAATACGATAAATCATACAACTAAAAGGTGATACAACTAAAAAATTATTACCTTAGATTTAAAAGATAAGCTATGTAGCAGCAATTTAAGTGTCCCTCCGCATCAGAAGCTGCCTTATAAGTTCATATCAATTGTATTTCTCTGAATCAAAATATTCTTTCAAAGAAGATGATTTGGTTTAGGGTCGCTCGTAAAAGTATTTTCATATATACAACAAAAAATACAAAATTAGACATTTTTTCCAATACATATCCGATTAATATACTACCTGAATATGCGAATAGAAATGCTTATTGGTCTGAAAGAAGCATAATCAGATCAACCTTCCTATTGAACCAAATAGAAATGTGAAAAAGAAAAAATGTCAGAAATGTTCTTTGTATTGTGGCGCAAGTTTTCGTTTTCCTTGAAAAGTTCTTAAAATCCTGGAATTATACTCTCTGCTCCACTCAAAACCGATCACGCGAAAATTTTTACATTCATTCAATCCGAGCAACAAAATCATTGATAGCATCCTCGAATCTTTCTAGAATCATTCTAAAAATATAAAACCACTCAGACTCAGACATCAAGAGTTCTAAGACATACTTTCTGTGCTATCATTCGAAATCAAATTTCTTCATGTTTGTCGCATTTTCATCCACGTCGGTCTACGTACCGAAGCATAATATGCTTCTTGCACCAAGTCCCTAGCAAATCATCAAACAAATAAGCCAATTTGGAGTGCATCCAAGAGCCATCAGCATCATTATACATACATGGGTACCTACACTCAAAGTGAAGTTATTTAAAATCACTCCCAGTGCTCGGGGAAATTCAGCTCGAAGAAAACGTCCACACAGGAAGTGCAATCCAATAAAATATTCCACCTTTTACACATGCATGGAGAAAATGCCGACAGCATCGGTGGAAAACAGTGGGCAAAGAAAATTCACCGTTTCGTTGAAATCCTATAGCCATGCATAAGTACATACATATACGAGTATGTGCAGAAATTGATGATATCGCGACCACCATTCACTCGGGCCATGGTATTTCTATTTTATTTGGGAAAATATTTGCATTAGACGCGAGGTGTTCTAATCCAGGCTAGAACGAAAGTAATCGCAAATATCGTAAAGCAAAAGCCGCCTGCCGCAGCTGCCAGACTAGACGTGTGTTCTTTACGTGATGCATGAAATGGAATATCCTCTTATCAGTTGGCTGCTGGTGGCACATTTGAATTTGTATGTGGACTATTTGAATGTGCATAGGTAGATAATCCATCTATTGTCTGTTAAATAACTTGGAGTGGTTTATAGTTGAAAGGATCGCTGATGAGATTTACCCAGAAAGCTGGCCAACCATATCCTATCGTTGACAAAGAAAGGACCGAATCAAACAGATAAGACTAGACCGATTGTCTGCTCAGGTCTAACAGTGTGAATAGAATTTAATCGTATCTGATGGAAAGGACGAACGGGTGTCACTGCAAATAATATTGTAGGGAAAATTTTATTTTTGGTTATTTGAGAAAATATTATATAAAGATAAATTTGGGGCCAACTGGACAACGAAGCATAATCTGTTTGAAATTCGTTCGTATGTGAAAAAAGGAAATTCAGTATTTTCAGAAAAGCGATAAAGAATGAATTTCGTACAGCGATTCGTTAGTAAAATGTTTGGATTTTTCCCATCGTAATACTTGATTAAAAAATAATACAGGGTTTTCCATTAAAAGCGCCTCATTTATCTTTTTAAATAAAACAAAAACGATTTGAGATATGTATATGAATATGGAAATCTATTTTCATCTGCCTGCTGCTAATCATCTAATTTAGCACCGTAATGCATTTCAACAGCGCGACCCAACAAAACAAAAAAATACTACATATTACATTCTGCGAAAACATGAAAATTCAGCATCAATTCACCAAGGTCCACCACATGAAAAGTCATTGCATCGCACACGATATTGAAATTGACAGCTCCAGCTGAAAGTATTCACGGACAAAATACAATAATACAAGTGACAGAAAGTTAAATGCATAAAGTGTCTTAATTCAATTGAAGAATTTCCTAATTCAATTTCGTTTCGAGTAATGATGCATGTGGCTTTTGGTGACGTTAAAAAGTAAGTTCATGAAACGATTGAATGAATTCATGAACGAGCTGAGATAGCGTAATGCAATGAATGAATGGACGATTGAATGACTGAAAGAATGTTGTAAGGGTTGCAGTGAGTACATATTTCAATGAGCTTTACATTTAGTATTGATATGAAGCTGAGTTTGAAAAGAGATCCCGAAAGAATTGTAATTGCTTACGTGTTCGCTTGTGGGATTTTTTTCACATTCTTGTATGGAGTACATAACAAGATATTAAATTATGTTCATTTATTAAAAATACGAAAAAGCGAAAATATTTGGAGTAAAAATAAAATTTCATTCCTCGTCGTTTATTTATTCAATCTTCTAATACATCCGAGCTATACCAATTTGTGTATAAACTAAGTGAATTTTATAACTAAAGTAAAAAAAAAAACAAAAGTTATATTGTTTGAAATAAAATTCATTAAAAAAGTAAGGTCCACTAAATAAGCGAAAAAAATACAACAGTTTTACTAGCAGCTAACAGAAAACGTTGAGGCTCTAGTTTTAAGAACATTTTTGAGCTCAGTAGGTGTCTGCAGTAAAGAGCCAAGATCAAGGTTCCTTTAGGTTTTCAGTATGCGCAGAAGTGGTGATACCTGTTTACTGAAAACACCACATCTGCCAACAATAATCAAATATATTGCGAGAAAGATGTTGGAGAAAGATGTAGAGAAGTGGAGATATTATTAAAAGATTTTGATTATCTGAGAACAAAGTCTGATAAATGAGACGTCGTGGTGATAATGTGCACTATGTTCTGGTCAAATCTAAGCTTGGTGAAGAATACGACACCAAGATCTTTGAATTTTTTTGACTAAAATATGATAAGCGAACACAAAAGGAAATTTCTTAAAGGTATAAGACTTTGCGAGACATTTAGAGCGAGAGAATAAGCGGTACACCAGACACATTTTACAGCTAGTCGCAATCCTCCAGTGAGTCAATTAATCTAAACATTATTGGTCACCAGCACGGAAAAGACAAGATGAATTATAAGATGAAAGGATGTCATTAATATGAAATGAAAACAGATGGGGGCCAAGAATAGAATCTTGCGGAACTCCAAAAACAGAAGGGAGATGAAGAGCAGGAAATGTCAGTGACTACACATGTAGTGATGGGCGTTTCTGTTCTTTTCAAAAAAAGAAAACGAGCTGTTTGTTATAAAAAAACAATTGTTTTTTTTTAACTGTTTGAATAAAACAACGGTTTGAATTAACAGGAAATTACTAACGGAATAAGCCTTGCAAATATATGAATTCAAGTTCAAATAAGAAACATTCTAAGTTGAAGTATTGCTCAGTTTAGTTCATTTTACGCATTTTTTTGAACAAACATTAAATTTGACTATATTAATTACTATATTTATTTTGACAATTTCTGGTAGAGCCATCAAATCATTATGAGTATATACTTTCTATCTATGCAAAAATACATCCTTTGAACATCGTGACACATCGCATACACGAATTCAATGAACTCAAAATAGACAATTTGATGAAAAATTGGAGCTGATGGTAGAAAGCATTACATTTTATGTTTGAACTCTGCTTGAAGAATTTTTTCACATACCTGCCATGACAACAAGATTACCCACACATTCAGCAAAAATCACACAGGCTTACATATTAAAAGTACCAATTTACTTTGCAAGTTTCGTTCTGCCAGAATTTATCACTGCACTTAGTGTTAAACATTTACAGACCGCTATCATAAACAAGCTTAAAACATTATCAGTTTTCATTTTGCATCCTTGGTTTTTCCAAACTTAGTTTTTACATAGAAATACAGGGCAACCTGAAAATTCATCATAACATCCGCTGCCAGCAAAGGGGAGATATAATTTTTATGTTAACTAAACGCAGACCTTCTCTCATATTCATTAACATTTACTGAAAATTTCGGTTCAATCAAATAACTCGATCGTTAATTAAGGCGGTTGAATTTCATTGAGCATGATGATTGATCTTATTGACCAACGGTATGATCGATGTTACCACTACGTTACACTCAATTCGAATCAAGCCTCGAAATCAACACGCCCACCAGCCACCAAAAATCTCCCTATGTTAAACTCAACTGCATTTCAACCGTTGGTGAAACCAAAGATGCAAACTGAAAGTAGCACACAGGCTGGTTTCGAGCGCAAACAGTTTGCCATTGCCAAACTATTCTCGCCTGCAAAACAGTTTTCCACTGCCAAATTGTTTTTCTACCAAACAGTTTGCCGCTGAGAAACTGCTCGTTCTAGAAACTGTTTGTTTTGGGAAAACCGTTCGTTTTAGACAACTGTTTGTTTTAGAAAAATTATTCGTTTCAGAAAAACTGTTCGTTTTCGAAAAACTGTTTTGAAAAACTGTTCTTTCGTTTTTTACAGTCAAACTGTTTTTTGCAAACTGTTTGCCGTTTTGAGTCCATCATTACTACACAGACGCTATCATGTGCATAGTAGCGAAATCAGACAAGAGAGTTGATTCAATAACATAATATATAATGTTGCATAGCAAAGTAAATTAAAAGTAATATATATCAATAAAAAATAAAGGAGAGCATAAAAGAATTGATTAATAATAAAAACAAGCAATGGCGAAAATTTTATAATAAAATATTTTTTTTTTGTATAGTTGGCTATGCATAGCTTGTGAAACTTTGAAAAATTGACAATCAATTTCCGCCACTATTACTACTGTACTACAAGCATATTCAAAGGCATTTTGGATCAAACTTGAAAGGTATTTAAGGACATAAAACTTAAACGTCACCCAACATTTTCATTCACTTTTAAACGGCAAAGTATGAAAGTTTCCGTAATTTAATGCAAGAAAAATGTTTTTTGAATTAAAATTGTTTCAGCTTTTTATTATGTCCTAATACAGAGTGTTCCCTATACTACATATTTGGGAGATGGAACTGGCCATCATTAACAATGGTCGTTCAAAATTCAAAACATAAGGACTGTTTTAAGAAATCTGTTGCCGTTTAATTTTGCATTGAATAAACATATCCGTCAAAAACATTTTATGCAGAAAAGAGTCATTTAGCTCTGTTAGTCCCGAAAAGATATCGTCAACGAAAAGATTCTTCAACCTAAGCGTGGCCAATATTGTGATACGTATTCAGATGCATTGTTGGGCTAGTAACGGAATATTCAAGGCTGATTCCAATGACAACTGACACTTTGAAAAACCAGAAATCTGAATATCCAAGCTTTTGAACCACATTTTTTCATATTCTACGGCTATTAAACAGAGTCATGGGGTGAAAAAAAACGATCTTCTTATAATTCACAATGATATCAACAGCTTGTATAATTCACTCCACTCACTCATCTATGACAATATCGTCATCTCCCAAAAAGCCAATAGCTTTGCATAAGAGATCATCGCGGATGATGTTATTATATTACATACTATGGTTCTTGAAAAAATACTTCACACACTATCGAAGCCTTAACGCCTAAAATGATGTGCATTGATGTGTTCAATCCATTCTCAGGATCTACTTCAGCAGGTCCTTTGACCGTAGACTTAAGAATACTGAACCTTTGATGATTTTGTCATCTGAAATCAATAAGTCTCTTCAGGGTTGATGAAAGTCATGGCGAATTGTCATGGTAACAAAGCTTCTGTCACTGGAGATGTAGACTGTGCTTTTCGAAAGCCAAATATTCAGAGTGGATTCCGCTTTTCCAAATCAAGTATGGTTGAACTGATGAATATCTCTGATTAGCTCGAGCCGTGAGTTTGTTCCAACTTGATGAGTCTTCAAGAGTTGGCTTCCGATCTAAGACTTTAGAAGTCAGCAGATGATTGCTGGCCATTATCTTGAAAAATGGGTAATTTCCTAGCATTTGAAAACTTTTCAAAATCATTTTCAAAGAGGCAGATAACATCGACATTGCCAACTCATTTCCTTGTTCTTAATCATGAGAAAACTGATGAAAAGAGCAATTTACTTAGTTCTCGAATGGAAACATGCCGGAAAAAGCAACCATAGAAAAATATTTCAGGTTGTGGACAAATTAAATATGGAAAATGCTTTCGATACAGATTTGATGAATGGCTTGATCCACGAATTCTTCTCTCTTCAGTTAACTCAAGCCAATTCCCACTTTTCCAGACTCTTCCTATTAAAGTTCGGGTATCCGCAGGGTTCATTCTTTGGACCTATTTTTTCATACTTAGACCCCAGATGTCACCAAAATTAATTATCCTGGTGATGTTAAAACTATTTTGTACATCTGGCATTATGAAACGGCCAGAATCAGAGGATGGTGAAGAGGAAGCTCCATGAGCTCTGTAGATACCGCACTGATTGGACGGTTCAATGAAACGCAAGGAAAAGCCAGGTTGTTTCCGCACGTTAATTTTTTAATCGCTTGCGAAGCTATAGTTAACTAGACCCACCTTGAATCAAAGAAGAAGTAGCAGACACATTTAAGAACATATGTTCTTTACTTTATCATATTTAACTCAAAAATAAAGAAATGCTGAGAAAAAATATATAGAAATAGTACGCATTCCTGGTTGTACATTCTGTAAGATGTACTCTATTCCTACGCATGCTCGAACGCTAGCAACAATTATGTATATACACAGTGTATTCATTAAGTTCCGGGACTACTGTGAAATGAAGCGCTTAAGGTGTTTCAATAATTTTATTGACGATTTAATTTTCCTCCTTTCTTCAAACACTTGCGGAAACGGTCGTAGAGTGCCAGAAAGGCTTTTAAAAATTCGTCTGTCAAAATACTGTTAAGTACCGTGGACACATTTTGCTAAATTGTCCCCACATCTTAAAAAAACTCACCTTTGCCGAAACCATTTCTGGCGAAAAAGGGGGATGTTCGAGGAGTGTGACCCCTTGCTTCGCTAAAAACTGACGTACAGGAACGCATGAATGGGTTGGTTCATTATCTTGGAGAAGAGACCAGTTACCTGATTTGTAAATTTCGTTTCGGGCACCGCAAATTCTTGCGAGCAGACATTTCAAAACTTCAAGATGGAATGCTTCTGTTACAGTCTGACCTGCGGGAACCAATTCTCGGTGAATGATTCCTGTGGTAAATGTGATGAGCATTGTCTTCACTTCCAATTTCGATGCGTGCACTTTTGTCGAACGACTCTCTCTCTTCAGGATCTCATCACTTTGACGATTGTCTTTTAGCAGTTGGATCATACTGAAAGCACCATCTTTCATCGATAAGAAGTCTGCATCCATATCGGCTGCTTCAACAAAATTCTCTGTTCGCTCTCTTCTCTCTCTGAAATACTGACGACACACCAAAAAGACTCAAGGCAATCTGACTGTAAACAAGTCAAAACTCTTCGCAAACGCTGCGAAAAATTATCAGAAATGGATGGAAGTGTAGTCTACGTAGTTCTCTAATTTTCCGACTGATAGCGCCACTAACACAACGAGGTCGAAACGAGTCCCGCAACTTTTTGAACAGACTGTGTATATATTAGTGTTGTAAATTCATTTAAAACGAAACTATGTTAAACCAGCGTTTTTTATAACGTATTTTGTATCAAATATTTCACATAATGATTTTGCAAACACTTAAATAAAATTTAATTTTTTTTTATGTTTCAGAGTAACTTCAAACCGAATCGTTCTGTCTCACTGATTGGTAAGTAAAATATACGATTCACTGTATTTGTTAATTTTTGAGTTTTTTTTACTTTTAAATTAAAATATTTAGAGAAAAAACGATGTTAAACTTATTAAATTAAAAAGCAAATAAATACATATTTATTAAAAAAAAAGTTTTTTAAAATCTATTTTTCATATTCGTGAATGAATATTATGATATACACACGAAACTCATTTTTAATTAGTCAGTTATAACATATCTGTACTTTTCCACTACCCTTCAATTCTACGTCTTCGAAAAATTCCTTACTTTTTGCAGACGATACCGCTGCTTCTCTGATAAGAGTTCATCCGATTTTTTGGGGCTAATAGTTTCTGGCAAAGTGGTCCAAACGGTTGAGTAGTCCCACCGCTGATTAATTTGACTGTCTTGTGTGAAAATAAATGAAACGCATACATGAAAGCAGACTTCACCTCCGCTTCTTCTTCTTGTTTTGCAAGTTTTTGCCTGAAATCTGTTCCTTTGCTTTTATTATATTGGGCTTATCTCCTCCTTATTCAGCTTAAATTTTTTTTCCAAGAACTGAGGGAACATACATAATATAGTCGTATGTTTTCCCAACAGTTATCAAACTATTATCATTATTTCACTGAATTTTATTTTTCATTCTGTTGTTATAGTAACACTTGTTCAGAAATTAGCGCTTACGTTTTTTCAAAGCCTTTATGTGATGAGCGTATTATTACTAAAAGTATTTATTTTATACTTTTATTATCCCACTGATGATTTGCGTGGTTTTAAGCAGTTGAATATTTTTTATGAAATTTCTTCTGCCTTTGTTTAAAAACGAGTTAGATTTCAGTATTTCCAGTGAGCACGCAACATTTTCACCGAACATTAAATAGATTAGTATCTGACTCCAAATACTTCAACCAAAAATTACTTAATTCACTCTTTGTCATTAAATATCAACTTCCTGATTCATTGCCCGTCAAGAAAACATGTGGGAAGCCAACTAATAAAATTGATAATGGCTGACATTAATATGAAAGAACTCTGACTAAATTTTTAAAAGCAGTTTTGTAAATCTAATGAAACTTTATCCATTATTCATTTATGTTTTTTCTCGAAATTAACTTATGCTTCAAGCTTGGCATTTAAGTATGCAAGTACATAATCTAATTTGGTACTCGGTTTATAACATACACCTGGCCCTCCGGCCTCGGGCTTCCGAATATTTATGGCCTGTTGCACTCGTATGTTTCAAACAATTTTATCATAGAAAGCGAACTTTTGGTACCATGTACTTTCCTTTCGTTCCAAAGTTGTTTGTCTAAACAGATATCCTTTACTTAGGTATTAGATCCTTATACACATTCTGGGCTCTCAAACTTAATTAAATGTACGTTAGGATATGTGATGTAAAGCTACATATACAATTATGAAAAAGGAGAGCTTAATATACAATCTTAAACATTGTTCGGAGTAGCATTAAACTCAATTTAGTTAATAAACTGCTTTATGGGATAGTAGGTGGTAGGCAGTTTCGAAAGCTTTTGTGACCGCCGGCAAGCTTTTATGTACATATATGTTGGAGTTTAAATGAGTTTCCTCTGACCGAGTGCAGATAATTTTGTTACTTTTAAGTCAATCACAAAAGAACCTGCCTAAAATAACAACAACTCACATGAAATTGATTGTAAGTCATTGAAAACAATGTAAAACACAAAAAATTCTCTTTGATTTTAACATTCCATCGAAAACACTCAGCAAAGAGTCAATTTGACAATCAAAAATATTTTGGTGTCCACATAAGCTCAATCGACTCGCAATTCATTAAATAGCAATTTTTCGAACTTGCATACTCTTGAGACACCGAACATAATCCTTACATCGTAAAGCTAACAACTTAAGTTGTTTTCAAGCTCTGGCTATAAATACTCCCAAAGAAAGTCATAAAAGTTAATTAATATCCTATAGGAAACAACATCAACATGAAAATTTACAATCTTTCCAGCTTCCCATCAAAATTGATGACCGAGATATTTTGCACGCAACATTACCGAGTAAAGATGTATTGCCCGGATGGGTCGAAAAGATCTTTAAACGGGAATGTTACGAAATAACTAAATTGCAAAGGTTTTGCAAAATGATATGCTTAAAGATTGTAGAAGGTACTGTATGATATTTCATTATGTGATTCGAGGACCATAATGTTTGAGTACAACAATGAAGTATCGAGGAGGACTTACGAGAGAACTTAAGTTGTGGTAAAATTGAGAAGTAAGCATTTCAGTTAGGAGTTTGCTGGAGTTGGAAGTGGCATTTAGGAGAATGATTTAATTAAAATGACAACTATGAATCAATCAGTTTTTGGGAACATACAATTTTGAAAACAGCATATGCATCTACCTGTTAATTTTAATTTTGGATATTTTGGGGAAACACGATGAAGAATTCATGTTATCCTTCTAGAGAAAACTTCCTTGGCCTATATAATTCTGTAACAAAACGATGTGGCAAGTGGCCACAATTATTTCTTTACCTAAGCTGAATGAATGCTTAGATTTAAAAATAAAACCATTTTTCTTTCGTTTCGTATTGAAAAGTCTAATAATTAAGTGGTGCAAAGTGAAGCTCAATTCATGCCGATATGAAATCAAATTAATCCAAAGAAGACAAAAACACTCATCAGCGAAAAAATAACCAAACCCTGTTGATCTTTGCAGTCTAGTTTTAAGTATTGAAAGTTACCATATGCTTATGATATTTGTTTATCAGAAGTTTTTCCTAAGAAACAACTTCCGCACCCTTTTTGCAATAGTGTAGCTCCATAGTAACTTCGAGTTGAGGATGAGTCTTATCCATATATTTGACCCTCTGGGTCAGGTCAATGCAGACCTTGTTTTATTTCGGTAGATAAAAATGAGGAACCTTGCACTTCCTTGAAAACAGTACTAGCTCCGTTTTGGTAGGACTCACATTCAAGCCGCACTCACGGCTTCAACGTGAAAGTATGTCAAAAAAGTGATTTAACCTCTCCGATAGCGTAAATACTTCCCCAAAACTCCTACAGCTATGTCGTCTGCGTAGGCCATCATTTTGCGGTCGGTACAACTGAGCCTCCACCGTGATGTTCCATAGCAGGGAAGAGAGGACTCCACTTTGAGGTGTGCCCGTGCTGACCCCTCATCGTACGCGAGCATTCCCCAAGAAAAAGATTACCACTCTAATCTTAAAAAGCTGCATGATAAAATCGATCAGCCGCTCGTCCACATGCAGCACCGAGAGTGCTTCAACAATTTCCCCCAACTTTACGTTGTTGAAGGTCCCTTTGATGTATAAGAAGGCGGCGCGCGTATATCCCTTAAGAGCAGGAAATTTCTCGATTTGAGCAGTGAGGACGTGAAGAGCAGTTTCGACAGACTTGCTTTTGGTATAAGTGTGCTGTGATTACGAGATCAACAGAGAATCGATTGATCTTTTAATATGGTAATCAATGATCCTTTGCAGAAACTTAAGCAGGACAGAGTTAAGACATATTGGGCGATAGTCTTTTGGCATAACATGCGAGTCTTTTCCTGGTTTAGAGATAAACACAACTTTAGTTTCCCGCCAGCCAGTGGGCACATACGAGAAATGTAAGCAAGCGTTATAAACCTGTCTGAGCTATAATAACGATACTTCCATGGACTGCTGGATATCAGCCACAAGAACGCCATCCAAGTCTTGCGATTTAAACGGCTCAAATTAGCTTAGTCCACCTCAGCTGAGAATTAGATATCTTAAACGACGGCTTTGACCTGGTAGCTTACTCCGTTTGGTACACTGCTTCTAGAGAACAACAATTACCCGGAAAATGTGCGTCCATTAAAACGTTCAGAGTATCTGCGCTCGAACTAGCCTAAATGCTCTCAGGGTCCATGTAGCACCCCATAGCTTTTGGTGCTGTTCTTAAAATCTCACGAAGGTGATTTGCGTCGTTGAGACTTTCCACGTTTCTACAAAAAGATCTACATGAAGCCCTCCTATACTCTCTTCTCAGGTGATTGATCTCTATATTCCACCAGGGGGGCTTGCGACTTCCCTGGCTGTTTGTGGATAACATGCTGTCCTAGATGCGGAGTTAAGAGCACTAGTAAGGGTTTCAACAGCCTGATTCAAATCATGGTAGCAGTCAGTGCTGTCAACGAAACATTTCCAGTGATGATCGGACAGGGATTGAAATAACTTCCATTTTGTCCGCTTTCTGTTACTGAAAGCTACCTGATCAGCTGAGCTGCGGCCAGCCGTATTGAAGGATGTGTACCTATGATCAGAGGATGAACACTTTTGTAAAGCCTCCCTGTCACAGAGAAGATGCGAATGTAGCCCACTGATCATGGTAACGTCTAGAACCTCCCTAAGGTTTGAGGTGAGCAATGTCGGTTTGCTGCCAGTATTGGCGATGAAACGATCGTGGGCAAGGATGAAATCAAAAAGTTGCTCACCTCGGGCATTTATTTTCGAGCTGCCCCATACTTCATTATGGGCATTAGAGTAAGCTTCCCGAATAAGAGGCACACCAATTCTAATGGCTTAGGCCACAACACCCTTGACTATGTCGCAAGGAGGGCTAGTGCTATGATCATCTTAAATCATGAAAATATAGACCGGTATGATATTTGATCGATTTGCACTGCAACATTCATGCTATTCTGGTCACAGAAATTGTGTATAGTTTTCTTCTCGAGACAGGATTATCTTCTTTGCTCTCTTAGACAAGTGGAGCAGTAGGGCAGCTGATGCTGCTTTGGAATGGTGAAAGTTCACTTGAAGTTATTAATTGTTGATTAGGGTTAGGTCGAAGTCGTCCCCCTTTAGACATAGGAGCTACTCCAGCCTGCTCCTTTGCAGCCAAAGGTATGAGATCCAGGCAGCCACCCAGCTCGGAGATAGCTCCGAAGGTAACTTTTTTGGCATAGAGGGATTACACATCTGATTCAGACAGGCGATGGACCCTTTTCTAAGTACTTCCCCTGTCGGTTAAGCCACATGTTCTGGGTCAGGCTTCGCAGACAACAAATCTCGCGAATCAGGGCTCTTTTGCCTTCGGTGAATCTGCAGTACCTGATAATGCCCTATCGGGCATCCAATACCGACAGTGCTTCTTGATTTATAATGAAACACCGATTACCTATCGGTTCGCCAATTTTCGTAACCCTCCGATCCCCCGTCCAAAATCTAGATTGAAGAGAAGAATTATGTCCAGGACTTTCACTTGATCCGAGTGAAAACGGGGAATCCATGTCCTGCATCCTAACTGACTGAAGATCTCATCATTATGCATGACCTTTAGCTTGGCATTGGGCCAGAGTTTGCGCCGCTCAAAGATTGCCCAACCACCCTGATTCTTTTGTACCAGCCTGCGTCGTTCACCGTAGGTGGATTACTTGAGCTGACCTTCTGCAGCTTGCAGCAGACTCCGAATAAAGCCTGGCTTAGCTTTGACCAGTTTTCAGAGTTGATGACTGTATCTTCCTTGCTAGCATCAATAACGGTCGCCATTTCATTAAATTACCAAATTATCCCTGAAGGAGTCGCCATAAGTTTCCGCTTTCTGATTTTTCGGCTCTGCAGACGTTTGTCGTTTTTGAGCTGAATTTGCAGGGTTAAGAGGGATCGGGTGCTTTTCAATTAGTGTTTTTGTATATTGAAAGGACTTTTTGTCCTTCTTGGATTTCAGCTTCAACTTGTTTCAGGGGGGCGTCCTCGTAACCACCTGAAGCAAGGGTTGTGGATATGCTAGAGGTCAGTGAAGCTGACTCATTTTTCATATCTCCACAGCCTTCTGCAAGCTCAGTAGCTGTGCCGGTCAGTGAACGAAAAAATACCGTACCTTAAGCGTACTGTACGCGAAAAGTACACATACCCTACCTCAGTCTATAATGTTTGCGTACATGTACACAACCGA
This sequence comes from Nemotelus pantherinus, assembly GCA_963978885.1. NCBI lineage: Eukaryota > Metazoa > Arthropoda > Insecta > Diptera > Stratiomyidae > Nemotelus > Nemotelus pantherinus. The sequence goes on from OZ022265.1 coordinate 125,624,653, forward strand.
TATACCGAACGAAACAGAAGCGATGCAAATGTACGCTACGATTGAATACTGTACTGTACAATGTACACAAACTTTATCCTCTAAAATACGGAATGTGTACACGTACACAACCCGTACACAAACGATATACACTAAACGTACCGTACGTTTAGTGTACTTTTGTGGTTCATTTATATGAAAAGGGAAAACACTTTGAAAGTGAAAGCACTGAGTCAAAAATATTGAACTTCACAGGAGAGCATAATCAATTCATTTCGGCTACGGCATTATCACTTTTATCGGCAATTTTTTTCCTATTCATATAAATGAACCGCAAAAGTACACTAAACGTACAGTACGTTTAGTGTACACCGTTTGTGTACGGGTTGTGTACGTGTACACATACCGTATTTTAGAGGATAAAGTTTGTGTACATTGTACAGTACAGTATTCAATCGTAGCGTACATTTGCATCGTGTCTGTTTCGTTCGGTATATCGGTTGTGTACATGTACGCAAACATTATAGACTGAGGTAGGGTATGTGTACTTTTTGTAGTGAATGTGTTTGCGTACGGGCGTCATAAATGTACGGTACAGTACACTAAGGTACGGTACCTTAAGGTTTTTTTTCGTTCACTGGTGCCGGTAGACCGTGGAACTGACTCATTCGGCATGTCTCCAGGATCTCCAGCAACCTTAACTTCAGTCCGCGGAGCATGCTCATTAGCCATATCTCCACTTCCTGGGGCTTTAACTGCAACCGACGGCACATAAGAGGGTAGATTGGGTATATTGGCAGGCTTGTGTCTGACGAGTTTTGGTTTATTTGACATAGTTTTCATGCAGAAAGAGTTCCCAATCAAAGCCGCTATCTCGAGTCCGAATGTGAAGTCACCTGGATGATCCCATAGTTATGCAAGCAAGGAGGCCATGCGAGTGATGCCACAAGCTCTTATGGGAACAAGTGGTCAGAGCCAGATCGCTGTTATTAAGAAGTCCGTCTCAACTGAACCTACACAACCAACTTAATGGCGACGAGTCTGAAAACTTACTCTGAGGCCTGCCACAGTTTTAACGCAAAGAAAATGGTTGCATTAACCTGGAGCCGTTCACTAAGCAAATCTCACTCCATGGCTGCCACACCTGAAGACGACTAGGTCCGGAATGCTACGACCACGAGTTCAGGTGTAGCAAACGAAACCGTAGGTCACAGAGAAATCCGTGAACGAAAGCAGTCGTGAAGAGACAGCTAAGATCATTTAGCGTAACCCAGGATGCACTGCAAGGAGACGATCTAGTTTATATCCCTCTCACTCATAGAGAACACAAAATTCGCATCAGCTTCTTAAAATTTTGGCTAAAAACCAGTAGTTTTAATGAAGCTTTCTATATTTGTCATGGTCAGTTTCATCAGTCAAACAAATAGGATACCAAACTCCTTTGTCATTAAGTTAATTGTGGCTCGACTTCAGTCTCGATGAGAAGGTGAAACAGCGTCAAGTCATGTTCTTTAAATTTCTCAAATACATATTACGTTTTATTTACTGCTGATTCATTTTGATCAGGTGACCAGTGCATCGCTATTTCGTGCAAATTAAACCGTTAAGTCTAGACTGTGCTAGAATACAAAATAAGATATGCCTGTTTTTATGAAAAAGTATTTGTAAAAAATGTTGTTGTATATTTTTAAGTTTATATTTTGCTGTCATCACATTTCGCTTCATTCAAAGCTGATTCCCGAACCGCATTCAAAATCATTGATGCCCAAATCGCATGATAACTTGCTCAATAGCATCATTAGTTTTAACGATAATTTCAAGTTAATTACTATTTCGTGTGTGGATTTCGCTGTTATTTTTCTAAGCTGAGCGTTCTTTCCCTCCTAAATACCTAAATTTTAATTATGTTACTATTTTATTAGATTTTTTTTCAAATTTCTCAGTAAATGATAGCTTTGCAATCAATTTGAAGCCGGAAATAATTAGGTGCCACTTTATTCACCTATCACCCCAAAAGTCTATCAAATATCAGCCAATGCTATTAAATTTTCAAACCGCTGTGAATATTAAATCGGAAAAGGAAAGCAAGCTCTCACATTTCCATGTGGCTGTCTTAGTGGTCTCTGCTTGCTGCTAAAGTGAACGGCCAGTGGTAACTGACCGTGATACTTATGTGGTCACGGATAAAATTAAGCTTGCAATGATAGTCTGAAAACGCTAAAGAGCAGTTCGACACTCATAATTGGGTAAAGACTATGTTCAATCCAAAAAAGTTCAATCCAAAAAGTTACCAAAGCATATTATCAAAGCAATTAGTTTAATATAATAAATAAAATCAAGGCGATTCAATTGAATCTGAATAAATTCAGTAAGCAAAACTTAGAACAGATATTTATCTTGCTGCACGATGTTAAATTTCGTTAGTCATAATAAGTCCAATACGAAATCGAAGTAGCATTTATTTCAAACAATTTTACACTACGAAATTAGCATGCTTACATTCAAGAAAAACTTCAGCCATACTTGTCTAAAAACACAAGTTAGAAAAATCAGTTTCGAAGCTCTGAAAACCTGTAGAAGGGTCAGCATACTAAATGACGAAGGATACCACATATCGCGTCGGTTGACTTTCTGATTATTTCTTTTTGTATACGCTCACTGATAACATTCGATGGACCGTGATGCTTCAAATTTCACGTAATCTACGTTATCTAAGGATTCACTTTTGATGAATTCGCGCCTAAGGCGTTGCAATGAATCACACGGGATAATCCTTTGCAGATAAAACTGATGGGACTTCGATTTAACGCACACGACATGTATGCTTGTTGGCCTTAAGATCCCCACATGATGAAGATGAATTGGCGTAAAAGTCATGAAAGCGTAATTTGGTTTGGGTAAAAGGTGAAAGTGTGAAGCATGTGAAAGGTGGAAATGTCACGTATGTGATACGTAGGGAAGATTTCGGCCTGAATACGGAACTTTCATTTCGTCATGATGATTTACATTAAGTTGGAATAGTTGTTACCTTTAGAATAGATTTCTTTTCTGAATTCATATTTGTAAAATGTTGCACGCTTTGAAAAAGTAGATTAATCTTTTGCACTTTATTTCAAAAATAGCAGCCTGTGCCTTCAAAATATAAACCTTACAAGCAAGTTCAAAATAATTTTGTTTTCAAAAGCGTTTTATCTGGCCCCTCTGAATTTTAACTATCATTTACATACCACGCCTTACAATATATACAATATATAAAAACAAACCTCACCGATGAAAAATTAGCTTACTTCCTTGAAAAAAAAAATCAGCTTTGCATCAAGTGCCATTAGAATTTGTTTTAGCTAAGTAAATTTCTCTAGGCGAAAAATAACTTGACCCTCATCACGAAAACGTTATTACACGAAAATGACTCAGAATGTCTTTACTGAATGACCTAGAACCTTGAAAAAAAAGACAAGAAAAGTCAACTTGAACATTAATTTATGCTAGCTTTGCCCCAAACAACTTTTCATTCTTTCCGGCTTGCCTTAAATCTCCCGCTGTACTGACTAGGCATACATTTAATTAACTAAAATGCAAATAGGCCTGCTTCACTCACTCACCGTCATTTCCTGAAACGAAACGAAATTGCTCGCAGCGTACACTCAAATCTCCTCTATGCTATTTTGCTTTCCCTACTTTGTTTTTTTTGCCTTAATTTGCAAGTAAAAGCTAGGCTTCGAGCAGCATATCCTCTTCAGTTTTGATAACGGCTCAGCAAACAGTCAGCTACGGCATCTACGTCACTCGGTCATAAGGACAGGTCCACGACTTGGCCCGATAGTCGTGACGAATGCTGTTTGCCAACATAAACTCTGTAAGACAAAAACATAGCAAACACAAAAAACACTCAGTGCCAACAAATGGAGGCCAGCGAAAAATGAGTGAATGAATGAAAGAGGAAAATGAGAAAACAAGAAATGCTCTTGACCCGATTTGGGCTTATTTTTCGCAGTCCAAGTCCTTGGTGATTTCCATTTACCAAAGCTTGTTTTTAACGGACAACCAAATGCACATTGTATCACACTTTGTAGCAGTGGTAATGGTGTATCTTCTCAGACTGGTTGACAAGTAGGTATCCTTTTCCTTAAATTGCCACTTTGAAATCGCAAGGGCTATTTTTTTCTTGTTTGTATTGTTTGGGGTAAGTGGCAGCTTATTTCCAAGCTAGTTTTTGTTCGCCGCAAGCTCCGCTAGACTATTGATTACTGCTTATTAAATCTGCACTGAATGTAGAATCAGGACAAAGACATGATAGAAGGCATTGATTATTGCGTAAATGTATTCAACTGCTTCCGCCGCAGAGATAGAATGGAACTTTTGTATAGAACTATTTCTTTGGCGAGCTTTCTTTTGACGCATACTTCGATGGGATACAGGAAATTAGTTTCAGGCCACAAAGCAAATAGTTCTTTGTGCGAAAAGAGAGTTTGGAAAATACTTCGTTTAGCAGAAGTATAAGAGATAGACCAGAGACTTGAAGAATCGAGAGAATAAAGTGATGTTGATATATTGAAGTCAAATACGAAACTGAGTGGAATCGTAATTTTTATGTGTCGAATGATTAAATTGTCCAAAATTTCTTTGAAATATTGCTAGTAATAGAGTGAAAACCTCACTTGTTGAGTTTTAGAATATGTCAAGCTAATAATAGAGATGTAAAGTTTTGCGCCCAATGTGGGCTAGATACCTTCGATTTTAGCTCTATTGTATTTTATTTCAATACATTGTATATCAGCCAGCGATATGAATTTTTGATTTTAGTTCAATTTGAAGTTACTCATGATTTAAGGACACCAAACAAACAACAGTTTTCACTCCTTGAATTCACGAACCGTTATGAAATCACTAACAGTGGGAACCTAGCTCACGCCAAGCATTGGTATTTATTTCGTTGTTATGGCATTATTTTAGCTGTTTATGTCACAAAATGTAAAAAAAAATCTCGTTGAATATGTTGTAGGTAAACATGTGTGTTTTTAGCTATATTGCAAGTTTAAATATGAAACTATTTTATGCATATTGTTTTGGTATGTTTGATTTGCCACATTGAACGAAAATAATGTTTAACCGGGGTGTTTATCAGCTTTGCTTTGTTGAAATTAAATAGCTAATTAGTATTTATTAATTACTCACTATATTAGATATTAATCAAACAGTCGCGTTAATGGTATAAATGGTATCCAATCTTAGTATGTGAGCAATATATTTGGTATGGTAGTTGCCTCAGGCAATGAAAATACGTCGATTCATTGGAAGAATTACTACGACTTTCAAATCAAATAATATCGGTGTTTTCATTATAGCAGAACAAAAGAAGATCAGTATGTAAGTTTTCGTAAATTATATGTTCGTATGAATAGGTAATCATTTATAACCGACGACATAATTTATAAAAATATTCCCGGTTAGTAGACTAAATGCGGATAAAATTAAACTTTTTCAACAAAAGTTAAACTATCTACATTTGAACTTGTTTATCTTTACCTTAAGCGTTACATTTAAGCTGGAGTTTCATGAAGCAGTAAAACAGCTGGTATTTAGTCGATGTTGTTTCAAATAAGCGCAGCTAGAAACGCTTTCAAAATGAACTTAAAAACCGTACTTGTTTCAATGACTTAGCTTTTTAAAACATTTTCAGGTATTTTCTGCTCAAGCAAACAATATATTGACTGCAATGAGAACTTTGATACCGAAAACTGTATCACACTAATAATTTCTAGCTATTATTGATTTATTGCGATTGTTATTCAGTATTTCAATTTTTTTTCCCTAGTGCCGATGGCCAAAAAAATCTACTTACCAGATCACCGGGTGACCTATCACCACGGGCTGTGTGAGGTGTGACTCACTAAAAGAAAGAACCCATCTACAAACCCACGGCGATCTGAGTCGGGACCCGGTCGTGCATCGGTAACCACGGACTTCAGAAACTACCACAGCTCATGGGTGGGTAAAGCAACTTTCCTTCCGTTTTATCCGCAGCACTTTCTCAACGTATGTTGAGACTGCGCGCCAGTTCTTCTCGTTTCCCAACATTGCATCCACGATCGTCTCAGGCGTTACCAGGCTGATCGTGGACTAAATAGTGTGCCTCAAACTAACAAAGGGACTGAACATAAAGAATATGTGCTGAGTATCATCGAGCTCAGTCACACAGTACCGGCAGTACGGTGTGACCGCTTTACCCATTTTGTTCAGGTATTTCCTGAAGTATTCGTGCCCTGTTAGGAATTGACAAAGGTAAAAGTTTACCTCTCCGTGGCTTCGACTAAGCCAAGGCTCAATAAGACCAATTAGCTTAGCGTCCTTTATCACTTTCACTCCAACGTTGCTGCCAAAGTTAGAGGGTGAGCGTGCGCCAGAGCCTCAGTTCTGCCCAACTCTGAGTGAAAGAGGTACCCTTCGTTGCGTTTTCGCGCTAGTAGATCGATCAGGATTACTCCCGATACTACGAGACCGTGCTGCGCTGGACACTGGCAATGTGCTTCCGGAGCTTCTCAGTTCGGAGCAAATTTTCCCAGATTTTGGTTCTATATAGCAAAATAGCAGTTTCCGTCGCGTCTCACTGGGTTCACCGACGTTAGCCATTAGCCTACTTAGCGAAGTGACGACTACTAGAGCCCTGCCACATGCCCTGCAGGTATGATCCCAATACGTCAGCTTGACGTGTCAGATACCTGACAGACTTGCTGGTCTGGACCTTGACGGAGCCAACTGTCATGGGTATAACAGTTGGAATCCTACGCTTCGTCAGCATAACAATCTCTGTCTTTGAGACTGCCAGCTGGAGGCCGTGCTTGGTCATCCACCGATCCACCCTCATCATGACTTGGCTAAGTCTAGGTTGTCTACCAGAAGCACATCCGCAGGCATTTCCAGGCGCAGCAAACCATCGTACATGTTGTTCTAGAGGTCAAGTCTTAAGATCAAAACCTGTGCCGCACCTGAGGCGACTGACCTCTTTTTAACTCCTTCGTCGGCGTCGTAGAGCAACCAAGCATCTCGCATCATGACTAGCAAGAAGCCCATGATACGGAACGTCTGCTCAATGGCCAGGACTATGTCCTTCCACCTCGCCGAGTTGAAAGCGTTCTGTATGTCCAGCGTTACCAGCAGGACGACCGGTCTTTCTTGATGGCATGCATCTTCCACTCTTGCTACAGCCCCAACAACTTCTGAGGTGGCATCGATTGTTGAATGCTTTTTTCGGAAGCCATGCTGCCTGCAAAAAAGATCACCAGCAGATCTCACTGCTGACAGCAGCCGTGGCTTAAGCAACCCTCCGAGAAGACAGCAGCTGCGGCTTGAATAACCCTTTCAATACTGGAGGCAGGCATTAATAAACTACAATCGGATCTCGTTGAGCTTTTACCCTAGTGTTTCAAGCAATAGAAATGCAAAAGCTCATTGCATGCCCACAAAACCAGATTCGATTGTAGTCTGTTTCCAGTATAACAACATATGAACGTAGAATCTACTACAAGAACAAAAGCATCAAAAACCACTTTTTCTGGAAAAAGACTACAATTGAATCTAGTTTTTGCGAGTTTCCAATGAGTTTGAAGCTTTTAAGTCTCCACTGCATGATACACTAGGCTAAAAGCTAAACTAAATTCATGAAACGAGAGAAACATTTTTTTCGTATAAAACAAGAACGAGTCGATCGATTGAAAATCGCTTCGTTCAACCACGACTCAACGGTATAAACTATAAGAAAATTTTTGATTTCAGATGAACCTGCACCGAAATATTCTGCCTACCGCAAAAAAAGAGTGGACGAGGAAAACTGCAGGAAAATCGACAATTTTCAATATTTTTAGCTGGAAATTTTTTTACAACTTCCTCAAACGCTAAACTTTTCTTTGTGTAAATTTAAAATAAAATAGATTTTTGGTTTTTAGAATACAATTTTTTGAAAAAGTTATATTTTTCCTTCAAGACTCTTGTAACCCCTTAATGCTTCGAAAACTGAAGTCGTCCATTTCTTTTCTTTTGGACAAAAAGAAAAAGCCTGCCACTTCCTTTAACGCAGTATTCAACTTAACAAACAAAATATCCCTTTGTCAGAAACCATCAAGTGTCTAGATATCATGCTTGCCAAAAAAATACAAATCGATCGATTACACACTGATGACGCAACAATGAAAGTGTCAAATTTGATTCGAGTATTATATCTTCTCGTAAATAGCAAATCTAAACTGAACACAATCGATCAAGAGCTGATTTTACAAATGACTATGCAACCTACCGTTATCAATATTGTGCCAGTATAGAATGTTTGTGCTGCTTCATGAAAAATAAGCTAGAAAATACCCAAAACAATTGTGTGAAAATAAGCTATTCTACTATTCAACACGTAAGCTGAATGACATGGAAAAAGTTCTTAACATACGGGAAACATACCAGCTCAGAAAAGCAAAGTTCATTGAAAGCTGCCAGTCATCAAGATATGTACGATTTACTAAAATCGATATCTATTGTAAGCTGAACAAAAACTACCAGCCAAAACTCTTTGCAAGTTCTAACCAAAGATACAAAGATAGGTTCAGTTTGTAGGTTTAAGAAGATCTTAATAACCTATCAGCTTCTAAATACTTTTCTTGTATCCAAATTGCACTAATCCGTAGAAAATAATAACAAAAGAATTCAATAATCTACTTTTTGGAATCTAGTAATGCTGAGATCAAATATTTTGTCGGTTCTAAATTCTAAAACATATGAAATTGTAAATCAATTTATAGAGGAAAATGAAAATAAAGGAAATATCTTTTGATCTAATAACATTATTTTGCTGACGGCATTTTCCTACTCTTTTAGCCAAACTTTTAAATTATTATATCTTAATGCTATGTTAGATAGTTTTTCCCTTTAATACAATGATCAAATATTTGATAGCTGCATTTCTATTGCGCCTTGGATTTGAATAAATTTTAGCCCATTATATCAGAATATCTCCGTGCTCCTTCCCATATTAAAGACCAATATGTTTTCAACACACACTAACCTAGAAGTTTCATTTTTGAAATAGCTGAAAAATTGTATTTTCATAATTTGAAAATAATGTGATTCCAAAATATGAAAATATTCGTTAAAAATTAAGGCTAATGTAGGTAATAATAGCTTAAGGGGACATAGCACCTTCAAATTGAAAAAAAATTGTTTTTTTCAAAGGTTAGTTTTTAATTGAATAAAAAGACATATCTTAATGAAACTTTGTACATATACTTAATTTGCCTTATACTACATAAAAAAAAATGTTAAAAATTTTTTTTGGCCCCTGTCGTCTGCTATAATTTAAAAAAAAAAACAAAAAACAAAAAAAAACGTGGCGTGCACGATAACTGCTCTCACAAAAAGCTGGGAAAAAACAAAAACGGGGTTTTTATCAGCATCAAAGCGGCCTTGGAATGAGCTAAAAAAAAATTTGGTTCAAAAATAACAAAATGGTGGCGTTTTTTTCGAAAATCGAGGTTTTTTTCCCCAGAAGTCGGTTATAACTAAAAAAAAATTTTCATCCGTAGTTCATTCTGAGCAATAACATGTGCAGATTACCATGTTAAAATTTCAGACCGATTGGATGAATACATTTTTCTAATCATGCACGCCAACTTGAAAAAGGCTGTTTCGAGAAAATCGCGTTTTAAGTTAAAATTCAATATTTTTTGTAATAAATCTTACCAAAATTTAATCTGCGTTGCCTTCCTCTTGCTCATACTCCTCCTTTTCCAAAGATTTTTGCTCCCTTCGAGCAGTTCTGGCCTCTTTAGATGCCTCAGTCGAGTGTTTTTCCGCCTGGTTGATTCTTGCAGCATTTCTTTTTTCTGCAATTGTAATTCCCATGACTTGCATTATTTTCAAGATAGCCATAAATCCTTCATTGAATGTACATGCAGAAATATTTGCAGCCATATTTATGATAAAAAGTATGTTTGGGGGCCAAATTCCAAATACAAGAATTGTAGCTTTCGTTATTATTCTGCGTAAAATTACCCAAGCAGCGGTTTAATAAATCTTCTGATGATAAGTCTTCATAAATAGGCTTTAAAATTTCTTGTACCTCATCATCTAAAGGTGGAAGATACTTGAAATTTTTTAATGTATTATCACCAGCTGCCTCCGCCTTGCGCCAGTTACACCAAGTCGTTTCTCCAACAGGACAATAAGAGTGTTGAGGGTTCTCATCAGTTGAAATTTTTCGATGATATGCTGCTCAAATTTCCTTGCGCATGTTTTCAACCGAATTAGAATTTCGTCGCATAGGTAGGCCATATATGTTGATAAATTTTTCATTAATTTTAGTGTGAGTTGAACTTTTTTCAGACCTATTTTTGGAGATTCAACACTTTTTTTGAAGCATTTTTTTCAGCCAAGGCTAACTTTTTTTTTGCTTCTTTTGAAGGAGTTGACTCACTTATCTGTCTCTACACTTTAGCCTAAGTCGATGTAACGGTATAGCGATTTGAACGTAAATTATAGAATAAAAGACCATGGCGCGCTTTGCTATATATGCTCACAACATTTTTTGTTTTAGAATCCCAATTTTTTATTATTAAAATCATGTTTTTAAAGCTTCATTCTAACATATTCAATAAAAAAAAAACAAACAAAATCGATTTATTAAAAATTTGAAGGTGCTATGTCCCCTTAAGTTTGCGATGTACACATTCTTCGATATGCAAATAAGTTGTGGAAAGATATTTTGTCCAATTCAGCACTATGCCTTTAATTGAACTAGTTTCATGGATTAAAGTTCCATGAAACTCCAATTTTAGCTAATTACACCCAAAAAAAGAGCCAAACATTAACATTCACAAATTACCACTAAGCACCGAAATCACGTAACTAACAATTAACAGCAATCGCTTTTCAATAAATATATACTTCAACTTCCTACTTAAGCATTACTCTTAATTTTCGATAGGTAATTTCATTATCCTTCTTTCTCTTTTGCTCGGTCTCCGCTCAATATTCATTCATTTTGAGCCTTGAAAAGCTTGGAAGATAGAAATCGATATTCTCCAGATAATTCTTCGTCATCTCTTGATTATATCACAGTGTACTTTGCAAACATTCGAAATTAGTATTCATCCGATGTCGACACTCTTTTCATTACCGAAGAAGCAAATCTTTTTTCAGCATCCCTTATTGCCGTTACTGAACACCTATAAGCGTTGAACGTAAGCCGTGTCGTCAGTACATAAAGAAAGCTTTAAAAACAACAAGCAGCAAGAACAACGACTCTCTAATCTTTATGACGTAATTAGGATATATGGATGAGTTTGTGCATAAAAATCTGGTGAAACGATTCATGAGTAAGCATAGTCTGGTACTTAAGGTAGCACTCAGCGAAATGAATTACCTGATTTAAAAAAAGGGTTTTCAATTTATGTTATTTATGTTATAAAAGCTAAGAAAACCGTTGTAGTCTTTTTACGTAGTATATTGGTTGCAGAGTAAATCATTCAAAATAGGGTTTAAAATAAATTGGTACAGAAATTTTAAAGTCATTTCCTGGAACCAGATTTTTCAAGGGTTGTAGCTTACCAGCACCTTTTGAGAGCTTTGTGAAAAACTTTAAAGTGTTTAGTGGCATTAATAGATTTGTTTTATCAGTATTTATGCAAAATGCCAAACCTTCAACATAGTCCTCATCCCTTTTTATTTCTATTTTGAAACCCGATTGAAATAACCGTTCCTAGATTTATCAACAAACACGGTTTATTTTATCCGAAGAGTAGTCTTCAACTTTGACGCCTACTCTCCAAGTATTTCCATTCGATTTCTCTCACACTTTCATGGTGTGATACAGGGTAATGTACTTTGAAATTCTGAAACGTTCGTCTGGCATTTGGCGATAAAGCAATTCTCGAAATTAAATCTGCCCTTTTCGTTCGATCGAATTATTCGTTCATAAAACATTCAAAGTTTGTCTGCACTTCGGATAGTCCTGTGCGAGTAAAAAAAAAAGGCGAATCAATCCCATGTCGGACATGACATGAATTCGTCCCATTACCGTCAATGGTGTCATCCTATCACCCAAAAACTTTTAATGACCGGGCGATCAATAACATTTCACTGTTATGATGAAAAGAACTTAAGCGCGATTTCCAAATTGGAATTCAACGAGATGTGAAAATTAACGGGAAAAACTAAAGAACGAAACTGAAGTGAAAAATGGAGGGGTTTTTTTTTTGAATTTTGTGAATGGACAAAGTGATGGAAGCGTATGATGTGAAAGTGTAATTAAGTGGTAGATAAAGTTTGGTCTTGGAAAATGAAACGGAAAATGTATTTCGATAAAATAATGAATAATAATAGCGTTTTTTTGCACCTAAGCAGAGCAGATTAACGTAAGGTTGTAAGAAAACAATCCCACGCAGAAAAATTCCCTTGTTCGAAAATGTTGTTGCATTGGCTGAGCTTTCACTTAGGTTGGTTGTTAAATTAGAGTGACAGATAGAAAAAACCTGAATGAAATCTTATCTAGGCTTTGATCGAAATCAGACATGAAATTTGCATCTGAAATCTTCTACACTGTAATGTGCATTGAAACATTCAAATACAGTCTGCACACTACAAGATTTGATGTAAAATAATTGACAATCTCGGGGCTACGCACATTTATTCAATTCAAAATACCGGTTTCACAATAATTAACAGCAGTGGTATGAACCGTTTAGAATACTCTTACCGTTATCAGCACACTCTACATATAAGCGCATAAACAGCCACTGCCTAGAAAATTCAACTTCAGTGACGCGGCATGTGCAGGATTTGGTTGTTCTATTCAATATACTTATCAAAATTTGATCCCAACTCAGTTAGAACAGTGAACTGATCAGCTTTACTTTTGCATTCAGCAAGTTTTGTCATAATTTTATTAAGAATTACAATAAGTTAAGCGGGCATAAATAACGAGTCTTGCGATCCAGCTGAAGGGATTTGAAATGCAGTCGCGTTATCTTTAAGATTAGTTGGTAAATCTTTATTGTTTTTAAATAAAGTGTTATATGTATGTGCCAAGTTAGGCCTGTTGAGTACACTATGAGAAGTAGCTGGCGGGGGTAGATAAATGTCTGATGCTTTTGATGTATTGAAAACTGGTACAGGATGCTGTTTGTTTTGGAGACGGTTATTTTTAATTTTAATATATTCTGCCCTCTCGGGCAAAAAATATCATTTCCAAGATGGCTCCCATTACAATTGGTACACTTAATTAAATCCACTTGCAAAGATTTCAATGGGCAATTCGATTTGTCATGCTCTCCACTGCAAATCAAGCACTTTGGGAGCATGACAGTAAGACGAGCCGTGCTCGTAAGTCTGGCAATTTCGGGATTGGGTTGGCTGATTTTGATTTCTTCGCTGGTAATCGCAGCGAACTATCGTGTTCATAACAGTGTTGATGCTACGCTGCTGAGCCACGTTGAAAATATAAAATGTAGACTGTCTGGTCTTGAAAGCGCCTTTTGTTTGGGTCAATTTGGATTTGCTTGATGTTATGGCACTGTAGCTCATGGTTAGCGGCCAGATAAAGTTTGAAAGTATTTGTTGGCAGCTCAGGCAAACTGGTTAGTACGAATTTAGTTGGACTCTCATCAGCTCAAAAGTGAGTGAACAAATTTACTTTCTTATCGATTCGGTATTGGTGAAGTTTTGAGTAATCATCAATGGATGCTACAATGAATTTGATTCTGATCGCCATATGCTTCAGTGCGAACTTCGTAATGGAAATACTGCCAAGCAAGGCCATAATTGATGATCTTTTGAGATCTGACACTACGCTAGGCGGAGATTTAGCTCGTTTTGATGCAGACTCGCCTTCTGTCATGGTTTCAGCTGATTGATTTTTTGATTAATTTAACGTTATAGTTTAATTGTGGTCATTAAACTAATGAAAATATGTTTGTGTGAATTTGCCTTTGTTAGTTAGCAACAAGTTTAAAATGCAACATATAAAAAAACAATCTAATTTAAACCATTAGAACCACATATACCAGGTATGCGCCTATGAAACCGGTAATTTAAAAAAAAAACACGTTTATGTTTAGAAAATGGTTACAAATTTATTCTTCAAAGTATGCGTCGTCGCTAGCTATACATTTTTCCCATCTCTCGCACCAAAAAATTGGCCGTCTTTGCCGGCGAACCAGTCATCGAGGCATTTTTTCAAATTTTCGTAAGAATGGAGGCGTTTTTTTGTGAGTGCTTGGCCCATTGATGCAAACAAATGGTAGTCCGTTGGCGCCAAGTCTAGTGAGTAAGCGGCATGAGATAGGGGCTCGCAGCTGTACGATTCAACTAAGTTTTTGGTCTCCCTTGTGTGATGTGCCGGTGTATTGTCATCGACAAAAATTATTTTTTCATGGCGAAGTGCATATTCCCGGCGTTTTTGGCTCAAAGAACGGTTCAATTCGGCCAATTGACGTTGATAGCATGACCCATCAACAGTTTCACCAGGTTTTAGTAGCTCATACCAAATAACACTACGCTGATCTCGGAACACACACAGCATTGCCTTCGGCCGAAGCGATCTGGTTTTGCCACGGCGGCATGGCGTGGCCGCTTGGCGCCTTTGGTGCCATACCACTTGGGCGCTTTGGATTAGCTCAATAAACTCATTTCTCGTCGGCGTTAACGATTCGATGCAAATAAGACTTTCTTTTGAACCGAGCAAAACAGCTTGTTAACAGTTAAGGTCAGTCATTTGCTTTTAAGATTCACTAATAATCGAGTGATATTTATGATATATTTGACAATTCTTAGTACCGGGCATCCTCTCAGCTGTAGAAAAGAGAGATTGGGCGGACTGGTTAACGATTTACACTTATGTCCCCAATTTACTCCGTTAGTTACATTTGTGACCGGCTCTATGAGGGCTCGTTACAGCGTACATGTAGTGAATGATTATAACAAATAGTCGAATTTCAGTACTTGTCTAGTTTCTGGTAGTCTGGTCTCTCATGTCATCAATAACACACTGGAAGAAAAAGTCGTGGTTGATTTGACTACTATTTATAGTAATGCAACAATTCATTCAAATTTGTCGACTGAACTACGGAAAAAAGTTCTTTCTACTCTGCTAAAATAGTTCATTTGACCATACAAAAGTAGTTCACTTTGCTGACACAAAAAATATGGAAACCTTTGAGGATTAACACAGTTGAATCCTCAAATTCATAATTACGATAAATAGTTGATCTACAGGAAAATAAGCATCAATTCATTTAACACTACAAAATATTGAATTATCAACAATTTTCATATTTAGCGAACCACTGTACAATTGTTAAATTCAACAAACATGATTCCACACCACAGAATATAGTCATTTACTATTTTGTACTATGTATATTAGGCGTGTTTTTTTTGCTCCTATACCGAACAGAATAGAACTATGCCGCAAAAAACACGATCTAGCACAAAACAGCAGTGCATTCGCTAAGACTTGCTATATTCGCTGTGGTACCATAAACCAGCTGAAAGTAAAGGGAGAAAATAACGAGTATACACTAGCGCAATCGATCGAAAATAAAAAAAAAATTTACAGAAAATTACCTCTTTTAACTTTCTACATGTTATGAGGGCTTTTTAAAATTCCTAAGTATCAAAACATGCTCCTCTATCTAGCAGAGTACAGAGTATACGCATTGGAAACAACAACACTCCTATACCAGTGAATTCACTAGTACATATATTCTATTCCTCATTGGTAATTCACGTGCTGAACTATAGAATAGGCGTGTTTTTTTGCTCCTCTATCCAGTAGAGAATAGGATGTATGCATTGGAAACAACAACAATCCTGTCCCAGTGAATTCACTAGTACAAAAATTCTATTTCTCATTTGTAGTTCACGTGTTTAAGTGTAGAATGTGCTGATGGAAAAATGAAAAGCTCATGAGAAGTTGTTTTTTTTTCTGTGAGATGGCTTTGGGTTTTTCATGGTTATGTTGAATGTTTTGGTAGCTAGGAAATTAGAAAAAGCCCTTATAATGAATAGAAAGTTAAAAGAAGTAATTTTCTGTTAGTTCTTTTTCTATTTTCTATCGATTGTGGGAGTGTATATTCGCTATTTTCTCCCTTTATTTTCAGGTTTTTTGTGGTACCACAGCGAATACAGCAACCTATGTCAGTCTTAGCGAAAGCACTGCTGTTTTATACTAGATTGTTGTTTTTGCGGCATAGTTCTATTTTGCTCTGTATCGGAGCAAAAAAACGCACCTAATGTGCTGATCGAAAAAACAAAAGCTCATGAGAAGTTGTATTTTTTGCTGTAAGGTGGCTTTGGTTTTTTCAAGGTTATGTTGAATTTTTTGGTAGCTAGGAAATTAGAAAAAGCCCTCATAATGCGTAGAAAGTTAAAAGTGGTAATTTTCTATAAGTTCTTTTTCTATTTTCTATCGATTGTGGCAGTTTATGCTCGTTATTTTCTCCCTTTATTTTCAGCTGTTTTATGCTACCACAGCAAATACAGCAACCTATGTCAGTCTTAGCGAATGCACTACTGTTTTATACTAGCTAGTTGTTTTTGCAGCGTAGCTCGATTCTTTTCTGTAACGGAGTAAAAAACACGCCTATATTTACCTGGAAAACAATAGGCGTGTTTTTTTGCTCCTTTATCTAGCAGAGAATAGAATATATGCATTGGAAACAACAACACTGCTACACCAGTGAATTCACTAATACAGAAATTCTATTCTTCATTTGTAGTTGAACTATAAAATGTGCTGATAGAAAAAAGAAAAGCTCATGAGAAGTTACCTTTTTTGCCGTGAGGTGGCTTTGGATTTTTCAAGGCTATGTTGAAATTTTTGATAGCTAGGAAATTTAATATGGCCCTCATAATGTCTACAAAGCTAAAAAAGGTAATTTTCTGTTAGTTTTTTTCTATTTTTTATCGATTGTGGTAGTTACACTCGTTATTTTCTCCCTTTATTTTCAGCTGTTTTGCGAATACAGCAACTTATAGAAAGCTTAACAAATGCATTAGCTGTTCTGTGATGAATCGTTTTTTTTCGCGCCATTGTTTTATTCTGTTCTGTACCGGATAAAGAAACGCACCTAATATCATTTCGCTGATTATAAATGTATCCAGAACTTCATAGTATGTATGCATTGCCTAATCACATACGAAAATACTTTCGATTTTATGTGACTGCACTGCACGAGCTGACAATGACATCTAGATACCTTCACCAAAAGAGACACTTGGTGTACTTTTATTCAAATAATCATTGAAATCGAAGCAAAAACATAAATATTATTAATACTCATTTGGACACAGCATGAAAGTAATAGAAATGTTGGAACAATTTTGTATCGACTTGCTCAGCATGTTGCATCGCTGTAGCACAGCTCTGCAAACGGTTAAATTTCTGATACTTTTAGTTTTTTAGCAACATTCTGTCGAAATGTTTCTGATCGTTTCATCAAAAGGGGAAGAATTTTACAACTTGAACAAATATAACGGACTTTTATGTGATTCTTTTTTCACCTGCTGCTAATCTTAAACTTAAAAACATGTCCACAGTTGATATTTAATTCATATGATTTTCCAAATCTAAAATTTATTAATGTATCGATTGTATAACATCAACATAAAATTAAACCCAAGTTTAATGAAACAAAAGTATTTTATTCCCAGAAATCTATTTAAAGGTATTTCATAATTATCTCGGTCACAAGAATATGCCTTATTGAGTCACAATTACATTGAAAGTATTAAACTCATTGTTTTATGAAGCCATGGAATAGTTGAATGGTATAGTTTATATTGAAATGCTCCCTTCATCATTAGCGCAATGAAAGACGATTTTCTTTGTTTTACTGTCAACAACTATAGTGTTGAATCTATTCCAATTTCAATTTAAAGCAAAATTACACAAGTTCTTGTCTTTAGAATCTGGTACTTTTCAGTAAATTTAGGAGCCTCTCATGCAACTATTATACAGATGAGCCTCATTAAGCCCTCAATAGATTCAATGAAAACAAATGGTTTTTTTAGAAAATCTTTTCAATGTCTCTGTAATTTAATTTGGTTCAGCTTGTATTTTTAATTCAAATTACAAACGGGTAAAAATTCTTACGAAAAAAAATAGCTGATGTGAAATTAACTCTACTAAATAGAGCCACCGGGATAGCTCGTAAAATGAAACTACGTTGATGAATGTCTCTTGAGAATGAAAGTACACATCAGGAGTTTTTTTTTGTAGACCGACATGCTCTTTTGTGTAGGAAGTCAATCTATTTTACTCTGAGGGTTCGTTTCATGGTTGCTTTTTATTTTCTTAAAACGACTGGAGTAGCTCATTCAACAGCCTAATGAGTTTTTATTTTCATGATATACCTGAACTTCCATGTACATAACGTTGCTCTTAGTGTGTGTATTGTCGTAAAGGAAACCCAATTGAAGTCGAAAACAAAGTAGAATAATTTGGTTTGCTTCGATGCACAAATTTTCAATTAGAGCTGGGAAGTTTTCTAAGAATTTTTGCAGCAAGTTGATAGTTCATGTATAGTTTTAATCACATTGTTTCTTAAGGTTTGATTATCGATCATGTATTAATTATAAGAAATTCTTTACTTAGAAAAGAATGAAAACAAATCGAACATTGATTGCTCTGTAGACGGGTGATATTTCATTTTTTGCTCTAAACATGTTCTGTTTAAGCTTAACTTCAGTTTATATTTCGAGCTGTTATATTCTTATCACTGATTGTAAGTCCGGTGTGCCGGAAAATTTCGTCGATTCCTTAAATATTTTATGCTGCACTGACGACGGTTTGACAGAGTTCGACGGTTCGCTGAGTTTTCTTCAAATCATTTGTTACAGACTGCAGAGCGCACTTTTATAAAAAAACGACTGTCAATAAGCATCCGATGGATGTTTCGAATAGTTCAATTTTTAACCAAATTTACTTACCTCTTCTAGATTTTTCCTCTACCTTTGAAATGTCCTGATCGATTTTCGCTCAATTTCTCGGTGATTTCAAATACTTCTGCTTTCGGCTATTGCTGGAGATACTGATAGATCCATTGAACTATAACGAACACAATAAGTAACCATGATCTATTTATGCATGCAACAATATATTTATTGTTTTTGCTGGAATATTTAAGTCTAAATATCGATGTTAGTAATGGCATATTAAAGAAAGAAACAAATTACACGCAACAATGTCAAAAATGAAGAAACAACTAATCGATACCAATAAAATATCATGAACTACAATATGATACTGTCGTAAACTTTCAAAAAGTTTCGAGCAAAAGCAAAACCAAGACGATTGTTTTAAAATTATATTTTAGAATCGTCGTAGCACTACAGCCCCTCTCGGGCCTTGGCTTCTCGCAGGTGACGCCTCCAGTTGTCTCGGCCCAATGACCGCGTCCTCCAATTTCGAAAACCAAGCAGCTTTGCGCAGTCCTCGTCGACAGAGTCAGACCAGCGTTTTCTGAGTTCTCCCACTGGTCTTTGACCCTCGGCCCTTCCGTCGAATACCTTCTTAGGTACTCGATGCTCGTCCATTCGTTGCACGTGACCAGCCCATTGCAGCTTCCGCAGTTTGATTATTGTAGCAACCTCTGGCTCGTCAAAAACCTCGTACAACTCGTGGTTGTACCTTATTCGCCATTGGCCACAATCCTGTTTAGCTCCAATTATACGCCTGAGGACCCGTCTTTCGAAGGCGCTCAGCAATATTTGTGGATGCTTGAGTAAGGGTCCAAGTTTCACATTCGTAGCACAACACAGGTCTGATTATTGATTTGTAGACTTGGAGCTTTGTCTTCCTGTGTATGCAGCTGGTCTTCAGTAGGGCCAGAACGGAGTAGAAAGTTTTATTAGCGAGCTGTATTCTCCGTTTAATTTCATCAGTTTCACTGCCTTTCGTTGTCAATTTTGAGCCTAAGTATATAAATTCGTCCACATTCTCTAAATTATATTCGTCCAGGATTATATTTCGTCTAATGGAGGTCTTCTTTCTTGTTTGCGTCATGATTTTTGTTTTAGTCTGATTGATCTTCAGGCCTACTTCTTTGGCTTCCTGGTCAAGTTTCAACAGGAGTTCTTTGGCGGATGTGAAAGACCGTGACAAGATGTTAATGTCATCCGCGTAGACCACTAATTGGTTTGACTTATACAGAAGCGTACCCCCGGTGTCGACAGAAATCTTCCTTATCACGTAATCAAGTGCTAGGTTGAACAACAGAGGAGCCAACCCATCGCATTGCTTTAGTCCGACATTTGTGTCAAAGGCGTCAGTCAGACTGTTGTTGATTCTGACTTGTGATGCGGTCGACGTCATCGTCATTTTGGTCAGCCGGACTAGTTTTGCCGGGATGCCGAAGTATAGCATTATTTTGTACAGTATGTTTCGGTCAATACTGTCATATGCTTGTTTAAAGTCCACAAAAATCTGGTGGACGTCGATGTTAAATTCCCAGCATTTTTCGAGCACTCGTTTGACTGTGAAGAGCTGATCCGTAGTTGATCTACCAGACCTCCTTGGTACTCCCCAAAGACCTTTTCAGCGTATACATTTATTTTATTTTTTAATATTATCGTCAGTATCTTATAGGACGTACAAAGTAGTTATATGCCTCTGTAGTTTTCGCACCGAAGTTTGTCTCCTTTTTTGTGGGTAGGGCATATGATGGATTTGCAACACTCCTGCGGTATTTTTTCTTGATCCCAGATGTGCTGGATCAATTTGTGGATGGCTTTTATTTTAGAATATGAAAATGAATATAAACGACGGTTTCTATATTTTTCATTTAGTTTTTTTTATAAATATAAGTCCATCTAATTAAAACTATGCGGCTGAATTGATTTATTTAAATATCCTAGGGTTTGCAAAAGAAATTATTTTATGCAAAATAGACCTCAACAAATTCATAAAATTCAATAAATTCATTATTTTTTTCCGTTTCGACAGTGCTAGAGTCAAAGAAAACTATAATATTTACCTGCGCCCAACGTGGGCAGATTACTGATGTTGATGTTTTTTCCCTATATTTGTGCAGTTCACGAGTAATGTAAATATATACAATGCAATTGCTCATTTTTTCAACTCGTGAATATGTTAACTAATGCCGTTTTAAATTATGGTACTACGAACATAAATCAAAAACACAAAACTCGCCAGATGGGCACTCATGTGGCGAGTTTTGTGTTTTTGATTGACAAAACTCTGTTTAGTTTGATCAAGTCAAGCCTAGATCAATTTTCCTGATCCACCGAATTATTCAAGGCACATTTAATTACTTTCCTACTTTACCGCTTAACCAACTGGCGAATCACAATATCTATATGACCACAAAGTCAGAGATTTCCATCAAACCCCAACCAATAAACAAAAGGTACGACTTCCCCAAAACCACATATGAAATGCCATCTTGTCGAGGCAATAAATGATGATTCATTCATCTCAAAGCGCCACTTCAACATTTCGATAGTCATGTGTGCGTGTGGGTATGTGAGTTCTTGCGGAAAACGACGAAAATCCACAAAGAACATGCCCCGTCTGTAAAGTATCCCATGGAAAACATTAAACTCCTTCCGATACACAGCTCGTTTTATTGTTGCGAACAGTGAGTGAGAACAGGAAGTAAAAGGTAGTTTTTCTACGACCCCATAAAATCAGTCGTAAAGCAATCGGATCTGGCCGACTCATATCTCTACATCAAAATACTAAGTTAAAGTCGCCAGTGTTTGCTAGCTTATAAGGTTGCCGTGGGTTAAAAGAGGTTAAGTGTGTTGGCGAGCTGGCATCGTCTTTCGTATACTCGAGCCACTTCTTCGCATTTTCCACCTGAGACATATCAACAAGGACAATTTATTGATATTGACGTAATGAAGTTCGAGAATAATTTCCTGGAATTTCGAGCCGATATATTACACAAAAGGGTAGTAAAAGTGTTGTTGATGGGGTAAGATAAAGTAAATAAAGAAGATTTTGTTAAAATACTTTTTATGATACTTGATTGTGAAGAATTGTTTTGTGACTGGATAGAACCAGATGGTGGTATTGAATGAAAAGAAAATATATGTAGCATTGATATTTCAAGTAAAAAAAGTATAAAGTAATATCAAGTAGTTTTAAGAGGATCAGATGGAAGTTTATTGTTCTAGTAGCAAATCAAATACAAAAAGTTGAAATTTTAAGTATGAACGCAATTGAAAAATTGTGACTTCTATCGAAATTATGTGCGCACAAAAGTTATTCCAACAATGTTTTAAAACATCTTCCTGGTGTTTATTGATAGACATTTACTTTGTTAGTTCCACTTTCGCATTGCATACTTATATGGTATATGTTGCTAGATTTCAACCAATATGTAGTTAGAATGTTCAATCGTCCACGCTTCGATGGACATAAAAATATTTGCTTTCTTCAAATGAACATAAAACCCCTAATACATGTTATTTTGTCAAAAAAAACCCCAGTCATTGGCATTAACCTCCCAATCCCAAAAGTTTCTTGACGACATTATCAAAGCAATTTACAACAAGCTTCTATCTGGCTCTCATTCTGAAATTGATTTTTAAGACTGACCAGAAAGCAGCAACGGCAAAAGTGATGAGGCTACACACCAAACTTTTCGTACAAAAAATTGCTAGCTAAAAGCAAAACCAATCGAGTGAATTTCATAAATAAATCAAAAACGATATCAGAGTTCAGTCGTGAAGTTTTTGAAAGCTTTCAATTTCCACTTAAATATCGAACAGCCAAGGGGACATGACATCACAGTACCTAGAAAAAATCAAACTAGTGTAATTGGCAGAACGACTTCGACACAGATGACTCCAATGCCGCGGGGGTTGTAAAAAATGACTTGGCAGAGAAAAATTGGAAAGGCAGTATTATGGTATCGGGTGAGATTCTAATCGGTTTCACTAGGAAAAGCTTTTGACCAGATATAAACCACTTGAACGACTGCTTGTGAAAAAGCTAACAAAGGTTATTGGAAACCGATTACATGCTATTGGAAACCGATGCAAGATGTAAGCAGAGATAGCCTAGATTGTTTGTGTTCACACAATTGGAATCGATTTGTGCGTACGTTATTTCAATGCATCTTTGCATTTTCCAATGAATGTAAATGTTTTGTGCACTCAAACCTATGCTGGCAGTTATGATTGCAAATTGCAAGTTTTCGTTATCTACATGCAATGCTTACGGGAGATAATTCCACAGAAAAGACTTCGATCCTGAGTTTCGAAGAAAAGCAGGGGATATGTGTAGATTCCTGTTGAATGTAGTTAAAATGTCTACTAAATTATGTTCTTGTGTTCGTCACCCGATATTCATAGCGCATGAAAGTAAATTCATAGCATTTTGCTGTACACAAAAGACCAAATAATTTAGGCTTGGATGACTGCATCTGAATAAATGAATGCATAGAATGGGTCTTAACAGTTCCTAGTACTGCAACTTATAGGGTATCCAGACTCTGTATGAATATGCCACTAAACGGGACTTTTCTAACGTCCCAGATCAAGGGACGAGCCGAGCCAAGCAACTCAAATCATCGTGTCGTAAATCCTGGGCAGTGTGTGTGAAGATGTTGTACACTCTTTGTCAATTTTCCTAAGTAAGTACAGCAGACGTCATGCTCTTTGTTTTGAGGTACTTTTTGCAAGATAAATGGCCTGTGAACAGCGATGCCAATTTGGCTTTTTTGTAGCTAGATTTAGCTACAAAATAACCGGTTTTACTGTGTTTTCTCAAATCTAGCTACAAAAGCTTCAAAAGCTTTAAAAAAGTTGGCATCGCTGCCTGTGAAATCTCATAATAAGAACCTTATTCCACTTTCATGGAGAGCCTCTGCATCTTTTGCTCTTTTGGTATTGAAACTGAGGTAATCGTATGAGGATTTCAAACTCTCTTTACTTAGCCAGTAGCTTTCGATCTTTTCTTAATTCAGTTTTGATCATCTTGTCTACATCAGTTTTCGTAAAGCCCGAGCATGGAGTGGGACTAATGTAGGAAAATGTAGTACCTTGTTGGGCCTTGATATCATCTTCATCGTTTTATTGTTTTATTTTAACCCATATCAGTTTGAGACTGTTCTGTGTTCCTATTTCATTTAAAGCTTCCCTCGAATTAAAGAGTATAGCTGAGTTTATTTGATCGTGATTGACAGTTCTGAGAACCGCTTGGGTACCCGGTAAGGTCTTACTGCTGACCGTTTTAGTGTCATATGTAATCATAGCAGATAGTTCTGCCAAATCGCAGAGTTTTTCTACAATCTATCCTAAAACCGTCCATATACCACATTTGCACCAATTTCTGACAGGGTGGTTGAAAATTCCCCCATTTTTATTTTTTCATGGTATTATGTAGCCCTGAACTTTTAGTCTTTACTTGAACGTTGAGGCTCAGCATTTCCATTATGGGCCTAGTTTGTCCAGGAGAAGTGGCTTTTGAGACCTCCTGATTTATACCCGCAGGCTTTATGTAAGCTTATCACCTGTTTTGCCGCAACCTCTTATGCAATGCGGTTTAAGATTTAGAAAAGGTTTTTAATGTTTGGAAGAGCGTACATCTCTGCCAATAATGTGCAGTTCGTTGCTCCTATATTCAGCAGACAGACCAACTCTTAACAGCATTTTTTTGTGTGGTATTTTTTCATTACAGTTCTGATCAATTTACGATGGTAGGTCTCATTTTTTGGTTGTATGCCCAGATTATGTGTCCTAGAGATAGATCCTGATCGTTTTCAAGCGTTTCGCCGCTAACGTGCCTAAGTGGCCTTAGCGATAGTTCAGATTATTATCCGAGATAAGATTCATATCCAAGTGTAGGTGCTCTTCTGTTCCCTTTATATTCAAAATATCGGAAGACTTTGAAATTAAACGCCCTCAAAAATGTCAATACCTTCAAACAATCGCTGCTTGTTTTCATGTTAAGGTGCTTATCATATAAATATTGAATGGCTGCATCTCTTGGAATAATAAAATCTAAATGGCTAGTTATCGAAGCCGTTTGGTAGCACGAACACCCAAAATATTTCAAATCTATTTCAAATTCAGAAAATTACACGGTGAATTTCGATTCACTTCGATGACTATATTGAAAATCATAGCCGTAAAAAGATACATATGTAGGGCTCCCACTAGCGAGAAATTTAAATTTTACAAGATTTAAATTTATTTTACTTATGATTATTACAGAACAATATTTTTTGCTAGCATCTATTAGTGCGAAAATGATAAAATTCATCTGTCAAGCTTGTCTTACAATAAGGTCAGCATTCCATTCGAATATTCTTTCAATTGGATTAATGCATCGTTTATAGCTACCATTCTTGTGGGGTGCAGTATTTTGGAAATTCCAACTTAACAAGGTTGGCAAAGCTTTCGATTTATGAACCATTTGCTTTTTTCTGAAAAGGGGAGATTTTTTAGGAGGCTCGATGAATATAACGATTTTTATTTACGTTTCTACCGTCGCTACATGGTTGTGCGAGCATTTCAAAAAACAAATATACGTCCTTTGAATTTTGTATTGATGGGATGTTTATGTTAAAAGCCCTCACATCCCTATGTTCGAAAAATATTTCCGTCTACTTTAGGGCACTTAACTCTCACATAAGGTTAAAAAAATGTCGTTTCCGATTTCCACAGGGTTATCAAAATTGAGCTTAAAGTACGAGGGCAATTTGATAACTCAGTGACTTTTTGAATTTCCCGCGTAGTAACTTTAAATACAACATTGCTTCCGACAACTACCATCTATTAATAGACTACTGTAAAACTTTGAGCAGGCTTTGCCATTTAGTTTGTCTTTGATAGCCATTGAAAGCAGACAGCCTCATGAAGTTTAACGAAAATGGAAAAAAAGTGAAATTCATGTGCTAATTTGGCATTATTTTTGGCGTAAAAAACCATCGCTGAAACCAAAAAAAGGCTTGATAAGTACTATGGGGACGCTTCACCATCAATTTTAATAGTTGAAAAGTAGTTTACTGAGTTCTTTGTGGCCGCAAGAGTCCAAAGAATTGTATTGGACGATCGGAGAATGGAAATGCGTGAGGAGGTTGAGGCTGTAGGCATCTTAACTGAGAAATATGTTCATTTTTCTGTTTAAAGTAACGAATCACAAGCGGTTAACATCCTTACTCCTATCCAGACGATTAAGTACTCAATCGACTCCCAAATGATGCAGGGTGCGACGCGCAGATGGGGTGCAACTCAGACCTGCAAGGTAACCAAAATCATGTGGGGGTCGTACAATCTCGCATCGACCAAATACCTCCTCGAGTTTACGCGGATTGACTGCAAACGACTCGTTGGTATCATTACTGGTCATTGTTTTGTAGCAGCACATGCTATGAAAATGGGACTCTTAACGAGCGACACCTGTAGAAGGTGTCAAGAGCCGGGGGTCTCAGAAACTGTCCAGCATCTCCTGTGTCACTGCCCGGCACTGGGGAGAACCAGATTGCGATACTTCGGTGAGCCCTGGCTGGTGGATCTCTCGCACGTGGCAGAGCAAAAGCTGAAGGACATCCTTCAGTTCGTGAAAAAGTCCGGGGCCTTTGATGGCTGCCTGGACTGAATTCCTTTCTCTAGGTCCATATATCTGGTATCGCTACGGACCAGTAGGTCTATGTGTGGCCACGTGCCAGCCAGTACAAGCTAACCTAACCTAACGAATCACAAATTTCTTTACACAATCGATGTGCATTTTTTGCTTGTACACCATATCAACTGAATAATACATAGTTTTTTGTAAATTTTAGCAAAAAGAGTGTAATTTGACTACTTCGCTGTTCATATTCGCGCCAAAGCTACACTCTAAAAAGTGGGTCTATAATTAATACTTTGATAATAGGAAATATATTCATTTTTTCGTTTAAAATAACGAATCATAAATTATTTTACACATTCGATGTGCATTTTTTGCTTTTACGTCATATCAGCTGAATAATACACAGCTTTTTGTAAATTGAAGCAAAAAGAGTGTAAATTTACTAGTTTGCTATTCACCTTTGCGCCAAAGCCATAAAATTGCATCATTAGTTACACCATCTGGTCGTAAAAAAAATATTCTTTTTTCGCACTTTTGTAAATTTACATCTTTAATAGTAGGAAACCAGTTTCCTACTATTATAAGGGTAAAATTCAACCAACATTTTTTTGAGTGTATAAAATTACATCATTTTCTCGAATTTGACTTATAACTGGTGTAATATTATGACGAAAAACGATAATTTGGCACGACTGAACGAATTTTATGTTTCCTGACCATTGCTTGCATTTGAATAGCGGTAGTCAAGTGAACAGTGCAGTCTTTTCTTTTCGTGTAACAAGCGTAGAAGTGTAGAATATTAACTATATTATAAGTTAATGTGCATATTTGTATATATTTAATCAAAAGAAACTATAAACTGAAAGGAATCGCAAAAAGTTTTTATATTTGATAATAAAACTATTTATATTTTACTGACTTACCTTACTTGCCGACTTATCTCGTGTTGGGGGCAATCTTTTATATAATAGCATTCTCCTGATTTAGATGGTTTAACTTTAGATCATAAAATTCACGCTTAAGTAGTGCGTATTTCCGAATATTCCACTATAAATAACTTTTGATGTCGAAATTTACCACTGCTTGCATTGTGATGAAACATTCTTTACTATCATTTTTTTTTACACATTTTCATTGAAATTCACGAATTAATGACACTTATTATCTTGGAAAACTCGTAAAAAGCAGCCTTTGCTACATAAACTTCATTCATTTTCGTCCAAAATTTACGCCTTTTTAGAGTAAAATTACATGATTTGTTACTAAAAAATTTACACACTTAAGACGTCAAACATTCTTTGTACGCACTTTTGTAAATTTGCATCTTTGATAGTAGGAAACCAATTTTCTACTATTTTATGGGTAACATTTAATGGAAATTTTTTTTGAGTGAACATCACATTTTATATAAATATTTGGAGATGAATAAGTTATCCGTGCGATGGGTGCCGCGATTGCTCATCATCGACTATAAGCGAGTGTTCATTGCAATCAGAACGAGTTTTTGTCCCGTTTTGTTGCCGTAGACAAAACATGGATCGATCGATCATCTCACACGAGAAATCAAGGAAAAATCAAAACAATGGGTTTCTTCGGGTGAACGTACACCAAGGTAATGGCCACAATTTTTCGTGATGCACGTGGTATCATTCACATTGATTATCTTGAAAAGGATAAAACAATCCCGGCAATTATTATTCAGAGCTTTTGGACTGATTCGATATTGCTTTCTACTTTAAGCAGAAACGACCGCATTTGGTTCCCTCAAGAGGTTCAAAAGGTTCCTCAAAAGGTTCCATCAAGGCAATGCACAGGTGCACACGTGTGTAGTCACCGTGGCAAAAAGCCGTGAATTGGGCTAGTGGTACTAGTACTTCATCCTGCATATTTTCCAAACTAAGGCCTCTACCAATATTTCCTGTCTCCAAACCTGAAGAAATGAATCGGAGTTAAGAGATTTGGGTCCAAAGTAAAAGTCATCACTGAAACAAACGCCTATTCTGAAGGTCTTGAAGAAACATTTTATTTGGATGGAATAAAAAAACTGTAAAAACGCCGAGCTAAATGTATAGAACTAAAAGGAAATTTTGCTGTGAAATAAAACACTTATTTGCCGAAAAAAAATTTTCATTCATAGTTTGACTGACTTATTAGACTACCCACGTATTATCAGTTTTCATTTCACATGCTCGTTGCATTGCAAAATTCTTTCTATTGAGAGATACGGGCATCTCAAAAATTCGCAAAAAAAAACCACCAATGCTTTATTTTACATAATACATACCTTCTCCAAACAAACATCCACATTTTCCAAAATTTAAGTTTGATAGAATCACGCATTTCAGAGAAAATGTTGCTGAATCTTTTTGCTGATATACGAGGGTTGATCTAAAATTATAGCCGGCTTAGACGAGCAGTTTTTTGCTGGACCCATACAAGCTTTTAGGAAAGAGGACGGAACGTAACTGTGAGCACGAGTGATATATTTGGCCATCGAGCACCGCAGCGATTTTTCTGTCATTTTCTTAGAAATAATTTGAGGCTCTGGTTCTACCTCATCTACCCACTAAGTCAGCATAAGAAAAACATATAAATAGGCCACGGTTCCAGGGAGGTATAAACATTTGAAGACGAATAGTCGAATAGAGAACATAAAAATGGGAAAAAACGAAATTAGAGTTGTCATTAAGTACCTGTGTTTGAACAAAATATCTACCAAAAACATACACAGCGACTTGATGGAAATATTAGGGAACTCAGCTCCTTTAAATTCCACCATTGCACGCTGAGCCAAGGAGTTCTAGCTGGGAAGAACATCCACTGAAGACAACGTGAAAAAAGTCGAAGATGTCATCTTGGCAGATTGCTGATCGATCATCAGGCATGTAGCTGAGGTCACAGCGATCTCGTATGATAGTGCTCAAAGAATGGTTGCCAATGAATTATCATACATATATTGAAGTCCTCTGTGCGTTGGGTGCTGACGAGAAAAATAAGAAACGAGGGTGAATCTCGAAAACTACAGGCAGATCTGGAGAAGTTTTTCTCGCGTTTTGTAACCATGGACAAAACTTGGATCCACCATTTTGATTCAAAAACCAAACAACAATCGATGAACTGGAAGCGACTCTTTTCAGTGATGCCGAAGAAATTCAAGGTGTTGAGTTCGGCAGAGAAGGTTATGCACCAGCTTTTGGGACGGTGGAATATTTGGAAAAGGATGCCACTAAATCAAGTTCTTAACACGCAGACCAGGTAAGAAGATTGCGAGAGGCAATGACGCGGCGAGCTGCGAGCCGGAGTGCTATTTCATCAAGACAATTCAAGAAATAGGATTCGAGCTGCTTGAACATTCACCCTATTCGCGAGATCTAGCGCCCGGTGACTTCTACCTCTTTCCTCGGCTCAAGGAACACCTTCAGGGCAAAAAATTTAAAGATGATAGCGAAGTGATGGTTGCTGTTGAGGCGTTTTGGGAGAGTGGAAACAAATCATTTTTTTCTAAGGGTATCCTGAGTTTTTTGATAGAGGACTATGTTGAACAATAAATATTTGTTTAAGTCTAATCACTTTGGTGTGCATTGATTATCATTACTTTTGGATCAACCATCGTTTATTCATATAATTTTTGGGCACAGTAATTCTCATGCTACTTTTTTTTCCAAAAGCAATAAAAAGTCGCTACAGTCACAGAAGTTGCCAAAAAGTCGTTACATTTAAAAAGCTTTCAGAAACTCGGTTGCTGTTAATAGTTGCCGTGTGTAATTATTCAGAACCTTTGCCATAACAGACTCTCAGATTTAAGACAAATTCTAAGCACGTGAGTTTATTTTGAGTTTACATTCAACAACTTGAATGTGACCCTATTTATAACGGCATATTAGTTGACGTGGTTAAAATATATTACTATTGAGCTGGACTGAAATTCGGTGTGGTCATATTTAGTCCTAGTATTTTTTCGTGATCATTTAAATCCGTCATCTGAATCAATCGACACTCTTTAAATTTGTTGGAGTTTCCATTTTTTATTCATGGGTTCCACTGTTTGCAAGGCCGGTCCTACTTGTCTTTCTCATATCGCATTTTAAAATTTACTATTGGTCACCTTTGTTGAAGATTTAGGGCTGTTTTTTTACACTGTTTTCATATGTCTCTATGTTGAGCCCTCTATGCTGAGCCCAAAAGTGATTTCGCTGGCTTTTAGTGCTCATTGAAAAATATCCCTTTTTTCGAATTGGGTGAATAAAATCTTACTGAAGTTTTTAGAGCCGAGCCTCAAAACATTCAAATCAAATTATTCAAAGTACAGCGAATAAACACAAGAATAGTAATTTGTTTCAAAAACGACCTCAAACATCCTACTCTAACATTCTTGAAAATTTAATAAAAGCTTCCAATTACATCAGCTTCGTAGAATAATTAGGTAAAAATTTGAAATCCATCAAATCCTTGTACCCTAAGGATTTGTCAATATCCGAAATGTTTGCAACAAAATCAATAACAATAGCTTTTCTGGGGGAAAATGATACTTTTCAAACTGATAGAAAAAACCTATTTGAATATCTCACCCAAAGACATCCATCTGAACACAAATTCCGTCGAATCATTCCAATCCAGACATCGACTGGCTTGATTTTCTTATCCACTTATTTCCTTCTCAGTGAGTTTTTCCACACAATGATCGATTTCTCTTCAGTTATTCTATTCGGCCCCCTCCCTTGAATCTGTCACACTTCATGCTAAAACCTCTTCCACTTTCCTGGTATTCCATTCACCTGCGTTCGGGTAGCGTAAATCAACCTTTAACACCGTCACCGAGTCGGTCCCTCTCACGAAGGGTTTAATCTTCAATAGGTGGCTGATAAATTGCGTTTTTGATTTACTTAATCGGTTCAGACAACGGTGAAATTGTGAATAAAAGGTGAAAAATTATCCGTGGCCGTCGTAATAAGAAGGAATCGGTCGCCATGTCGTCGTATCGACCGTCGTGACCGTAAGGCCTGACCGTGGATTTCGAAATGTGATTAACAAGAAATGGTTTGATGACTTGCGATGATGATGGCTGAAGCTTGGAGAAAGGTCTTCGGTAAATATTTATTTAAATTAATTGGACTGTTGTTCTTGCTGCTGCTGGACGTCTTTATGGAGAAAATATTTATTTTGAAGAGGTTCTGTGGATTTTTGAAAATAGAAAATGAAACATTTAACCAATTTGTGGTTGATCCTTTAGATAAGTAAGAGACCAGTTGTATGCATTCTTATGATTTTGCATTTAGAAACTATTTTACACAAAGTTTATAGTGATTCAACTAATACTGGAAATTTTAAACCAGTTTTATTTGTACGGTTTAAATTGATTATTTCATTCCATTATTCCAGTAAACCTGCAATAAGAATAAAATGATTTAAAATTCTAATAAAATTCTGTGTTGTTTTGATTTTTGAATTCCAAATTGAATCTTTTGAATTTCAATTTGAATCTCAAAATCGAGTTTGAAACACCTCCGCTCAAAAGTCTGATTTTTTCTGAGATATTGTTTGTGTGCAAATTTAGCTTAACCAACGCTGCGACTGTTTTCGTTCATACATTAAAAAAAAAATTATAAATCAAATAATAAACAAGAAAATAACAGAATGAAAAATATGCACAACACTCAGATTAATTCACTAAAATAACTAAATCAGCTCGAAATATGGTCGATCTGGATTGAGAGAGTAAATATTTGTGGATGAAATGAAATTATATGTTTAATGGAATGATTATATTTGATTGAATGCCGTTTCCATTTTTCATGATTCCTGAATAAATAAAACATTGATTAAGAATCAAGTTTAACTGGAGCATGATATTTCAAGAGAATTTCGAAATGCGAGCTTTATAAAATTTTATCACCCCCCGTAACTGGTGGAGTATGAAAAATTGTGAATGAACAATTTTTTGCAGGACTTGAATAAACATATGCGATTCCTTTCCAGTTGTAATTCTGAAAAACTCATATCAAATCAAAATAAGGAAAGACTGTCGTGAAACCAAAATTATTTCTATTGAAACTTAGCTTAATGATAATGCCGACAAGAAATGAACATGACACTTTGAAAAATCTGAAAGATTTTTGGCTGAGTTTAATCAAAATGAAATTGTATTGAACATTGAACATAGTATTGAACTTCGCTAAAAAGTTAAAGCATTATAAATTGAATTGGTGGTGCTAAACCGCGCACAAAATAAACCACCTTAATTTATTTATTCATTTATTTATTTTCACCAGTGGAGACGTAATCACGGTCATTTTTGAAGATTGTCCACTTACTATTGAAGATATCTTCATTAATATGTGAGTAATTTGAAATGATATTTCCCAAAATTTTCGTGTCGTGCTATAAAGTCAAATTTCCGTTCCCAGTAGACCTATTTCATAGTTTTCATTGGCCATTTGTTGCCGATAGCATACGATGTTAGCTATTTCACCTGGTTTCCAAGTCCAATGATAAACGAAAACCTTCTAATTTTACCTAGGTTAAGTTAGGTTGAAGTGGCTGCCGATCTACGGAGGCCTGACGACCAAGGCACATAGGCACAAGAGAGGCCTGTTGTGATGCCATAATAATTAGTGACCCTCTCTTACTCACTGAAGTCAGGAAACTATCTGCTTCCTTTGATAAACCGGACTATCCCATTTAAATTTAACAGGCACAGTTCCGTCAGGTTTGAGAGAAAGGGTGCACCAAGTGCCGCCAATTTTCTCCTCGCTAAAGCCAGACACTGGCACATGAGATGGAGGACGGATTCTTCCTGGTCCTCAGAGCCACAACTCGGACAGAAATCGTTAAACTATACGCCCAATCGTTACCCATGCCACCCTATTATGTATGAATGCCCACAGTTCAACGCAGAGCGCTTCGAGCTAAGCCTAAAAGCTGTCTGGTGCGATGCGTATCCATGGATACCCAGAACTGCCTAGTAATCACACAGGATGATTCATCTGATATTTTTGCCTCAAGATATTTTTGCCTTATGGCCAATTTGACTGATGTCATTGGTATACCTTTTAAGAAGGAGCCAGAGACCTCCGGTAGCAAGGTTCTAAACCTTGGCAGCTCATTGGCCTCACAGTTGCCCTGAAAACCCCTATGTCCAGTTACCCAAATCAATTGAACAACCGAAGATCTCGACATCTCCCCCTAAGAGATGCGCGGCATTCAGCAACTGTACAAGGACCAGCAAAAAATGTAATATCCGCTTGGCTATCTGTGAAAATACCAATATTGACCCCGAATATTCGATTACACAGAAGCCAGTCGAGTGCCTGATAAATAGCTGCAACCTCCGCCTGAAAGACACTACAGTGGTCTCGTAGACGGAGGGACAGCTTGAGATTCAGCTCATCTGAGTAAACACCACTCCCGACTCTATTGTTTAGTTTTAAGCCCATTTTGGAGAGTGACGCCATCACACCATTCATCCCTACCAGGAATGCAAGTTGTGAACACCAAATCCAGTATGCATTGCGGAGAGATGGTCCCTCGGCCAAAATTCTCGCCTGACTGAACTCTGCTCTATTCCATGCTGAGATACAATTTAGTCTCACAGCAGTAACATTAGCATGCTGCGAGATCAGTAGATTGGTTGGCAGCTAATGTAGCAGCACAAAAAGTGCCTAAGTAAGGGTGGAGCGGAGCGCTCCAGTTCCCAGCAGTGCAGCCATCCTCCGCACTTTTTCAAGCTGCCGTTTGCAGGCAGCTTTAAGAGCAGCCTGCTACCAGAACGCCACGCCAAACAACAGAATTCGCTCAACCACAGCAGTATAAAGCCAAGCAACAGTACGATGCTGCAATCCCCAAATCGCTCCTATGGCTCTTTTAGAGCAATAAAGGGCGTTGAAAGCCTTCCGAGCTCTAACTGCTACATTGTAGGTCCATCGTCAAGGATCGAGTCAAGGATCAGCCCTAAGTACTTGACCCTCTGGCTGAAGTTAATGGAGACCCCCTGATTTTACCAAACACAAAGCATTTTCTTCCTCACGAAGCGATCCTGTCTTGCGGTTAATGTTGATGGTTGTCTTGTGTCAAATCACGACTTTTTTGCTTTCAGGCTTCAAAATACATTTTTTTTTCATTTTCAATCACAGCTCGATTGAAAAAAAGACTTTAATTCAAGCCAGAAAAGCAATATTTCGCCCACCGGTTTGTGATTTCTCATTTTTCTGTGGTTTTCTGTCCATCTTCATTTTCCCGCCTCCTGGATTTAACACATCGAATTCAGAAAATCAGAAATCACCTGATGTCTGACTTGTAACCAACATGCTATTTGTTAGTGCTTGCTTATCGTTTGTTGCCCTTCTTGTCAAAATCAGTACTTTTGAATCGTCTTAACTGACGCACCAAGCATCTGGTGGTATAGCTTCGTCACATTAAGTTTCCATTAGGATACGGCATTTTTCACTTGTTTTTCTTTTCTTTTGAAAACAAATGCTTTTTATTTGATATGAAACTAGTCACGCCACAAAAACGCGCGAACGCAAAACCTTTCGGCAACTTATGTAGAAAGGTACTGTTCCAGCAACTCCCTAAAATAAAACAAAAGCAATTATAGTAAACAAAATAAAATAAACACTAAAGTACTTACGTTTTGAAAATTAGTTTGATGCATATATCTCACTAACGCCACTAGTGACATCTCTTTGCAAACTAGTAATACATATCTACATCTAAAATCGAATGGAATTATGAATATTATTTTTTGTCCCTACTGTAATTATCAAACTTATACTAAAACACATTGGAATTAAGAAAATATACAAATTTAAATCACAAATCAAGAATAAACTAAATATCGTTTGTTTATATACTGAATATGGCGCCTTAAATCATGCATAAAAACATATGGGAAGAGAAATACACGAAAATCCGCCAACTTTATTGTAAATCAAAAGTGGAGACCATGCCGCCATTTATTGTGAGAATGAAATTATGGAAAACATAAAATTTTATTCAATTTCAGTCAAAAGAATTCAATTAATATGTCATTCAATTGATAATCAATGAAAATTTAATTCAACAACTTCTGAAATAATAAGATAAAAGGTTTATATAATAACAAATTCGAATTTCATGATTATCATAAATGTGGGGAATTTCCCCAGTCAAGATGGAGAACTAAAAAAACACAATAAAAGGCAGAGCCAACTCTACAACAGATCTGTTTGCGATTAGGCTCATATCAGGCAACAAATTCTAAGAGGTATTGTGCTTGACATATGCTAATTGTATTCTTCTTTCTAATGCATGCCGATAAGGCAATTTTTACACAACATTCAAATTCCAGCTCTACCCACTTGTAAAACTTGGTAGAACTTAAGAAGTGTAGTAAAATAAGCCGAGAAAAAACATGTGTATTAAAAGTTGTGTAGTGCTAATGTAAGGTACACCAAGAAATTACCGTTTCGTATGGTATGTTGGTACGCTACAAAGCTCATAAAACATACAATATACAAACGGTAGTTTTCATCTCGTACCAGTTTGATAAAGAAATATTTGTAATTGATTGATTTCAATGAAAGTGTAAAATTAATTAAGTAGTTTTGTATTGTACTTTTGGTTATTTAAATTTGAATTTATTTGCAATAAAGTTTTTTTTGATAAGGAATTAAGTGATATTTTTCATACCGCTAAACACCTCGTTTATTCCGTTGCTTTTCAGAATAATAACTTTGTGCATTGTGCACAGGTACGATCGGAGTAAAAAAAAACTATTTCAAAGTTTACTCTGTGAACCTACCCTTAATTGCAGCGCCACTGAATGCAAAAATTAAAAGCATTTTACCGGTAAAAATAGTGAATACTTCATCGCAGCTATGCTACGGCAATGAAAATCAAACAATTAAAATGACCTGCGTTTCTGAAATAGAAAAATTTGATACTTTAACTCTTAAAACTATAGTAGGTACTATACAATAAAAACATCAACTGGTTGCACTCAAATCCCCGTTTCTGTATATTAGCGTTGCAATTTATCACGTTGTATAGCATTGAAATACAGATACCAACTACAGTATTATTCAAAAGCTCATATAATATTCCACGGCCGATATTGCACGAAATTTCACATCCAGCATACTGCAGCCACACAAAATGGCGTATATTCCGCAAAAGACGGCCAGCACTATGAGCTCGCGAAAATTTAAACCGAAGGAAAAATGCTTATGAAACCACACCTTGTGGTCAGATTTAAATAATTACTTTGCAGCTCAAAGAAAACAAATGGAAAAAAACGCTTTAGCCAATGGTTTGTCCATTCTATCGAGTGGTCCGGGTAGATTTAAAGTGAAAATGAATAATTCAAATTTTCGACCTTCTCCTTTGTTCTCTGGCTACAAATTTATCTGTTACTGAGTTTTCAATGGTGTGGCCACTTCTCCAATAAAAGTGTTTCATTGCAGCGCTTGAATTTTTTTTCACAATTTAAGGAAATAATTTCAGTTCATTTTTTTGCGACTTGTCCATGATGGTTTAGACGATTTTAGAGTCCTTGCCACCCTCAAAGATTG
The DNA here is from genome assembly GCA_963978885.1 of Nemotelus pantherinus. NCBI lineage: Eukaryota > Metazoa > Arthropoda > Insecta > Diptera > Stratiomyidae > Nemotelus > Nemotelus pantherinus. Next base: position 125,661,760 of record OZ022265.1, read on the forward strand.
TTTATCGACTTAAAACCCTTTTTAATCTCTAAAAGTCGTCATAGTAGTATTAGAATTTATGCAGCTATATTAATCAATCCTTGAAAAATTGGCAACCCCTTTCCGAAAACAAACAAAACCACAAACTGCACTAAACGAATTTTAACGAAACAGAGAAGATGTATAGTTTAATTGCATTCGCTTGGACTCCGGCATCACACAGGCTCACGGCTGTGTCTATCCGCATACTGCCAACAATTTGCGGTCATTATGTTAATTTGCATAGTTTTTTCTATGTGGTTGTGTTATTTACGTTACCGCTTTTTCCGCAATTTTAACATGTTAACTGTTTTCGCCCTTGTTTCGTACATTTTTCCTCTGCAACTTCATGCAGTCTTTTTGGGTGAGAGACGTAACGACGAGGCTGAAGACAGTACCGTTCTTGGCAATGATAATGCATTCGGTGATGTTAAATGAAGTACAAATTGTGATTTTAATGAAGCGTTTTAAGAAATTATGCGGCTTAATTGTAGTCGCAATGAGCGCCTTCAGTGAAATTTTATGGTTGGAACAGGACTCGATGAGCGAAAATTTCCAAGTGAAATTGCTTTGTAGACGCAATTATTGAAAAATTTGCCATTTTGTAAGCTAGAGAGCTCACAAAGGATTTTAGTTTTAGAAAAGGGGTTGGATAAGATGCTGTTTGAAGTAAAATGTGTAATGAGAAAGTTTTTGAATGCAGAAGTTAGTCAAGTGAATCATTGAAATACTCTTTTCAAACTAGTTTTCAAAACTTTTTGAATTTATTGAAATAAATTTGTTTCAGTTTGTAATATTTTCAATTTGAATAACTTAAATTTTTCTATCCGCATAAGGGAGAATGTCTAGCATCAAGAAATATGCACTTGTACATTTCACCAAAAGCATTTAACACAAGCCAATATTTCAAAATTTATCTCTCACGAATATTTTTTAGTCTTAAAAAGGGATCTTTGTTGCTTCCAAAATGATTGACTCTGAAATATGTTTGCATTTTCCGACGATATAGTACATATTTTAAACGAACAATGAAATTTATATGAAATTTCAGTATTTTATCCATGTACCTTTGAATGCACCTCACATGAAATTTCATAATTTAGAATGCTGTGTGCGCCTGATATTTGCAATATCGAGAGTAAAATTCATTTGAATTTTTCGGTTCAGATGGAAAATGATTTTCTGAAAAACACGAACATAGTTATGTTTACACATTTTTGTTATTGTTCATAGACAAAATGTACATTTCATTAGTCATCCAAAAATTTGAATAAAATCTTTCAAATGGCATAATAACTGTGGAAAATGTTTTAATTATTGATAAGCTACTCTATTATGCTCTTTGTAAAGAAAACATCCATTTATTGTTAAAGTGCACTGAAATTTTAAAATGCATCAGTTGCATTCCGTTCACACAGTCAATCATTTATAAAAAAATTGACCCCTCGGTACTTCATTATCTAATTATATGCTATTTTAAATTTTGTGGAGATTTTGTGCTGCCAGAATTTTATTTGATTCAAAACCATCAAAAAAATTCAATCACTAGCATTTTACCAAAACAATAAATCCAAATATTGCATTCATTTCAACAAAAAAGCTTGCGCATTGACCCTTAGAGCATAACGAATGCTAGTATATGTATGCGCACAGCGCAAAAGAAGAGCTTAGAGAGAAAGATTGTAGAAAATGTAAAATAAGCGAGTGTACAGACCACAGATATGAAAGAAAATGGATACGAAATGGCTATCCGTGTACCCATACGTGAGTGTGCCATTTTTAATACACGCACAACATTGCTCTCACAAAAATTCCGCTCAGTGCGCCCCTTTCTACCGCACTCACAACCAAAAAGCCTTAATGCTGTGTCCTAATGCTGGGAACACCAGCTCGGTGTAAAAGCGTGCAACGGGCAACACGGAAAGAAACGTCAATGTCAGTTTCATTTGTGTCGGGGACTGAAAACATTGACTTTCAGTCAAATTTTGTGAAAAAAAAAATTTGAAAATTTTTCGGTGTATTCGGTGGAAACGTTCATTTACGTTTGTGTGCAATAATTTGTGTCGGTTTTGCGAATTAGCGGTCATAAATTAAAATAGTGCGATAATGAAGTGCCGCGTTTCAGGTTGCAAAAGTAGCTACCAAAGTGCTTCACATATCGTATTTCGGGTAAGTAAAATTAACCTTTGGCATCAATTTCGATTTGTTTTTGTCTGAACTCTTAATTAATTTCATTCACAAAAAGCATTTTAATCTCTACTCACCGGTTGTGTGGAAAGAAATGTCAAACGACGTTCAAAATGGCGATCTCTCGTGTTTTGACATGAGCGTTACCATATGAACTGTTTAGAGCACATACCAGTACCTCATTCTAACACCAGTAAGCAAAAAGACGAAAATTGGCACATTTCTCTCGGTCGATTTCTAATCCATTCTCTCTTATATCTGTGGTACAGACAGTATTGAAGAGCCAATTTGCTTGTTTTGTAGAAAAGATGCCTCCGAAGAAGCTAGTCATACAAATACATCCATCTCAGAGAAGTGCGTTCATCAAGCGGACTGGGAGATGCAATCAGTGTGGTCAGATATTTGGGAGAAAATATAGCCCAATTTAAAATTTTCATAGCCCAAATTACCGAAAGTTTTTTATTTGTAGCCCAAAAACCGCCACAACTGTCTTTATATCTAAATCAATTCATTCAAGCTGTTTAAATTATAATATTTATATCGTGAATTTGTATTCTCATCACTTTGAATTTGAACTCTCATCACGATTCCGCTTTTGGCCCTCAGATTTCATAGTAATCCACATTTCAAAAAACACTTTTTTAATTGTAATTGGAGATACTTTAATCTAAACAGATTGTAACCAGCAGAAAGCTTCAAATACAGAAGCTAATTTTGTTGGGTTTGAAGTACGCTCATCAGTATTTTCTAGAGCACACAATTTAATGCTCATCATATATGTATGTATGTATGTGCGGTAGTTTAGTTTAATCCTCTGATTTAAGTATAAACTATCTATTTTAGTATAATTCCCTGGTCTAAGGGCTGTAAATGAAAAGTGCAAATAAGTGGGAAAAAATCGTAGCTTGATGTCTTCCAGATTATCATTGCTATTACATCTAGTTTAATCAAAAACGATGGTGATGTTTCGGTTTTTTGTCTGCATTCCAATACCAGGTGTGTGCATCCATTCTTTAAAACTAGCACCCGTCATCCAAGATGTTGTGTTAGCTCGCCAAGTTATGCCCAAACTTCACTTAATGTCAGTTATTCCGAACGATCTTGGTCTTTTGGCTTTTCCTATGACCAGGAAATTTTTCTTTTCGCTCCTTACACAGCACTGCAACTGTCGCACGTTGCTTTGAAAGTTTTCCACTTGTACATCTTTACTATTTAAGGCATAGTGATTTTATTGGTGTTGCGCTAAAAAACAATTCTGTCTCATCAAGATTATTGATATTTTGTTTTTTTTATACCGTAGTGAATATTGTAACCCTTTTTAACGGATTGTAGCTACCCGTTTTATGCATTGAAATTTTTTAACGATTTGATGGGCTTTGGAGCAAATTTTTTAACGATTTGATGGGCATGAAGTATCGGGTCGGATATTTTTGAAGCGTGCCTTAGATAGCCATTCATACAAAAATTTATCTATCTGGCAGTATGATAAATTTATTTTCAGCTGCTTTCTGCCAGTGTCTTCGAAATTTTTCAATGTCTGCCTTAGTTGGTTTTTATTTTTTAAATACGTTGCACCTGACTCTTACTAATTTTAAAGCCATCGGAATTTTTTTTCAGCTGAGCAATCGTTTTTTTGCTTGCTTGCTTGTATTACTTTTAACTTTTTGCGAACACTTAGTTCGTTGTATTTTGCCCTCATCTGCTAACAAAGGGAAAATGTACAATAATGGTCAAATATATCAATATTTTATTGTTAACGGAATACCACTTAAATTGAAGCCGTCTACAACGTACCAAATTCTACACATCAAATGATTTTTCGGCAGAAAGTCATGCAGAAATTATACGAGAGGTTTTCCTTGACCTTTAGCAGTTGACCTTTTTCTGGAAAACTCATTTTTTTACACTTTTTCATTCTGCTCTTAAAATCGTTTTTGGTCAAAAGCCGCCAACCCGCGAAATCAAAAAACATCCCGCCTATTCAAATTTTAGACAGCCCAATTGGCGGGAAATAGCCCAATCTGGCCACAGTGAATGGAACCGATTTACATATGTTCACTCAAAAAATGAAGAAGATGTATATCTGGCCTTCATTAGTACACCGTGTAAGAACGAGCGAAGCAGCACCTACTCCTGAGACAATTCGGCAAAGTGGCAACTTCTGTAAATGGTTCACTACCGTTCTAGGACTTGAAAGACCAATAAGAGAGAAACTGAAGGGGGTTCATTCCCAACGGGAATCGCGGTAATGTATTCCGGCGTAATGCATGAATCAAACAATGCTAGTAATGTCAATTTCCGATTTCCACAGCTATTTTCCAGCAATTATAAGATATACTCGTATAAATGACTTGGAGCATGGGAAATGTTGCAAGAGAGAAAGCTCATATGTTATAAGTCCAAGATTGGCCAATCAACATCATTCGCACAAACAAGGGGAAAAGAACTTGCAAGCATACATCGGTTATGGGTAGTCTGCTATATAAAGCGGAAAGATGAAAATTTCGAAGCATTTCAAATCATCACGCACGGGTAAGTAAAATGTATGAAGACGATTCTCCCTAGTAGCAAAGAGCATGCGCTATTGGAATTACCAATGAGCGTCAGCATGCAAAAACCACACATGCAGAGATACGATCGGCCGCCGGCCAAAGCTTTAATTCATATTGAGGCGTATAAATGCAAGAATACGATGTCGTACTTTCCAAAAAGCTCTTATACATAAAGCTATAGAGCTAAAAGCATGAGTTTCCCCTTGTATAAATCTTCCCAGCCTAGGACATGCAATGTTAAAAAGAAACAACGCGTAATGGTCCGGTAATGCTTACACGCATTACGCGTAATGCTTACCGAATATATCCGTAAGCATTATTTTTCCCGTTGGGTTGCTACAGCTGCTACTCTTTTCCCAGCCATACTCTCGATAGGTTCAAAATTTTACTCAACAACTTATGGCAGATGCTCAGATAAAGTCTCCTCTTGATAGTGATGGTGACTTCGACGCATTGTTACGGTTCGAAAGGAGAAGGTAGGAAATGTTGTTAGAAATTGTAAAGTATGTTGTAAAGTAACGGTTAGTGTAGATAGTTTAGGTGGAAGTAACGACAACGCTGCGGATAATGCGTTGCACCATCAAGCCACGGAAATTGCGATCGACATAGACATCATGAATCACAATCACCGTGACCCAGAAGCGAACAGACCATTAAATTGATCAGGGTCACCATATCGTAGAGCTTTACAAACTACGCGAATTTAAAGATCAACTAATTCCGGAACAACTATAAATCAGATTGCCACGACAATATCGACGAATCCGGCTCTGCATGCAAAGTAAAGTACACACTCAATCGGTATTGTAGCTATTCGATGAGCTCGCCTATAGAACAATCCAAACGTTGTTTTGTTACAAGATTATTGAGAATTCGTGCTACTCGCATTCGACTCACTCACAGTCGCCGCAAATGTATCTCCCAACTCCTTTTGGATTAATATCACGACTTAGTACACGCACCCACGCGCATTTCTTATTGACTTTCTGTTCACAACATCACTTCTTCAGATCGATTTATGTATTTACCGAAATCATCATTGATTCAATATAAACAATAGGTCAGTTGTCAAATACGTTGGCTGGCACAAGAATGCCCAAAATCGGGCCGTAAAAGAGTGAAACGACTGAGAACGAAGAGCATTGCCATTTAGTGTATCCGTGCGGGGAAGGAGCAACGCGCTGATAAAGAGTGCAACTGTTGTGTATTGCAAATTGAACAAGTGCATACAACGGGTCCGAGGAGTAGATTTTGAAAAGTAGCTTGGGTAGTAGAAGCCAGAAAAAGGGTCTTTTTAATTCGACAGGGTAAGTGATCGAATGGTGGTAGCTACAATTCCCTGGGGGAATCTAATATTTTTTTCTTTTTTTTTATTCTGGGAGGAACTAAACTGAGTAAAGGAGAAGGAAAGTTTTTGGGAAAAACGGAGTAACGGAATAATGGAAGGTATTGGATTGTATAAGGAAATATATTAGTCGAGCAGCAAACGCATATTCTTCCGTCAGAGCAGTTTGGCTTCAAAAAGAAGTTTAGATCAACACACCTAGTACACAGGATCAAAAACAATATTCAAGACAATTTGGATCACCGCATTCTTTGCCATTGATGTGAAAAAAACCTTTGATTCCGTTTGGCATTGCAGTGTTATAAAATAAAAAGACATAATTTACCTTATCCACAGGTATTTTATAGCATGTATGTATCTTCGAATCGGTTTCGAAAAGGTGTCTCATTACTGCTGAAATACCTCAAGGCTCAATTTTTAGTCTCATACTTTACGACATAGCTGCGAGCGACATACCGACACTAACAAATTGTCAGTTCTACCACTTTGCGGTTGATACTGCAATAACAACTAGCCATTGTGATTCAAATGCAATAAAAACGACTCCTGAAAATGAATACACCACTATTTTCAATTAAATTAACCTATATTATGTGAAAGAATAATCTACAAAATATTTTGGGATTGATCTGATTAAAAAACTCATTTTTAAGGATAATATTAATCATAGCCTGCAAAGTGTGACTTATACATAAACATACTTTAACTCCTGATTAATCGGAACCCAATTATTTCATATCTAACATACACGTTTGGGGCAAATGTGCTAAGTTAAAACAATTTTAAATAAAGTAATTAGTTGCATGCAGATATCAAGGAAGGATAGCAGGTGAATAATAACTGTATATTTTGCATGCAGATAAGTTGTTTTCAAATGAAATCCAATTAACTATTTTTTTGCATGCCCTGCCAAACATGCATTTAAGCTAAGTTCAAACGATCAGACTCTTTAGCTGTCAAGCAATGGGAACGTCATCATATGTCTTTTTTCCTCAATAAACCCTGCTCTCTTCTTGTTCATATGTTGCTCGCTTTGTATGCATGTCAATAAAATCATAAAATAAATAATCCATTTGTGTGGTTATTTATCTGCAAGCAAATTTAGAAAAATTACCTTGAAGAAGACCCACACTGGGCGCTACAATCTTCAAGCAACTCCTTCAAAGTTATTTGATATTTACTCATGTGCAGCTGCAAAATGAAAGTATCTGAAATTATTGTATTGAAACACCCAACTACCTACATTAAGTATGAACCATATTCTGAATGTTTTTTTTCGCAAATCCTAACTATGATGTCATTCCTTTCTCAAAGCTATTATCACCCAATCGCTTAACATTCCTATTCGAAACAAGAACAAAACAATTCTGGTTAGATCTTATTCAACCAATCGTCATTGCTCTTTGAGCACAGTTAAACGGGCTCACCCAAAACTTTTCCATACGGTCAAATTCAATCCGTAAATGAGAATATTCAAAAGTTTTGTCCCTACGCATTTTGTCGCTGTTAGTGTCTTCCTTTTTGTCTCGTTCGCAAATTTTCTCCGGTAGGACTCAGAAAAATAGGGTATCATTTTACATGGATCATACTCTTACGTCAGTTCTTTCATTATCGGCCTGCCTTCGCATCTACATAATAGCAGCCTACGTAATCGCACTAAAGTCTGCCTTAGAGATTTCTAGTGGAAAGGTTCGTGAAAAGCACACTCATCGATAATCGATTTGAACAAAATAGGTTTGTTACATACATATAAAAAGATATCCTTTGAGTCAAAGCAGACTGTTAGTAAAGTATTGGATGCACGTGACATTTTGAATAACGTAATACTAAATTGATTGATGAAATTCATCATATTATAGCAAGTAAGCCGTTTAGCTCCAAGTAATTAAAAACCAACTACAAATAAATGAATATGTTAATAAGGAAAATATTTGCTTTGCGATAAATATCCTTCTGCCTTTCTAAATACAGCTTGCAGTGTAAATTGTCTTCAAAAAAAATCTTTTAGCTTCAACTTTAGGAAATCTTCTAAAACATTGAACAATTTAATTTTTTTCTCCCGTCGTCGATCACCTCTAACCCATAGGTAGTCAGCCCTTCAATCCAAACAGATTCATCTGACACGTTTCCGTCTCCTGTTTGTGGTCTATTCATTTGCCGAAATGACTTCGCATTTCTTATTGTTGATGGAAATGATTTTCCTTCCGTCTTCCTTTTTCGTGTTTTACTTCACTTTCGTTTTTCTTTCGGAAGATAAAAAAAAACGTTGTTTATCCCTGAAAATGACGAGGAAGTCGTTGGAAAAGTCGAAAGCTTTTAGCGGTTTTCAACAAGCGAAGTTGCATGAAACGACAAAACCCTGCGTAGAGAGTACGCTATTGAATCGAAACAATGAAGTCATCTTAATGAAAACAAAAATCTAATTTTATACTTTTTTTTTGATTTTGTGTGTTACGCAAGGGAGAATTACGTGACAGTTATCAAGGTCTGTTTCAATGGCATTGTTATGAACTGGAGCAAAAAGTATTTAAGAAACTGTGATGGTTTTCAAATAAATTTGTTGGCAGAGCTCCGAGTAATTTTTCAGTGGTGGTTTTTTTTTCAAATGTAGGACATCTGTTGAATAATGTTTGCACTTGACTAAACAAAGTCCAAATGTTTCGTAATAACTCTCAGTCAGAACATAATAAAGCCAGAAATATGTCGGACAATAAGCATCAAGCTGCTGAGTTTTATCAATGCTGCAACAGTGAAATTTTCATTATTTCATTTACCCAAATCGTCCGCATCCAGCCTAGTCTAAAACTAAATTGCTTGATTGATTTATAATCCAGTCAAATCGTTTAAACCCGTTTGTAGATTACCTAGTAGTTCCGATTGCTGTCAGCGAAATCTCTTTGCTAATTAAAACTGAAAAACAGCATTAAAATCCCATTTCGCTGGCTAAGTTTTGCCTGCGAAGAGAAAGTTTCGTTATCTACGGGACTTTTCCCGGAAGGAAAACGAGCTCTGGTTGAGCTTCTTTATAGATAACTCAAAACACTACAGCGGACAAACGGCGAAAGGCTTAGACATTGCTGGGCTACTTTATCTAAGAAAGTGACCAGCAAGAAAACATGAACGGGTCTAGCCTTTGTAAAAAAAAAAGTTCACTCATTCATATTCTTTTTGGTGAAATCAAGTGTACTGATTTTTTTATATAAATAACACTGTGGGCATAACAACAGCTTGAAACAGTTTTTTTTTCTGCAGCGATTTAGTGACGTGAAACAGCAAAGTGAATATTTCTGGATATCTTTTTAACTTGAATAATTCTTGCACGTGCTCGTTGGCATTCTGCTTTGTTCGTTGTGCTTGACAGAGCAAATCAGCTTTTAAATAGAATGATGTACTTACGTTCGAAGGCACAAAGTACGTTAATCATACATTTTGTATTCAAGTCAGAAATGGAGTCTGAGGGTACACACAAAACACTGATTGCTGTGTACAGAAGTGGTGTTGTCAAGTGAATTTCGAATTGAATTTTCTGTCTGTGTGCTTAATGTATCTATGTGTACCAAACTGAATTTGCGTATTCGGTATAATTAAACTCCAAAAAATATATCGGATTGGAGATGTGTCAGTTATTTACGGATAAAAATGTGAATCTAATAACTCGCAAGTAGCATGAAGATTGTGGATGCTCGGCACGTGTGCCTGTGTTTAAGAAAAGCAAATGGATATATCATTATGTATTGGATTCTATGTAAATCTACAATGGGATTTTTGAGAACATACCATCTGGTGCTTTAAATTTAAATTTAATGGAAAACACCTTTTGCGTTGTGAAAATCATACAAATTTTTTTGTGAAAATTTTTGCCAGGTAGAATTTCAGTAACAAGCTACCCAGTATTTATCATTGCCTTGAGTAATTCATGTGGAATATTTTCCAAGCAGTCCCAAAATCTTTTACTATAATACATTTTCCATGCACTGAAAAAATCCACATGGCACCCAGAGCTATGTAACATAGCGCATTATTTATGGCCCCATACGCTATGTACCAGTGTTGCCAGATCTAGATTTTTAAAAACCCCCATATTAGACTCAAAAATCCTCAAAATGGTATCATTTCAATTGAAAAACCCCCAAGAAGTGTACAAAAATAACAAAACAAATCAGTTAGCCACATATTTAAAATAAAATTTACAAGATTGATCAACTTTTAGATATCGTCAATTACGGAAGTTTCCCCTTTGGAATGATTGTCCTATACAGTTTCCGAAGAATTAATTTATGACTCATATTATGATTATGGCACATATTAAGTACAAATTTCGTTCAAGGATCTTTCGTGCTGAGATTATAGGAAACCTAAAATTTCAAAACAATATGAAAAATATTTCAAGAGTCCAAAACAAAAGACAAAGAAAGAACCCTCTACGTAACGTCCAACCGTAGCTCTAGTGCTAGCGGCTTAAGCTTGTGCCACACTTAGCAGCTAGCCGAAGGAGAAGCTGAAGTTGAAGTTGTATTGCTCTACCTACAAGTGTGCAGGGCAGTGTACCGTTCATAGTAATAGAAAATAGAGCCGAGCTATACTCCTGTCAGAAATGTTTGATATATATTGTGTTCAAATTGCAACACAGATTCCATCAACCATAAACTATTAAGTGTTATCCAACTTAGAGAAAATTAGACTTGATACAACATTTGGTGCTGCATATTATCTATTCTTAAATTCACATTTCATCTCCGAATATGGTAATGACGGTACTTAATTTTTTTGGAGGTTTCCCCCTCTAGAAAATGTTCTCGATATTTTTTCCTCCAAAAAACCCCCAAGAGAGCTTCAAATCCCCCGTTTTGGGGGGAAACAACCAATCTGGCAACACTGCTATGTACATAGTACTCTGAGCTATGCAATATGGCTCCCAGCGCCATAATGTCAGAATCTACATAGTGCGTGGTCCTATGTAACATAGTGCAGCATTTATGGTCCCATACGCTATGTACCTAGTACCCTGAGCTAAGCAGAATGGTCCCCAGCGACATAATTATGGCCCCACACGCTATATTACATAGTACCATAAGCCATGTAATATGGCTTCAGTTGTCATACCGATTCGGATGAATTGAGGTAATTGCTTTGTTTTGAAGTCGAGCTTCTATTTTATTGTAATAAAATAATTCTTTTCAATTTGCAATCTCGCCCAAGGGCATCCGGGAGGTTAATTAAAAAATTAGCTTAAGCAAGAATCTAGCTGACAATTTATTTCTTTCATGATGTAAAACAACTCCAATTATAACTCACAGCCATACTGTGTGAGGGGACGTTTAATGTTAGCAAATTATGTAATATAGTATGTAATATAGTCCTACACAAAGGGTAATGATACGTTATGTCTTAAGAGAAATCAAATGCACCGGTTCCAGCGGAAAAGTTTATGTGGCCTTGGTCAAAAAACGTTGTTTTGGACCTTAGGGAAAATGAAAATAAAAGATTTAGCGGGAAGCGATTCACTGAAAAAACACATAGCGCCAGACGCCGCAGTTTATAGACTTCTGGCGCCATGTATATAGTCGATTTTCGGGATTGTGATAAAATATCGCACCACACGCTGTAGTTCATGGCGAAAAATACTTAGGAGCAGACGCTATGCTTATAGCCCTCCACGCCATGTAATATAGTCTTCCACGCCATGCACTATAGTCCTCCACGCCATGTACTATAGTCCTTCACGCCATGTTCGTAGAGGACTATAGTGAATGGCGTGGAGGACTATATTACATGGCGTGGAGGCCTATAAGCATATAGCGTCTGCTCCTATGTATTTTTCGCCATGTACTATGGCGTGTGGCGTTATATTTTATCAGAATCCCGAAATCGACTATGTATATGGCGTCAGAAGTCTATAAACTATGGCGTCTGGCGCTATGTGTTTTTTCAGTATGTCAGCTTGCTGTTGGTTTAGGTGTGATAGCCGCAATAGACTTCGTCCAATGACCAATTAACTCGAATATAGGGTGTTGATTAGTCGGTGATTGACTGAGGTTTTTACTTACAGCTGCTAGAAGTTTGGTGTGTGATGATGGTTGGTAGAATAAAGCTGAATTTAAAATGAGCATCATGCACGTCAGCAGATGGTGTTCCAACCTCTCAGCTAAACAAGTTCTTTGTCACATAAAATATTAATGAAAATTATAATTTCAAATCATTTCGAACAAGAATAGTTTCAGTCAAATAGCTGCAATATACATAATTCGATGTTATTCGACATTTTAAGGAGTTTTTTGGTATGCGAAAATTCATAAACATTTGGTGTGCAACAGTATTCAACAAAATAAATAAATGTTAAAATGAGCTAATAGGCTCTGAAATCATTTATTTATTTTTGAAATTTTGAACAACTGACTAATGTAAAAAAAATTTCTTTTTTCAGATAAAAACGTTCAGTACGTACAAACCTGTCTCCATAAGATATAAGGTAAGTTGAAGCAAACAAATTTGTGAAGAAGTATTTTCTTAGTGAAAGTGTTGAATTATGGTCAAACTTATCCACACAAGTGCATAATACTTTTTCATCTAAAAAAAAAAATACTTCAGCAATTGTCTTCAGCGATTATTTCCAATAATTTTACAAAGCGAAATCCATCTTGGTGGCGCTGTAAATTTATGTCAATGTCATTCAATGTAATAGCTGTGTTTAATGAGCTTCTCTAGATTGAACTAGGCTGAGATATCTCAACAAAATGTGCTTCATGAGCAATTCGGCTGATCTGACTAGCTCGTCGAGCATATGAGCCTGCTCTATGTTGAACTAGAGCAAATTAGAGCATGGTATCAGCTCTACTTTTTTTGATAGAACAAGTTCGGTCAACCAACCAGCTTTTTGTCAACTGTCGCGCTACTGACTTTTAACAAAAATTTTTGACTGAAGTAGATTTTTTTATTAGTGAATGAACCGGTTGAATTTCTGATTAGCAATCAACTTCGAGAATTGCCTTCCAATTGCGCTTATTTCCTGGAATTTTTGACAGCAGCTCTATTTTAACTTACCTTGAGATATTTTCGGAGTTATTCAGCATCGCTATTGTAGTTTTGAAATTTAGGAAAACTTGCATAATTAGTCGGAATTTATCCGCTAAGAAAACTTTCTCTCAGAACTTTTTCAAAGAGCAAATAGAGATAAGCAAAATCAAAGCATATATTCTTTTAGAGAAACAAGGTGGCAACAATGGTATCATCAACCTCAGAAATCATAAGACGCAATGAAAATCAAATCTGAAATAGTGTTGAATTACGTCTGAATTAGGCGGCTGTCTCTCTCTCTTTGGGGCTGGAAATGATTGGTCGAGATGATGTATTTTTTGACTTTGTTTCACAAGATCCATAGGAGTGAATTAGGATTTACAGCATTACATTAGTCAAGTGGCTTTATTTCACAGTGATTGACCTAGTCATGCTGTTTGGGGTGGCGTTCTATTAGCAGCCTGCTCTTGAAAACACCACCAAATGTTGGTGGAGATATTATGATAGTTTGCAGTCGTGTGGTAACAGAGGCCTTCCAGTCCACCCCCACTATAGTACTTTTCGTATTCCTTCATTGGCTGCGAACCAATATACTATTATTGATGCTGTTAGGCTCCATTATATTTCTGCGTGGACTGAAATAAAGTCGGGGCAAATGAGACTCTTATTTGAAAGTATTTTTGCTCTAGCAGACGTTTATTTAATCACTATAGTGATTTGGGGTTTACAACTCACATTCTCGACAGTAGGCCCATCCACGTATACATCGATGGCATAAAGCAAAGTAATAAAACGGCCATGATATATACTCGGATGAGCTTAATTTACGTTTGCTCTTTGTCTTCTAGGATACTGTAATGTCCTTCAGACAGAGGTTTTTACTGTTTTTCAGACGATGCAATCAAATTTTCGGAGTAATTTGAACGCTCACGGTGGTCCTTGGTCTTTATTTTACTGGACTTTGTTCCGCTGAGTACCTTACATCAATCAGAAGGTACAATAGATGCCTCTGTGAGACCGATGAACCAGTGAGGCTTTATACTTTGCTACCGGAGATCGCATGCCCTTCTTTAAAGAAACACGAATATCTGTGGCTAAAGTGACCATGAGACAAAAATACTTGGAGGACAATAAAAAGTTCTGGTTTGAAAAATCATACTGTACGACTCCAATACAGTCCTGGACCTACATGGGCAAGCGTTGCACGAAGCGGCAGTAAGGATTGCCCAAATTGCTCTTTGCTGTGCTGTAAGTATTTTCACAGGCCACTGCTTAACAGGACCCAACTAACAATTTGTTGAACATTTTGGGCGTGGATACGTTTCCATTCCTAAGGTTGCACCTACAAAGAAACCAATGTTTCGAATTAGCGACTTTGTGGTTACGTCGTAGGTTCGAATTTGGAGCAACGCCGTTCAGTAATGACATCGAAACAAAGTAGTCATTGCATGGAAAGAGTTACGTTGTAGTTACTTCCTTGTGCCGGCATTATCGCGACACCGTTTAGTAATGGTTTCGAAACATAATGCCTAACGTGCGACTAAGAAATTGACACTTATAGTCACTATGACGTAACAGCAACGTAGAATCTCAGTCACAATTTTCGTAATCGCGACGTTACGTTTGAAAGTGTTTCAAATTTAAACAATCCTCTCAATCATCCCAATATCTTTCTCTTTCACGCTCATAGCTATCTATAAGATATACGAAGAGTTTATACAAAATGATCATGTATTTCAGCATATGTTTAATATTTATTATAGTGACTGAACATTTTGAATCTTATGCAGATAAAACACGAACGATTTAAACGTTACTGCAAACGTGGTGTTGAAACTCCCTAAAACTACCAAGCGCTTGCGATTTTATCAGGCTTTAGCTAAAATAGGTCTTTTATATTTTTGATAAAATATTCATTGTTTTTTAAAAAATTAGATTCCGCACTATCAAACAAGTATAGCATGTTCAAACATGAAAAATCTGTGCTTATTACATCAAGCAAAGCTACTATTATGGATATTTGTAACTTCAAAATATTTTACAATTCTTAGCCGCCATGTTTGTCCAAATTTGTTCGCCATGATTGTTCCTTGAAGGAAATAATCCCAGTTGGTGCCTATATCGGCCATTTCAAGGCACTGTTGACACTTTGCGCCATTGGATGTTACCGAATGGTAATTTTGACTATATCGCACCTTCATAGTAGTTTTAAGAGGTCGTCGTTACTTCCTAGTTTCTAATCTGAAAGGCGCCCAAAGCCCAAGACGAAACAGTTAGTTTAACATAAATTTGGCCAATGCTTTTTGCGTTTGTTTTGCGCCTCTGTCAAGAGCTGGTTAAGAAAGTAGCTTTGGAAACTAAAACAAGTGGGACAAGATTATTGTTGTTTTAGTGCTACTATCATAATCCGCTCTCGATAGAGGCAAAAAAGAATGCTACTACTGTAATGAAATTTAATTGAAAGCAAATCTGCACATTCATTTAAGTTTAAATATATAGCATACAATATACCATGTAATTGGCAGTAGTTGGATATTATCTTCAAAAGACTTTGAAAAATATTTGCAAAATTTTGCGATACAAAGGATAAAGCAAAACTTGCAAAATATTTTTTTGTTAACCCCTCTTAATAATTTTGCCATCGCAGTCTTCTCTATCTTACTGTTCGTTTTTAACTCTTTGACTTGTTTTTAAACACATTACAAACACTCTGACTTTTGAATGCACATATCTCTGGCGTCCGAAAGTGTAATTCACTTACTGTTGGTTTTTCACTAAGTCTCATTTCGGGAATACTGTTACTTAATAGTGGCCTCAAAGTAACATCGAACGGAGATGTGCCCATAGTGTGCCTACCAAAACGACAAATAAACGCATCTTGTGACATTTGCGGTAGTAGTGAGCGAAATTCCGTTAAGGGGGCAGGTACACTTAGAATTTTGAGAAAATCGATTTTATTTTCTTTGCATTTTCTAAAAGTAGTATATTTTAAAAGCATTCTCTGCAAATTTCAGACAAATCGGACAATTCTTTATGGAGATAAATTACTTTGAATGAAGTCATCTCTAATGCATAAAACCCTTTTTTGCATGCTTTAAAAGCATTTTTCTCGAAATTATGTTTTCGAAGTCGGTGATCACTGTAACTTGAAAACGGCTTTACTGATCATCATGAAATTTGCCTCACTGATTTCATATGTAATTGTCCTCCGGATGAACGAAGGATTTTTCGATTGGACGATATTTTTTTCAATAGCCGAAAATGTGAGTGAAATTTTGGTCGAAAATACAATTTTGAATTTCAACAACCGCCATTTTTCAAAAAATCAAAATCTGCCAAAGTCCTTCGTTCATCCGGAGCACTATGTCATTAACTAATACTCCCCGATTTTTTTTTTATTTCGGATGACCCAGTGACAAGCTACAGTGATCACGGCAAAACAATTTTTTTTTGAACCCCTCGAAAATTTACTCTATTTCGACTAATTTTCAACCTGTTACCTTAACAAAATTATAATAGCTTCTACAAATATATATCTTTCAAGTAAAAAACATTTGTTATCAATTATTTTAATGTGTGTTTAAGAAAAGCTTCTAAGAAGGAGCTTTTTTTGGACGTCCTAATTGTACCTAACCGCTTAAGTAATGTAGTAATGGCAAACAATACACTGTTGTCCCTGCAGCGTGGGAGAAGAAAAATTTTCTTTACTGCCCATCTCATATGAAATCGCGGGACATTGAAAAAGAGCGGCAAATGGCGGAAAGCGTACCAAAAACTGATTGGCTTAAAATGCCATGTAAATTTAAAGCTATGTCCTGTCCTGAACTAGTTGTCGGTCGAGACTTTTTTACTAACCCCGCTTTATGGGATTCCATATTGACGTTTAAAGAATTGTCAGAACGAAATCATTATGGGTATAGGCACCACTACGTAACCATTACATGCGAGTTTCCTTGATAGGCATAGACATATTAAAGGAATTTTGTGTGGTAACTTTGACGTCCAATGTGCCTTATTGGGATTTTGATTAAGTCGCACTGAAGGAACTAATCCCTTATTGACACAATGCCTATAAAGACGCGTTAGAAGTAGTCTTTACCACTTCTTTACTAAAATTTTGCCTATCAAGGAATTTTACTTTCAAGGAAAAATGACGAAACAATTCCGACTTGACATAGTATTCACGACGTACTCGCGTCAAAAAACTGCATTTAGTAACATATGGACGCAAATTGTTAGTTGGGGATAGCACGCACAAAGATTGGCGTTGAGTGCAAAAATTTCTGTTGGAGCTTTAACTCAGAAGACGAAGAGAAGTCCGTTCTAAATCTCATATACAAGCTGAGCACTGGCGTAGAATAGATTGGCAAGACTTTGTGCGCTCTTTCTCTGAAGTCTGATTGACCTGCTCTCATTGGACCTCAAAAGGATAGTGCCGTTTATCAAAGTAGTCAGATAATGTTTAATTGTAATGGCTAAGGAACTTAAATTAAGATTTGGCCTCACAACGGGCCTCTTTGATGCCTATGTACGTTTTTCATCATGCCTCTCTCAACCAACAGCAACCACAACTTAACCCAACCTTGATTAAAAAGTGTTTAATCTGGCTGACTAGGGTGAAAGAATCACAAAAAAAAAGACTTGGATTTTTTTCGAAGACTGCTGGAACAACTGGAAGCTTCTGTTTGAATAGTGGGAGTCGGACTAAAGTAAAATCAGTCCCACTACAACATTTTTTTACCTCGGGGATTCAAGTTGGCAGAAGTTGCAATCACAATCACTGTATACATCCTTGTGTTGAATTCACAGCTATTATGAGTGATTTATATTGGCTTTGTCTTTGCACTCAATAAGAGTGCAAAGTCAGTAAGAATAGTGAAAATTCGAATAAAAACAGGGAAATTTGATAAAGTAAAAGGCGTTTTACATAAATTGGTAGAATACTGATGACTATTTGATCTGTTATTCTATGCAAATGTGTTAGGAAGAAATCTATTGATCAATCCAACTAATAAATTTATCAATTCAAACAAAAAAGCAACAAGTAAAATTCAATGACGTTAAGCATAGAAAAATATGTTGAAAAAGTAGTGCAACAATAAATACATGAACATTTTGATTCAAAAAAAGATTCAAAAAATGTACTGAAGTAAAGGATTGAATATTGCTATCGAAGGCTATTGTATATATTCTCCGAGAAAACAAAACAAAGAAATGAGTTTGGTCAATCGTTTGAGCCAGTAAAAAAAAAATCCCGGAAGCGAATTTTTCACTTCAAATTAGGCCAGCAAAAACAATCCTTCTCATTGACAAATGACTTCACCACTCTATATATTTGTTGAATTCTGTCGTAGATCCTATTTTCAGGACTGGCACATTTATTTAAGTTGCAAGAAAAAAACTTTGAGAATGTAGTTAAAAAACCAAACAAAAGCTGGATTTTTTTATCACTTCTAAAGTTTTGACTGACGTGATCCAAAATGACCAAAATAAGAAACGTGCAAGCGGTTTTGAAATTATGCTAAGTCTGATGAAGAAAAACACTATTCATTTTGCAAAACCATCCTATTTTCGTACTACATCCAAAGTTTTTGCAAAAAACTCTCTGAAATAATTTGCAATGTTCTAATTTTTTCTCCTTTCAGCTGAACATTCTTTCATCTCTATTTTAACAAAATTCCATGCTTCTTCCATTCAAATATGCCACATTCCGAAAAAAGCTTTCACTGCTAAGAACATTTCCCACCTACTTTTCTCCGCATTCCTTCAAAAACATCTTGCTACAAGGGAAAAATCCAACTTCTCGACCCAGTGAATATAACAACGTAGCATTAATTATGGATATCCTGTGGTCGTAAACGGGCGCAATGAATGTGTTTTATCGTTTATAACATTGAAATAATTACATATGTAGGTACATCACTGTATTACACTGTCCGCCATTGTTCTGGAAATGAAGAAGATTTTCGCTAGCATCATCGTTTTGAATCAAATGAGATTCTGTGCATAATTTACAGCACATGCAGACCATAATACTCTGTCTCAGACACTCTAATCTCACTTAGCCACTATCCTTTCCTGGTCCGACACGGTTCGCTCTAGCTTGGTTGCCACAAGGACGACACTCTGCCAACCGGAGCGACCGACCAACTGCCCGAAACAGAGCAATTCCGTAATAGGAAAAGATGGAAACGGTGCTAGGCGAGCAACATTAAGATCCGTTGTTGCATGTAGCATGATAGGACTCGAGATGTATATCCTGTTGATGTTTAGTTGTTCTATTGCTTGAGTGAAACTAAACAGAATCGCTTCCTGAAAAGTCAGCAAGCTGGCATAATCACATTTTGCTTTGGTTTGCGTCTCATAATTTTCGAAATAAGAAATATTCATGTTGTTGGTTTTCGTGCAATGTCGAAATGAGTTTTTCGAATGCCCTCATTTTTTACGAAAAGATGGCTATGCGGAATACATGTGCCAAACGTATGACCTTTATGGCTCCCAAGTATTTTGCGGAATCAGAATTATGGCAGTGAGATGAGCTCAGTTAAAGTGAGTGCAAATGAAACTGAATTGCGGAATTTCAAATTTACGTCGACGCTTCATTTTATTGTGAAGTAATTGTAATGCTTGTTTTTCATAATACTTGTTTCACAGGAAAAGTCTTTGGCCAAATGTTAAAATCTAGAAAATCGAACATGAAATAAAACTTTTTGGGAGCTTATTTATTATTTTAATAAAATTTTTTCCTAGCTCAAAAAAATATTTAAAAAAAAACCGATTTTTCCTTTCGAAGCTAGATATATTGAATTTTGTGACAAATATCGATATTTCGAGGGTAATCTCCCCTCTTCTTCAGTGTCTATCAGTCTAATCTAAATCTAACTTATGTATGTTACTTATAGAGCTTACTTTTAAAGTATTGACTTATACTAATAACCAAGTAATTGTCTATTATTTGACTTATACTAATTACCAACTAATTGCCTATTAATTACTTTACTATCCATATTCATTAAATTATCCTCCTCACTATCAAATGAATGTTCAAATTAGCCTGAACAATGGTGATGCACAGTTTCCTTGATCTGTGTTTAGTCTTCTATGCATAGGGGTTTTCCATATGTGCAGGCTTTCGTACGCATCCAGTTTTCGCACCTGCTGTACCTCCTTGATCACCTCCACGTTGTCCCAAGTTATGTTGTGATCCTCCTCCAATATGTGCTTTGCTACTGCTGAACGTACTAATGTTGTATTCTTTTTCCTCGCTGAAGCTGCTTTCCGTTTATGTTCCATTAGTCTAACACCAACAAACCGTTTCGTTTGACCGATGTATATTTTGTCGCATTCTGGGCAGGTAATTTTATAAACTCCACATTTTTCCTTTTTATCCTTTTTGTCTTTGACGTGACATAGTATAGTACCTAATTTTTTAGTTTTACTGGTTGGAACTGCTTTAATATCAAAGCGTTCAAGGAGTACCCGAACTTTTTTGAACACTGATGAATAAATAATTAGAACTCTTATGGTTGTTTCTTGTTTTTCCTGCGTAAAAAGCGTCGTTAAAAGATCACGCTGTATTCTATACTTTTTCTTTTTGACAAGATTTCCAATTATCCTCTCGTCAAATCCATTTTTCCTCGCCGTATCTTTAATATATTAAACTTCTGAGTTAAAACTATCCTCATCCATGGGCACTGTTAATCACCGGTGAATCATCGAATTAAAGGGGGCCATTTTTTGGGAATGCCAATGATCAGACGTGGATGGTGTCGTCCTCTGGGTGTGTGTGGGCTTCCGGTAGATATTAAAACTAAGAAGACCTTCTTTCCTTATGACCATTAAATCCAAGAAGGGTAGTTTCTCATACTTTTCGATTTCCATTGAAAATTGGATGTCGTTATGTGCTTGGTTCAACTTCTCCAACGTTTCTCCCAAAGCATCTTTTTTAACTTTAGCTAGAATATCGTCTACATATCTCAGTCAAATCCGAGGAAGCGAACCTTCTTCATAAAGTTTCTTCTCTAGTCTCTCCATAAATATCTCACTCATAAGTGGGGATAAAGAATTTTCCATTGCAACACCTTTGATCGCTTTGAAGTATTTCACCCTGAAAGTAAAATAACTTTCATTCATGCAAACCGTAGCGAGTTTCAAAAAGTCTTTAGCCCTCTTCCTCCCCTCCGGTGGGCTATTCCTCTCTAATAGCCAGTCCTCAAAGAACGTGAGTGCTTGTTTTGCTGGCACGCTTGGGAACAGAGCCTTGACATCAAATGATACAACTAGCTCATCTTCCCCTATTGCTGCCACTCTTCCAAGCCGCCCTATTACCTCGTCTCGATTCTTAACTGTTCTATCGCTAATCTTCCCTAAGGCCCTACACTCGTCTACAATCCACTTTGCGATTCTCTTTGTTGGAGCGCTTTCAGCGGTGATAATTTCCCTAAGTTCACTTCCTTCCTTATGTATCTTTGGAAGGCACCTAATTCTTGGCAATGACGGGTTTGAGACCCGCAGCTTGTTCACCTCTCCAATCGTCCCTTTGCACTCTTTCAACTCGTTTGATAGAGTCTGGTAAGCGATCTTTCCTAAGCTCATGGTAATCCCTGTTGTTGAGTTTTTCCATAACTAATCGGTCATATTCGTCTTTGTCCATTACGACCCCGACATTTCCTTTATCAGCTTTGGTATAAAAGACCGGTTTAGCAGCCAACTCTGTGGGCACTCTTTGTGCCTTTCCAGTGTTCCCCCCTCTTACGATTTTCCCTCCTGATGAGTTTAGCCACATTGCCTCTAATCTGTGCTTTCTCGTCTTCGGGCAGGGTTTTAACCGCTGCTTCGATGTCTACTACCAAGTCTTCTGTTGGGAATGTTTTTCCCTTGACAGCAAAATTCAGACCTTGGTTAAGTAGCTTCATTTGCTCTCTTGTGAATTGAACCGTGGACTTATTCACCACATTGTTGGAGATAGTCTCTACGGCATTCTTTTTCTTATTAATGGTATCCTTTCCTCTCGTCAGCTCCTTCAGTTTCTTTGTGACAATTTTCCTCTTTCTATCTTTCTCACATTCAAAGGCCCTGTTTGCTTTCCCTACAATAACTAAAATATCGCCTTTTCTACCTAAAGGTTCACTTGCCATTTTTAGATGCAAGGAATAAACTTTGAGTGTGAGATCCCCTAATCTTTTATAAAGCCTATTTACGGAATCTCTAATGAGATTCCTTTCGGCCAGGGCAATTTGTTTCCCTACTCCTAACAGATGGGACCTAAATTTAATAATATGATTTTTAAGAGTCACATTCTTTTTTAAACATAATCTAAGGAATATTATATCTTCAGAGATTCCACCGATTACTTTTTTATAATCTACGAATTGAATAAAATTGGATTTTGACCTGGTAGTCATTATTAATTGTATTTAATGTGTACCAATTTTTTTCCTAGTTCAAAAAAATATTTGAATAAAAAAACTGATTTTTCCTTTCGAAGCTAGATATATTGAATTTTGTGACAAATATCGATATTTCGAGGGTAATCTGCCCTCTTCTTCAGTGTCTATCAGTCTAATCTAAATCTAACTTATGTATGTTACTTATAGAGCTTACTTTTAAAGTATTGACTTATACTAATTACCAACCAATTGTCTATTATTCATTTAGAGTCAAGAAAATTAGCTTTATTCTGGGCAATATTATTATTTCATTTCAAAAATGATTTGTGCTGACATTGGACTCACATTTCATTCAAACGGAAAAGTGCTAGATTCCACTTCAAAAGCAATAAATCGTATCAACTTAAATACCATTAGTCATAAAATGAACAACACATTTTTTCATTGCCAGTTCCAATTCAAATACTAAAGCTTCACTTACGTTCAACTGTTGTATTTGCCGTTTGTTATCGAATTTCCCATTTGCAAACATGTCGGAACTATTTTAAAAGTTTAAACTTCCCCCCAAAGTGTGCCGCAAAATAATATTGCGCTATTCCTGTACCGCACCCGTAAGGCTACAACTGCTAAACGACAGTTCCATAATATGCTCACGTTCACCTTCGTTTAGTTGAAATAGTGGAAATCCTATTAGGAACTGGCTTGCACAGGATTCTGCACGAAAAAGACCGAAACAATCCTGTGAGATGTGAAGTAGTTTAGGAGCAACAGTGAAGGAATGATTGTGTGATGGAATGGTAACAGGCAGAGGGCGATGAGAGTGATAGGTAACAAAGAATATTTCCTACGAGTCAGTACAAAACTATTGGAAATACTGTCAAAGGCACTTATTCAATTTCACACGTTTTGTAAACTTGTTCGATATTTCCGGTTTCCATTTTCACGCTGTCGTTAGTTAGACAACAAAAGACCAGCAAATCAACCAGTCTAGAACAAGGCATGTTATTGAAGTTGGTTGGTGTTGCCAATGCTGGTCGATAAGTTGGATTGTTGTGGGAAGCTTGGCTTTGAAACGGTATAGGAAGGAAGTTGTGCAATGGCTAGAGTTAAGTGGTTTTCGCGGCAACTGTTATGTTAGTAAAAAAAAGACAAAAGTGCAAGTAGCATGTTTACAGCAATGACTGTTGTAAAATATGTATTTTCAAGGAAATGTTTGATGATTATTATTCAGTATGTACATATGGGTGATACGAAAAAGTAGAATGTATAGCTTTCTTGGAGCTGTGAGTATTATTTTAGATCGAGGTGCAAAGCTCTGTTTGAAAGTAGTTTTTTTTTTATTTTGAACAAGATGGCGTTCAGAACACTAAAAATCGAATTGCATTATTATCCCAGGTGCGATAAATGAGTATATTTAGCTGAGCTATGTACTTTTTTGTTAGTGTTAAGTAAAACAATTGTTAGTGTTAAGTAAAACGTTAATAAAACACGACAGTTAAGCAAATAGGTAGTGTGAGAAAAGATTTTTTTTCTGAAATGAAGCAGCTATGAAAATTCGCATGTTTGAAATAATATGCATCCCAACTTTAGTAGCTCTATTCAAATAAATGCAACGAAATTCTTTCAAATGATTTTTATTACTGTCTGAATACATTATGGCATGAGATAATTGATTTGCGCGATTCAAATATTTGATAAATAATTCGTGAAATTGTATAAAATTTTCGTTAGAATCAGGGGTAAAGTGATTCGTGGAACTAATCACTCCACACTCGTATTCACATTGATTGAAAAAATTGTAATGAAGCTCTCTACCAGCTTCAACCCTTAGACCCGTACGAGCGTTGTCGTGAGATTACTTTAGGTCTGCTCCCGTACTACGATTAATTGCGATTAATCGCGATTAATTCCAATGAGGCCGTTCCCGTACTCCGTTTTACTGAAAACTGAAAATTTCCCCTCTTTCAGTAAAATTTAGTAGGGTCTGAGCTACTGAAAAATACTGAAATGTGTCAAACGGTGTGGCGCGAGTAAATATTTTCACATGTGTCATTTTCACATGCGTCATTTTGCTATGAAGATTGAATATTTTTGTGGCGATAATTTATCACCGCTTAGGATGACTTTATAATCACTATGTTCTTCCAAAAACCGAAAATTGACACTTTCGGTTGTCAATTTTCAGGAAATGCAAAGAGAGCGTTCGCGTACTTTCATGAATTTCCCCCACTACATGATTCAGGAATATTCAGGAAAATTCAGTGACTGAAAGTACGGGAACATACCTTTTACTTTATAGAGGTGATATACTTTTCACTCCAAACTTTTGGTGTAAACTGGTTACCCAATTTAAATTGTGTCGTTGCCTAACACTACCGAAAATGTTAATGACGTTTCGATGTCTACTGAGCAGTGCTTGGAACTGTGTTATTTCTGGAGCTAGTGCTTTCTGCACTGTGTCCCCCTTCCTCTGGGTGAGCGTCTTTTTCAGCCCAACTCACTCCTCACCATAACCAATGCCTCCTAGAAGTACGGGCCGTCAGGCTACGTAATCGTTCTCGCTGTGACGTCATGGCGGTAGGCCATGTTGACATTTCCACGAGGCAGTGCCGACACACACGGAGATTTCACTTGCGGTTTTGTAGCTAAAATATGAATAAAAGGTTAGTTTTTTGTGTGTGGATGCGTTGTAGTGTTAATATTTAGTGATAACTTGCATTTTGTATCAATCAATTGTATCGAAAGTGAATCGACACAAAACACCACATAACCTAAGAACGTCTGATAAACATTTCGTGGCGAATTTTTCTAATTATACCGCGCGCACCGCACTAATTTGTGTTTTAGTTGTTCACTAGCACTGTTCCCCGGATCTCACTTTGTTTTCACATTACTCACTTTAACACAACCCGTACAATTAACATTTTCCCGCGGACGTCCCATAAGACTATGTGTGTTTTTCGCGACATTTTGGCCTACTGCTCTGACGTCATCATTCTGCATTACGGCCCGTACTTCTAGGAGGCATTGCCTTAACACAAAATCATCCCTTAGTGCAGGTGCTCCGCACTATGCCGTTAACTGTCGCAGGCTAGGGTATCGATCACTAGGTCGGTTGATGTCAAATAGTTTTAGTGTCTTGTCACGTTTTTAAATGTCGATCGGGTCGATCTTCAGTTCTCTGTGTATGTCCGTGTTTCTAAAATATCATGGAATTCTAAATATTTTTCTCAGAGCGAGGTTTTGACAGATTTGTACTTGGCGTCTATTTGTCTTGCAAGTCTGATAGTACGCAGTGCTTCCGTAAGTCAACATTGGTCTTATTATTTGTTTATAGATTAACGTCTGGTTCATCATATTCAGTTTGTCTGGTCTGGTCAATGGTTTTAGTTTACCTAATATTCCATTAATTGTTTGTCTCTTGTTCTTTATGTGTGTAGTCGATGAGAGTTTGTCGTCAAAAGTTAATCCAAAGTATTTGTCTGTCCGTTGCCAGTCTATCGTCTGGTTTTCGACTGTTAGTTGTGGTGGTTGTTGTCTTTGTCGTCTCGTTACGAAGATGGCTTGCATCTTCTCAGCGTTAATTTGGATTTTCTATTTCTGGAAATAATCCAGTAACATATCTATGTAGGTTTGCAGGTTTGAAGATATAGCTTCTGCGTGCTTTGAGGTAT
The DNA here is from genome assembly GCA_963978885.1 of Nemotelus pantherinus. Lineage (NCBI taxonomy): Eukaryota > Metazoa > Arthropoda > Insecta > Diptera > Stratiomyidae > Nemotelus > Nemotelus pantherinus. The sequence continues at coordinate 125,687,939 of OZ022265.1, forward strand.
AAAATATGCATGTATCATCGGCGAATAAGGCTATTTTTGCATTGAGCATATCGGGGATGTCTGATGTGTATAAATTATACAATATTGGGGAGAGTGGTGAACCTTGCGGGACTCCAGCTTCTGTTGTCCGCATTGACGAGCGATGATTGTTAATTCTAACACAAAAAATTCTGCCCTGGAGAAATGATGCAATGAGTTGTATGAAAGGTATTGGGATTTAGAATGTATGCAGTTTGAAAATTAGTCCCGCATGCCAGACTTTGTCGAACGCCTTGGCCTCATCAAACATGACCAAGCCCGTTGATTTTCTGTGTTTGAGCCCTGTACGTATGTGTTGTACCACTCTTGCGAGCTGCAGTTCAGTGGAATGTAGTGGCTTAAAGCCGAATTGTACCTCCGGGATTGTTGATTTTTCCTCAATTATTTCTTTTAGCCGGTTGAGAAGAAGGCGCTCAGCGATTTTTCCTACGGAGGACAGGAGACTTATTGGTCTCCAGTTTTGTGGGAATTCGAGGTCTTTGCCTGGCTTAGACACCACAGTAATAATCGCTGTCTACCAGACCTCTGGGTATATCCTCGTATAGAATATAGCGTTGATTGTATCCGTCAAGGCCTCCAGTGTGCTGTCGGGAAGATATTTTAGCCATCCATTGCCAATAGAGTCTGGCCCAGGTAATTTCCGCTTGACTAACTCATTGACTATTTGTTTGATCTCTCCGAAGTCAGTTGGTCTGATTCGAGAGTCTCTTGCTGTCACAGAGGCAAGGAGCCGATCAACAGACTCAAAAACTTCCTCTTCTTCGCTAAAGTCATCCTCCAGAGAACGGTTTTCTTGGAATTGTAGCTCCAACACCCCGGCGAAGGCCTCCGCCTTGCCAGTATCGTCAAACTTTAGCCCATGTGGCCCATGTATGGGGGGCACGACGGTTTTATTTTTTTGGCGAAAGTACTTCGTCATGTGCCGGTAATTGTTGTCTCCAGACTCCATGCTCTCTAGAAAGTCACCCCACTTCTCATTGCGGAATTGTGAGATCCGACTGATGGTATTTGTAAGATAGTTTGCTTGTGTTCTAGTGCTAAGGTCACCCGTACGCATAGCTCTTCTCCGCATTGTATTCCTCCTCCTTATGACATTTTTTTATTTCTCCTGGGAGTTCGTAAGGGTTGCTCCCCTTTGCCGGAGTATGAATCGTGTTGTCCTCTTTTGCCTGCTTGATTTTGGCTGTCAGAGTGCTGATTGCTCTGTCTGTCACTGGCGGTTTCGAGTGTTTCTTCGAAATTTTCATTCGCCATTGCGTCTCGGAAAGCATTCCAGTCTGTTCTCTTCATCATTCGAATGGGCTCGTCAACGAAGACATCTTCTTGTGGTCGGATGGGAGTTCAGTCGCAGAGAATTATTTCTACAGAAAATTATCGCATTTGGCCGTTGCTGCAAAGCCTATAAATGCCCAGAAGCTTAAGATAAGTTTAGCAAACTAAAATTGCAAATTGGATAACTGATAGTTTTTGAGTGCGTTAAATTTTCAATGACATGATACATTACAATACATTTCATAATTTTATACTTACCACTGCTCAGACCATCTATTTATTACGAAGATCTTATTTAATTTAAAAAAAAGTTAATCGACAACTCTTTTTACCAAAAAACATCATCTGAAAACTGTTCAGTATCTGTGCATTGATGATCCCGTAATCGATAAAGTTGTCCGCAAAAGTTGGAAGCATGAGCACCTAACTTGATAACAACGGGTATTGCTGGCTTGAGAAACAGGTCTTCCAAGAATTACTATCGTAAATGAAATAAGGTTCCCTGTCTCGTCCTACTCGTTGCCTGTCAGTTCTCGAAGTGAAGCCATTTCTTCTTTGGGTAATCGGAAGTGATGTCTTGCGATGCATGATAGCAGTAGCAATAGATTATAACACCCCCAACTCGAAGCTCATCACTACCAGATTGTAGAGAGCTAGTCGTCGTCGAATCGAAAATGTTGTGCTGAAAATATCATAATTGGAGGGAAGAGCTCTCTTTCATTCTATACTATTTCGACACGAACCATCATATTCGTTATTTATTCTGTATAATTGACATGGTTCTTATTGGAACCGGTTGATGTTGTTTCAAGACTCTAGCAGTTCTTGGTATATAATTGATAACAGTAGTTCATGGAATTTTCCGAGTGCTGCTTTGTAGAATGGTTTTGGAGTGTTTTAATGATTCACGCGAAGTGCTTGGTGATGTTGACTCGTTAGGGATGCAACTGTTTATCGACAATCAAGTTTCGTTTGTATATGGTTAGCATTTACTAACAGTGTTAGCAAAGAACGTTTTAATTGGGCGAATTTCGTGTGAAAAAAGTGGAAATAGCTTCTATTCAATTTAAAAACATTTTCTGCTGCGTTATTTTGTCGAAGTTTATTACATTTATTTTGCGGAACAAAGTTTTCACGCACACATTTTTTTTCAAATTTCTCATGATTTGAAAAACCTTGTGGCATCTTTTTTTTTTTACACAAAACTGCAGTAACTATACGTTGCTTTATATAAATATTTAGAAGTCAATAATATAGCAGAACATTATTTAGCTTAACCTTCACCTGGCATGCTCATCCTGAGTAACAAACCTGGACTCGTGGGGTACGTACGAACCCCATTGAGAAATATCTTTGCAAAAATTGAAATATTGATTATTTTGTCTTAAAAAAATCAGAGATCATCTTTAGAAACCACTTTAAACTGTACACTAGTCCGAGTTGAGAAAAATCAAGATCAGCGTTCATAAATAATTCGGAAACTTGAAAAATTAAAAAAAATGCGTTTTTTACAAAAAAAAATCATAACTTTTTTGGTTTTCGATAAGAAGGGCTGAAATTTTAGCTGTGACTTCTTCTGTTACATCACTATAAAAAAAATAGTAATAGATTTCATGGGTCTCTAAGAAAGGTATTTATTTTGAGAAATTAAGGTATGGGTTTTACGAAAAAAAAAAATGATTTTCGAAATATAGGAAAAAGTAGTTTTTTTATTTTTTTTTAAGAGAAATGTATTACAAAATAATCATTGAAAGAAGTAGAGTTAATGAAAAAAAGTTTTGCAGCTTATAAAAAAAAATTTAAATTAATGACCGAGATTAAATCTCTGGGGAGCTTCAATTGAGTAAGACGACGTTCCAAATGCGGTGTAATTAAATGTAAATAAATTTTTTTTAAGCAATAATCTGAAGTTATTTTTATTTCTTCTTGATTTTGGACGGCTTTGCACGCTCTCAAAATTCTAGCATTTACGATCGCCATGTCCAAGATGCCTTGAAAATATCGCTGCGGCCACATGTACGTCTTTTTACGCACATTGAAAGAGTGACACAGCTTATGAAAAGTGTCCGTTCCTCCTTTATTTTTGTTATAATAAAGGACAATATTAGGTTTATCCTCGGTCATTTCTTCTGTGTGAAGAAGCGAGGAGGCCAGAAGCACAATTTTTCAATTTTTTTTTTCTTCGGAGCATAGCTGAAAAGCGTTAAGTTTTCAGCATGGAAGAACTTTGTGAGTGGCAAAGATCGGCCACTCACAAAGTTCTTCCAAGCTGAAAACTTAACGCTTTCCTTCGCAATAAAATCCACTGGGATTTCCCTTTTGTTCTTGTGAATAGCATCGTCAGATTATTCATAGCTTTCGCCTGAAGAATTCTCCGAGCTTGAAAGATGATCGCCACTATTATCATCCATTGGTTCCTCGTCCAAGTCATCATCGAGCAACTGCTCTTGTAAATATCGAGAACGCAAATTATACGCCATTCTAAACGTAAACAAAAAAACGTTGAAAATAGTAAAAAAAATTATTGATGCATAGAAACGTTGATTACTTATTTTTCTTTTCTTCCTAAACACCAAAATTAAAAACACAAAAAATGCCCCAATTCACGAAAAAACGACGTTGATGGCACGGTGGGGTACGTACACACCCCAAACTGCTTTTGATGACTGTTGCAGACGAACTAACGGTCGCAGCGCTATCCCACTGGCATAGGTATAAAAGTGTATCCCTTGACTACCGATAGATGTCGTTACGAGTTTCGATTTGAAAGATTTAGATATCGAAAGCCGACGAGAAAGAGCGTGGGGTATGTACATACCCCATGAGGCCAGGTGAAGGTTAATAGAGTAGACTTATTACTTTAAAATAGAAAAAAAAAAAGATTCTGATGAGCGGATTTCCGTTGTGTTATGGATAAAAATTGGATATTTAAGAGCAACTGTCCATTCTTGTTACTGGTATCAAAATTTCTGGCAGGAGTCGTCGTAACAGGTACCCATTCATATCGCATGCCTGCCAAACAAACGATATCTTTTTAAAACAGCCACCGCTCCGCAGACGGACCTATTTTGAAATTCGAGTAGCTCCATATCCCACCCAATGTCAAAATTTTTCCAATTGCCTTGCGATTGCATAAGGAGGTTCTTCCATCCAGGGCTTAAAAACGCCCTTTTGAGCTCATTTCGGTGAAGGCCAATTCAACGGTAAAATTCTTTTGCTTTTGCATATTCGTCCGTTTCACAGTTTCTTCTAATATTCCTTTGTCCACCCAAAATAGTATCTGATTACGTGAGAGCTTATTGTCAAAATGTATTTAGCCCTTGTTAAAATGCAACACTGCATGCTCATATAGCCTTACGTTATTTGTATCTCTTAGTTTTAAGTCAGTCCTAATAAATCGCTCTAAACGAATGGTCGTGCGTTACTTTCTACCTCCGACAGGTTATGGGCCCAGGCAGTAAGTCGCCTGTATGTGTGTGTGATTAAATTTAGCAAGAAAACGCAGGTTACCTGTTTTGTGCGTGCGTCGCGACAAAAAAAAAAAGAAAAAAAACGAAGCGTTATTCCTTGTGAGTGTGTGCGTGTGCCGTTTTGGAAGGCAAACAAAAATAGAGAGAAATAATTTGCTTGTGCGTGTGTCGCATCTAATTTAAAATGAATTCAAACATGAACAACATCGATAAACTGGATGAGTTAAATTACTCAACATGGCGAGTGCAAATAAAAAGCGTGCTAATATGTGCGGACTTATGGAAGACAGTATGTGGCAAACAAATGCGGCCACCAAAGCCAAAGAATGAAGAGGACGCGACAGCGATGCAGCAGTGGCAGTCACAAGCAGCGGCTTGGGACAATGGCGACGAAAAGGCCCTAGCAATGCTTTGTTTGTCGGTAAAGCCAGGGCAGTTAGGTCACATCAAACAATGCAGCACGGCTGAAGAAGCGTGGATAAAACTGGAAAGCATTTACCAGCCAAAAGGACCTGCCAGAAAGGTCCACCTCTTTAAAAAGCTTTTGCAACTTAATATGGGTGAACACGATGACCTGCATAGCCACATTGCTAGTTTCTACAATATTGTTGAGCAGCTAAACGAAATATACATCAATGTGCCTGATGAGCTGCTAACCATTATGTTGCTTGCAAGTTTGCCGCCAAGCTACGAAAACTTTGTTGTAGCAATTGAATCGCGTGATAATCTTCCCCACCTCGACGCGCTAAAAATTAAAATTATGGAAGAAGGAGATAGAAGGGTGGAAAAGAGCGATGACCCAGTCAACACGCAGAGGGCATTCAATGCTAAAACAAAAATAAAAGAACGAGAAGAACCGAAGTATGAACCAGCTAGCGGAAGATTCAACGGCAAAAGTAGAAGCAGCAGCAACAATAACCAACGCAGTGTTGAGGGGAAGTGTCAAAATGTATTTAGCCCTTGTTAAAATGCAACACTGCATGCTCATATAGCCTTACGTTATTTGTATCTCTTAGTTTTAAGTCAGTCCTAATAAATCGCTCTAAACGAATGGTCGTGCGTTACTTTCTACCTCCGACACTTATCAGATGTTTCAATAATCGCCAGCACCTCCACTTGACAGTTTAATGTTGTCCGGTAAGCGAAAGAAAATCTTCAAATTTTATATCAGTGACAAATATATCATGAACATCCTGTCGATCAGTTTGGAGCCATCGATAGTAATTTCCGCAACATCTTTTCGTAAGAACATTTTCCTTCCAAATTCACTATTTGGGTAGGATGTGGGTTTCAAATTCTTGAGTGGATAAAAAGTTCAATCAATAGGCTAATCGACGATTATTATTATTATTATTATCGATTAGCTCAATGTTTAAATTGACGCTCGTTGAATTAGACAAACCCTGCACCAGTGCTTCAACTCGCAAGTAGAAAATTCTCCATTAGTGTGTTTGTTTATGAAAATCTACTTGTATATCTCAATCCACTCTTTTCACCACGGAATGCAAATCGAGAGTAGATTTTCTATTATGTCAGGAATAGAGTTTGACCTCTTTATTAGTTGAATTAATTTGTCATGGCCTTTTTTATAGTTGAGTAATAATTATCGTGATAGTGTTCTGTAGGACGATTGCGCGAGAGTAGAATGTTTGCAGTTTTGTATTGAAAGATAAAAGGAAAAAGGAAGTAAGCAGGATAAAAATCAAGAAGCAGTAAGTACATGTATTTTTGTTGATAATAAATTGACTACGTGTATTATTATTGCTTTTATTATTATTTATTTTGATTTGTTATTTTTTATGCACAACTCACTGGCCAAATAAAGATCATAGAGTAAGAAATCGTCTTTGCTACACAACTAGCTGACGCAATAATGCTTTGCTACCGCTGAATTTGTAAATTAATAGTAATATGTAAATTAATAAATAGTAAATGAATTTGTAAATTAAAACTAATGATAATAAATATATCACTTCATTTATTTAATTCAAATTACATAATTTGATTTTGGTGTGATTAATTTTTTTTGTCAGTACAGTTTTTATCTTCCTATTTGCAACTTTCTTGATTGTAGGACATCATGGATCATTGAACTGTGCTTATTGTTTGCCGAGATCACTCTCATATTTCGGTTATTTACTTCTCTAATTCTCTAGTCTCGAATTACGGGAAGCCAATAATGTGGTTTTTTGGTTGGATTGTTAAGCAGCAGCAATAAAAAATGTTCGATTGCGTGAGTATAAATTAAAAAAAAAATTACTACTCCAGAAACCTTGCTTTTGAAGTGGTGTAGGGGTCTGTCAAATCTCTCAAAACATGTTTCTGTACCAGTGGTATAAACCACCAACAAAATTGCCGTTCAATAGCAGAAATATATTTATCATATTCAACTTGTACGTCTTTATCAAATAAAAATATATAATTAATTTTTTTATTTTATTGAAAGACATGGTAATTTAATTTTGCTTAAAAATAAACAACAAAGAATACTATGACACTGATGAGAGTTGAGCCTACAGGTGAAAACTTGGCGTTTTTTGACTGACGCTTTAACAAGCAACTATACAAACTGTCCTTATCAAACAAATTCACATGCAATATTTTACACGAAAGCAGCTTTGAAGTTTTCAATTCTCTATTTTTGCTCCGAATATTAACAGTCCATTCTTGGACACACATTCCCCCAAACAATTCTTAACTCCAATATACAGAAACTGTTAAACTCAACCAGTAGAGTTCTGTGTGGCAAATTTCGGTCACGACATCGGACAGAGAATTTTCTCTAATCAAGCTGGAGAATGAAGGCACAGGTATGTCCAAGCCCAGCGATCCTCATAGCCTAGTGCTATCGCTGCGCACTTCAAAAGTTAAAAGAAAAGCAGATTAGTCTGAAGAAAATCAAGTAGCACTAGAAATACTTTTATAGTCAACAAAATAGACAATATAGTCAACTGGTAGAGAAGTCAAAATCTACTCCTGGTAAGACTGCTAACCAACGTAATTTTTCTTTCATTTTCTGACTGGCTGGCCACCAAATTTTGACTGCATGCAGCAGATTCGGTTTTATTACACCGATCAAAAATGAGTAGATAATACAAATTGCAGCCCTGAAGTTGATCATATGTCTGTTTTACAGCTCGTAAGACAAAAAAATGGCTTCATTTCGCTAAATGCTTAGAGTCTAGGATAAGTTTCATATATTTTCTTTTCTTTTGTAGGCTTAAAAGAGTTTCATGTAGCCTCGTTAGGTCAAAGCCTGGAACCGTATTCTTCCTAGTGAAAATCAACAATTCCCTTAGGTTAGAGTTGTCACTTAAGTCACACTCTAGGCACCAATACATCTTTGCAATAAAATTAAGTCAAGATAAAGATCCGAATGGCAAAAACAATGTCGTCTACTTACGCTATCGCTTTTCAACTGGTTTAATAGAGCTTCATTAGAAGTTAAATTCCAAAGTAAAGTATCCTATAGAGTATACCTGTTTGATAATTTGTACTACACGCTGGATGGGTGAGCTACCAAGAAACTGGTGATATGCCCGGTTTCCAATTCCTTTAAAATGGATTCAATATTTGTTTTACATCCTGTTCAAGTTTCATATGGAGTTCTTTAGCGGATGTGAAGGAATGAAAAGTGATTGGACACAGTTGAGAGCTAGGACCCACATTTGAAATTTATCCGGTAACGGTCCGGGTTAAAATTTGCTTCTCAAATTGTATCGACGTCAATTACGCTTAAAGTCCATCTCTGTAGAACAAGGACATGCTCAGTTTGATTGCAGGTTTTACTATCAGTGATGTGGAAACATGTCGAACTTATGACTATGCTTCTACTACATGCAATCAATCAGTTTGTAATTTGTTTCACTCTAGAGACTATGTCTTCCAATCGTTCCCCGATGTACTTCTACTCCAATCATAGCATTAAAGTCACCCAATATTATTTTGACGTCGTTTGAGTTAGCTTGAGCTTGCACGAGGTAAATACCGGACCCTAAGAATTCGCGACTTTTTTCAGTATGCTACCATGGTGGCATGGTCGGGAATGAATAATTTGCTCTACGACAACAGTTCTAGAGGTAGTCGGACTTGTTTGACTGAAGTTGGCCGTAGAACATTTTTGAACACCTGTACATTCTTCTGGTCTGCATGTGCACTACTCTCATCTACCAAGTAGCCCAGTTACCGCAGCTGAGCCCTAAAAAACTGGTACCAAATGTTGCTCGAGGATTTCTGTTAAGATGATGATATCATCCAGATAGGTCAAGACAAATAGATCTAGAGCGAGTCCGAGAGCAGTGTCAGTTAAAAAAATGGAACCACCTCATCTCCGGTACGGTAAATGCCATGTTTACTGCGATTCATTTGCTTTCGGAACCTGCCAATGGCCTGGCATCACGTCTAAAGTAGATAAGTATTTGGCATTCCGCAGCTTTTTCAGTGCAACTTGTCAAGTGCATCAGCTTTTTCAGACACAGCGTTTGCCTTCCTGAAATCGACACAAAATCAATGGGATCCAATTTTCTTCCGTGCTAATTTATAATGTGCTAATAAGATATAAAGACGGCTCAACCACTCCCATCTTCAGCATTTCATCCACCTCCAAGTTGATCTGCTTATATACCGCAGGTGAAATAGGGTAATCTTTGCTTAATTATAAGTCACAGACTTTGCGCATCTTAATCCATTGCCCATCAGTCCAAACTGCCCCTCTATAAGTCTGATCGGAAGTTCTGCCTTTCTTATGGGTAAGCGAACCCGACTTCATAGCTCTTTTCTAACTACCAATTCTGCCGAAACAATTGAAGTCCATTGTTGACCCCTCATGTTCAGCACGGCTCCGAACCACTGCCAAAAAGCGACTCCATCATGTAAACCAGACCGACACGAGTAAATATCCGTCGCCCAGAGCGCATCATTTTCTTTTTCAACTGCAGACACTAATCTAATTCTATGCAAAACATTCCATTCTGTGCGATCAATCTCTTCTGAGTGCAGTGCATCTGCAGTAATTTTAAATACTCTCGCTCTCCTTTTCACCACAAACCGTTCCACCACAACAAACCGTTCTGCGACATGAGCATGGCTATCAAATGATCTTGGTCGACCACCAAAAAAGTTTAATGTGTTTAAATTTGATTGTTTTTTTACTAGACTCATTGCAATGAACCAAAACTTCAATTATGCTGCTGTATAAATGTGGTTAGAGAAGAAATTGGTAAAAATACTGGGTATGTCATTCATTTTCCTTTCCTTCTGTTTTTAATAATTGAAAAAGAAAGTTTAAAGTATTCGATACAAAATAATTACTAAATTGACTATAATAAAAAAGATACTTCAAACTTACCAAGAATTTTTTTTTTATGAATCCGCTTTTGCCTGCCACTCGACAGGCTAGCAATTTTTTGATAAAAACAGCCAAAAAAGCTAAAAGCTAAATATTGCATCGGCTGCGATGACTTTTTTTTCTCTGAAATCATTAGCTTGTGTCACAAATGGTTGCCATTTTTTTTCGAAATTAACTAGTAATCAATGATGTTGCGTGAAAAACCTTCCGTGTTCGAAAAAATTAGCTTGAAAAAATTAATGGGTGCACTCTCTTTAAAACTCTTTTCTTAGATCTTAATTTACTCATTCGATAAAAAATTAATGCTTGAGAGTTTTCAAAGTGGGAGATTATAATATGATGCTATTTATGTATATGTTATTTTTTCTATTGTTGTGAAGGCTGAAACTTGATATCAATGAAGTTGACGAAGGTCTCTTTTCATTTCATTTACAATGTTCCGAAGGACCTATTTCAAGGCTGGATAAGATTGCATTTCTGATCAATTTCTGATCTTTTAGAGTAAAAAATGGATGTCATTATACGGCAAAAATATGATGGAAATAGAGCAAAATTGTTTCAACACAATCGCTTGAGGTATTAATTTAATAGTGTTTGGAACTTTTATTTCATTTTTATATTCTATAATATTAAACTTAAAAAATTAATTCTGTTTTACCAAACGTTTTTTCTTCAGCAGCTTACAAATAATCCTTTTACATCGTTGAACCTAGTTTCAAACCATACTCATTTGCTAACAACTAATTATAACATGAAATTTGCTTTAGTTTATTGTTGTCACGTCTTTGGTATTAAAATCTTATTTCAGCTGTAACCCCATAAGAAACCACAACTCCTACACTCGATGCATCAACGCCATAGCCATAACTAAGACAAACACTATCAAGGATAATATTTCTGATTACCGTGTCGCCTTGCTAATGTGCAAACATCAGCAAAGACGACGAAAGATGTGATGTTTGTGCGAGTATTCAAAAGCGGAAATGGGAACGTACAATGCCTTAAGATGGTATACTTGCTTCTGAATAGCTTTTCATCACAATCAGGAAGCAACTTGTTTACGTTGCCGTGTGAAAATAGGTGAGTAGAAGCACGGAGAAGTTTTTCACAATGATGCTACGATTGCAGTCACTCAGAACTTGCGAATAAAAAATGCTTTAGTTCGTTTGATTGCGTTCATGATGAGAAGCTTTCATTTCTCGAAAACGGCATATTTAATTATATGTTTCCTGTCGAGAGAAGAGAGACTAAATTGCTGCCAGTTTCTTTGAAATTCAAATTTCTAACTAAGTGAACTGCTAATGACAGAACGCTTAGCTGTTCTAGCTTTTTGGGAAATAAGATCAGGATAAGAAATCTAAAGCTCATTTCTCATCCATGCATTAACATACATACATATGTATATACCCCTAACATACACATGTGCCCTGCTTCACAACCACCTGTAGGCGAAATCTCCTACCACCAGTAGCATGACACTTTAACGGGCTCTTTTCATAATTAATCCACTTTTGGCTCGAGAAGGGTTAAATCGTGGAACGAGCAGTCTTTGTGTTTTTGCCACAGTTTATGCGTTAGCTCGCATGGATATGTGTATGACTAGCGATAATGACGACTCATTTCTTGCGGCATCGGATCCTTTGAAGGAAATCTCTTGTGGCATAGATTTCCCCATTGTGATAAGATACTTAACGCTGCTTCCGAATCGGAAGGTGTTGCTTCGCAGTATCTCGGCACACTTGTGCAGGATGCTCTCAGAAATTGAATAAAAATACCTCAATTTATATTCAGCAGTCGTTAGTGGCTGTGCTTGAAGTCAGTTTGTCTGATGTATTAACAAGTTTGCGGTTACTTCGATAACGGGAATTCTCGCGACAGCTAGCGGTGTTGCTTAGTGCTCTGGGGATTAAATTTAATGAATTGTGGATGATGTGAGGTGTTGATCGTATGTGTAGAGTTTAACTTAGCAAGTGGTTTTATGCAGGAAATGTGATAGTTTTAAATGTTTCAAATTGATCCACTAGCAAATCGATGCCAAGAAAATTAAACACCTTCTGAAATTCAAGGAACCAGGGTATGCGGCAGCGAAAATAAGGCTTCAAATGTGTACTCATTCTTCCATTCAATGTAAAATATTTTTTACCCCTGGAGTCATCATAGCACCCATAAAAAAACAGTAGGCAATGTAAACAATAAGCTCAATACCAATATGAATGCAAAAGCGACAGCAAAACCTTTTTTTAAGTTCATATACCCACATCCTACAAATCCTTCCTTTCGAAATTCACTCAAATCATATCATTCTCAAATTCACCGAAAAATTAAAAGCATACACACTTCACCGAATCCCTACCCTCTGAGAAAAAAACACATCGTCGTCCCTAAGAATATAAAATCCTTCAGTAGCCCTACAAATATATTTTATTCCTTACAGAAAAGTAGATCTCTAGAACACAAACATTCGCTGTACTTATTCGACTCTCCAGACAACGAAAAAATCCTCCTCGCGAATTTCGACTACGAAAACACTCAAGACCACAATGCTGTACGTCTTCAATACTGCGTAATCCTCGAGTCGATTTGCGAAATCCAAGTGAAGAGATTTCATCAAAAGTCCGCTGAGAGTCTTTTTTAAAGGCTCGTGTTAGCTCAATGGATAACCGTTGCCGTCGTGCCAACATATCGATCCAATTTCTACGGCTGTGAATCCGAATATCTGAGAGCTACCCTCTTCAATGAAAACGTCTTAGAATAACGGCTTCTTTTCAAAATTGTTGTTGGGGATGAGTGAATGAAGAGGAGTATGAGTGGGATCGGTTTCGAGTGATGACAATGTTAGAGTTTTTCATTGCGACTGGAATGTGGAGAGCATTTTTTTAGGGAATAAAGTATGATTGTCCGATAGCATGCTTAGTTAGAATTAGATGTGCGAAATGAAAATCAAAAAGAAGAGCCAAATTTATTGCAGATTTCTTCTTGCTATGTGTATTAACATGCAAGATACATTTGATATTCTTGATTATATTCACAATATAACTTTTGGATAGAAACACAATAAATGTTGGCAGTAAAAGAATATCTTTCAAGTGAATTAATAAAATTTAAACTGTAAAGTGGAGAATAATCGACCAAATAGCTCCGAAAATTTAGTAATGAATGTTCTATACGTGGCGATGCCTATAATTAAAATTAGACAAATTATGGCAAAAAATACAATAATGTTGGCAAGCTTTTTTGAATCAGAAAAAATAAACTCAAAGAATAATCAATGAAAATTTCATATCTGTCTGATGATCGAATATGTACTTCCATATTTATCTGGTTGCACTTTACATCCAGCAAAAAGCAGCTGAAGTACTAAATGTCAGATGTACACATTCCATAAAAATAATGTGATAAAACACAAAGATAAAATTCTTGAAATTTAATTGTACAGCTTCACAGGTGCCTAATGATGAAATACTGCTGCAACTATTTTAATACTTATGAAACTTATGCAATTAAAGTATTTATCATGAATTTGTTTGAGACTCTAAAACACTGCCTCGAAGCATTACCATTATTTTATTGATTTTTCGCCAGTTTAATTTATATTTATAATAAAGATGACCTAAATTGAAGATCGAAAATATCCAAATTCTTCTCTCATGACGACCCATGTGATTTAGTACGACTCACCACGTCATTAGATTGATTTTTTTATTGAAATACTTAATTTTATTCATGATGCAAAGGTAAAACATATCAATTATAAATCTAAAATAGAAGCTCGATCATAATTTGAAAATAGTACGCTGAACTACTCTTTATTTCAACGAATTTCGGCAAAAAACCAACTTGCTATTTTCTGCAATTTCTTTCCAGAGTAAAACCCGAAAGTTTTTTAAACGCCTTTAATTAACACATCTTGTCCGGACAAGATGTATTGTGTCACATTCTGTATTCTTTTTTGAAGTATGAATTTTGAAATGAACCATCACTTCTTCGGAAGAACTTCGACCTCAACAAGATATTGCTGCTGCAGAATTGACTGAAAGCGCAAAAAATTCGTAAGAATCTAATAAAAAAAGAACAGCAGCGTCGCTTATTTTGGGCTGAAAGGGAGCATCTATATCCTCGTTTCTTTAAGAAAATGTAGAAAACACTAGGGGTCACTTACACTTTTGTTTCCTTTGAAAGGATTTTTTCGGAGAGTGGCTATTTGCTCAAGGAATAAACTCACAGAAAGTGTATTTAAAATATTATTTATTTGAAAAATTTTATTTCTGAAAGCTAATTTAATCATAGAAGAAAGTGAATTTTTGAATTTTTTTTATTTTGTACAATAAAGTTGCTAATATTTTTGTAAATCTTTGTTTATATTTTTTCTATTGATTTCTTTAAATAATAACCTAAAATGCATTCTTGTTCATTATGCTTAACGCTTCAACAGTGCTGCCAGATAGGCGCTGCGGCTTACCCCCCGATAATTTATGTTTATCCTTAAAACTACCCTAAGCAGCCATAGTGACGTCATTTCCTGGAAATTTCACGGTATTCTCAAATTCCAGGTTATTTAAATGTAAATTTTTATGTGTGCCCACTCATTCTTAATCAGTCGGGACTAATTTTTCCTGGGTGCGTTAAGTTTTCAGTCAGACAAAATTAGTCCCGAAAGGTTTATTATGGACGGAGTCGCGAGATAGACCGTAAGACAGTACCAGGGGCATATTTCAGCGGTTAATTAATTAATAAGCGAACTCGCAGAAACTAATATTACTTATTTCGATATTTTGGAACATCCCCGTGTTAACATTAGTAATTAACATTAGTATAACATTAGTAAACGATAGAGTGAGAGCAAGAGCGATTAAATGACCATGGATCATGGGTTTGACGACAGCGCATTGTGAATAGTACTTGCGTAAAAATTCAATCGGTCACTCAACTGAATAGATAGAGGGCAATCGCGGCCTCTGTTGTCAATCGGTAAGGTAGAATTATCAATTTTGAAACAGCATCACCAAAATCCGCTTATTAGAATGATTGAAGATTATATTTTATATTTTGCATTTTCTTATATCAGAAAAAGACAGATATGATAATTATCAAGATTATTATTTATTGAAACATCCTTTCCGGCAAAATGCATTATCAAATTTCAGGAAATGGTATACAGCTTTCCTTTTCTGCCCATGATATTTTGTACCTGTGAGTTGCGTGAAAACTTATATGCAAACTATTTTAACGCTCTTTTCGTTCCCATAGTTGTTCGGCCAACTTTTTTTGCATTAATACTTTGGATAATATTAATGATTATTTCAAGTAGCTTAGCTGTTCGAGAGTTTTTATTGTCAACTGAGCAGTAGCTTTCAGCAAAAATAAGTATTGTAAAAGTGGCCAAACCAAAACAAAGATTGCGGTTTTTATGCAATTTTTCCTATATAAAAACATATGCGTTTTACAAAACTGGCTTTAGTCTCTACAATTTCTTTTCATTTACCCTCTTGCAACTTTTTTTATAGTCTTGTATAGCTATTCAAAATGCTCACAGAATGTACTGTGACCAATGTCACTCTAAGTGTTATCAAAAAAAAAGGAAGTTTGAATCGCAACCTAAAAACATGCAGTACTTTTATGCTCTCTTGCATATATGTACATACATATTTATTGACAAAATTTCGATTTGGAATTACAAATTGGTCATTTATGAGGCAAATACCAGGAAAAAATATCACAACAGCTTCAAAGACAGCTACAAATAAACACCCTATTGCTATTGTTTTCCTTTGGAAAAAAGTTCACCCTTGGCAACCTTAAACCGTCACGATGAGAAAGTCATATGAGATAGCTACCTTAGTAACATGCAAATAGAAGAAGGCGATATAGCGCTCAGAATCTACCTTACAAGATGCAGAATTTTCTTAGAAAAAAGGTATCAAATCTGAAAAAAAAACTTGTTTAAGTTCATTGAACCTATGTAAACTGTCCAACTGAAAATAAATACACCTCTTGTACAATAATGTTTTTAATTCAAAATTAAATTCTTGTCTCGATTTTTTTTCGTCTTTTCAATTTCTTTGCTTTATTTGGCGACCAATAACAGCATAATATAGTTATGTATATGAGAAATTCTAAAAATTTGATTACGATACAAGGGAATTTTATGAAAACAATGTCATTGTCTCGACATGAACTCAAGTAGCTCAACATGACAAACAGAGTTGGAAATAATCTAAAAAACATAGGAATTTAGAGTAAGCTCGTTTGATATTATCCCGGACAATGTTCAATTTATTTGAAAGACAATCGCTGCGGATGTTGAAGAGTCAAAGACAACACGTTTTATTGATACCTTAATATCTGAGAAATGAATACAGATGCGTTGGAAAAGCTTTGCGATGAAAATTTATCGAAAATATAAAAAGGCTTTGGTTTAGTTGCTTTATACATTTTTTTCTATAGTCTGAATTTTAGGAGCATTGGGATACATTTGTGTTCTGAAATACCTATGTACACAAAGTTCATTGACATAAACAGGATCCACATATTGAAAATTGTGTTTTTTTCGAAACAAATTTACGGAAAGGTTAGAAATAATTCAGGAGAAAATTAATTCAGATCTTCTTTGAAGTGAAATTAATTCAATGCCTAATTGTCTACTATGTTATGTAAATTTTGTTTTTGCTGTATTATTATTCATTCTTTGTGTCTTTCATTTGAAGGTAGGAGCCAATTTGCATTTATAATTTCTAGGACCATCCAAGGTGCCTGACAGCTTTAAATTTCCCGTACACATTTTTGTGTTGTTCTTAGCTGTATTGAACCCTTATTATCTAAGGACTCCTTAGTTCTAGACTCTCATCCATCTTACTTCAGCGACAAATTTAACAAAATGGCTTTTGTTACTTCCACACCTCCTCACCTCAGCTAATGGAAATACAGAACACTGCCTACAGGGAATCGGAATTTGCATGAAATATCCTTACAAAACCATTCTATCTAAAAATAAAAAAAAACACATCCAATCCATACATCCTAATACAGCAAAGCCATTTCGGAGAGCTTGGATCTATCGACAAACTCTCGAATGGTATACCTACATAGTCGTTGCGTACACATTGTTTTTCCTCAGAGCGCTTCCGGCGCGGCTGGCGTGTGCTATTTCTCTTCGCTGAATCGAATTACGCTTAATAAATTCATAGAAAACATTGGAAACAACCTATTCTTCGGTTCAGCGAACAGATCCGCGCTCCAGCCATTACGCATATCCGTTTGCAATCGAATTGATTGGCAGCTTATGTTTTCATCCCACAATTTGTCAAAGACGTTCATCTAATGTTTCATAGATCGCTCGAGTGTAAAGAAAATTCTTTATGATTTAAAGAGAGAGAGAGAGAGAGAGAGAGAGAGAGCGCAGACAATGCTCTTGAATGAGTACGATAAGGAGGTTGCATAAACAGACAAGGATTCATGAAGAAAAATCGAATTCCGACTAAAGATATTGTGTTATTTAAGCAATGGTTAAATTTAATGTGAATCTTCTACTTTCCTCACTTTCTGACTTTACTTTCATTTTTATTTTAAATTCTTCTCGGCTGAAGTTTTTTGCTTGAATTCTAAATTTAAACATACATATGTATGTGTGTAGAAAATATAGTTGCTTAAGAATTGAATACGCTCAGAACTTTAAAGGAATGTTTGTTGCGAATGCCATATTACGGAAGTTTCATGAAGATAGTTTCAGTATTTCCCAAAAACTATTTATTAATTTAAATTTGGAAGTTGTTTATTTAAAACCAATAATTTTTAATTCAATTAATATAAAAGGCCTGAATAGAAATGTACTTCAATATACATATGCTGCATAGTATAAGCGAATATTTTCATTGAATATTCTATATCAGCTACAAAGAGACTCTAACATTGAGGAGGATACCAATCAGTGTGGCCAGATATTTGGGAGAAAATATAGCCCAATCCCAAATTTTCATAGCCCAAAATAGCGAAGATTTTTTATTTGTAGCCCAAAAACCGCCACACTAAATAACTATTTTTGTAACTAAATCAATTTATTTAAGCTGATTAAATTGTAATATTTATATCCATAAAATTTATACCAAGTAGCACAGAAGTCGTTTGAAGCAGTTAAAATTTTCGATACTTTACTATATACAGATAAAATTTTATTCAAAGTATTTGAAAAGGAAAAGCAGGAAAAATGTGAATAAATTACAGGAACTGTGTGAACATTTTAGGAAAGTCCGTGAAAAAATAAGTGTAGAGGTGCACTTATTTTTTCAAGGGCTTTTTAAAATTTTCCACACTAAAAATAAAAGCCTGCAGAAATAACTTGCAAATTTGGGTGGCACAAACATTTAATTAGTATAAGAATCAGTCTTGGTGGCTAGAATGGCTGAATGCTTTATTTAAAATGAGTCAAATATTAATATTTTATTCGATTTCATACATTCAAAACTATGAACGCAAGTTTTGAAATAAATTATTCTTCCTGTTAGACAATCAGCCGTTAAAATTGTGTATAGACATAAAGGTTCTTGATTTGTGATCATGGCTCCCTTCTTGTCTATATATCACCAGAGACAACGTATATCGTCTCTTAAGCTTATCAAAGCAGAGAATAATTGATACGGGAAACTCGATCGTTTTGCTGAATAAGCCTCCGAAAGCAGAATCAAAGTGGAATTATTTTTGCGGGATGATTAATATTGAAAAAATTAATTGAAATTTTAAGTGGTTTCGAAAGTATGTACTGATTCTCATCAGACACCAGCCCACAGTGCATACTTGACTGATGCACTGTGCACTGTGAGCTGGTGTCTGATGAGAATCAGTGCGTACTTTCGAAACCACTTTGTCAAAAAAAAATCAATATAATTTTTCAATATTAATCATCCCGCAAAAACAATTCCACTTTGTGTTTAGACGTATAAATACTATCAAAAGAAAACATACGTTAAACAATTCTACTTGCGGGCCTCCAAGCGACGTTTCGCGAAAAATTTGAAGTGTGCTTTGAAATAAAATGAATTAAATTGTTGACAATGAAATGGACACAGTGAAACCTTGGAATCGGACCACCTCAGCGTCGCAAATTAAATGGTCCCATT